>OX421448.1:39608413-39645913 GCA_949126865.1 Montipora capitata | reverse complement strand
TCACTTTAGTCAGTTGCTTTTTGGTTCCTATAATCATGAACTCCGTCTTACTATCATTCATGCGTAGTTTGTCCTTGATCATCCACGATCGTATAGCCAGTATGCACTGCTCCATTGCTTCAACTGCGTCATTTTGCGAACAAGCCAAGTCAGGATTGAATGAAAGATACAGCTGAGTATCATCTGCGTATGCGTGCGATTGTGGTAGATAGTTCTTAATAACCTCAAAAAGCTTACTGGCATAGATAGTAAATAGCAATGGCCCTAAGCATGATCCTTGAGGAACACCACATTGCAATTTGAAATTCTCCGATAATTTTTGGTCAAAAGACACGCGCTGAGATCTATTGAGAAGGTAGGATGCAAACCACTGCAATGCTGATCCCCTAACTCCAAAGCTCGTACTGAGGCGATTCAATAACACTCCATGGTCAACTGTGTCGAACGCTGCACTCAAATCCAGCATCACAAGAAGAGTCACACGTTGAGAATCCAAGTTCATTAGGATGTCATTTTGCACTTTTAAAAGTGCAGTCTCAGTGCTGTGACACTTTCGATACGCTGACTGGAATGGAGGATATAAGCCACGTGATGTCAAATGCGCATGCGTTTGATCGAAGACGGCACGTTCCGTTAACTTTGAAATGTACTGCAAATTAGACACAGGTCTAAGGTTAGTAAACTCTGAAATCACGCCAGACTTTTTGAGTAGAGGGGAAACTAACGCCTCCTTCCAGCACTCAGGAAAATCCCCAGATGTAAGGGAACAGTTAATTATGCGTGTAATAACCGGCAGTAGAACATCGAGACAGGAGACCACAAGCGATGTTGGAGCTGGATCAAGTGGACAAGACTTTTTTGCAGATTGTCGGACAAGCTTCTGGACTTCGTCCTCACTGACAGGATGAAAAGCATACAGTGCCTTTTCCGGGCCAACCTCTGGATCCTCCGGTAAGACCATGTTTGCACAAGAGTTGACGGCCTTGTCAATATCCGAGCGGATGGTTTCTATTTTGCGGATAGAGAATTTTCCGATATCATTAACAAGAACAGATTTATCCTCATAGTCAGGAAAAGACGGTACTTCCTTCTTAGCCAGCAACTTCTTGGCTGCCCTAAATAACTTCCCTTGATCCACAATATTCTCCGCAATAAAGTTAGTATAGAAGTCCTTTTTTGCAGCATTCATCATGTAAGTTACACGGTTTCTTTGCGCTTTAAAAACATGAAGGTCTTCTTGTCGGCCAGTCTTCCGCCACCGCCTTTCCGCTTTCCTCCGAAGACGTTTAGCAGCCCCTATTTCAGCGGTGTACCAGGGAACAGAAGGGCGTGCATTCACAGTCTTAGATTTCAGTGGAGCATGACAGTCGATCAGCATGCACAAAGTGGAATTATAGTCCTTAGCAAGTTTGTCAACACCATATACAGGTGTTTCCGTTGTCAAAGGTGGTTGACATAAAGAGGACATCTCCAAGTCATGCTTAAACAACTCCATGTCTATTGATCGATATTTCCTGTAAGTGACCCGCTTTTTTACTGCTGGCGGTTTCTTTGGAATCAACCTGCAACAGACTGACGCATGATCTGAAATAAACCGGTCAACTATAGGTGGAGCTGCTAAAACGGTCTCAGAGCAACGGCTGATTATAAGGTCGAGGGTGTGGCCCTCCTTGTGAGTGCTGCCCTTCACATGCTGTTGAAGCCCGAATGACTCGAGCAGACCTGCAAATTTTATAGCATCAGGGTCACGCGGATCATCAACGTGGATATTAAAGTCTCCAGCGAATAAAATTTGCTCTTTAGTCAGAAGAACTGATTCGAGATAATCTGAAAATTCCCTAAAGAAGACAGTTGTTGGGACCTTGTGTTTATCAGAATATGGTGGTCGATAGATTATCACCAAACGAATACAGTTACTGACCGTAGTCACAGTCCACTCCGAGAATTCAAAGGAGCTCTTCTCACCTGCTTCAACTTCCTTAACACGCAAGGAGTCACGGTAAATGAGACCCGTTCCGCCACCACACCGACCCTCCCGTGGGTGGTCCAACAAATTATACCCGTCCGGGTTCAACTCAGCTCTTACAGCAGCATCATTCTCCGTAAGCCAGGTTTCCGTTATTGCATAAAGGTCAGCTTTGCAATCGCATAGGTAGTCCATAAGCACCGCTGACTTATTCCTCACTGACCTGGCGTTTAATAAGCACAAGGACAGAGAACCCAGCCCGCGAGAACTTAAATGCAAAGGGCGTCCAATACATTGTACATACTTTAGGTTCAAAGAGTTACGTGTCGATCTATTTTCTAGCCTTGTGTCAGCACGCATCGTCACAATTGTTGGTATTTGGTTGCGTTCTACCGGACCAGGATTCAACTTGAAAATTAGTTCACCGCTTATCGTGAGACGGAATGTCGCGCACGAATTCGCGTAGTAGGCGCATGACCGCCTGTGTCTTCTGATCCTCGGTCTGCGTTTGTCGACATACTTTCGCACATCAGACGAACATACATTAGGCAAATCAATCGTACTGTAGTTAACACATCGCATTCCTGATAACAGTAGGTAATTGCATCTATTGTCAGGCAAGCAAACAGATGGCAAATCTATCGCCCTGTAGTTAACACATCGCCATCCAGATAACAATAAGTAATTGCATCCATTGTTAGGTAGGTAATTGCATCTATTGTCAGGCAAGCAAACAGATAACAAATCTATCACACTGTAGTTGACACATCGCCATCCAGATGACAATAAGTATTTGCATTCATTATTAGGAAGGCAAATGGCGTTCGCTAGATTTCCAAAATACAGCGAAGGCGGATCTGTTAAAGTCAGCCTTTTCTCGGACAAAAGACGATCTTGGGAGACCACAGCAACCACAGTTATTCCATGCTGAGTTAGAAAACATTCTCCGTGGTTATTCACGCTAAAAAAGAACCCTGGTAGGAGCAAATATAATGAAACGACGGAGAGAGCAAAAACGTGTCCGACCCTCATCACTGGTAAACCATGTTTAACAAGGGCCTCTCATGTTTAACAAGGGCCTCTATGGCCTCTTTAGCTAGCATGCCCAAAATCCAAAAGAACTTGATATTTGAACGAATGTTCAATTAACAATAGATTAACATAGATGCAAAAGAATATTAAATCTGCCGCGTTTTGTGAAAGTTGGTTTGTTAAATTTTCCTCCATGCAGTAGTAATGTTAGGGACTAAAGAGAGATTTGTTCTTAAGTCCATTCAAGATAATTAGCCCATGTCGCTCTGTTTTCTTATCTGCTTTTTATCAGTCGTTTGTGCCAAAGAGTTGAACGTAAACGTGAACGCTGAGTTTAAAACTGATGTTCATCGCGGAGCGTTTGCTGCGGTAGGAACAGGTAGTCAAGTCAACCTTGGAAATCTCCTTGATGCCACGTAAGTCCTATTAGTTCTGTACTGGACACATTGCACATAGTCCTTGAGGCGTTAATTTAATGGTACCCATTGACCTCCTTATACATTCCACTTGCAGGGCTGGCGTAGTGGTGAGAGCACTCGCCTTCCATCAATGTGGCCTGGCTCGATTCCCAGACTCGGCGTCATATGTGGGTTGATTTTGTTGGTTCTGTACTCTGTTCTGAGAGGTTTTTCTCCGGGTACTCCGGTTTTCCCCTCTCCTCAAAAACCAACATTTTATTTGATTTGCGTTAATTTGTTGATTTAAGTTTACAGTGTCTTCAATTGGTACTCCAGCGCTAGAAGACTAGACACTTAAATCTTTCTGCTCCACAACGCAGTACACATCATGGCCAAAAACCAGTAGCTTTATTTTAGCGGTTTCGGCCGAGCAGCGGAAATAAAACGATAGGTTATACTACTATCTAGGACAATAAATTGCGCTACAAGACCTGAATATGCTGCATCAAACAACCATGCAGTCAGACGGAGTTCAGAAATAACGTGCTTCCGAGAGAAAAAAAAAACATTTTTTTGTTTTGTTTTGTTTTTTTGTTGTTGTTTTTTTTGTAAACTTTAAAAACAAAGTTGATTGTTTACCTACTATCCTGTGGTTTAGACTAGCCATAGACTAGCCAGACATACCATACAGAAATGTTGAAATTTTTCTTCGTGGTGGGAAAGCAACAAATAGGAAAACAATAATCCCCCTGGCATCGCATCAAATCCGCTAAAGAGACGGGTTGACAAAAAAGGTTACTGAACAACATTTCTGCAAAGTACGTGGATTTAGTTGCAAGATATTTGTAATTTCTTTCTTTTAAAACAAATCTGTTCCTTTTTCATACAAACCTTTAAAGAACACACCAGCACACGTAATATCTTATTACACGCTTGGGCGGCCTGTGTAATGAAGCAAACGAAAACCAATACTAGCACACGTTCTTATTCCCGCGCTTCAAGGAAGTCACATTTACTTAATTTTAACTCTGATTGGTTCAACGCTCATTTTGCTCGTGTGTCAATCAGTCTGAATTATTCAAGTGAACAGAATCAACATTTGATTTCTTTCAGTGTCCGTCCACAACTCACCGCTGGCCAGAGCAGTTATGATATCAGTGTCTCAGGTGGTAATGCCGCCATTGGTGACAACAGCGAAGTTAATGTTGGCACTGGAGGCCCAAGGTGAGCGAAGGGTCCTTTTACAGATGTACAGAACTTTGTCAACATTGCGCCAGCTCCAACCATGCTTGCGCCAACCATATATATGTTGCCGGTAAAATTTGTTCTCAGCTGGAATCTGTTTTTACCTAGGTTGAATACGCATTCAGATGAATTAAAGAAACTTTTTTGGAACCTAAATTAAGCGTAAAGAGTAATTAGGGTCGGGTTAGGATTAATTTTGGTTATTAGACATGGATATCAATTGACTTATTTTACTAAAGGAAATAATCAAAAGAACTGTGTTGGGTTGAGCATGTTCGTCGTTGTAGCGTAGTGGTGAAGACACTGGACTATAGGTCTAGAAGGTCCGAGTCGAGTACCGGTAAGTGCATAGTTTAGTTCTTTGTTCCCTTAATATGATGTAATGTTGAGACTGAATGGACAGGTGTATGAATACATGTATTCATGCAGAAACCGATTAGATGATACGAAACATTAGGAACATATGTCGAGACGCGTAAGACAGAGCTTGATGTAAGGTACAGGTGTTTTCAGTCCTTTTTGGAGGGTTGAGAGCTGCTTAAACTAGAGTGCACGGTCAGTCTAGGTAAAATGAGGATCACCAATTTAACTTAGGTAAAAACGGATTCAGTTTAAGACCGGATTTGGCCGACAACATATTTACGATCAAGTGAAGGTAGGATCCGCGCAGTTATGAATGCAAATTTTAGCGATTGCGAAGAGAAGCCTAAAGAATTCAGCACTTCAACGGGGTTTGAACCCGTGACCTCGCGATACCGGTGCGACGCTCTAACCAACTGAGCTATGAACTGGCGTTGGGGCTGGTTATTTGTGGGTTCTATTGTTCCCGTGATGAGCGAATCAATGAATGAAATGATATATGAAAGGAATCATAAATAGACCATTTTACAGTTGTAGCTAAGTTACCTGGCCTAAGAATGGAAGCGAGGTTGCCGGTGACCCTGTTTTGATACAAACCTTCATGCTTTTGTAATGTTAATATGGACTAATTAGCATTACAACAACACAATTTACATGATAAAAGCAGTGGGGGCTGTATCAGTGCAAGGTCACCGGCAGCCTCGGAGCCATTCATAGGCTAGGTCGCTGAGCAAACAACTGTAAAATGGCCTATTGAACTGCGTATATGAAATCAAGTGAAGCTATGATCCTCGCAGTTATGAACGCAATGTATCATTTCATTCGTTGATTCATTCATCACGGGAACATTAGAACCCAGAAATGACCAGCTCCCAACGTCAGTGGCTTCATAACTCAGTTGGTTAGAGCGTCGCACCGGTATTGCGATGTCAAGGGTTCAAACCCCGTTGAAGTCCAGGCTTCTCTACGCAATCGCTAAAATTGCATGCGTCCAGAACTGCGAGGGTCATAGCTTGACTTGATTTCACATCCGCAGTTCAATATATGATTCCTTTCATATATCATTTCGTTTCTTGAAACATATGTACGAGTATAGTCGAATCACCAAACCAGAATTAGTGTTTGCGTCTGTTGTGATTATTTAACTTCACTCAGAATAACCATAACCACTTTTCACTATGATTTATAATTTTTAGCCTTGTATATACTTTATTTCGTCTTTCTAGTGAATTTTATGCCAGTTAGGACTGTTCTAACCTAAATTGTACGATGTCATTAATTACAGTGGATTTCCAAGTCAAAGCAGTGAAGAGCAAGAACACAAGGACAATAGAGATAACAGAGTGGAAGATGTGGACTGATCGAGAAAGTATAGTGGTCGATAAAGGACCAACCACTAACCTAACAATCCTACACTAACTGTCAGCTGCTATTATATCGCATGGCATTACAAAAGAGCGTTTATTTGCCAATGTGATAAGCGGCTATGGCTTTGTAACCAAAAAAATGGTGTTGTAGTGCTGCTCGGGTAGGCAATTCTGGCCTGGCCGGTTTTTAGATTTACACGTGTTTGTTATTTCTGCAATATTAACATAATTTTCATAAACAAGGAATGAATATTGCGGCACATAATAAGCAGACAAATAATATAAATCAAAGAAAAAGAAATTTATGCAGTACAGTAAAGTTATTCTCAAAGAGAAAAACAAAGCCAAAGCTTTGGTGGCTTAGACAGCCCAACGTTAAATAGACTGGGAGATGGCGGAGAAAAAGTAATTGCCAAGAACTAAGTGCAAAGTAATTCATAATTCGTATTACGTAATGAGATATCGTTAAAATAAAAGGAAATAAATCATATTCGCGGAAAAGTAGTTACCTTACCCGGGCAAACAGTTCGAAACGCAAGTTTCGATGCTTATGTTCATCACGCAACTGAAAGTAGACTTGGTCACACGGGAAAAAAAATGTGGAAATCTTGTCTAGTCTTATCTTTCCAATCACCTGCACAGTAGTATTAGTTAATAATTAATTTGCCAAAGTAAACCATAGAAAACATAACGGCAAAAATTGTGATCAGCCTGATATACAAAATTTGGGTTCAGTAGGTAGGTAGTTTCTTTTTTAAATTCAGATGGGATAATTCTTCATATTCTCCATACAGTTAAAGAAATATTAGCGGCACCAGAGATATATTTTTACATCCTGACCCATTTGTTCGAATGGTGGATAACGCTATCCACTGGATAACTCAAGTAGTTTTGCTTGTTTTTTTCCCGCTGGATAGTGATTTATTCGGTCTGGGTGAATAGCGTTAGCCACCTTTTGAACAACCGAATCCTGGTCTATTAATATGGACGTTTGCAACAAATCTTGTAGTTTTGCTCAGAGACCATCAGATTACATAGTAGGGGTTGCAAAGAATAACGACGGGATGCTCGTTGAATTACGTTTGATTATATGTGTAAAACCTATCAACCCAAATCTTTAAGCGGTTCGCTTTTAGGGAACCTCCAATCTTGCTACAGAAGAACTTTAAATCGAAGGAAACAACGTTTCGAGACAAATTTGTTCGAATTTTGCTTTTAAAAAAGTGTTCAGTTATATCAGGACAACTGTATTTTAAAATCGCTTATTTTCACTTTCAAATTTCCCGGCGCCATCATTTTCAACAATTTTCTGGTAGTTCACAAAGTTTGTAACCTTTATTAAACAGTCATTAATTGCATGTAGTTGAACAATGAGAAGTCACTTCCTTGTTTTTGCACCTCTTATACATGTGTCACTGGTCAAGTGCCTTTTTGCATGCGGCTGTGAAACTTATTGTTTTAGTTGTGTCTTATAACACATTCATGTCTTCAGTAATTTGTAGTCTGTTTGGTGTGCATGCAATCCAAGTGGTAATAATTCCAAATTTGGTTACAACTTTCATAAATCCATGGTCTTTTTCAATTACTTTACCAAGAAGTGTGCTTGGTTGTAATGGACTTTTGTCCACTTAATTTTTATTTTGACAAAGTTGTTGACTTGGAATGAAATGGTATTGGGTTTGCTTGTTGTCATTTTGTTGTTTTACATTCTTTGTGTGTTTCTTGCTTTTCCATGTTGAGGTGTCCCTATCTCCTAAAGCACGTTTAGGTTCTTCTTCTTCTGCTTCTACTGAATATTTTGTGAAATGATCAATCATGTGGAGAATCCAATTGTGTTTGCGATGACATGAACTTGTACATGGTAAATTTCTAAGGTCAATTAGGTCCATTTGCAAATGTGTTAGGAAATCTCTTGCTTGAATAGCTGCTAGCACAGGCTGTTTTTGCCTGCTGGTGATCCACTTTTGTTCTCTGTGTATCGAGCAGAGTGAAACAAAGAGTTGTATTACTTCTTGGGATACTACTGACTCGTAGTTTCGCGCTTGATATACTTGTCCATCTTGTCTCTTCCTTTGTGCGCAATATTCTTTGACAAAGAACTTGGTGTAGTTGACATTTTTGAAAAATTTCTTTTCCGTTCTTGGATAATATTTTGCCACCCTCCAGTTTCCATCCTTTTCTTTTGATAATTGCCACGTCTTGACTTGTCAGATTTGTTCTGTCCTTGCTGTCTTCATTACGTGTTTCTAACCACGTCACTGCATCGTTATAAAAGTTGTCGTCAATAAAAGGGGTTATTTTGCTTGGTTTTGGCTTTTTGGAAGCTTTAACTTCACCCAATTTTTGGTAGAATATCTCTGAATCAACACAACGTGTGTTAGCCATTTTACGAACCGTACAGGGCCACGCATTGTGCACGAGTAAACTTTTGCATAATTTACTATGACCGAGAAGAGTCTGGGCCCTCTTGCACCACGAGAGAAGTATTTGGTATTAAAATTAATTACATCTGCTTGTCCAAGTCCTGTGTGGTTTAGCGGTTAGTTGCGACTAAGGACTTAATGCTGAGGGATGTTAGAGGTTCCCGGTTCAAGACTCGGTAAGTGCAGATCAAAGCGATTTCTTTCTCTCGTGTAAACATTGGAAGTGAATAGGTCAAGGGTACGTAAAGTAGAAGTAGGTATGACGAAGGGATCAGGAGATGGAAGGTTAAGATGGATAGGGACAGAAAGGGAGAGAGTAGAGAGGGAAAGGAGATTTTCTTTTTTTTTTTTGTTTTGTTTTCAACCGCCCAAAAAAAAACCGTGCCCCTTTTTTTCAACCACAACCCATAAAGAAAATCCCTTTTCAAACAGTTGATAAATAACCTAGGTTAATTAATTTCACCTAGTTTGATTTAAATGGACCTGAATTGAATTTCAACCTGTAAAATATATATACCCTATATACTCTTATAGCAAATTTCATTTTCTTAATTATCATACTTCTAGGAATATCCAATTCCTTAAATTTGCAGCTAGCAAAACAATAGAAGTCTATTATTATTTTCCTTTTGTTTTCTTCCATTTATAAAAATACCCATTTGCTATTTGCTTGGTACTAAACTCAGTTCAGGACAGGTCAGGGAAAATCTCGTAGAGAAATCAGGTTTGCTACAGGTAACCTGTGAACCAGTACTACCTGTTTCAGGGTCTACGGCGACTAAACCGTCTCCCCCACCAAATTCCAGGAGGGTTATGGTGAGGAGGGTGGCTGGACACCCTGTTAAAATTAAAAACAAGATTCAACTTTAAGGGCGTATGAGCTCAACTGAGCCACCGGCCATCCAGCAAGTACAATTGAACCTGCTGCCTTGCGGGTTATGCCTTTTTAGGCAAAGGCCAAGGGAAGGAACCGTAACAGAAAATACCTCGCCATCCCGCAGTGCCAAGCGTGGCGAGTATGGCAAAACCCCTGGAAACCATGACCATGATCGACAATAACAAGCCAAGGCCCTCAGTCCTCCGCAGTTCTGAAGCACCTTCTCAAGGCAGCGGGAAGGAAGACAACAGAGCGGAGGGTACTAAGAATCTCTGGGTTCGGACAGGCTGCCATTGGAATATGAGAATCTGCACCTACAATGCCAGATCACTATCCTCAGACGACAGAATGCTAGAGTTTGGGGATGAGCTGGCAAAGATAAATTTTGATGTCGTGGGAATCAGCGAAGCTCGAAGGAAGGGAGAAGGCTGCATCTCTCTGGCAAACAGTGGTCACAACCTATACCACATTGGCGGCAATACGTGTCATAGGGGAGTCGGTTACCGGATATGGCACCAGCTTTAAGGGCGTATCCGACAGATTAGCCCAGCTCACCATTAAGATCAATGGGAAATACCATATGAATATAATTCAGGCTTATCTTCCAACAATAAGCCATACCGATGAAGAGGTGGACATAGTCTATGAGGACATGGACAACCTTATTACAAATAGCAAGGCCCACTTTAATATAATTATGGGTGACTTCAATGCTAAAGTTGGCTTGGATGAATCATCAAAGTCCTGTACAGGCGCGTTTGGGCTCGGCATGGGCACCAGCAGAGGGCATTCCCTTATTAACTTTGCGGAACAGCATCAGCTAGAAATCATGAACACGTTCTTCAAGAAGTCACCTACCATGCGTTGGACATGGATCTCCCCAAATGGGACTATAAAAAATGCGATCGACTTGCATCCTCACAGACAAGCCTCATATTGTCACAGACGTAACTGTTATAAATAGGTTTAACACGGGCAGCGACCACAGGCTGGTACGGGGCACATTGGCCATAAACAGAAAGCTTGAGCTGGCCAGACTGACCAGACGGCAAAAAAGGCCCAATGGATTGGTACTCTCTGCTAAGGCAACAGAATTACAGCTACTGCTGACTAACAGATTTGAGGCCCTAGAAATGGAAAGGGCAGAGGACCTTGACGCATACAGTAATAACATCACTACCACCATTAAAGAAACTGCAGTGGAGATCGCTGGGAGAGACAAACCACTAAGACAGGAAAAGCTCTCCAGGGTAACAAGGCAACTTAGTAAGAAGCGGCGCCAGATGAAGAGAAGTGGAAGAGATGTGCAACATATTGAGTACACTGAGATCTGCAAAGCCATCAGACAACGCATGAAGGAGGAAATAAATAGCTACAACGAAGAAGAGCAGTTGAAAGCGCTGGTAAACAACAGAGGCCTCAAGTCTACCAAACGGATGCTGTGCCTAGGCAGAAAGAATATCGTTGCCCTTAAAGAAAAAGATGGTAGGCTCACTGAAGACCGTGACAGGATGATCAAGAGGTGTGAGGAGTTTTATACCTAACTCACCAGAAGACCACAGGATCAACCTTTCACTGATGGCCACTACATGGTCCACTCCCTCCCATCCTACCATCGGAAGTGAGAAACGCAATCAAGCGTCTAAAGCGTAATAAGGCTCCTGGAGAGGACAATATCACCGCTGGAATTCTACAGGATGGGGGAGAGCCCATTGTTAAGATATTCACAAAGCTGTTCAACGGATGCATTGTGGATGGCAAAGTCCCCATCTGTTGGAAGAACGCATCGGTAATCATCCTTCATAAGAAGGGAGACACGGCTGATATTACGAACTACAGGCCGATTAGCCCTTTGCCTGTAACGTACAAAGTGTTTTCACAAATCCTGCTTCGTAGGATGCTAGACGCCTTGCACCAACACCAACCAAGAGAGCAAGCAGGCTTCAGGGCGGGTTTCTCTACCATCGACCACATTCACGTTGTACGTCAGCCACAAGAGAAGGCAAACGAGTATAAGATTCCACTTTGTTTTGCCTTCGTAGATTACGAGAAGGCCTTTGACTCCATTGAGTTTACACCACTCTTCAAGGCACTGGAAAAGGAGTTGATCACGATTATATCACTCTCTTACGTGACCTTTAAGATGGTGCCGCCTCGGTTATGAAACTACATAGGGACAGTGATAAAATCAAGTTGGAGAGGGGAGCTAGACAGGGTGACAACATATCACCTAGGCTTTTCGCGTCTTGTCTTCAGGATGCGATCATAAAGAGAATTGATTGGGAAGGCAGGAGCCTCTCCATCGACGTAGAACACCTCTCCCATCTAATTTTCGCTGACGATACCATCTTGTTGGCCAAGTCAGCGGAGGAATTGAACAGTATGCTCCCTGACATCCATAAGACAAGCAAACCAGTTGGCCTCAACATGCATCTATTCAAGACTAAAGTGATGTTCAATTATCATGTTAACAAGTCAACAATAACTGTCGATGGCAAGATCATTGAGGAGGTAGACAGCTATGCATACTTAGGAAAGACATTGACACGAGATGGTGATCTACTTCCTGAGATCAGGAGAAGGATTGCACTTGGCTGGGCAGCCTTTGGTACCGTGGACAACATCATGAGAACCGCAAGGTAAGTATGAAGATCAAGAGGAAAATACACGATGAGTACATTCTACCAGTAATGACTTACGGGTACGAGACATGGGCGTTGAACAACGCTATGACAGAAGCTAGCGGTGCACAGCAAAAGATGGAACGCATAATGCTGGGCATTACACTTCGACACCGAAAGCGAAACACCTGGATTCGACAAGAAACTGGTGTAAGCGACATCGTCAACGCTATCAGAATAACAAAGCATAGATGGGCAGGACACATAGCACGGCTATCAGATAATAGATGGACCATTAGAGCAACGGAGTGGACCCCACGAGATTGGACCAGAAAACAGGGCCGTCCAAAAACACACTGGAGAGATGATCTCACCAGACAGCTTGGACCTGCATGGTCGAGATTTGCTAAGGACAGATACCTATGGGATCATTCCAGGGAGGGGTTCCTCCGTCAGGAACGAACATAGCCCTGATAATGAATGAATGAATGAATGAAGCTCAGTTGCTTTTTCTTTTACTGCCTTAGCTGCATTGGACTGCAAAAAGTGAATTGTTTTCGATTTATACGGTTATTTCTTTGTCTGCCTTTTCTCTTTTTTATTCCACTCTTGGAGTACTGAATTTGCTGACTGCAGTTTGCTTTCAGGTGGTGTTGCACCTCAGATATCTAGAATCATGAAAAATATTGTTGGAACTAGTGCATGAGTTGGAATTTTAGCAGTCTATGAAATGTGAAAAGAAAGCAAGAACCCACAGGCTGCAGATCATAGCAAGGCTGCCCCAAGGGACCAGCTCAGCCAGGAAATTGTCAGTGGGCAAGGAATTAAATCTTGCCTTGACAAAACAATGGCTTCTGCTAGAGTTCAGCTTTTCAACTTTAGCACATCTCTTTTTTTTCAAATTCATGTACATTAATGTACTCAAGGTAAAGGAACTGAAAAAGTACCTACGGTTAAAGCAATTAAATTTGGGTTCACAGCAATTTCTCAACAATTCAGTCCTCCAAGTAATTCAAAAATTAACAAAAAAATCAACTGACTTCTGATTTTGTGGTGAGAAATTTTGCGTCGTTGAATACAAATTCAATGGTCAAGATTGAATCATTTCTTCCAAGTGCAATCACTTTAAGTAGTTCCTCACCTCTGGAGTAAGCCAAACAGATGCAGCAATTCCCAAAGGGATCCTTGAAGAAACACCTTTTTTGAGTGATGTTATATTTATTGATGGAACTTGTTTGTTGCTTGCTTCTTTTTTAAGCTAAGAGAACAATCGCATGCTTACATGTAAACAGAAATGCAACATGTGGACCCCTTTGGAAACGATACATTTTGACAGTCATAACATTCCAGTTTTTTAAATTTTTTTTTTAATAGTGCAAATATCAACCGTCCTAATCTGGGTACGGTAGTATAACCTTTAAAACGGGGAAAAAAACACTTAATTCTCTTGGTCGTATATAAAAGTCAACACTATTAAGCTTAAATTAAGTGGAAGCGTATAGGGAGCCACTTACGCCGGTTAATTTTCGGGGAACAAATGCATTTTGCATGGACATATTCTGAATCTGACAATATCTTACGCATTCAACCTTTTACAATCAATTTTTAGCGAAACTACTTAGCAGTGATAGCATTAATTAAAGTGCTTTGCATTCGCCAGCAGATAATCGTTATTTCATGCTCATGCATGAGCACATGATAAAAAAGGTCCCCTTTGAACGCCAATCTTACCATTGGGTTGTTTAATACCGAGTTGGAAATTATATTCAAGGCTGTTCTGACTTCATCTGTGTTATTCGTCGATGTTTCACTGGTAGAACCAGAGTTTAAAGGCCGCAAAATATTTTCCGGCACTGATCGCTGTTAAGGTGGTGTTTCTAATGGTCTGCATCTCGAAGAATTTTGAATAATGGAAGAAATCGTGTCAGTGCTTGTATGAGCCGACCCCCTTTTGTCATTCACAGGAGACGGACTTATATTTTCCCTTTCATCGATGAATAATGCTTTCCTGCTTTGCGAGTTGAAGCGACTCATTTTTTTGTCTTTGTGCAGGGAGTCTTAAGTAATTATGAGTCAATGAGTCAATGAGTTAGTGCAGTTACCCTAACCCATAAAATGAAAGCTACCATTTCAGAGAGTGCTTAGGCCTAATCACTGAAACGAGGGCTTAGGCTTAATCAATAAATTATTGCTATATTGACTGTGAGTCTCATTGACTCATGACTCATTGACTCATTGAGTCATAAAACAGGCATCCTCTTGCGTATGGGAGGTGAAAGGACTTGATTTTGGAGAGCGTCGAATCCTTTTCACTCCCTGTCTTCCATTGGCAAGATTCACCTGCGTTTGGCACATTTGCTTTGAAATGCAACGGCCTTGTCCCTCAAATTTAGAAGAGTTCTGTAGCAGTTTCTGCACAGATGCTGAGGCAAGCAATCGTCATATTTCACACTTAATTTTGCAACATCACTCATCAAGAGTTGCAACTTTACGCTCTTCCTTTAATCAAAGAAAATTGAGAATCTATGATTGGGATTTGTGGTGTTTCCACAAACACGGCACAAGTTTCTGATATCATTGAATGCTTCAAATTCTCCCGCTAGTTTCGCAATGTCTGTAAACAATCAAGCGTTTTGCCGCGCAAATGTTTAAAGAAGGGATTGGACACGAGGCTATTCGAACAGCCAATGAAAAAAAATTGAATAAGCGGATTTGACAAGATCTCGCCTTCGCTCGCCCCAAGAGATCTGGGTACGAGATTGTGTTTTGATAGAAACCTCACTTCTTTTCTTATTTAAATTCTTAGTAATTAGCATGACACCAATATCATTAAAATAAGAAAAGGAGGGAGGTCTGTATCATAACAAAGTCAACACCAGCCTCATTTTCATTTAAAGGCCAGGTTACTAAGCACACAACTGTAAAGAGGTCTATTAAAGTGGATTGTTTGTCTAGACGCTTTATGCGTCTTGTGCCCGTCTTTATACTAGACGAATTTAACAGACGCAGAAAAAAATATTTGCCCAAGTTCGTCCCAGAAGGATTATGCGTCTTTGGTTCGTCCCGTCTTTACACTAGACGGATAACATAAGAGACGAATAATTCGTCTGGACGGATTATGCGTCTGTAGTATAAAACGGCCATTAAGTATGACATGAGAGTTTCGATTTTGATGCGTGATATTTCCTTCAATTCGTAACATATCAAAAATCTCTCACACGGTATTGGAGTGCATTCATCTGCAGTTGTTTTCGCAATGACGTGAAGGGACAAGAGGTTCTGCAGCGGACTCGCTCGTTCTGAGTTTGAGGCCTCAAAACTAAATCGGTATTAAAATAATTCAATCTCTGACGCGGCATTTTTTCTCGGCCAAGAGACTCTTCAGAGACCTCTAGAATTCAAAGGCAAACTCGTTGAGCATCGCGCCCAGACTATCAACATCTGGAATTTGCTAACGGGACTTTAGGCGCGATGCTCAACGAGTTTGCCTTGAATTCTAAAGGTCTCTGAAGAGTCTCTTGGCCGAGACGAAACGCCGCGTCATACTAGCCACGAACATTTCACAAGTATTTGACAATATATAGTTTTGCTTTTCGATTAGCTTAAATATGATATTTAGTTTGACCCTATACAAAAAATAGCGGCGCGACAATCTTTTTTCCGCGCACACCTCGTTTTCCTTGACCGAGACCTTATTTAAAATGTAAAATTATCATAATTTGTAAAACAAGTGGCGTAAGGTTGGGATAAAAAGAAAGTAAATGAAAGAAAGAAAGAAAGAGAGGAATTTAGGCTTGTCTCCAGGTCTCCAGGTAGCCCGCTCAAGTATCCAGAATTCACTACAGTCGACTGTGCTACGAGAATTATTTGTGCTTCACTTCACATTTTGAAAGTTTTATCGCTTCATACAAACAGAAGAGTAATCCCAAAGCTATGTAGAACTCTATCGGAGCAATAGACCACTTTCGATATATTAAAAATTTAGCTTGGCAGCGAGGCCTAGAGGACACAAACAAAGGAAACTGAATGAACATGTTTATTCATTTCTTTTGTTTGTGTCCTCTAAGCCTCACTATCAAGCTGAATTTTAATATATCGAAAGTGGTCTATTGCAGGCGGCATTCTTTGAAGAGCGAGTCGGAATACAACAGAGCTTATTCTTATTCAATGAACGGCAAAAAAGTTCGTGGGTATTCTGCAATTTAGCCACTCTAACTAGCATCGTGGACTTAAGGAGCTTCGATCTGCTGCAAGAGCGGTAAGAAACACTGAAATGATGGACGAGGAGATATCCATGATATGTGGTAAATGCAGCTATTATTACCCTCTGCTGGTATTAAAATTCGCCCATCATAATAAGTTCTAGAATGTCAGTAGCACGCGATCATACCGTTCTATGTGAAGTACTCGTTACCTTAGATTCTTAATTAAATGAGTACCTTGAATTCATGCATACTTACAACACAAACACTATTAATTTGAATTCGGATTTTCGGAGTAGTATAAGTATGCTAATAACTGTGAAAGCTAAATAAGAATTGAAATACCAGCATGAGCAGATCAAGATTAACAACTAAAGTTCTATACTCCCGGCATCGTTGGTTTCGTCCTTTTCTTCCTTCCCTTATTTTATCTTTTTGAATGTTCTTCTTTTCAATGCTTACTTACTGTGAGGTTTCGCTGCCGATATTGTGCCTGATATGCGTTGCTCGGAAAAAGCTAAAGTGGTGTTGCTGTCCGACACGGTGCAAAGACTTCAAGAAAAATCCAGTTAAGTTCCACGGTTATTGACACCTACAGCCACCCGACTCTGATAGCTGACTCACTGTTGGGGAAAATACCAAAAGCCTCAAGTTTTAAATAAGGGATATGATACTTTTATTTCGCTTTGAAGCTCAAGCAACAGTTGAATTGAAAAAATTACTTGCTCGGTTGACTGAACTGGCTGTCAAGATTTATGTTATCGGCAAATACATACATAATCGGTACATAGTTTTATTTGAGACAGCAAGTTGAACAGATTTGGGCAGCCGTACGTGAAGGCTGATGTGGACCCGCTCTGCAACGGTGCCAAAATTGTTTACAATATCAGAAATAAAAGTAAATTATGTCGAAAATTTCATGAAAGAGATAAATGAATAAAATACTAAAATTCCTAAAAATCTAAAAATATCATCATTGAAGCTTTAAATGAAAATTTATTAACATGTTTAGAAAATTTACGGATGAGTTTGTTTACATTGTAAAATTGTCCTTGTCAACAATTGATTTTAAGTTAACTATTCTATTCATTAAGTTCCAAATAACTATGCCTCTGTATTGGATTGACTCCCTTCCAACTTCATTCTTTACTCATGGGAGTTCAACATGGTTTCCCCTCCAAGACAATCATGTTGGCGTCTATTTTGAAGAGGGACCTCATGGAGTGTGCACTAAGCTGGGGGAAGGCAGAAAAACACCTTTAAGTATGCTTCTCATTTGCATCTCATTAAAACAAACACAAAAGAGCAATTTGCATACATGTATGCCTCGTTCCCTTAGAAACTGAATTAGTTTTGTGCAACCCCGCACTTTACTCGAAGTATGGAAATTTATTTTAAAGAACAGGATGCATCGAAAGAAGAAGGCAGAATGATACAATGATATATGAAGTTGGTGGTGATTACAGGTTTTTCTACTCCATACGTTTTCTCTGTTTCTTAACAAAGTTAGGAGCTTAAGTCATAATATCTACTTTCAAGTTTATTTAATGGACAAGCTTGTTCTTCGTTTTAGTATTATAGGAGTTTCTGAAACCAAAATCACGACAACTAGCCTACGGTCACAAATTTAAATGCGTTGGAACATCTGTAGCAGGTGAATGTGTTCGCATGTATTTCCAAGATGGCGTAATTACATATAATCCTCGAAAAATCCTCTAAAGATGCATTTCAAGCTCTTTGGGTTGAGTGTCATCTTTCCAATAGTCCTAATATTATCTGTGCAATAACATAAACACAACATAACTCACCACGATACCATGATTCATTATGATACGCTTGAAAGACTTAAGCCGTGTTCACACTCAACGTTGATTATGATCAACTGAAGTATACATCAAGCTATCATACTCCATTCAATTTTATTCAATTATGGTTCTGTTCACATCTGCGAAAATTCAAATACAATACGCAGGGTAACCTCGCAGTGTGAGACAAAATGGGGCCGTATCGCGTGGCTGCCACGATCATCATCACCATCATGTGCTTGAGGCGAGAAGAGAACCAAGGATAGCTTCCGAGAATAGAAGAAGACAAATCCAAACCTTCGCTCCATAAAGCGATTAGAAATTTCGTCTGCTCATACCACCACGTGCTCGCCATTCTGTTCAATTACGCATGGTAATTACTTCAAACAACCCTTTGAGGTTGTTTGAAGTAATTATAATCCAGTTTTAATCAGGGACTGCAATTAGTTGATGTGAACCCATTTCATATTTAATTCGATTATAATTAGATCATAATCGAGGCCTAATGTGAACACGGCCTTACTCTTTCAAATAAATTACTTTTTGTTACGGGTGACTTCAACATAAACCATAAACCCCATTGATGCCATCCATGGCTCGAAGCCTCGTTAGCTCTAACAATCAAAACCTATTAGTGTCCATGGTATTTAACGCTGGCTAGCGCTAACCATGCTTTGAGCAACTCGACCTGGCCCGGGTTGTTCGAAGGGTGGTTAGCACTAACCAGCGATAAATACCATGGAAACCTATAGTTTTTGCTACCTCTTAACCAACGGTTAGCGCTAACCATGCAGGCTTCGAGCAACCGGCCACTGGTTGTTAAAACAATCATGTAACTATGCACATAACTTTTTACTTATTTTACAATTTTTTTCTTTATTTCCAACTATTCACAAACCTACCAGAGTTCATAATAATAATACGGCTGCGTTAATTGACAACATTTAAGTCAACAATTTTGCAGGCAAAATATATGGCGGTAACATCATATTTGACATCAGTAATCATTCATTCGCGCAATTTTGTGTCCTTCATCATGTTAAAGAGCAGCCCAACCGTAGGAGAATGACGGGACTTTCTTCATTTTTCAGAAGGTAGTTTTGTCGCAGAAGTTTTCCAAATTAATCAATTGGGACTCTGTTGTTAGCAAGAACCAAAATAGTCCAGATCACTTTTGTTTTTTTCATCTTTTTACAACAAGATAAACAAACTCTGAGAACTTTATCACGTCGCAAAGCTGAACAGCTCTCAAGTCCTTGGGTTACATACGGTTTTAAATAGTCTATAAAAATAAAGAATCGTCTCCATTACTCCTACAGACCTGTATAAAGTCTATGCAAATAAAACACTAAAATACCTATTAATTGCCACTTCGCTGATTATTTGGTTACACTTAAGAAAAATCATTCTTCTTCGAACCGTCAGCAACGCGCACGGACTATATCATTCCTGTCCAACCCGAAATCCTACGTTAAGCTAGACACATTTTGTCCAAGCCTTTAGCTGGCATAATAAATATCTTACTTAGTTTAGACGTGTATCCTTCTAAACTAAACCACGCGGAGGTCGTTTTGGTTTATAAAGGCGACGATGAGAGTTGATCCTGGAAACTATTGACCAATCTCTTTTTTATTGAACTTACATGGTATT
This sequence comes from Montipora capitata, assembly GCA_949126865.1. Classification (NCBI taxonomy): domain Eukaryota; kingdom Metazoa; phylum Cnidaria; class Anthozoa; order Scleractinia; family Acroporidae; genus Montipora; species Montipora capitata. The sequence goes on along the minus strand of OX421448.1, from coordinate 39,625,967 downwards.
TATAGAAAAGTAATGTTTAGCCGACTCAAAGCCTATTTTGACAACGTACGAATTTTGAGTTGCTAGACAACATGCGATTCTTGGTATAATTATAAGCAATAGTACGTATGCAAAGTAATATTGACTAGAAATTGTTTTCATGTGGAATTTTTGTTAAATCAAAAGCTTTTGATACAGTGGATCATTCAATTTTGCTATGTAAGCTGTATTATCTGGGAGTTGAGGCATTATGAATGTCGGACTGGTTTTCGTCATATCTACCTCGACGTATACAAACTACTGAGGTTGATTGTCTTGTTTCTACTAATCGGAATTCTACAAGGATCAGTGTTAGGTCCCCTTCGCGTTTTGAGTTATAAACGACACATACAGTTCTTCTTAATAGCTATAAGTTTGAGTTCTTGTTTGCATATGATACAAATATGCTCTTTGCTCATAAAAACCTTAAGTCGCTTGAGACCATAATTAAAAGAGAAAGAGAGAACTCAAAAACGCGTGTGATTGGCTGTTCGCAAACCGACTGACTATTACTGAACATTCATTGGAGTCCGCAAGAGCCGACGTATGATGACCATTAATTAATGCTTTAAAATGCTCAGTTTTTCGGTCATGCAATCGTCTTTAAGTTTTTTCGATATAAAAATCATTGCAGTCCCAACGAGCAGCTCTATATACAATCTTAGCCATTTGGCCACGGCTAAGTCTATCTTTGTAAGGAAAGAAAGAGTAATGCGACGAGTGCTTTGAACTAAAAAATCACGCTAAGGTCAATGCACCCGTAGAATTTATTAATACACGGCATAAGTTTTTTTCTAGCGATTTTGCTTTGTAGCCCTAAGTACGGAAAAACTAAGAAAATTTCTTTTTGGGAACTGTGATGGTTGGGGTCAATGGTTTGTTTTGTTGCTTTTGACGTTTTGTTGCTTAAGAAGTTGCTGTCACAAAACGGTTACCCCAGGGGTGTTGTTAATTATAACATGAATGATGACCAATGATGTCTTACAAAAAGCAACAAAAGAAACCATTGACCCCAACCATCACAGTTCCCAAAAAGAAAATGCGTTTGTCACCGCTGTTTGTATGTTATTTACGATCAAACTGAGATGGCCAAAGAAAAAGAGTATTTACGACATGGTTTATATACTGAACATTGTTCATGTTGGGGCTGGCTGATTTTGGAGTGCATTGTTGGGTATATGAGATGAACTTTATTAGGGCTTACACTAATTTGCGTAACGAAACGAAAAGAACAGAAATACGGAAAGAATCCTAACAGTCGGTAAAGCTAACCTTAGGTCTTATTAGGCCTAAACAAAGTTTTAGGCCTAATGTTAGCATTGGTAAATGGTTAGCGTTGTACCTGCTCGGAACTTTTCAATCCGTTTCAAAAAATAGTAATCTGACCAGAATGACTATTTTGAAAAACGGATTATTAAATTATTATTTAAAGAAGATTAATTTGTTATTTATAATATTATAATAAATTGAATCAATGTATGATATAATAAGCTATTTTACAATGCTTATTTCATTTTATCATATTGTCTTCATCAGAGTGATTGATTGTAAAACCGTAATTCCTAAATTAAATTGATTTTCACACTGGAAAATGATTTGGGTTGGTGTCTTTGATCCCATTCATGGGTTAAGTAAAATCAAAATGGCCCCTTGCATTCTTCCCTGGAGCACATAAAGTTTTCTTTAAAGTTGAAGTAATTTTTTATTGTTGTCCAAGAAAAGTGAAGCAAATTAGCCGGGATTGCCTTTACTAAGGTTAAAAAGCTCATTAACATGCTTTGGGACACTTTTCACCGAAAAAAAAGGGGGATCCATGGCCCGGGGGCCCATGTTTTGTCCTTTCCCCCTGTTAAATTAATTTGCAATTGTAAACATTAAGCGATATTCACCGGTACATTACCCGTGTTATTATGAATGAGCAACTGGCTTACGCGTTTACTTGCTTTGTTCCATACTTAACAAAGTAATTAAACTCCCTTTTCGAAAATGTATCACCGTACTTCTGCGCCACATGATATTCTGAGTAACTGCTTAAAGAAGGGTCTTGTTTCAGATCCAAAAGGTCTTTGTTTACACAGTAATGCATCACAAAGAAAATTTATGGTACTGAATAACAAAGGCAAGTTTATACGCGCATAAATACGCCTTCATATACACGTATGTGCGTATAAACAGCATGTGCGCAGTTAACGTATATCTGAGCGGTGCTGTATCTGAAGTACAACGCGTGGTCGATGCACTTAAGGAAGTTGACAGAGACCTACCACATCCACAAACCAGTCCCTGCTTTATGCAAAACAAATATTGTTGCAAGTAAATAAATATTGATGTACAGTTTTTAGGAAGAGCGGAAGGAAGTCTTTAGGAAGAGTCGATCGAGAAAAAAAAAATGCCATCAGTAACAAAAATTACGACATGAAGACAACTTGACATCGATTTCAGCGGCCGCCTGAGATCAAGTTAACTTGCGTGTTACTACCAACTCAAGAAAAGGAGGATACATCTATGACAAAATGACGGCAAGACACCGGGTTTTTGTTTTTGTTAGTTTTTTTTTTCTTTCAGATGTTATTTTGGGGAAGTGGGATGTTGGGGCTCATTTGTTGAAATTCAAGAACGCTTCCGACAGACCTGTTAATTTTGGTGATTTATGCACGCGCTGCGGGCCTATTTGCCCCCACGGACTTCAACTCACTGACTCTTACAACCCGGTGACAAAGTGTGTAGTGAGTGCACTTATAAAGTGCACTACCACAAAAATAATTGACTCCTTTATTTGTAAACCAGGTAGCTGGTTTACTTGTGAACTTTTAATAGCACTTTATTACTAAACAACGCTATAATAGCACTGTGAACAACTCACTGGTAATGTCTGTAGCAAGGGCTCCTAATATGGTTGAAAAGAGAAAATGTAATCATTGTTATCGGGGATCTTGACTCTAATTGTCATTTGACAGCAATAAATAATAGTAATAGTGAAATATTTATTAATATCATCATCATCAACAACTATTTTATGTATCAGTATTATCTATAACAGGGTTGCCCTCCTGCCCACTTTCAAAAAATCATTAACTCAAAGAAGCATCTACTGGCGTTACAAAAATAACTTGACTTGACTCAGATTGTGGAAAGGTCAGTCAATGTAATCCTTAAAGTGCCACTACGACGAAAATTGTTGGTTTTCTTTTCGAATTTTTTCAACGTCAATTAAGTCAATATGTTCAAAATAATACAATGCATTTAAATTTGAAACGATAGAAGCGAGATAAGTCGGGAAATAGCCAGCCAAAAACCGCTAAAAATCTGTCCGCCATTACTCGGACGGCATTGGAGAAGCCTGCGATTATTTTGTAAGCGGTCTTCACGCAAGACTTGGCTCGTGACGTCATACGCGCATCGCTTCGCGGGCGTTTGACAAAGCGAACAAGTCGATCAAGGAGTAATGTATATAATATCAGCAAAAAGCAGCTCGGTGATCTCTCACATCTCATAGACGACATGGGAAATTAGCCGCGTTTATTTTGAGCTTTGCGCATATGACGTCAGACCCCAGGCGATCCAGCTAGACCCAACCCTTTTCCTTGCTCACAGTCATTTGCCGTTCGAGTAATGGCGGACAGCGAAAACCGAAAAACTACGTTACAATAATCATACTTTCCGTGGTAATTTTGAGATAAAAATTGGCATGATACCTATTTGGTACGTCTATTTTCAAAATCTAAAGAAAAAAGGACATGCAAAATTTTCATCGTTGTGGCATTTTAACAGTCCTTCTCTAGAATACTTTCACCCGGACGATCGTACTTCACTTAGTTATGATATGATTCCAGGGTTCAAACCGTTTACGAGTCTTTGCAATTGTAACTTTCTAAGCTACATTCAAATTTTTTCAAACCAGAGTGGCATTAAACTGTCTGATTGCATGTCATCCTGGTTGCAATATATGAACTTTAACTATTGAAGTTCCTTTATTGTAGAAACTTTCCGAGAACCCTCTTTATGGTAAGGGTTTGGAGCACATGACCGTGTGGAGCCCATAGACCAGTGGGATACAGGGTTGCCCAGGAATTCCTCTAATTGAATTCCAGACAATTACAATGAAGAAGCTTGAAGTTTCAGGATTTAATGGCGACAGTAGTTGTATTACAGTAATCTGAAGCTGTGACGAGAACTTTACATCTACAATTCGGTAGTTATCTTGGACTGCGAGCAGCCCTCTTTCTTTCCGTCGTCGATCTTGTGAGTTAGCGAGCGGAAATTGAGGTCGCGCTTCGCACTCGCTGACTTCCGCTCGCTCACAAGATCGACGACGGAAAGAAAGAGGGCTATTCGCAGTCTATACTTATCTGGCTGGGTACAACTTACATTTGTCCAAGAGTGTCCTCTTTTAACATTTACCATTTTACAGACACACACAAAAAGCAATAAACATTAACCACTCATTGTTCCTTTGGCAAAAACTGACACTTAATAGCTTAGCACGAGGTCTTGCACAATAAAAGTTTGTATATTCCTTTCCCTTTTCGCAAATCTGTAACGGCGACGTAAAGACGTCAAAGATTTATTTGTATGAAACAAAAACATGCAACGCCAAATTCTAATTTTCCCTCTATGCTTCAACACCGTCCCTCCAAATTCGATTCACTTCATGTACAGTGAGGGTATTTTCATCCCCTTATAAATCAGAAGCCATATCAAAGCCTTTGACATCTTTCCATTTTGTCACATTTTTCGCTTTCCAGGTTGAACTTGTAAAAGCTCGAAGAGGAAATGGAGGACTTCGTACGTGTGCCTAAAGATTTAAAAGGTTTTGTCATCGGAGCAAAAGGCAGTATAATAAAATCAATTCAGGAGAGATCTGGAGCAAGAGTGTATAGCCTTTCAAAGGATGAAGAAGGCTTTAGGGTCAGAGGAACTAGAGAGGAAAGAGAACTCGCGAAGAAGCTTATATTGGAAAAAGTGGTAAGTTAAACATACGTTAAATCCCCCCTTTTTACTTTCTGCATCAAATCTGGGAGAAGCAACTCTGTGGTCTGCAAATGCTATCTTTGGAGAGCTTTTGCAGAGCAAACGGTATCAGCTGACGTTTTTGTAAAACGCATGAGATCAACTATGAAGTAAACGCGGAACGAAAACTTATGTACAAATTGTCTTTCCCTTTTCAACATGAAAAGTATGAGCTACTTGTGTTTGATCTGATAGTCTTGATGCCATGCTGGTGTTTTCACTGCATGGTCAGACCTTCGGGGTTCAGGACCAGTGGGTGAGACCTGTTCAGGTTCAATTTGTGAAGGTAGTTCAGTGGGAGACAGTGTTGTTACAGTATCCTCATTCATAGACACTCCCTCAGAATTGACTTCCTCTGCTGCCACACTCGGGTCTGCCAAACCTACACCCTTTAAATGCCTTCGGTTCCTGCGGTAAACACCTGCTCCCATCTAGGCCTCGTAGCTTCTGCTGCACTCAGGATCGTCAGCCGAGGCGTTCTTCAGTTGCTGCCAACGCTCCTTGGTTACGGCCATTCCATCCCGGTCATCAGCCCCCTTGGGCTCTCTTATGAACTCACTTGCATTCACCGCTGGAAGATATGCTCTGCTGAGGGTGTCAGCAATCTTCAGTTCCTTTCCTTTTTTTGTACATTACTTGGAGTTGTACTTTTGTATGTGCATCAGCATCCGCTGCAGACACTGTGGAGCCGACGCCAACGGCTCCAGTGGTTTACGTCGGTCTCCACAGTTACTTCATGCCTGCCGTATACGTACGCATCCAAATGGTCACACGCAAAGACTATGGCCGGGAGAAATGTTGAAATGTAGCGTGTTTCTGCGGGTGTGAACTCCCTCAAGGCGAAGGAAACAGGTTGGCAGTGTTGCATAACTGTTACTTAAAGGCCTGTCTGGGAGGCATCACACTGAAGTCTTACCTCTTCCTTTCAGCTATAGTATCGCAGAAATGGGGTTCTAGTGACTGCTTCCTTGAATTTTTGAAAGGCTTTCTGCTGGGCACTGTACCAGGTCCAGTCGACACCATCTTGAGTCAAACGCCTCGCTGTACGACAGCTTTATCAGTAAGAACTGGCATCTCTGTGATAGTTTGACCTTTGCCTAATCAACTTAGAGGCCTTTGTCTGATGCAACATAGCCAGTGAACCATACCTTGGACTGTCCGCAATCTCATCTTCTCTGGGTTTAGACGGACATTTCACTCGTCAAATCACTCAAGGAACGCATTACGGTCGTGGTCTTGAACTGATTTGTCATATGTTTCACCACATCCTACTGCAATGAAACCGTTGGCAACAACCGCAATGCCGGTTAGCCCCTCTATCATTTCGTGCATTTTTCGTTGGAAAACGTCTGGTGCCGTGGACATCCCAAATAGCATTCGTCTCCAATGGTAACGCCCATATAGTGTCTGAAAGGGTGTGAGATAAGATGAGTTGTCATCGAGACTAACATGCCAAAGCAACGCGTTTGCACGGGGCAAGAGTGTTCACTGTACTAAATGTTCGCACCGGGCAATGTCCTCGACCGTCGGCATATCATACTTTTCTCGCAGAATCGCCCAGTTGAGGTCCTTGGGATCTAGACAAACACGGAGCAGACCTTTCTTCTTAGGAGCCACATCTATTGAGCTTATCCACTCCATTGGTTCCGTCACTGGGGTATCACTTCTTGGGCTACCAGGTCATCTAGTGTTGCTTTGAGTTTGGGCATTAGAGCTACGGCAACACGTCTTGGGGCATGCTGAAATGGCTTTACTATGGCGTTCAACCCGATTTTGTAGTCACCGTTTAATCTTCCAACTCCCCCCTTGGATACGTTCGGGGATTTCGACACTAAAACCTCCTTGGACATCACTGTATGTGGAATCTGCACTGAGAACACTGGTGCATTATCCGTTTCTGAGTTGTTTAGGTGGTCATTGTTACGATAAACCAGTATTCCCATGCCTATGCATGCCTTCCGTCCCAGTATGGGACGTAATGTTATTACTGTCTACAAAACGGCAGTCCAGTAATAAGGAGGGATTTGTTCTCCATACACGGAGAGGCACTTTGCCAACGACCTTCACATGTGTGCAGGGGTCAAATTTACGAGTTCAAAAGCACAAACTAAAACTTAAAACAATGTACTTACATCATGAAAAAGAGGAACTGGAACTTTCTTCTACCACATGGCGCTTAGAAATAAGATTTTTCTAAGAATACGTGCGAAAATTGCCTGCAATGGGTTTCCTCTGAGTTTGTGAGATATTTTGTAAACACGACTCGACTTGATTTGGACTTGATTATGATTGCTTGATGGAAACAATGCGCCCCTTTGTCCGCTTTGTGGGTTTGAAAAATAAAGCACGAGGGTACCCGGGGAGCATTTTGGTTTGCGTGTTGACAAATCGTTGCTGTCTACCCCTGGTCGGGCTAATTATAGTTACCCAGCGTACTTTGCCAACCGCCAGAGTGTCCTAAACCCATGGACGAGCCTGTTTTTGAAGTTGCGAGCGAAGAAATCTCGAAATGAATGTATCGTAGCGAAGGCGGTGTGGACGGAATTGCGTAGCGAGTGAACTGACATGGAGCTTCAACATCTCTTCTGCGATTCTACGGAGTAATTGAGTCGACGGGGTTATTTTCGGTGGATTTATTCGCTTCGAGCGGCGGGCACTCCGGAAATCAGTGTGCAGCCTTGTCTTTCTTTTAGCAGTGGAAACCCACAAAACGATAAGTCGCCGAAATCGCGTTAGATCGGCCTGCGAAGCTGGCAAACAACAAAGAATACAACACGGCAACAGGGTAAGTAGATTTTATTCACAAAATATAAAAATAATTGACTTTTCCAGCAAAGCCGTTGCCTTCCCATACAAACCTTTACAAATTCAAACCGTTGTAACACAATACCTCCATATGTTGTAAGGCGGGAGTCACGTTTCGCGTAGTTATGTAACATAGCATATATCACGTTACACTGAACTCCTAACATTTTGAGCTTGGGCTGCCTGTGGGTATGCATATAGATATGCTTTCCAGATTGAATTTCCTTCTGACTGAATTTCTCCAACTGTGGCAACTTAAACGTAAATAAAATTGCCCCGTCTTTAATTGCTGCTTTAATCTCGCAGAAGCAATCTCGTGTTCTGGAAGTGCTCTCTGTGGAGAGCTTTTGCAAAGCCTACACTGTCATCCAGAAGTTTTGCCTGAGAGAAACCATCCGCCTAGATGGCTTTATTGATTGGAGTGCTAGTCTGCAGAACCTGAGGGGATTGTCTTGATTAACTTATTCACTAACTTTCAGAGTCTTATATAACCGAGAAAACTGCTGCTCTTGCCCTGACAACTGCCCATAGATATGCAACTTTCTAGTCATCTCAGATAAGGATGATAAGCTATAGATTTCTGCTCACAACCCTTGTTCTTGAAAATCACAGTAGGATTTTAAAAAACCCACACACTGTCTGCAAAGAGTAGAGCTTGGAGTTCACGGTGTTGTGGCCTCTGTTAAAACTTTACCCAACATGATTAAAAGCATGTGTTACCGGGATCGCAATTATCTGGAAAGTTTGCGAAAGTCGATGTCACGCAAGGTATTGTTTATTGGGGCGTCACGCGACATGAAATCCAAAAAACGGCTGCGAAGGAGACTAGTGACTCATCAGTTTTAAAAAAAGAGTTAATTGTAATGTAAGAGCTTTAAATAGTTACTTTTCGAAACTTCTAGACTCCCTTCAGATAGCTATATAAGCGGTTCTCTAGTCAGTTGTTGTGGTTTCGGGACTTTGTTCCCTGTCTGCGATTTCCAAGTGATCTTGTGTGACAAGTGACAAGTAAAGGGATTTTCCTGTTCGTATTTGATTCTGGTGTTCTGCTATCAAGTTTACAGTTGGTTTCCGTGGAGTGAGATACTGTGAAAGACGTCTTCCGGAGATTTCGTCAAAGAAAAGGGCAATGCTTTGCCTATGGTCAGATAAGCGTAGAGAAGTATCGAGTTCATTGTAGTGAAAAAGCGTAGTCGCTACCTCGAACTAAGTTGTCTCCCGTTGTTTACGTGTCACGTGACCTTTTCAATCATTATAAAAATGTTCGTGGTACAAAATAGATGCCAGAAATGGAAAAAGCTCTTTCCATTTCTGGGATCTATTTTGTACCACGACCATTTTTCATGATTGACAAGGTCACGTGATACGCCCGTGCAAAGGGCCTATTCATCTCTCAACGCATATTTGTGATAATACATTTTAAAACATGTTAGTAAAGTTAATTGGTTTAGTTCCTATATATAAACCTTGAAATCACAGACTTTAAAGGGGATACTAGCAAAGTGCCTTTTCTTTTTTTTGGCAGGTTTATCGAATATAATGTTTAAGTGATTGCTTGACAAAATGTTGGTGTTTGATTAATAATGTCTATCGTTTGGCTTTGCCCACAGGAAGGAGGAAAACTAAAGTTTGAACAGAATAATTCAAACAAAATTTGTTACTTCATCGACGATTTTAATCTGCCTGTGAATAGCATGCTCAGACTGGAGAAGGACTATGTGTCCCCCTTGCAGTACCGGTTAAAACCATTCGACAGTTCTGGAACTGAGGTATACAACGAGGTCTCCTTCTTTTCAGGTTTTTTTAACTCATGATGCTCATTTAATGTGCCCTTAATTAAGTAAGTACTTGGAAAAGTCTGCCCCCTCCCCTCCCCCCCAAAAAATAAAATAAGTAAAAATAAAGAAATTAACAATTAAAAAGTTTGTGTTATCTGCCAAAGCCGAAGGCTGAGCCGGATAACACGAACTGAGGCCTTGATAATTATCGATACCATGCGAAAACAGGTGTACGGGCACGATCCGACCTGGTGGGGCGGTGTCCTTTTTGCCCGAAAAAATTACGCAGTGCCCGAATGCTTGATTGTTGAAATCCGTTTTTTACTCCCTTAAAATGTACGAAAGAAACATTCGTTTACAATCCTTAAAAGTCATAAAACTGTACGTATTCGAAACATAGAGTATTAGAACCTCACATAATCTATGTAGGTCTACTCGCTCTAGTAACTAATAAAAACTTAGAACCTCACATACTCTGTATTAGTCTACTCCATCTAGTAATTAAACTAGCAAAAAGCTTATTTAAAAAAGTAGCTATTTCTTCCATGGCGTTGTCCAAAAGTGTCAATTATTTTGTCAATACCGTTTGCTATGACTGTATTGCCTTAAAAGTCCCTTTGATCTGTAAAAGTTTCGAATGCTGGCGTCGCCCAAAGAGTCGATGATACAGACCACGAAGAAACTTCGAACTAAAACTTTCTTTCATCTTTGATCTCTCGGGCCGCCTTAAAAATGGTGCGAAAGTTTGGCGCGAACTGCAGCAAATGCCAGCGATCAACAGATCAGCAGCCGAGCAATTCAAATGTTTTAAGATCAACCGCAAGGACTTATTTCAAAACAAGGACTTTAATATCTTTTAAGTTACACAACTATATATAATATTTTTATACTTTCAAGTGCTCTTTTTTATAATTTTGCCTTATATATATATATATTTAAATTCCATCTTTTATCGTTTCTTTATTGCCCGAATTTTGAGCGTTTTGCCCGAAAACTTCCGAGACTGGGGGGGAAAACCGAAAACCGAATCCAATAATTGTTTTATTTTGCATATTCCTGAGCTGCACTTGTAAATAGACTTGCCACAAGTCGACCTCACGATAATCCCAGGAGAAAATATTTTGGCGAGCGAATCGTGATTTGTGCTGATAGAAACGAAACACTAACTCCTATTTATATTCATGACTCGTACACAGGGATGGGTGTGCAGCTCGAACTGTGAGCCTGAGTATCGTTACAAAGCTAAGATAAGATACTAGTTACAAGGTAAACATAAAGTAAGAACCACTCAGGCTATAAAGCATGTGCAACCGCCTGATACGCAAACCCAAAAACCCAGTGGGAAAATAGGAACGTATTCCCCAACCAAATGCAGGCGCACTGACCTCAGGGGGCTAGAGGTAATATAAGATTTCCAGACATACAAAGTGATCTAAAATAAAATTTGAAAGTTCGAGAGCTGAGATGAATACATTACATCCTGACAAAACTTATATATCGAAATAACAATGGACTAATTCAATGCCATAGCGGCACCCGTGCATTTCATGCCAACAGGAAAATATTTACATTCTTTGTCGCTATCACTTACAGTTCAGCTCCGCCGAATGTAAATACATTTCCTATTTATATTCATGACTCGTACACAGGGATGGGTTTGCAGCTCGAACTGTGAGCTGCTGAGAATACAAAGAACGGGAAAAAACTAGAGGCCTAAAGAAATAGAAACAGCTAAACGGCTTTCTAAGGTGGCCTCGACATACCCATCTTTAGCGTTCTCTGAACGCCATCTACCGTGCCGCTTGAACATTCTATCCGAAATTTCATTATTACCGGCGGAAAAGGCACCGCCACTCCTGAAGCTATGCCAGGAATAGCATTTAGGATCTAATCCTACGTCCACTAACGTCTTTAAAAGTACTTCTCTACATCTAGAGTAAGAGAGCTTAGAAGCTGAGCGAATAAACTGCCTTCAGGACTTGGTTTGAATATTACCAAAAAGAAAACCATCGCCGCCGTTGGCAGATGAGGGCAAAGAGAGCTGTGCCTGAGACAAGTACTTCAGAAGATTAGCCCAGAGACAAAGGTCGGTACCAGTTTTAACAATTGGAACGACGGCGCCTTCACGAAATTGATCAGTCTTACTACTTTCGATAAACAGTTCAAAGAATGTGGCATGGGAAACTAAGCTTAAGATTGGATAATTCATCAAATCTCAGGAACACTGCGAAGGCAAGGAGAGCCATGGCCATGAACCTCGTGTCCACCAATGACCCGTCAAGGCTCTGGAAAAACTTGAGCAAAATCTCCCCTGTGATAGGTAATTTTTTGCATGTCTTGTGGGACAGCATCCGCCTGGCTGACTCTAAGACTTCCTGTGGGAGTGTATGACTAGTTGGAGACTCTAAACCAGCAATATATCGTGCGCCCAGCGGATGCTGTACAAGGCTGACTGGACCGGGGATGGAGAAGTGGACGCTTGAAGGACACCAAGCGAGTACAAGGCAACATAAGCGGGTGTAGCTGGTAGCACAGTAATCTCGGGAAACTTGGAGGCCCAGGAGCTCCATCGTTTAAAGCCGTTGAGATAGGTGAGTGTAGTATTATCTGCTCTGGAACCAAGGACAACTTCGGGTAACTTGTTAGCCAAACGGCGTAGATAAGGGTCCGACAGTGTACATGAGTGAGCTCGGTCCACATAGAGCTGGAAAAGACGTCTGGGGAAAAACAAAGGGAGAGGATACATGATAGGCGTCCGCGAGGAAAACAAAGGATTATGATACGGAGGGGTGGGGTGACACAAAACATGGGGAACGCCACCAATGGCGAACAGTAGTAGTCACCGAGACCATGCCCATACGCGGCCACCGAGGCACACGTGACCTCACGCGAGGTAAACCGAAAAACTCTAAACAGAAATAATTGCCATCGAGGCATATAAACAGGGAACGAGACAGGCCACTAACTGTGAACATGATGACTAAAGCGTTTAATACAGAATGATACAAAGAAATATGGAATATGACAAAGAGAGCTAAATATAGCGGATAATGACTAAAGAATATTTAAGATCATAAGATTACATATCATGATTTAACGAGCCGACAGACGGACGGCTAGAACGTGGGATTTGAATTTAGGCCCATCGACAATAGAGTCAGTGGAACCCCTGACAAAAATCCTAGAAACATCTGTGAAGATACTCGCACACTTAACTTAGGATTGTAAAGGGACTGAGGACCGAAAAGCGTGGGCCAAAATGGAAATGAAACTCACTTGGGAACGATCAAGGATCCGTCAGCTTTGCACTCTACAAGATGCCTAATTACCCGGGGAACAAGGAACACCGGGGGTACTAACCAATTATTCTCCTTTCCCCAGTCTTGACAAAAAGCGTCGACGCCCTGGGCGTGCGGTTTCCAATAACGGGTATAAAACTTGGTTAACTTGCGGTTATTAAAATTCGCAAAGCAGTCCTCAGTATGGGGACCCCAAATGTGATCAATGTGATTGAAAACTTAATACTCTGTTTCCATAAGTGCTTATTAATAAATCTGAGATCCAAAATCAAACGCTTCTTCCCTGAGGACTGGACAGAAACGGACAAGGGATTAACATTACGAGGAATAACGTCCGTTTCGAAAACCCGATAAGTAAAAAGCAACTCAGATATAGCCTCCTCAACAATATTACAACTAACACCCTGTTCATATTCGTAAAAGCCTAAATTATAATGTTCGGAAAAATAATTTGATGACTTATCTCTGTTCTTTAGGGATTGGGAGGGCTCACAGGCCATCACATGCGCTTGTTAGGCCGATTTACTGAAGACTGGTAGTTCAGGACGGGGCACTGACTGCGAAAATGACCAAACTTACCTCACGGGAAGCAGGAACCCCCTCTCAAGCCAGGAGATGCTTTGGGCCAGCTGCCAGTGTACGGATTCTGTAACGCTGTAGGAAAAACTGAGGGTTGCAGAAGAGGGACGGGAGAACTGGCTCGCGGAGCACCGTAAAACCATGGAAATGACGATCCTTGAGAGAAATTGGGTCTCTTCTTTTGAGATTGAGGGCGCCTTCGTTTCTGAGAGGCTCTTGCTTCAGCCTGCCTTATTATTTTGTCGTCATCGCTATCGTCGGCAAGATCTCTGCGTTGATATTCGTTAACCACTTCCCAACCTTCCTCGGCAGAATCCGCAATAAGGATAAGCTTGTTCCTGTGGGCAAGCTTCTTCTCACCTTCTTTTAATTCTTCGAGGGCTTTATCCACCTGAGGCGGTGTAGCTGCAAGGAACGAGGAGGCCGACTGAACGTGATCAAGCACTTGTGAATTAACTTCGAACTGCTTTTCGTTCCCTTTCTTCTTAAAGTTAGGCGCCGATGAAGCTGCTGACTTTAACTTCTTGATCGCCAAGTTGTTTTCGTCTACTAATTCCCTCTTCAGCGAAGAAAAGCCAGAACGTAACTCCTCTTTGAGGTCGGACAAGGATTTCGCGAGGTCTGTCATGTTTTCGAACGGCATAATAACGGCCAAAATTTGAAAGTTCGAGAGCTGAGATGAATACATTACATCCTGACAAACCTTATATATCTAAATAACAATAGGCTAATTCAATGCCATAGCGGCACCCGTGCATTTCATGCCAACAGGAAAATATTTACATTCTTTGCCGCTATCACTTACAGTTCAGCTCCGCCGAATGTAAATACATTTCGAAAGATTAGCAAGTAAGGGAAAGCTTCGAATCGTCAAGGAAGTCAATTGATTTCACTCATGAAAGATCAGGTAGGCTTCAGGTGCAGGAGACGTACTAGACCGGGATTAAAATATACATCTTAGTGAAACTTTAAGCTTACCATTTACCGATGCAATGACTCTCGTCGATGAATACTCATGCATTTTAAAATTTTTTGTTCCATTCGACGAAAAATGTGTCGATAGTCGTTGAGAATCGCCTCGGGACTTCCAAACATCAGTTTATACTTAAGATTTTAAATATGTTGTCTCCTACATATGACGCTCTAATGCCAAGAGACCAAATCTTTCGTGAGTGAAATCAGTGGAACAATTACGAAGACGATAGCATTGCAATCCTCTCGAAGTAAACGACCAAAAGCGTACGGGACTACTTCAAAGGTCAGACTTTTCCCAGCTCCGGTTGGAGCTGACACAAGTAGATCTATGCAAGACAGATATTCTTGAATTATTTTCCTCTGATAGTCGCGTAATTCGGAATATTCGGTGGCCTTAGTAGCATGTTGAAAGTCACGGGTGCTTTCCATTATGCCAAACCGACCGGTCAGAGATACCTGGGAATACCGAAGGAAAATGGAACAACATTTTCCGATTAAACCGGGCCAACCAATAGGAATGGCTCTCGCCACTTTTTATTCCTTTTCCGAATTCCCTAATTAGGGCAAAGAACCGGTTTGTCGGAATATTCCAACCGAAATAAGTGGACCACCTCCAGAGGTAATCCCGAATATTCCGGTCGGAAGAAACCGAAACGGACCTTTCCATTTGATTTCCGACCGAAATTTCCGGAATCTTGGGCATAATGGAGCACCCCACGTTTCACTGCGTGTGGCAAAGTTTGATTGACAACTCTATCCCCTAGGGTCCACGAGGACTACTCTGATTGGCTTAGCTCAGCCACCCGTTTTTGGGTCGCTAAAATTGGCGCCAATCAAGTATGAAAAATTCCTTCGTTCCGCGCGTATCTAGACGAAGGACTTTTCGAAAGTCTACACTTGTAAAGACAAGAGCACCAAAAAAAGTTATCATTGTACAGCAGTCAACTTGTAAGTAAACAATTTTATTGTTTAAAAATATAATAAAAAGGTTGACACTGGCTAAAATATTGTTTTGGACGTTTCGGCAACTGCTGTTGCCTTCCTCAGCAGGGATGAAAAATGCAAAAATCTAACGGCGTCCCGATGGTATACGCATCGTGTACCATCGGGACGCCGTTAGATTTTTGCATTTTTCATCCCTGCTGAGGAAGGCAACAGCAGTTGCCGAAACGTCCAAAACAATATTTTAGCCAGTGTCAACCTTTTTATTATATTTTTAACATGCCTGGCTACACACCAAACATTTTTAATTTTATTGTTTGTAAGCTTTTATAAGCTTACAACCTTTCGTGCGCCCTAAAGCATCCAGTAAGTTTTTCCAAAGTCTAAAACAAGTGAACTGTTGTGGAAAGTCAATATCGTAAAGAGAAAGTTCTTTAAACCCTCCCAAAGGAAAGGGATTGAAAACATTGGAAATATTTTACAAATTCTTTGAAAAGGTCAAGTTTACTGTATGTGAACATTACAGTTAAAGAAATTGAAATTCTTCGTAATCTCGAACCCTGAACGAGAGCTGTTTATAATTATTTCTTCTTGTGAGAGGCTCAGAATGGGAGATGACTGGTGTGAATTCATGACCGATAACTCTTCACTAACATCGCATCTTGTAGTAAAGGTTTCCAACAAATTCTTGAATTCTTCTTTCTTAAATGCCAGTTTTGCTATAGCTCCGGATGCTGGCTTCATTTTTATGTCCGCTTACAGCCACAATATGATTTGCTTCAAAACCTGACTTGTCAAGGATTGTGACGGCTGTCGTCCTGATTGAATGGTTTGTGGAACACATGGAACGTTTTGCTTTTCGCGATATGTTTTCATTTTCTCACCAAGTGTACGCTCTCCGACCAACATGTTGTCGTACAAAACATCCTCAGAATTGGAGACGTTTCTCGAAGGAAACCACAGGGCAATTTGGACCAGGTTTTTCATACATCAAACCTACATTGAAATCTTCATCATCTTCCCGGCGGTTTTTTGTTAATTCATCCGTTGCTTTGCACATGTAGCGTGCTCCGGCGCTGTCCGTGTTGAATGAAAAATCAGTTTTCTTGAGTTGACGGAGATTGTGCCTTCTTCGGCGACAAAAGTACAGAATTACTTAAAAAAAAAAACCTTTGTTTTGAAGCTTTTCTGGATCATTCAGACCAAAGGCAGTGCTTTCGTACTATCTTTTATGGTCTTCTTCGCATATCGGTGGCTTGTGTTTAACTTTTGCCAGCCCTTGTCGCTTCAGGTCCACACACTTCGGGCCAAACACTTTGTTTGCGTTGGTAAACTCTGAATCATTGATGATGGCAAAACCACGAGTAGTTATGAAATGACGATTTAATCTTTTGAGGTTCATCTGCTTTCTTTTCCTTCAAGTACTGATGAAAGCAATCCTGACTTTGTGGCCATTTTGGTGCTTTTTGCATCTTTATCATCAAGAAGGAGATGCAAATCTTCTTCTGATAATGTGGAAAACCTTGATTTCGACTGTTTCTACTAATTTTATGCGCTGATGTCAGGAAGGATTTTGTCAACGAAACCATGTTTTAACCTTGTGTTTATCTCTTCGACACTCCAAACTCTTGGCTCCTGTGAAGATCTTTTAAAATTTCTTTTAAAATGTTCTTTAAACTTCGGTAAAAAGAAGAAGTATTAAAAAGTTTTGGCAGATTAATTTCGCTCTATGTCGAGCCTCTTCAATGCCTTTGTTAAAAGATTATTATAAAATCCAACAGCTAAAAAGGTGGGGTCAGTCTTTGTCTACTACGACCCTTAGGATTTTAAAGTAATTCCATTCCGTTTTATTATTCATTAGCCGTTCAGGTGGAACATTTTTCATTCTCACGGCTTCTGCGATCTGCCTTGTCATCGAGTCATTTCTGTATGATCCCGTAACTTTCATATTAAACACCTGTCTTTCTTCTTCGTGTTTTTCCCTGCAGTGTCTCCACAGCACCGATTCTTCTTTTCTCCCCTCCAGGAGTTTTAGATGTTCTTTTCCACGAGTATATGCATTTCTGGCGGTTTCTCCTACATATATATCTCCGCATTTTTCACACTCTATCTCGTATGTGACATTATTCGTGTCACAGGCGTTCTTCT
>OX421448.1:39583413-39600913 GCA_949126865.1 Montipora capitata | reverse complement strand
CTCTACAACTGCAGGGAAGTACATCCAAAACCAGGCCAAGCGCTGGTTACTGCCTCATACATTTGCTGTTTCTCACTAGATAACAAGTCTGATGCATGATAGGCTTACCATCCTTTTATAGTGTAATGAAGAGGGCTGTACTTAAAGTGAATTCTGTAGATTGGACTGATCTTTTCTGTTTCAGGTATGGGTCATAAAGAAAAATGTTGGAAAAACGTTGAAGAGAATAGTAATCCCCTTTACTGACCTAAAGAACCTTTTGGATGAGGTATGCTTTGAAGAACGATTTACGAGCTCTCGATGCCGTGGATACTTAATTTTACCACCTCAAAGATATCTGCGTGCAGACATCTTATTTCCTGGCTGCGAATTCGATTGCAGACTCACTATTCATGCACTAGCAGGTATGTAAAGTATATTCATGAAACTTTTCCGTTGCGCGTACATTGTCAACAAACCTCAACATCATATCCGTGCGAAAACTACTTGTTTGGATATCATTAAAAGCATTTCTATTTAACAGCCACAGGTGCTGCATTCATTATCGATTCATGCACCAAATTGCAAGAGGCGCTGCTTTATACCTTTCTTGAAGTGACAAGAGGTGGCCTCTCCCGCTTTAGGAAAAGAGAAATAAGGAGCCAGTTTTAAAAGAAAGCTGTGTGAAATTCCTGTTGGCTGAAACTTTGCCTGACCTCTTTTGTTTAAATAGGGAAAGCAGACATTTTAATCCGGCTAATACGTTTACCTGGTTTCGTTACTTTCCCTTGATTTTAGACAGTGGTTTCCACATGGACTTTGTGCCCAAAGACGACATACGAAAGACTTTGCTGAGGTATCTCTCCAAAGTGACCTTTTCAGATGAAGATGATTTTGGACTTCGTCTTCCAGATGAGAAACTACCAGATGGATTTAAACTGCTGTTTATGCGATGTTCAAAACGAGCTGTGTATAGTTTCTCGGAAGAGTTTTCAATTGTTCTCTCAAAGGGGAACACGGGCGTGTATGGAAGGGACATCCAAAAGGTATGATTGTGACTACTTCTTCACGGTAACCTTGATTTCTTTTGGGAAGGGGCATGTGCCTGTTGAGGGCTTTGATTGTAATCCACGAACTTCAACCCACGAGCTTCAACCCAGGGGATGTGGGCGGATTAGGGATGGGGGAAGGGAGGGTTAAGAGCTAGGGGTAAGGGGAAGTTATGCAATCCACTGAATCTAAACACTGTTAGAAGCAGAGCCTTATAAAATCTTCCAAGAACACAATTGTCGTTCATCATGAACCCAACTTATGTGTGTGGATAAATATCTATAATTGAGAAAAGAAATAATTATTAATAACGTTATCACACCTTTTGCCTTTCGGTAACAGAATACAGGATTTTTTTTTCGCGTGAATTCAGTAACACCTTAGGAAGTACTTATCCACGAATAAATGTTCACGTTAAGTCTTAAATCATCCCTTGGTTCATTTGCGCAATTACCATACTAATGTATCTTTAATAACATCATTGGTATGCCATTTTCTTATAGTCTACGATATTTTTGAAAGAACATTGACACCAATAACACTGTCGTTTACTTGAAAGATAATGCCCACGCTCCTCGGCCTTCTTAAGAGTAAGGACCGAGCGTGTTTTCTTTTTGATCCGATTTAATGCACTTTTCTATTGTTATAGAAGAAAGAAAGCTTATCGTTTCATAGGTAGTTTTGATAATTAATTGGCTTAGTAACAATTTTGAAGTCCTGTTAGGATTTTGGAGTTTTCACGCATTTCAATATGAATTGCCTATTCTCAAGGAGTATGAAATGAGTTTCATTGCATTTTGGGATGGTGTACTATGGTATTTATCTACAAGTTTGCCAGTTTGGTCTTATCAATGGAGTTGATAATGTAAATTGGCCAACGAAGAGATTCTAAAAGCTGACGTTTCGAGCGTTATCCCTTCGTCAGAGCGAAAGGCTAACGCTCGAAAAGTCAGCTTTTAGAATCTCTGTACGGTGGCCAATTTACATTATCAACTCCGTTGATAAAACCAAATTTTTGTATACTACTTCCTCACCGACGCAGCACCACAGTTTCTTTAGAAATTACCTCCATCATTCATAGGGGATTTATCTGTTGGTTCATTGGCCTATTAACATTTACTGGAATAAATCAGAAAAAACATTGATCAGTCCTGACTGATACTTTAGGAGCAGGGCAAGAAAATAGTTGCTCCTCCAAAATGTATACAGGCGAAGAACCTTACAATCCTCAAACAACACACCCTTGAGATCTTTTAACTTCATGTAACAAATCAATTTATTTTACAGATACTCTTTTTCTTCTGCCATCTCAGTTTTATCAGAAATAACACACAAACAGCGGTGAAAAACACCAGACATGAACACATTTGAAATTATCTTTTACTTGACGTTCCCAGTATGCTTCTGCATACATCTTCAGAAGTGACGGTTAATACAAAATTGGCGTTTAAGTATCAACAGAGGTTGCAAAATCTAATATAGATCGACATATTTAAGGTCAGCTTTAAATCTTTGATCAACAGTGTCTCATGTGTTTTACAGTGAGTGTCGGATAGCCCTTTCGCTAAAATTTCACAATGATCTCATTTTAAAGTGTGACGGGCCGTTTCTCGAAAGTCCCGAAACTTTACGGGCCATTTTCGGGTGTCACAATTCCCTCTGTATCTCAAGAACAGAGAGGATTTAAGTCGTCAAATTTCACAGTCAGTTTGCTTTTAGCTACCTTGAAAACATGTTAAAAGATCGGCATTCCAAAACAAGCCGTTGGCATGTTCACAAATGGCTATCCGGGCCCGAAAAGTTTTCGGGACTTTCGAGAAACGGACCCCAGTTGGTGTAACATGGTCCGCAAGAGCGGAGGTATGACGATCATTAATTAATGCTTTAAAATGCTCAGTTTTTCTGCCATTCAATCGTCTTTTAGTTTTTCCGATATAAAAATCATTTCAGTCCCAACGGGGAACTCTAAATAGAATCATAGCCATTTGCCTCCCGCTAAGTCTATTTTTGTAAGGAAAGAAAGATTTAAGGCGACGAGTACTTTGAAAAATCACTTTAAGGTCACTGCACCCGTAGAGTTTATTTATGCACGACACGATTTGTTTACCAACCATTTTGCTTTGTAGCCCTAAATAAAGTAAAAGTAACAAAATGTTATTTTTGGAAACTGTAATGGTTGAGGTCAATGGTTGTTTTGTGGCTTTTGTAATACATCATTTATGTTATAATTAACAACACCTCTGGGGTAACCGTAACTGTCTACTGCAGTTAATTCGCTTTTTCGCTCTTTATCACACCGTGTTCGTATTCATCCAGCACAACCAATCTGTTGGAAAGAGGCAAACATATTTTTCGTTTTTAGGGGACCGACTTCAATCTTCATTGCAAAGAATGGGACGAGTTGCTTAACAGCGGAAATTGGGAACCTGAAGAAATAACAAAAAAGCTTCCTGATTTTATCCGTTTTGTGAAGACAGTTCAGAGTTCTATCATTCATGAAATGAAACATGAAGGAGCCACAGGTTTGTAATGTAATTACTTTAAATTAATCATGTTGATCTGTTTGTGGAGTGAAGATAGCTGCGGTTTGGATTCAACAGACTGACTGTTCCAAGGGCCTAACCACTGCATTAAGAAATTGTTGACTGTGTTTTTTTACGAAACGACTATTGTTAGAGGCCAAAATACTGCCGTAACAATGTTTTTATTAAGGATATCTTTGGCAGAGTTTTTATTTCGCTGTCTCTTACTTTATCTACAGCTACACATTCCAGCAATCGGCAAAGTCCCTTTTTGACTTATGGCTGTTTCTGCTTAGGTGGTCTCATACACCACAAGCCTTTTTTAGAAACATCACCGCCAACCCACCCGCTGACTTACTGACTTACTGGACTGAAGAGATTCCTGAATCCTCTTCGGTTTGTTGATTTTTAAAAGATTTGTGGACGCCCGGGTTCATTTGGCGTTTAAAACGTATATATCTGGGCATAACCAAATATTATGCGAGCGTTTAAATGAATAAGCATTAATATTTGGCATAATTATTTCTTAATCACTAAAGGATGCCACTTCTAAAATCAGAAAGTAGATCAAGGACTCAGTGAAAGTGGTCATTGCAGTTGTGAAGCAACTTGCAAAAGATGCCCTGAAAAAATCCAGAACTATCCGCAGTTCAAATACTTCCGTTCGGTCAGTACAATCACCTAGCACGGGATACAATTTGAACTTGTAAGTGAACAGCTCCCAGATGGATTGACAGCTGAGATTGTAGGGCAAGTGCGGCGCAGCTAATTTCCGTTTTGTAAACGACCGTTGCCATTTTTAACGTTCGATGCCATTCCTAGCAACCAAGATTTTTTATTCAGTTAGCTTTCAATAAATTGGGGATTAGCTTCATTTAAATACTTTAAAATTGCGATGTTTGAAGCCGTTATTTGGTGGTGAAGTTGTTAACCATTTCACCCCTAAACCGGCCTAAACCGGGCATATTTAGTATTTTTACTCTGTCTAACGCCAGACGATTTTACCCGTCAATGTGGAGCCCCCAGTAGTCAATGGGTTAAGTGCGTTTTCTCTTCAGTCATTGAACCGAGTTTGATATCGTTCATTTAACTTTTACTATTTTTTTTATTTTTAAGTGTTATAGGATTCTAATCTAGTCCTTAGCCTAGATTAAGTATTTGTTTTCCTCATTTACTCCTACTTACTGGACTAAAGAGACTCCTGAATCATATTATAGCAACCTACTGTATGAAACAAGAAGAGGAAATAGAGGAATTTGTAGATGTACCCCAAGATTTAAAAGGTTATGTCATTGGAACAAAAGGCAATACAGTAAGATCAATCATGGAAAGATCCAGAGCAAAAGTGTATGGCCTTGATAATGAGGAAGGATTTTGGGTCAAAGGAACTAAAGAGCAAAGGCAATACGCGAAGAATCTTATCTTGGAAATGGTGGTAAGTAGTAGGTTAAGGACTACAGTGTCATGCTCAATTACTGGTATTTCATGAGCTAACGATCTGTTTTTTTCAAAATTTAAGTTTACATGTAGGCATACAGTTCGGAAAGAAAAATCCTCCAAGTGTCTTCTTTATATTTTATTAACTAAACTACCACTACTCCATAAATTTACTTTCAAAGTCATTTTTCCCACACACACATTGTAGTTCATCAGATTGAGAGAAGGAAAAAAGATTAAAGGGAACTTCAAAAAAAAATTTAAAGAATAAACATTTATCAGCACAAAAAAAAACCCAGAAAATTAAGGAAGGCGTGAGAAACTTGGATAAAATGTCAAAATAAAAGCACTAAAAAGAAAAGAAATTTATTTTAATTGCCGATGAATTTTTTTGAATTCAAACAAAAATAAAGAATACTCAAAGTTGTCTTATTTGGGGAAATTAGCAGGGGGAAGGGGGTGGAAAAGAGGTAAGGGTCCCAGTCTTTTGAGCCCTTCGGAAGAGAGGGCCATGAAAAAACTAGACAGCAAAAGAGGGAGGGTCACGAGAAATAAACCATTGTGATCATAAAGGAATGCTTACTTATTATCTTATTACACGAATACAAACCAGGTATGAAAATCATGCCATACAAAATATTTGCTGCAATGAAAACAAGATAAGCTATTGAAGTTTTGAATGCAGTGGGTGTATCTTGGTTTCCATTGGTAGAAACTATTATCATCCAATTAAGCCAAAATGTTTTTTGGTCCTATTTTTCCAACAGAGATATCGCTTGCATGTTAGGTTTGCTTTATTAAAAGTACTGAACCATTTTTCTTCAGTATAAAATCTACCACTGCGTAACAAATTTGGCTCCCCCTGCTAATTTCTGACAAGTCCTTGAAAATTGAAGAATTTAGGGAACAAAAAAGGACGATTAAACTTAACAGAAAGCGTCAAATTTCCCTATCGGAACTATGGTATTTGCGCTTGGGGTCAAGCTGTTGAAACACACCTTTATAAGCTACTAGTTCTCCAAAAGAGAGCCCTTAGGCTAATGTTCTTTAGACAGAAAACGGTTGCCGATATCATTCTTGCTGTTTGAGCCTTCTAATGTACGACGTTCATAATAATCTTGCTGCTAGTAACATTAAGAATATATCTTTTGTACATAGTTACCGGACTAGATCTGTTACTAACGAGAATATTACTACATGTATGTTGAGCAAGCTAGAGCTGAAAATATGAAAGGAGCCTTCTCTATCTCAGGTGATCTGATTTGGAACAGCATTCCACTCTCTATCAAAACACTGAATAAAAATCAATTTAAAAGCAAACTAAAGAAGAAACTCCTTGAAATCCTTACATAATAATAATTTCTGATATAAGAGTACAATTCTCGAAATCTTAACATTGTATGTTGCTCCCACTATTGACTACCGTCCGCGTCCCTGTCTCACTCTGGCTTTAAATTAAACCACACGACAAACTAGATTGCTTCTAGGTTTGTTCTTTGGATATGATTTATGGGAATTTAAAATTTACATTGTAATGTTTCAAAATAAAGGGCAGGTACAAAACACAGATCACAGGTCATTGTCTTACCAATACAGAAGCAACTGCTAACATTAGGCCTAAGAACATTTGGATGTTGAGGGTTCTTTCTGTATTGGCAAAACAATGACCTGTGTTTTTTACCTGCTGGAAAATAATCACATCATACCATACACCCTCTAAGTATTTTCTAACACTTCAAATAAAAGGAACATATTAATTAATTAGAGTTTTGCCAGATTTTCCAGTGACTAACTGGTATCTAAAAGTCTGATTTCGAATTTTACTTCTATTTCCTTCCAATTTTTAATTAAAAAAGCAATTTATCAACCAAAATAATTTTTGGCAAAGTTATATCTTTCCTCAGTTTGTGAAAAACATTATTTTAATTTCAACAGAATTAATCATTCTAGGGTAATATGCAGTGCTGTTTTCTACCCATGTAAACCATGTGAGCTTTAGCCCTACTAATGGAATTGGACCCAAACAAGGACAGAGAAAAACTCTGATCAGGGTAATTTGTTTTACAGTCGACGTGAGATCCTTGATGCATAAATGTGCATCCCACTTGCTAAAAATTATGAAAATGAGCAGCTTCTCTAAATCTTAAACGCAGTAAAGAGGCAATTTTTCTTATCAAAACGCTCACCACAAATATGAGAAATGTATGACGTTATTGACGTTTCTTTTGTAAGAAGTGTTTTAAATATTCTTTTGTAATCCTTTTGTATATATATAGTAGTTGTTATATTCAACAATGTCACATCATCTGGTCGTGGTACGAAATAGATGCCAGAAATGGAAAAAGTTCTTTCTATTTCTGGCATCTATTTTGTAGCACGACCATTAATTTTTTTCATGATTGACAAGGTCACGTGATACGGCCATGCAAAGGGTCTACTCATCTCTCAACGCATATTTGTGATATTACATTTTAAAACATGTTAGTATAGTTAATTGGTTCAGTCCCCATGTATAAACCTTGAAATCGCTTTAAAGGCCCACCTTCAACCGACAGGCTTTTCGACCGTTTGTTTTTGTTATGGAAATTCGCATTTCTTATCGTAGCGATCTAATTGGATGAATCTCGGATTCGGGTGGAATTTTCATATATGAAAACTGTTCCGTGGCACGCAATGCCTGTCGGTTGAAGGTGGGCCTTTAAGTAAGACTTACAGGCAACAATAGAAAAGTGCCTTTTCAAGCCCTAGGATTTCAAATCTTGTGGTAAACAATTTTTTGGTTCCATTCCCAGAGATCATGGGAACCCTTCAGTAACTTTTTTTCGGTTCCGTCAAAATTCATGGGAACCCATTTGGATATAAATGTTGTTACAATACTTAATACAATTTCACCTCCATTCATAATTTTATTCTAAAAAGCGATATTTCGATTCAATTATGAAGATGATAAAAACGGGCAAAGTGCTTCAACAATTGAACTTAGATCGAAGCATACAAGGAAATGTACCCTCGTAAGATGCTCGCTGTAAATCTTACATTTCAGGAGGGAGATTTGATCGTCATTATCTGTTTCCACTGTGAAATCCTCACATAAAGACCACTTTCTTAAGGTTCTTAAACCAATGCGTCCGGTTTCAGTCTTTTTTTCTTCTCGTTGGAAGCCATTTTAAAAGCGTATTTAGCATCTTTCGACCGCGGAAATGGCAGTAAAACTAAGCGCGTGGGCGACCGTGTGGGCTACAACTACCGCACAATGCACTTTGGGAACTATACAAGATGGCGAACGAGAGAAGATAAACAACCGGTTTCAGTTTTGTATGTGTTAGCCAGAGAAACGACCAAAGAATTGCTCAACTAGTTGGGATCACATTGAAAAAACTTATATCAAGTCAATTTTCATCGGTAAGGTTTAATATGTCAATAGGAAACTATTTTTCGGTTCCGTTATTTCTCGAGCAAGGTAACGACACGGTA
Source organism: Montipora capitata (assembly GCA_949126865.1). Taxonomy (NCBI): domain Eukaryota; kingdom Metazoa; phylum Cnidaria; class Anthozoa; order Scleractinia; family Acroporidae; genus Montipora; species Montipora capitata. The sequence goes on along the minus strand of OX421448.1, from coordinate 39,592,451 downwards.
CCGGAAACGATCGTTACCGTGGAATCCTAGGGCTTGCCTTTTCTATTTTTGGCAGGTTCATCGAATATAGAGATTAAGTTATTGCTTGAGAAATGTTGGTGTTTGATTAATAGTGTCTATCATTTGGCTTTGCCCACAGGAAAGAGGGAAACTAAAGTTTGAAAGAAAGAAATCAAACAAAATTTGTTACTTCATCGACGATTTTAATTTGCCTGTGAATACTATGGTCAGGCTGGAGAAAGACTATGGGCCCCCCTTGGAGTACCGATTAGTACCGGTCGACAGTTCTGGAACAGAGGTATACAACGAGGGCGATCTTTTTTTTTCTCGTTTTTTTTTCACGCATGATGCTTATTTAATATATACATGTATGCCCTTAAGTGAGTACTCGAAAATTGACTGTTAAATGTCTTACACAGAAAAAATGACACTTCAGTGGTCGAATTTAAAAAGCCGCAAATGAAGGATTTTTAGTGAGTGAAATCATGCATCTTTTGATATTACATAAAGAAAAGTACCATGCCATGCGTAGTTGGTCAAGTTCCAATGGGCTGTCCAGGGCTCATGAAACTCTCAATGAGATGACAGAACAGAACAACAACAACAACGACAACAGCAGCAACAATAACAACAAAACTGTTAAGAATCCCAGCTGACCTCAGGCAAACCAGATGACTATTCACAGTTGAACCAAGGACCACCAGGTTCAAATTGAACTGGTGGTCAGAAGTGTCCTTAAACGGGAATCACCGGATCTCACAGCAAGCGTCCTACCACTGCTTCATATTGTAAGATCTTATCACCATCGATCAGCAGCGCCATCACCATCACAGTCACATCGTCATCATCGTCATATGTGTTTCCCAAAACTAATGACAGCAGAAAATTTGGCCTGATACCGGTCATTCGCTCATTAAAAAGGCATACCTCGTTCCGTTTTATCTATTTAGGAACAATAAGTTCCCATTCGTTTATTCAAAAGGAACGGCTTTCTTTATTCCTTAGGGGACAATAGTGCCAGTTTTGGTGTGGTCCTATATTCGTTTTGTTCTCATTTGCATTAAAATGAAACAGCCGTTCCTGTTTTGATCATTCAGTAAACTCAATGAGAAGCTTGTTGCTCCGATTATATGACCTACTAAAATTGTAGCGTTTGAGACAAAAAGGGAGCAGTTGTTGCATGCATGTGATAAAGTCTGTTCCGCTTAATTTACTAACTGCCTTTTTTTTCCTATTGGTAGTAAAAAAGAACAGTATCGTTCTGGCCCAAGTTGTTCAAAAGGTGGATAATGCTATCCACATGATAAATCCCTATCCATTGGATAGTGCAATTGGTTTAGCTGTAAGTTATTCACTGGATACTTATTTATCCATCGGATAGCACTATCCATCGTTTGAACAACTGGGGCCAGAATACCGTAATAATCCTTCTTTAACGAATGAGAACAATGGTTCCTTTTAACTGTTCCTTTCAGGAAGAACCCCGTTGAGCAAAAACTCTTCCTCCTCCTCCTCCTCTTCCTCCTCCTCCTCATCGTCATCATCATCATCATCATCATCGCCATGATCGTCATTATTATCAACATCGTGACCATCATCATCATCATCATCATCATCATCATCATCATCATAATAATGGTCTTTATTCCTTAAAAAACATAAAAGTACTAATTATCACCACCATCGTCGTCATCATCATCCTTCTACTCATTGTTGTCATCTTTACTCAGGTAATCAGTCATTCCTCCTCATATTCACCTCTTTGCTTTCAGAAGATGCTCTCTGCTCTCATATTTCTTTTTGACCCTCTGTTCGCTATTTAATTTACCAGTACTACTTGCTTGCTTTGTTTTTCAGGAATCTCCTAGTCGTGCGAATGACCCTAGTTATTTTAAGACGTTAGAGGCAGAAGTATTCAACTCGCTCGAAAGGATTAAGCATGAAATAGAAACAAAACAACCTCTGAAGGCCGACATATGCTGTCAGTTCGGAACCGTTCTTATTCGCCAGCCTAATGAAGGTATCATTTTCACTTTTGCGACTAATACATGTGAAATAATCTGTGCACAACATGTTGATATGAATGCGAGTTACATCTTGTAAATTTGTGCGAGAAAGACAACTGCTAAAAGATAGTGTTTATCTGCTGTTCCTTGCTTGATTTGCATTGATTTCATACAAATGGTTCAACAGGCCCCAGTTGTTCTAAAGGTGGATAACGCTATCCACCGGACAAATCACTATCCATTGGATAACGCAATTGGTTTCGCAGTGATTTTTTCCACCGGATACTGATATATCAGGCGGATAGCGCTATCCATCGTTTGAATAACTGGGGCCAGGTAAAGTTCGACGGATAGTGTTTGCTCGGACTCAGGTCCGACGCACTTTGCCGAAATTTGGGAAGAAATATCTAAACTTTGCAGATGCGTGAAACACTCTTTTAGCATTTTTGAACTGGTCTCGTCCTTTTGTCTCAGTGAACGAAAATTGGGAGTTTTTGACCCAATCAATCCAGCCCAACTGTCTGTTGAAAATGGAGAGGAAGTGTAAAATGGTACCGAAAATTGCCAGGAAGTCCTACACTTTAGAAAAGCAGACTTCCTCGAGAGGTTGGCCAACAATCTAAACGTTCTGTAGGTTACTGTTCAATTTGATCTGAACTGAATTTTTGACCAAATGGGGGTCGCCTTGGACAACCCTCCCCCCTTGGTGTGCTTGAGCCTCTTGTACGTAGCTAGGGTTGCAATTTCTTTGATACCTGGAGACCGACAATTTAAAGAACTTATGCATATGACGTCCTTGTTGGTTAGGCCCTGGCGGCGAGTGGAGTATTGAAAGTGCTTTGAGGAAGCTCTTGGAGGAAACCGAGTGGAGAACATTATTTAGAGGAAGAGTCAACCTACATGAGAAATTTGTGGAACAGCATTTGTGCAATCAGTGCCTTCCCGAATATGAAGACTTTCAGTCAAGATACGATTTAACATTTCGAACGCCAAATGGGGTTCAGTTAAAATTCAAGGTAAGGCCATAAGCCCATTACAAGGACTGTGAGCAGAAATCGACAAGGAAATCACACCAAAAACAGCAAAATACATATGGAATGAGAGACGCTTACGAATGGTGGATGATGTCCAAGAGGCTTCTCGAAAACTTGACTTTAAGACCAGGACACTAGGTCTCTGACTCTGTTTTTTCACAAATCAAAGCATATTAGCCAATGATCAAAAATACCATAATACTCATTTTTGCATGAGCATTGCTTTTATTTTCCCTTGGGACTTATAAATGGTTCTAAGAGAAACTGGAAACAGTGCTTATGCAAAATTATGGGAAAACAAACAAAGAGTATTATGGTATTTTTGATATTGGCTAATTGTAGACGAGACTTACAGGGTTAGAGTTAGGATGATCATTCAAAATCCCAAAGTAACAAAATAAAAATGCTATGTAACGGTGATGATTGGATGATTGGTCTGCTTACGCAGGAAAATCCATTTATTAACTGTGAAAATGCTGCTACATAAATATATGGAATTTATACGCTTCTAGCAAGGCAAATAACAAGTTATGTAGTCTAGGTCAACTGTCCATCAACCAATTACCAATAATTTCTTGGCAGTCTGAGTTGCCTATAAACATGACATCATCATGTTGGAGTCCCGGTAGCCAGATTGTTAGCAGCTGGATTCGGGGTCAAGTGACTTGGGGGTTACTTTGTTGTAAATTAATGAAATAGACAATTGTCCAGATACTTGCGAAGATCACTTCTTTCTTACGTCTATATCCCGCACTTCAAATATATATAAATGCAGTTCAGACTGATTTTAATACTTTTGTGTTTAGAGTATTATTTGGTTCGTAAGTTTCTCGAAGGATTATCGGGATACCATTGATGGACAACATCAGTACAGTTACCAGCAAAAAAGGGGCACTTCCTCGTGTTGTTTCTTTGGATGAAGTGTTGCAACATGTTTGTTTGTTTGGTTTTTATTGGCTATACAACTGCAGGAAAGTACATCCAAAACCAGGCCAAGCGCTGTTTACTGCCTCATAGATTTGCTCTTAAGCTTTCTCCTTAGATAACAAGCCTGGTGAATGATGGAGACTTACCATCGTTTTATAGTATAATGAAGAGGGCTGTACTTAAAGTGAACGCTGTAGACTGGACTGGTCTTTTCTGTTCCAGGTATGGGTCATAAAGACGAATGTTGGGAAAACGTTGGAGAGTATAGTAATCCCTTTTACTGACCTACATAATATTTTGGATGAGGTATGCTTTGATGACAAATTTACGAGCTCTCGATGCCGTGGATGGTTAATTTTACCACTTCGAAGATATCTGCGTGCAAACATCTTATTTCCTGGCTGCGAGTTTGATTGCGGACTCACTATTCGTGCACTAGCAGGTATGTGAGGTATAGTCATGAAACTTTCCCATTGCGCGTACATTGCCGTCGAACCTCAACATCATCTCCGTGCGAAAGCTATTTGTTTGGATAACATCAAAAGCATTCATTAGTATATAATGGCCAGGGGTGCTGTATTCATTATCGATCCATGCACCAAATTGCAAGAGGCGTCTGCTCTATACCTATAGTGAAATAAAGAGCCAGTTTTATAAAAGAAAGCTGTGTAAAATTCCTGTTGGTTGAAACTTTGCCTGCCCTCTGTAACTAAATAGGAAATAAGACATTTCAACACGGCTAATGTGTTTACCTGGTTTCGTTACTTTCCCGTGATTTTAGACAGTGGTTTCCACATGGACTTTGTGCCCGAAGAAGACATAAGAAGCACTTTGCTGAGGTATCTCTCCAAAGTGACTTTTTCAGATGAAGATGACTTTGGACTTCGTCTTCCAGATGAGAAACTACCAGAAGGATTTCAACTGGTGTTTATGCGTTGTTCAAAACGAGCTGTGTATCGTTTGTCGGAAGATTTTTCAATTATAATCTCAAAGGAGAGTACGGGCTTGTATGGAAGGGACATCAAAAAGGTGTGATTTTGACCACTTCATGGTAAGCTTGATTTCTTTTGGGAGGGGGCATGTTCCTGTTGAGGGCTTTCATTGTAATCCAGGCACTTCATTAAATTTCAACCCATGGGATGTGGGGGAAGGTGAAGGGCTAGGGGTAAGGGGAAGTTATGCAATCCACTGAATTTAAACACTATTATAGGCAGAACCTTATAAAATCATCTAAGAACACAATTGTCGTTCATCATGAACACAAAAATTTTGTGTGTGGATATTTACCTATAATTGAGAAAATAAATAATTATTAATAATGTTATCACACCTTTTGCCTTTCGTTAACAGAAAACAGAATTTGTTTTTTGGCGTGAATTCAATAACATCTTAGGAAGTACAAATCCACGAATAAATGTTCACGCAAAGTCTTAAATCATCTGTTGGTTCATTTGCGCAATTACCATAGTAATGTATCTTTATCTTTATCTTTTGTTAACAAAAAACAGAAATTCATTTTATTTTGCGTAGTAATGCATCCTTAATAACATCATTTTAATGTCATTTTCTTTATAGTAAAATCTATAATATTTTTGAAAGAACATTGACATTAATAACACTCTTGTTTGCGTGAAAGAAAATGCCCACGCTCCTGGGCCTTCTTAAGAGTAAGGACCGAGCGTGTTTTCTTTTTGATCCAATTTAATGCACCTTTCCATTTATTGGGTTCATACTAGGCACTAAGTCTGTCTTAGCCTAAGTAAAGGCATGTCACCTTAAGTCCGCTTAAGCGTTCAGACATATCTAGACGACAAATTCTTTCCGTGCAAAGCTGTCATCATTAACGACAAAAATAACAGATAAGGTAACTAACATCATAAATGTGGTGAGGTAGTCACGATCCATTTTAGCGAAGAAGTTGAGATCAAAATGAGACCGAGAAGCCGTAAAATCGCTGTAATTGCGACTGTTGTCTGTTTATTAAATTTACAAAGGTTGATCAGCCAAATAACCTTACAAAATCTTACGTTCCTTCGTGAAAGAATGATGGAAGATTTTGTCCAAGAGAGTGAAAGCCTGCTTTTTCTGACCGCCCTACTTTTAAGCGTTCACCGAAGGCGAGGTAATTTTCGGCACATAAGAAGAAGAGCGTGGGCCTGGCCTAGACCGCAGAACTGGTTTGATGTAATGCTAGCATCACCTCGGCTGATCACGCTTCTGTGACTTAGCGGTTCACACCTGTCATTTTCACTAAGTCGACTTAAGAGATTACTAAGTCAGACTTAGTGGTCTAATGTGAACCCAGTAATTGTTATAGAAGAAAGAAAGCTCATCATTTGCTGGAAATTTAGGATAATTAATTGGCTTAGTAACAATTTTGAAGTCCTGTTAGGATTTTGGAGTTTTCACACATTTCAATATGAATTGCCTATTCTCAAGGTGGTATGAATTGAGTTTCATCGCATTTTGGGATGGTGGACTATGGTATTTATCTGTTGGTTCAATGGTGCAACCACCATATGAATGCATCTTCAGTATCATCATTGGAATGTCTCTCTTTTTATTACTAATTGTGTTTCAAACTGAACATTAACATCAGCACTGTCGTTTAAAACTTGGAAATTTATATTGCCACACTGTAAACGCCCTTGCACATGCACATTGTAACCGATCAAAGCCATAATATCCTCATCCCAAATGTAATATGCTGAACCAGTACGCTCAGTAATTTCTCCTATTCAACTTTTACTAGAGCAAATCAGAAAGAAAATTTGGTTAGCTCTGACGGACACTACTGAAGGAGCAGGCAAGAAAATGGTTGCTCCTCAAAATAGACAGGAGAACCTTTCAATTTGCCTACTACACACCCTTGAGATCTTTTAACTTCATGTAGAAAATCAATCTATTTCATCTGTTTGCTGCAGTTAATTCGCTTTTTATCACACCGTGTTCGTGTTCATCTGACATAACCAATCTGTTGGAAGGAGCCAAACATATTTTTCATTTTAGGAGACCGACTTCTATCTTCATTGCAAAGAATGGGACGACTTGCTTAACAGTGAAAATTGGGAACCTGAAGAAGTAGTGAAAAAGCTTCCTGATTTCTTCCGTTTTGTAAAGAAAGTCCAAAGTTCCGTCATTCACGAAATGAAACATGAAGGTGCCACAGGTTTGTAACGTAAAAATTGTAATTTAATTATGCTGATCTAGTAGTGGAGGAAAGATAGCTACCGTTTGGATCCAACAGACTGACTGTTCCAACGGCGTAATCACTGCATTGAAGAATTGTTGGCGTGCGTTTTTCATGAAACGAATATTGTTAGAGGCCAAAATACTACCATAACAACGTTTTTATTAAGGATATCTTTGGCCCAATTTTTATTTCGCTCTCACCTACAGGCGCTGTTACACTATGCAATTTTTCGTGCAACTTGTCTGATTTCGATGATCGCATGAGGTTAAAGAAATATTTTAACTACCTGGTGGCGTAAATCGTTGCGACACAAGTTACAGGACAGATGTTACACGGCGCAATGCTTAAAAAATGGTTGCAACCGTTGCGGAAAGTAGAACTTAATTCTACTTTCCGCAACGCTTTCTGTAACTGGTTTCGCAACGTTTTGGCTGTTGCAAGGAATATTACATTGGGCAATGATTCGTGGAACTTGTCTCGCAATGGCGTTGCGAGACAAGTTGCACGAAAAATTGCACAGGGTAACAGCGCCTTCATCTACATCTACATATTTCAGCATTCGGTAAAGTCCCTTTTTGACTTATGGCTGTTTCTGCTTAGGTGGCCTCATACATCACAAGCCTTTTTAGAGACATCACCGCCAAGCCGTCCACTGACTTACTTTGACTTTGACTTACTTTGTCGATTTTCAAGAGATTTGTGGACCGCCGGGTTCATTTGGTGTTTAAAACGAGTATATCTGAGCATAACCAAATAGTGTGCGGGCTTTTAATCGAAATTCCCCAAATGAATATGCGTTTGGCATAATTAGCTTTTAATCGCTAAATGATGCCACTTCTAAAATCAAAAAGTGGGTCAAGGACTCAGTGAAAGTGGTCATCGCAGTTGTGAAGCAACTTGCAAAAGATGGCCTGAAAAAAATCCAGAACTATCCGCAGTTCAAATACTTCTTTCGGTCAGTACAATCACCTAGCACGGGATACAATTTGAACGTGCAAGTGACCAGCTTCCAGATGGCTTGACAGCTGAGATGGTAGAGCAAATGCAGCGCAGCTAATTTCTGTTTCGTAGGCAGTCGTTTCCATTTTTGACGGTCGATTCCGTTTTTAGTACTGAAGCCTTTTTATTCAGTTATAGCTTTCAATGAATTGTTAGGGTTAGCTTCATTTAAATACTTTAAAATTACGATGTTTGAAGCGGCTATTTAGTAGTGAAGTGGTTAATTAAGTGTGTTTTCTTTTCAGCAATTGAACCGAGATCGATATCGGTCAGTCAACTTTCTCTCAAGGTTTTTTTTTAAATTCTAAGTGATATACGCTGCTAATCTAGTCCTAGATAAAGCATAATTTTTCCTCATTTTCTCCTGCTTACTGGACTGAATCCTATTATAGCCACCTACTGTATGAAACAAAAAGAGGAAAAAGCGGACTTTGTACATGTGCCCGATGATTTAAAGCGTCATGTCATTGGAACAGGAGGCAATACATTAAGATCAATTCAGGACAGATCTGGAGCAAAAATGCTTAGCCTTTCAAGAGCCGAGGAAGGATTTTGGGTCAATGGAACTAAAGAGCAAAGGGAATCCGCGAAGAGACTTATCTTGGAAATGGTGGTAAGTAGTAGGTTATTACGGACTGCAGTGGCATGCCCACTTATTTCATGAGCTAAAAATCTGGCCTTTTTTAAACTTAAGACAAACAGTTCTGAAGAAATTTAATCCTCCAAATCTCTTCGGCTTCCCTGGAGTGAGCCTCCTCAAATTTTGTTGGCTTACTTTTTTCATACTTTTTATTTTATTAACTAAACTACCAGTTTTCTATAAAATTGCTTTCAAAGGCATTTTTTCTCACAGACTCATTTAATTTATAAGATTGAGAG
>OX421448.1:39550913-39575913 GCA_949126865.1 Montipora capitata | reverse complement strand
CCTGACCAAAAGTCTCTCAAGAATTCCGGACGGTCGGCCAAATTTTGGCCGACCAAACTCGTGATCTGATTGGCTGTTAAAACGCCGGAAGTGAAAGTGTCACTGTGATTGCGCGCAGCTCTCGCGAAGTCCTCGAGACTGACCGCCATCAGCGTACGAAGAAATGTGCTGCCTTTTTTTCTTACAATGACATGACGGTGTAACTTGATTTTATTTGTATAAATGGAGATATGCCATCTGAAACATCTCATAACTTGTCCAGAATCGGGTTTGAATCTCTGGAGAGTCTTCATTAAAGCGAAATTAACGATTCGGTTGGCAAGCTCTGTGGCCTTACGGTCGAACGTACTTCACCGCTTCCCTGTTGTTTTAAAAACCAAATAGCGAAAGAAAGGCCGAGAAACAGGTGAACTGGTTCTTTCAAATGGCAATGGAAGTGTATATTGGTTTCCTGGATCAGACAAAGGACGTGTATATCAACAGGAGGAGATGTTAATAAAATCGTAAGTTTCATGAAGTTTACAGTCATGGTTTTATTCTGTTTATTTACATGGTTTGTTTGTACACGTTGGCTTCTACGACAATAAGTCAAGATTGCTTCACAATATTTCTATTTGAGTTTACTCAAAACTCACATTCGAGAGATCAAATTGGCAAGTTTCAGGAAAGACACCATATGGATTGAAGGAAAATGATGCCGTACTCTATTCTCTTATTAGTAGCTTTCATTCGCAGTGCGTCGTGTGTGTGTACCTTTTAAGAGGCCAAAACTTCCATGCTGCCACTGAACTCAGAATTTTCAATTACTATACAGCATTTTGCCCTTGGTTAGCATGTGTTTGGCAAGCTGAAGAAACCATGGAGGTATTAACATTGTCACAAAAGAAATTATCGGCTTCCACAAAACTTATCGATGCTCTAAAATGCATTTCCTCCGTGCAAGTCAGTGTTCTCTTGCAAACTTTATTCAGGGGCACCCAACGAGAATGTAGTTCAAAACCACTTAAACATAGCATTGTTAATGAAAAATTGAGATGGTTCATCTCAAGGTCAAGGGGCTTTTCCCTCCCTTGCTTCCGTCACTGTTAAAAAACCTGTTAGTTAGAAGGCGGAGTGCTTCTTCTTTTGAAAGAAGTGCAAATATCTTTGCAAAAAAATTGCAACAACAAGTAAGCATATTTAGTGTGCTTGTAAGTATATTCTACCAAAAGAGCAAACTTGAAACATCGCAAAAGCCTTCCAGCATCGCCTTCCCTAATTGCATCATTTAAATTAAGGAAAAAAAGACCAAATTGGAGTCTCTTTTTCCCTCAGTGGTTCTTTCATCAATTGATAGTGGTAATAATTGTTCACACCCATGTTGTGTAGCTTCATGCCTGTAAAATATAAATTATTTCAAGTATCCAAATTATTATTTTGTATCAAGCATTGTATTTTTTGTCTCTGTTTTGTTAAAAATAAAAAAATGTTAAGGAAAGGAATCTTATAATAGAATGATTTTCTTTGGGTCTGTGGTTAAAGTCAATGCAAAGTATTTTATAGTTATTGCAAAAGTTCCTCATTTAGGTTGATTCTGGTTAAACAAAAACACTGTTAACTGTGCCATTAAAGCTGACCCTTTATTATTCAGCCTGTTTGCAACTACGGTTACCTCTTTCTTGTGGAATCTGTAGTAAACACAAACTGGCAGTTCTCATTGCGGCATTTGTAGTAGCCAAACTTGTCCCTATCTCGGTCACCTCCATCATGTAGTGTTGGGTGACTGGTTATTTCATGCCTAAATAAAATGTACATGGTTGTTAGATATGCATTGTTTTCAATCTCCATCACTTCTGATACAGTACATTTACAAGCTGGTCAATACCTCCTCCTAGAGGAATGAAATGGGAAGTCAAATGGGCAGCCAGGAAATCTGCAGTGAAACCCTTCCCGGAAGGCATTGTCAAGCTCCAACACATGCTCTGTAAATGGCTGTGTGGATGTTTGCAGTGCATTACAAAGGAACTAGTAGCATTCCTTGTGAAGCCAGTCGCGTTTTCTGTCCAAGTCCCAATGACATGCATCATGTGGTATTGGACGTTTCATTGGCGTTCCTGAAAAAAACATTTATTTAGAAATATTCTTCAATGTTGAACCACCTCCTGTTTATTCGGTGTTGCAGTATTTTTTGTGGGACAAATCAGTTAACTTTAGTAAAATGCCGAAATCACATACTTTTACCACAATGGTCAGTTTGTTTCAGTCAGTACTGTGAGTTGGTTACTGCAAGATAGATCAAAGATTTAGTAACTCATAGATAATCTTCATATTATGCTTTTATGTCCAGTGATGTATTAAACAATCATTATTATTGTTGGTGTTTATCAAATGAGAGTTTTGTTCTTACCTTCTGTGTCATCCATTCCTGAAAATTCCATCCACCTAGCCAGAACGTGGGCTTCTGTTTCGCGTTCAAAGAACTCTGTGTAGGAATTGTAGTCTTTCTCTGGTCTCTTTCTTGCATTTGTTTTACAACTGCGATTCATTGACGCATAACTTGTTCCCAATTCTGCAGCTGACGATTCTTTAACAAAAATCTTGAAACAGACCTTTGTTCAGAAAAAAAAATGGTTCTTAGATTTAAAACGGAAAGAACAGGCTTGGTTTCTGTGATTGAGTATCTCACATTAGATAGGTGACTTTCCTAATTAGTTTGTTGAGGTGTTTGCTGGCAAAGAATATGCCAATCCAGAATCTTTGTTTTATTGCCGAACGACAGATCAATCAAAACTCAAGCGCAATTAAATAATCGGCAACAATAACAAAAATAATGATCATTGCATGTGCACTTATCGTTACTGTAGAAATTAATGTACTATTTTAACTACAGCAGATTTGAGGAACTCCTGTTTAACCAAAATAAGATTCTTTTTTGTTGTCAAAATTGCTGATTCCCTTTTTTGCTTTTGGAGGTGTATCAACAATCACTTTTAGTGTTTTTGTTGTTGTTGTTGTTGCCCCGAAAATTGAAGTAACTTTCTTATGACACCAAGGGTATGACTGTCTTATATTGACGTTTATGTGACATTTTTCTTCAAATTCATCAATAATTTGCAAAGAAATTATTTGCAACAAATAATCTGCATTGTATTAATTTAACTAGAAGTTCCCCTCAATGTTAAACCTCCAGAGGCTTAATGGAGAATTTTTTTGTTGTTGCTACAAGTGTAAATATTTTTTTAAAAAATTAGTTCTTATTACATATTCACACTTAATGTAAGGTTGGTAAAACATGTGCAAAAGAACCATTGGTCATTTAGTGTTAAAATAGGGGAATGGGGGAGAGGGCCTTAATAAATTTCATGTTCCTGAAAGGGCTTATTACAACAGATAGGGACTTAATGGTTATTATGGTGTTCTTATGTTGTAAAGGTTTTTCTTCAAATGCCAGTCTCCAAATGTGGGCTCTAGTCCCCCCAGGCGGTCAATTTGTGAGTCTGCTGTCACGTTTGCCCACTGCGCATTTCTAGCGCGCTCCTCAGTGAGTTGGTCCCCATCAAAAATGATCTTCTCCAAAATCACCTCTTCGCCATCAATTTCCACAGCAGGAACATACAATCGTTGAGCATTTTCAAGTATCTGTGTCATTTCGGCAGCTTTATCAGAATTTAAAAATTCTAACCCCAAACAAACCTGAAACCAAATGAAATTGGACATTTGCAGTCTAGAAGAATTTTCTTTGTTTGCTACTCAATGCTTTTTTATTTTGGCGTTAAGGCACAGAATCTCAAGTCCCTTGCTGCCTTTTTTATGGTTATGGGGCTTTTGTTTTTCGAATCACGATTGGCAACAGAAGACGATTTTAAAAGTGGATACATATCTTACGTTTACCTTCTCTGACTTCCCTGTCATTTTTTTAAAATAAATGTGTGGGATGTGATACACCGTTGACTTTTGAAAGATCGAATAGGCGGAAAGGTATCTGTTCAGTATTCTTGGAATAATGTACATCAGATCCGTGATGGTTTCCTCTTGCACTGACGCTGTAGGTAGTATCTCCTCCATGGATAGGCCATCTAAACTTTTTTGAGGCTGGTTACCCTCTGTTGCAACTACCACACGATCCTTAACAGCATACTTTTTTATTGCTCCAGGGTTTGAACATGGGCAACCGTCGAGAGATCGAGATTGTCTCCGACAAGTCTACAAACGAAAAATGATAAGTAAGCTTACTATTTGTAACAAGTTGTGTAAACAGCAAAGAGAGAGGGTTAGTAATAACAAAAGAGTTTCACCTCGTCCCCCCCCCCCGTCTCCATAACCATCATCACTACCCCTCCACTCACACATATATAATAAGATGTAAAGAGGAGGAATTAAAAATACAGTCTTCCTCACTCATCATTTAAAAGCTGGTTTTTTATGGAAAATTTAAGGGAATTGTGCTGGATTAGGCCAATGATCAATTAATATTGTTTTATAAAATTATCATTCCCTCTGATGCTTTTCTCTGGGCACTTACCTATACCGATGTGGGGTAACGTCTCCCAGATCCTTTATAGCAGTTACGATGTCATCAACTTCGCACATGTTGTGGCCATCTAAGGGAAGCAACTTCTGACATCCGTGAAAAGTGTCTTCTTTGAAAGATGCACATCCCTCAACTGTTTCATTTGAAAACAGAACGGTTGAAATATCCATTTCGGAGTCTTTCGGTGAGGGTAAACCCTTCAAGTACTCTTTGAGGAGATTTCGTTTCTTCCCCAGTGATAAAATTTCGTTTTTTCGCTGCATACGTTCTGGTCGAATGACTTGGATACTTCTTCAAACATATTTCTTGTGGTTTCTTTGTTGCTGCACAGCCCTTGCTTTTGAAATAGGTTAATGATTTCACCCTTGCAGCCACCGACGCACAGGAGGACATTGTTGCGATATGCAAAGTTCGAGCGTGGAATCCAGGTGTTTAAAAATGACGAAATGGTGAGTGCTTCTTTTTCCTTCAAATAATTGACAACTCTTCCTGGAAGATCCTGTTATCACAGTATAGAGAAGAGGCATGGTTTCCTTAGCTTCGTTCATAAGTGATTCAGTGGAGTACTCGGGCAGCTTTTTTGGGTTTTCATATTTGAATATAGTGTCTTTCTTGGCTTTGTATTCTCTTGTGCAAGTGCTTCTGCCAAGTGTGGTCGTAAGGTAGGCAGTTTTAGAGCTGCATGGGCTGCCGCTTTGTACTCCTTCAGGCAGAGGTTTTTGACAAGGGTGGCTTCTTCACACCTGCATCCATGTTCAATTACACGATTTGATAAACCATAGGCTACAAAGATCTAAGAAAATACCAAGTTTTCGTCAAAAACGATTTATGAAAGTATGAAATAGTGTATTTAAGTGTCATAAGAAATGTCAACCATTTTCGTATACCGTGTACAGTTTGAGTGAAATGGATAAGCCCACTTTACACTAGCACAAAGATCTGGCACGGCCCTCTGAATCTCGCTACCGTACCAACTCCAAATATTGGTACCGTGCCACGTTTTTGGAGTGCGGTGCCAAATGGACGTTTGGGAAGCCCAAAGGGGAAACACTTGTACACATCAAACAAAAAAACAAAAAGTGTGGCAACGATTGAGGGCTAAGGGTTTTTGAAGTCTATTACTGTTTCGCGTCTTGATCGTGACCAGCTCCCAGACCTGATGGCTTACAGTGTAATATGTATCAGCCGGAGATCAGTGTGCAATTTGCGTTCTGTTAAAGCCTGGATTTTTTCAGGCTCCTTAGCACTGCCAATCATTTAGCCGTACATTCTCCATCAGAAGCTGCAATTGTGTATTGCATGTTATCAGAAGTGTTGATATCCTATGCATTTATAATTAGTGAAACATTAGTCTTAATCCATTGCAGAAAGCTCACCTTAACAATTGGGACATTTCTTTCTTCCTGACACACGGGTAAAGACATCATGTTGCAAATTTCATCTGCAATATTGAATAGGCATTTTTTTGAGCGCGCATTCTCTCGATGAGACTTCTCCACCAGCGATGTTTTGAGGCGTTTTTTAGCTGGTGTTGAACCCGTTGGCGATCCAAGGAGAAGGGGCCTTTTCTCGTCAGCCACACAACAGCTGCTTGTTTCCGCTCCATTGTTTAACCCATTCACGATTTCAAAGTATGTTTTGTGACAGTTTGAAATTTTACGCGCGCATTTCTTACACAGAGACTTCTCCTTCAGACGCGATTCAGATTGGGTCACTGAAATTCCAATTTCTTCAAGAAGTGATACAATTTGAACCACCTTCGCCATTTTCTCGTCGTGTGTTTGTAAAGAGGAACTGAAGAAGACTTGGCGCCGCCTCTTACACCCAAGCTTTCTTTACACGCTGCACAGCAACTCGTGGCCATGGTCTAAATCCGTCTCTATTGTGTGGAGTTATGCGATCCGTTTTCGTTTGCCGCCAAATTTCAAATTCCCACCAAAAAGGCATTCCCTCCGGTCTCTGTATTTTGCCGTTGAACACTTGTCAGTTTCCAGATTCAATGCTAGGAGATGTCGAGTCCTCCCTTGCCGATGCGCTGAAATTATTTGGTATTCAAACATTGAAGAACGAGCACTGGAGAGAGTGCTTGCAGAAATTAGTGGTAGAAAAGCGAGATGTTCTTGCAGTTCTTCCAACGGGTTAGGGGAAGAAAGAAAGAAAAAAAGAAAGATCTGATCTGCTAATCGCCCTTTCTCGCAGTCGGAGACTGAATTACTAAGGGCGCAGCTCAACGAGGTCGGGCCGAAGGAGCTGTGCTGCCGGCTAGGCGCTAGGCCCCTGAACACGACCCATGTTTTACCTCGGACCACAGCACCACAGCCTGATGGAATAGGCCGGGAGTCGATTTTGAGGAGGGAGGAAAACCGGAGTACCCGGAGAAAAACCCTCGGAGTCAGATTGAGATCGACTGAAACTCAACCCACATACGACCCGAGGCCAGAGTTGAACCTGGGTCACAGAGGTGGGAGGCACGGTTGATGACCACTAAACCACCCTGACACAGATTAAGATTAAGTTGTGTTGTGGAAGAGCATTATTCATTAACTAATCCCAAGAATGTTTGACGAGAAAAGTATTGTTTTAGTTGTCAGCCCTCTGGAGTCAATTCGTGACCAGCAGATAAGAAAGTTGAAGAAAGTTGGGATGCATGCAGTAGATTTGTCAGACGAAGAAGCGCTTTCGAAGGCTACTGATACCGAATTGGTGTTCGGCAGTGCCGAGCAATGGCTCTCATCAAAAGGAAAAATTCAGAATATCGAAAACCCCGCCGCACTAGTAATAGACGAGGCTCACACCACTGAAACATGGTAAGCTGTAAGGTAAAGGAAAATATGGGCTCACTAGAAGGACAACAATTTTTTTCAATATTTCAGATTAAGTTGTGTTGGACGGCCTAAAAGGAAGAGGGAAAATATGACCACATCAAATACGTTCTGGTCCCCAGGAAACATTGGTGTGGAAACAAATTTAAAATGTTTCTCAATTTTGGGGCGTGGACAACGTTTTGCAGACGTGATGGTATTAAGTAATAATAATATATACTTTACCTCTAATGGCTAATGACTCAGCCAATACCTTAGCATTTAAGCCCTGACTAAGGCCTCATAAGAGACAGAAAGTGGCTGTCACTGACTTGTTGGAGTTAACAGAACTGTTTCTTAAATTATCTTAAATTTATTAAAATAAAGTACTTTTAAATTCAACAGGGGTATAGGGAAGAAAGGAAAAAAAGCGTTCAGGGAAGCATTTGGACGCCTCATTTCTTGTGGAAGTTCCGGTCCTATGCATAACCGCAACGGCTGATAGAGGAATGCGAAGACGGTTAATCAACTATTTATCGATGCGGAATCCTCATAAGGTGATCCTTAGTCCAAATAAGGACAATGTTAGATTTTCTGTCAATCGAGCTGACAAAGAGTTGAATTGTCTGAATTGGATTGTGAAGATGCTGGAAAAAGAGAGGAAACATTGTCCATATGGCATTATCTTTTGTCAGACAGTGAATGACATTGCCCTTGTACTAAGTTACCTTCTGACAAAACTTGGTGAAAATGTCTGTGTCGATGGAGAAACACCCATTGCTGAACATTGTTTAATTGGTGTATATTATTCTATGACACCTCAAACACTCAAGGACAGAGTTAAGTCCTCTTTTGAAAGTGGTATTGGACGAGCACGAATCGTGATTGCTACCACATCACTGAACATGGTGGTTGACTTCCCCAGTGTTACTTACGTCATCCATTTTGGTCCTGCCAGAGATCCTGTAAGTCATTTGCAGGAGGCGGAACGCGCGGGCCGTGATGGTGTCACACAGGCACACAATATCATTGTGTATCTTGGAAAGCATAAAGCACTCTGTCACAAGGAAATGACCAAAGTGTTGGACTCTAAAGAGTGTGTCAGGAAAGCCCTCCTTTCCTCTTTTGGTGATGAAACCTGCGTCACACCTAGGCATAATTGTTGTAATTGGTGTCACAAAAACTGTGATTGTGGTGGTGATGGTCCATACAGTGAACCACTTCCAGTTTTTGACAAACCACCTGTTGAGGAAGCTTACACTGGTCCAATCAGAACTGTCACAGATGAGGACAGGAACTACTTGCGAGCTGCACTTTTTGAACTGAAATTAAGCCTGGGCCGGCAAACGAAAGTGTGTTTATTTGATACCAGTGGTGCAATCTCACATGGGTTTACAGACAAAGTAATTGAGGCCATAGTGGCCAACTGCAATAGGCTCTTCACTTCAAGAGATATCCTACAGACATGTTTTGTGTCGTCTCCAAAATTGACTGTTATTGTCCTTGAAATCTTGCATGAATGTTTTGGAGACTATCAGCCTCTGGACATTGAATATAAAGTATCATCCATGACTGAGTCCATGATCAGCCCCTTGCTCATGCAAGACACAACTGTAGATATACCATTCGAAGAACTTTCTGATTGGGAAGACGACTTCCTTTAAGAACACAAACGGGTAAATTAATTTAACCCTTCCCCACCTGAGAGCGAGACTTTTAGATTTTACTCTGGTTGACACCAGACGATTTTACTAACCCAACTGGGGGCACTTTAGGAGTGAATAGGTTAAGGTGAAGGAACAAAATCACCCCAAAATTGTCTGTATTACCCATGCAGCAAGTAGGTAGGAGCAAGGGCTGACCACTCAGAATGAGTTAGGAAAAGGAGAACAAGATGTTGAATGTGATAGTTTCCAAAACATGTACTCAATCCACTTACCATTGTGAGTAGGCTCCATTTTGTTGGATTCACACATCACTCACACTGATCAGATAAGTTCAATAAACAGGATGCTTTATGCATCTTGGCAGCCTTCAATAATAATTTGCTTCTAGAGTTGAGTTAACAGTGACAGTCTGGCTGCATGATTAAATGTGCCCATACTTGAGTATATCCATAGTTGAGTATATCCATAGAGGGGACTGGTTTTGAAGTTCGGGAAACATCAACGGAGCAAACAAAGATCCCAGGATTTAGGTTGGTTAGTCCACGCCCGTGCACAGTCTTTTGTTTGTTTTACAATATGCATGAATTACGTAACCAACACGTTTCTGTTGGTTAGTTCCTCAGTACGGAGCCTTGTAAACAACTATTTTGTTTTTTGCACGGTCAAGGCCAAAAAAGAGAACAAAAACATGCATCATAACCATTCCCCTTTATTTACTATGCTATATCTGGTGTATGTACATGCATTTGAAATGGTTCAAAATTGGCATCGAACAAATCGTCTTTATTATCGTTCTGTTGCACAATAACGGGTTATATAATGAGGAGTTGGCCAAAGAAGATAATCTTGAGAACACTGATTAACCTGCGATCAGCTTCGTTTCCTGCAGTGCATGTGATAAATGATGGGCCTGGTAGAAGGTTATAAGATAAGTGGCACTTACAGGTTAGTGGCCTTGAAACAGTGCAGTTTCTGATGAATACAAAACTTTATTTGTACCATCACTTCCATGTTTCTTGTCACCTTATGTGCAATATTATTATTATGGAGTGGAAAGTACTTCTAGTGAGAACCAATGGTAAACGCATCAGAACATAACATGAAACCGTGAAGTCAATATATTTTAATGCTATTATGGCCTTGAACAGTAATTCCTTGACTGAATAGGTTTTCTGAATATGTTTTAGTGCATTTATTACACAATGATTTGCCTGATAGTGACACATCCACGAAATATCCAGGGTCTAAACAACTACAGTCGATATCAATTTGTCCTAAGAGGTTGTTGAGCAGAATAAAACAAGTTTTAAATATATGTTCCTAAAGTAAAGTGAAGCATCAACATATCACCTTCCGTTGTGCTAATTATCTGTTGAAAAAAAACTTTTCAGTGGATTTCCACCTTGAAATTAATCAGAAAGCATATTCTTTTGGTCTTGTCGCTTTCATTCTTTAACGCGGCGAAGTAAAATAGCAGATTTTATAATAAGAGCAGCCGTAACAACGAAATATTTCACGAAAATGTAAATAAAAGGTTTAGAAAAACTTTGCTTCAAGAGTTGTGGTAGGTGCATTAACTTGAACCAAAAAAGTTTCAAAACAGCTATCTTCCTTTAATTTGGTCTTAATGACCACTAACGTACATCGGAATTTATCTGATATATGAGGAAGGTGAGATTTTAACACGGAATAAAACATGGCTTCCTTCAATCGACTCTGGAACGTTGGGAGTCAATGAAATGAGAAAACAACTAAGACAAATTACCAACAAAACTTAGAGTTACGTACGTTACTTCTCAGATTGTCTACGCTTCAAAGATTGAAATTAGTAACGGCATTTAGCTATAGGTTGTCTCAATTACAAAAATGTCAAGCTATTAAAATACAATATTGCAAATTCAACTGATTCAATTCGGAGGAAAAAGGATGACACCGGCCTTTGGAGTTACATAGTCGAAAGGTACATAAAGTAACATTCCCATGCTTGAAACGTGTACTTCTTAGATTGAAGCCAAAGCTGGAGACAAATATTCTTCCCACGGTAAATAACTCTTGGTCAAAACAAAATGGCGTGCATCTTACTTGCATCCACAAGTACACGCGAGAACTCGCGAGTGTTGTGTAACGGAAGTAAATCTGATTGGCCGATGAAGGAAATGTCAATCAATCAAATAAAGTGGGCGGAATGACTTTCGAAGAAGAATTTGGTCAGGCTCTATTTTTCGTTTCGCCAACTCCACATTACGTACCACGCGAAACTAAAATAGGGCCTGATCGCAGGTTACCCATCCAGATACCAACCTCGTCCGACAGGTGTTAACTTCAGTGAGCTGTTATCGTGAAAGCATTGTTAGTTAGTATTAACCAACTTTAGTAAAAGTAGAACTGATAACCACAGCACTTTGCGCTTTAACTTGCCGTGACAAAAGAAGTTGAAGTGAACTCGGAAATGATCAACATGCTCGATGCCATGTTATTCCATTCCCCTTTATTTCCTTCAATCTTTCTTGGTTTAGTATTACAGCAGCAAAATCTGGATTCGTGGGAAGGCAGGACGAATTCTCGAATTCAGCACGTTTTTTTCCCAGAATGCATCATAATATGCCAGAATGTACTGCGCCATTCAACCCTTTTACCAGAATGCATTGCATCCCCCCTCAACATCATTTACTAACTTTAGGAAAGTAGCTGTTTCCTTTCAGTGGCTAAAATTGTATTTTTGTTATTCTGTTACATTACTTGAAATTTTATCAAAATAAGCAATTGGGTCATTAAAATATATATTTTATAATGATTAATTGCAAACTATACTCTTTTGTAAAATCTCTTAATGCAGTGGTGATTGGTGGTGGTGATTCGTGATTGTTCTTCTAATCATACTAGTTAATTCCGTTTTTCAGATTTTTTTTTTCTCCCCCTTTCTCCAACCTTTTCAATGCCTGTTCATTTTTTTTTTATTTTGTGATTTAAATGAGCTACTAATTATTGGCATCTTTAATTATAAGAAAAATTATTTCTTTCAGTCAGTTTGTCATTTTTTTTTTCTGAGTATAAAACGCCTTTCAGAGGAAAGAGAACAATAATAATTATTGGTTGAAGTAAGCCCACAAATGAGGAGTGCAGACTGCTTTTAAACCAGATTTCATCGAGTAGAAGATAAGGACCTCTTCATGATTCATGTAATGAAAAATTGATTAAAAAAACATTAGTTTTTAATTTTAATGTACTGAAATAATTTAGGCAACAAAAGTTGAAGACTGTGACTGTAGGGAAGCCAACAAGATTTTTGCAGGGTTACGCTTTTTCATTATATGGAAAAAAATTTCACTTCATAAAAAAGTGAGCATGAAGTCTATTCTGAGATAACATAAACATAAAAAAATAAATAAAGAAATAAATTATGAAATAAATTCGAAATACAACAAAGGGTGCCACACATAACATTCTAAATAAGGGTTACAAGCACGCGCACACAGGTAAAATGTCTTGGCCCAAGGTGAGGTAAATTGATTTACACGAACTGCTTTAAGGAAAGTGAATGGTAGTGAGGATTGCAATCTTATTGCTTAAGGTGATTCCCTAGGGTGTTTTGCACCACGCAAATCCCACTGCTCATATCATTGCGAACAGGTATCCAAGGTATGCATATAGATAGTGCTTTCCAGATTGAATTTCCTTCTGACTGAATTTCTACAACTGTGGTAACTTAAACGTAAGTAAAATTGCCCCCGTCTTTAATTGCTGCTTTAATTTCGGAGAAGCAACCTTGTGTTCTGCAAGTGCTTTCTGTGGAGAGCTTTTCCAAAGCCTACCCTGTACTGTCATCCAGCAGTTTTGCTTGAGAGAAACCATCCGCCTAGATGGCTTTATTGGTTGGGGTGCTAGTCTGCAGAACCTCAGGGCATTGTCTTAATTTACTTCTTGACTACCTTTCAGGGTCTTATATAACCGAGAAAACTGCTGCTCTTGCCTTAGATATGCAAGATTTTAGTCTTCTCAGATAAGGATGATATGCCATAGACTCCTGCTCACAACCCTTGTTCTTCATTTAAAAAGAACCCACATGCCGTCGGCAAAGAGTAGAGCGTGGAGTTCACGGTTTTGTGGCCTCTGTTAAAACTTTACCCAACATGATTTAAAACATGTGTTACAGGGATCGGAATTAGCTGGAAAGTTCGCGAAGGTCGATGTAACGAAATGTGTTCTTTCAATAATTTTCTGGAACTGTGACTCATTAGTCTCCTCCGCAGCCGTTATTGGGGCGTCACGCGACGTGACATCCAAAAAGCGGCTGCGAAGGAGACTAGCGACTCATCAATTTTAAAATAGTGTTTATTGTAATAGCTGTACATAGTTACTTTTGGAAACTTCTAGACTCCCTTCGGATAGCTATATAAGCGGCTCTCTAATCAGTTGTTGTGGTGTTGGGACTTCGTTCCCTGTCTGTGATTTCCAAGTGATTGTGTGACAAGTGACAAGTGATGGGATTTTCTCGTTCGTGTGTGATTCTGGAATTCTGCTATCGAGTTTACAGTTGGTTTCCGTGGAGTGCGATACTGTAAAAGACATCTTGAGGAGATTTCAATAAAGAAAAGGACATATAGATTATTACATGTTAAGAGCCTGATATCGTTTTTATTCACGAGTTTTTAATACCATATCGCGAAGGAGCGAGTCTTCGAGCGAGTGAGCGATATGGTATGAAAAACGAGTGAATAAAAACGATATCTGGCTCTTAACATGTAATAATTTGTTTATTACGTATTACATGCTTGAAAAAAATCAAGCCACCAATTTGAAGAACAAGAAAGTTGCATTTAATAATAGTGTATGAATGTAAATACTTCCCGCCAAATTTGACGCCAGGCGTCAGCTAAAATATAACATGCAACCCGATTGGTCCAGCCAAATTATTACAGTCTATTTGATTGGACAATTCAAACCGTGAAGTGATATGATATCATTTCACTGCAGTGAAATGATATATCACCTCACAGGTATCATTTTTAGTCACGGCTTTATCACACTAATATCCGCACATAATATGTAATAAAGTGCTTTATTGAGTTAATTGTAGTGAAATTGTACTAAGAGTAGTGGCTAGCTCGAACTAAGTTGTCTCCCGTTGTTTACGTGTCACGTGACCTTGTCAATCATTTAAAAAATGTTCGTGGTACAAAATAGATGCCAGAAATGGAAGGAGCTATTTCCATTTATGGCATCTATTTTACACCACGACCATTTTCCATGTTTGACAAGGTCACGTGATATGGCCATGCATAGGTCCTATTCATCTCTCATCGAATATTTGTGATGATACATTTAAATCGCTTTTAAGTCAGGCTTTAAAGGAGACAATAGCAAAGTGCCTTTCCTTTTATTTGGCAGGTTCATGGAATATAATGTTTAGGTGATTGCTTGACAAACTATCATTTGACTTTGCCCACAGGAAGGACGAAAGTTTGATCAAAATAAATCAAACAAACTTTGTTACTTCATCGACGATTTGAATCTGCCTGTGAATACTATGCTCAGACTGGAGAAGTACTATGAGCCCCCGTTGGAGTACCGGTTAAGACCATTCCACAGTTATGGAACAGAGGTATACAACGAGGTCTCGAAAGCATGCATCTTTTGATATTACATGAAGTAAAGTACTATACATAGTAAGTCAAGCCCCATTGGGCTTTCCAGGGCTCATGAAACTCTCAATGAGATGACAGAAAAGAACAACAACAACAACAACAACAACAACAAGAAAGCTGTTAAGAATCCCAGCTGACCTCAGGCAAACCAGTTGACAATTTACCAGTGCGGCCGAGAAGTTGAACCAGGGACTACTAGGTTCAAATTCAACTGGTGGTCAGAACCCGGGATCACCAGATTTCACAGTAAGCGCCATACCACTGCTTCATTTTAGGAGATATTGTCATCAGCGATCAGCAGCGCCATCAACATCAAAATCACATCGTCATCATAGTCATATATGTTTCACAAAACTAATGGCATCAGAAAATTTGGCCTGATACCGTTCATTCGCTCATTGAAAAGGAATGCCTTGTTCCGTTTTATCTAGTTAGGAACAATAAGTTCTTTTATGTCTTTGGGGGAGTTACGAGTTCGAATGTTTTGAGGAAAGGTAGTTTGCAAACTAAACTGAACGCAGGGTTGCCGGAACAACAACAAGATTTATTCCAAAATGAACGTAGTTTCCACGAAGTAAAACTCTGAACAACACGTACTCGACAAACTTACACGGCCTCCGCCAACTTGAATAAACACTGCTTCTGTCACGCTTGACTAAACACGGCTAACGCCAACTCTCTTCAATTGTGAAAAACTAGTTAGAAAAAACTTCGCTAGGACTCGTCTATTTATATACTCTCACAATAAGCTTCTAGAACTTTCTAAAATAGTAATCAATCTAATTATAGAAAGATTACAAAATACACCGATTTAGAAACGCTTACGCACGAACCTAAAATTAAACAAACTACGAACTCTCGCGAAGCTTCTAGGAAGTAACGCTTGTCACGCAATGCTATTTTTCGTAACAGGGGGCAATAACAATACTTCTAGTTTTGGTATGGTCCTATATTCTTTTTGTTCTCATTTGCAATAAAATGAAACAGCCGTTCCTGTTTTAATCATTCAGTAAACTCAATAAGAAGCTTGTTGCTCCGATTATATGACCTACTAAAATTGTAGCGTTTCAGAGAAAAAGGGAACAGTTATTTCATGCATGTGATAAAGTCTGTTCCGCTTAACTGATTATTATTTACTAACTGCGTTTGGTTCTTATTGGTAGCACAAAAGAACACTATCGTTCCGGCCCCAGTTGTCCAAAAGGTGGATAACGCTATCCACCGGATAAATCACTATCCATTGGATAGCGCAATTGGTTTGGCTATGACTTATTCACTGCATGTTGATTTATCCAGCGGATAGTACTATCCATCGTTTGAACAGCTGAGGCCAGAATAATAATGTTTCTTTCATGAGTAGGAACAATGGTTCCTTGTAACTATTCCTTTCAGAAAGAGCCCTGTTGAGCAAAAACTCATCATCATCGTCATCGTCGTCATCGTCATCGTCATCGGTTTTAACCTCATTTTCATCATCATCTTCCTCATCATCATCACCATCATCGTCATTATCAAGACCGTCACCATCATCATCATAATAATAATGGTCTTTATTCCTCAAAAGATAAAAATACTAATTATCACCACCATCGTCGTCATCATCATCCTTCTACTCATTGTTGTCATCTTTACTCAGGTAATCAGTCATTCCTCCCCATCTTCGCCTCTTTGCTTTCTGAAGATGCTCTCTGCTGTTGTAATTCTTCTTGACCCTCTATTTACTATTTAATTCACCAGTACCACTTGTTTGCTTTGTTTATCAGGAATCTCCCAGTCTTGCAAATGACCCTATTTATTTTAAGACGTTAGAGGCAGAAGTATTACACTCGCTCCAAAGGATTAAGCATGAAATAGGAACAAAACGACCTCTGAAGGCCAACATTTGGTGTCAGTTCGGAACCGTTCTTATTCGCCAGGGTGATGAAGGTATAATTTTCACTATTGCGACTGACACACGTGAAATAATCTGTGCTCAACATTTGATATGAATGTTGTAAACTTGTGCGAGAAAGACAATTGCTAAAAGATAGTGTTTATCTGCTGTTTCTTGCTTTATTTGCGTGCATACAAATGGTTAACCAGGTATAGTTCGACGGATAATATTTGCTCGGACTCAGGTCCGAACAACTTAGGCCGAAATTTCGGATGAAATGTCTAAACTTTACAGACGCGTAAAACACCGAAAATTCGGAGTTTTTGACCCGATCAATCGAGCCCAACTAACTCACGAAAATAGAAAAGATTCCGAGAAATGGGAGTCTCGTTGAACACCTCTTCCCCCTTGGTGTGCCTGAGCCTCTTGTACATAGCTAGGGTTGGTTTTTTTTATTACTGGGGACCGACAATTGATTTTAAAAAACTTATGCATATTACTTCCTTGTTGGTTAGGCCCTGGCGGCGAGTGGAGTATTGAAAATGCTTTGGGGAAGCTCATGGAGGGAAGTGAGTGGAAGACATTATTTAGAGGAGGAGTCAACCTAGATGAGAAATTTGTGGAACAGCGTTTGTGCAATCAGTCCCTTCCCGAATACGAAGACTATCAATCAAAATACGAGTTAACATTTAAAACGCTAAATGGGGGTCAATTAACTTTCAAGGTGAGGCCATAAGCCCATTACCGCGACTATGAGCAGAAATCCACACGGAAATCATACCAAAAACAGCAAAAAACATGTGGATTGAGAGACGCTTACGAATGGTGGATGATTTCCAAGAGGCTTATCCAAAATTTGGCTTAAGACTAATAACTACCAGGAGGGGTTGCTTTGTTGTCAATTAATACAATAGAAAAATTTCCAGATAATTGCGAAGATCACTTCTTTCTTACGTCTATAACCCACACTTCAAATATACATGTACATTTAGTTCAGACTGATTTCGATACTTTTGCATTTAGAGATATTGCTTGCCTCGTAAGTTTCTCGTAGGATTATTGGGATACCATTGATGGACAGCATAGAGTTATGAGCAAAAAAAGGGCATTTCCTCGTGTTTCCACTTCGGATGAAGTGTTTCAACATGTTTGTTTGTTTGGTTTTTGTTGGCTATACAGCTTCAGGAAAGTACATCCAAAACCAGGCCAAGCGCTGTTCACTACCTCAAAGATTCGCTCTTTCTCATTAGATAACAAGTCTGGTGCATGATGGAGGCTTACCATCGTTTTGTAGTATAATGAAGTGGGTTGTACTTAAAGCGAACGCTGTAGACTGGACTAGTCTTTTCTGTTCCAGGTATGGGTCATGAAGAAGAATGTGGGAAAAACGTTGGAGAGTATAATATTCCCCTTTACTGACCTAAAGAACATTTTGGATGAGGTATGCTTTGAAGACGAGTTTACGAGCTCTCGATGCCGTGGATGGTTTTTTTTACCATCTCAAAGATATCTGAGAGCAGATATCTTATTTCCTGGCTGCGAATTTGATTGCAGACTCACTATTCGTGCACTAGCAGGTATGTGAAGTATATTCATGACCCTTTGCCATTGCGCGTACATTGTCGTCGAACCTCAACATCATATCCTTGAGAAAACTATTTGTTTGGATATCATTAAAAGCATTGTATTTAACGGCCACAGGTGCTGCATTCATTATTGCTCCAGGCACCAAATTGCAAGAGGTGTCTGCTTTATACCCTTTTGGAGGTGAAAAGAGGCAGCCACTCCCGCTTTACGTGAAGAGAAATAAAGAGCCAGTTTTAAAAGAAGTTAAAGTCAGCTACAAGCCTCGAAGGCCCAACAGGCTGGCGCTTATCTCCGGTTTGTGTAGCATGAACCGACTAGGAGTATTTCTATTCCCCCCTGAATGGGATGCTAGTCCATCGCAGGGTTACCCCCAACATTAACTTCGCTGGTACCCAGTTATACACCTGACTGGAGAGAGGCACCGTGAGAGTAAAGTGTCTTGCCCAAAAACAAAACGCAATGTTCCCGACCAAGACCCGAACTCGATCAGGAGTCGAGCGCAGTAACAATGAGGTCAACGCGCCTCCCAAAAGAAAGCTTTGTGAAATTCCTGCTGGCTGAGACTTTGCCTGGCCTCTTTTATTTAATAGGAAAAGGGACATTTCAATCCGTGTAATGTATTTACTTGGTTTCGTTACTTTCCCGTGATTTTAGACAGTGGTTTCCACATGGACTTTGTGCCCGAAGACGACATAAGAAGCACTTTGCTGAGGTATCTCTCCAAAGTGACTTTTTCAGATGAAGATGAATTTGGACTTCGTCTTCCAGATGAGAAACTACCAGATGGATTTAAGCTGCCGTTTATGCGTTGTTCAAAACGAACTGTGTATCGTTTCTCGGAAGATTTTTCAATTATTCTCTCAAAGGAGAGTACGGGCATGTATGGAAGAGACATCAAAAAGGTGTGATTGCGACCGCCTTCTTCATGGTAACCTTGATTTCTTTTGGGAGGGGGCATGTTCCTGAGGGCTTCTATTGTAATCCAGGCACTTCATTAAATTTCAAGCCAGGGGATGTGAGGGAGGGGGAGGGGGGGAAATGGTTAAGGGGAAGGGGTAATGGGAAGTTATGCAATCCAATGAATTCAAACCCTGTTATGTTGAAGGCAGAACCTTATAACATCATCCAAGAATACAATTGTCGTTCATCATGAATACAAAAAATGTAAACTTTGGCCATATAAATCTATAATTGAAAAAAAAATTCGATTAAAAACGTTATTACACCTTTTGCCTTTTGTTAACAGAAAACAGAAATTCATTTTATTTTGCGTGAATTCAATAACATCTTAGGTAGTACATATTCACCAATAAATGTTTTCGTTAACTCTTGAATCATCCGTTGGTCCATTTGCGCAATTGTCATACTAATGCATCCTTAATAACATCATTGGAATGTTATCAGAAAAAAAAAACAAATTAGTCAGTCCTGACTGACACTATTGAAGGAGGAGGCAGGCACCTTACAATCTGCCTAATACACACCCTTGAGATCTTTTAACTTCATGTACAAAATCAATTCATTTTAGCTGTCTCTTGCAGTCAATTCGCTTTTTATCACAACTTCTTCGTAGTTATCTAGCATAACCAATCTGTTGGAAGGAAGCAAACGCAGTTTTCGTTTTTAGGAGACCGACGTCTACATGTATCTTTATTGCAAAGAATGGGACGAGTTGCTTAACAGTGAAAATTGGGAGCCCGAAGAAGTAATAAGAAAGCTTCCTGATTTCTTCCGCTTTGTGAAGAAAGTCCAAGGTTCTATCATGGACAAAATGAAACATGAAGGCGCCACAGGTTTGTAATATAATTACTGTAAATTAATCATGTTAATCTGGTTGTGGAGTGAAGATAGCTACGGAGATAGCTACAGTTTAGAGATAGTACAGTTACGGTTTGGATTCAACAGACTGACTGTTCCAAGGGCGTAACCAGTGCATTAAAGAATTGTTGGCCGTGTGTTTTTCATGAAACGAATATCGTTAGAGGCCAAAATACTACCATAACAACGTTTTTATTAAGGATTTCTTTGGCCGAGTTTTTATTTCGCTCTCACCCACAGGCGCTGTACACTACAATTTTTCTTGCAGCTTGTCTCGCAACGCCATTTCTACAAACGTTCTGACATTACGAAACAATTTGTTTTACGGGTGTTACACTAAGCAACATTTTATGCAACTTGTCTCATTTCGATGATCACATGAGGTTAAAGGAAAATTTTCATCGGCTGGTGGCGTAAACTGTTGAGACACAAGTTGCAGGACAGATTTTACACTGCGCAATGCTTAAAAAAATCGTTGCAACCGTTGCGGAAAGTAGAACTCAATTCTACTTTCTGCAACGCTTTCTGCAATTGTTTCGCAACGTTTTTGGGCGTTGCAAAGTATGTTACATTGGGCAATGATTCGTGCAACTTGTCTCGCAATGGCGTTGCAAAACGAAATTGCACAGTATAACAGCGCCTTACTTCATCAACATCTACATATTTCAGCATTCATCAAAGTCCCTTTTTGACTTATGGCTGTTTCTGCTTAGGTGGCCTCATAAACCACAGGCCTTTTTAGAGACACCGCCAAGCCGGTCACTGACTTACTGACTTACTGGACTGAAGAGATTCCTGCATCCTCTTCGGTTTGTTGATTTTCAAGAGATTTGTGGACGGCCGGGTTCATTTGGTGTTTAAAACGTGTTTATCTGGGCATAACCAAATATTGTACGTGCGTTTGATCGAGATTCCCAAATGAATACGCGTTTGGCATAATTAGCTTGTAATCACTTAAGGTTGCCACTTCGAAAATCAGAAAGTGGATCAAGGTCTCAGTGAAAGTGGTCATCGCAGTTGTGAAGCACCTTGCGAAAGATGCCCTGAAAAAATCCAGAACTACTCCGCAGTTGAAATACTTCTTTCTGTCAGTATTACATTTATCTAGCAAGGGATACAATACGAACTTACAACTGACCAGCTCCCAGATGACTTGACAGCTAAGATGGTAGGGCAAGTGCGGCGCAGCTAATTTCCGTTTCGTAAACGGTCGTTGCCATTTTTCACGGTCGATGCCATTCTTAGTAAAGAAGAATTTTCATTCAGCTAGCTGTCAATGAATTGTTAGGGTTAGCGTCATTTAAATACTTAGAAATTGCGATGTCCTAAGGGGTGCAGGGAAGGCGCAGTGGTGAGAGCACTCGCCTCCCACCAATGTGGCCCGGGTTCGATTCCCAGACTCGGCGTCATTTGTGGGTTGAGTTTGTTGGTTCTCTACTCTGCACCGAGAGGTTTTCTCCGGGTACTCCGGTTTCCCCTCTCCTCAAAAACCAACATTTGACTTGATTTACTTTCATTATTAATTTCAGTTTACAGTGTCCCCAATTAGCGCTCCAGCACTAGAACGACTTTTCTTAAAGTTCCTGTTCGAAGGGGTAATTTGGTAGTGAAGTGGTTGTGTGTTTTCTCTTCAGCTATTGAACCGAGACCGATATCGTTCATTCAAGTTTTTTTTTTCTAAGGTCCTTTTTTAATATCTAAGTGATATACGCTGCTAATCTAGTCATAGATAAAGCATATTTTTCCTCATTTTCTCCTGCTTACTGGACTGAAAAGATTCCTGAATCCTATTATAGCCACCTACTGTACGAAACACAAAGAGGAAATAGCGGACTTTGTAGATGTGCCCGAAGATTTTAAGCGTCATGTCATTGGAACGGGAGGCAATACATTCAGATCAATTCAGGAGAAATCTGGAGCAAAAGTGCTTAGCGTTTCAAGAGCCGAGGAAGGATTTTGGGTCAAAGGAACTAAAGAGCAAAGGGAATACGCGAAGAATCTTATCTTGGAAATGGTGGTAAGTAGTAGGTTAAGGACTACAGTGGCATGCTCGCCTATTTTATGAGTTAACAATCTCGTCTTTTTTAAATTTACATGTAGATATACGCTCCAAATGTCTTCGGCTTCCCTGGAGTCAGCCTTCTCAACTTCTGTTGGCTTACTTTTTTCATCGTTTTTATTTTATTAACTAAACTACCAATACTCTATAAAATTGCTGTCAAAGGCATTTGTTCTCAGAGACTCATTTTAATTTATCAGATTGAGAGAAGTGAAAATATAAAGGGAACTTTAAGAAAAAAATTAAAGAATAAATAATTATCAGCACAAAAAAGAGAAAATTAAAGAACATTACAGAAACTTGGATAAAATGTCAAAATGGAAGCACTAAAAAGGAAAAGAATTTATTTAATTTGCCGATGGAATCTATAGAATTCAAGTAAAAATAAAGAGTACTCAAAGTTTTCTTATTTAGGGAAATTACCAGGGGAGCGGATCACTAGTCGGGTGTGATGACCACTACACTATCAGGACAACAATGCTGGCAACACGGCTGATTGATCATTTAGTGTGTGGCATTTACGTGGGACTCCATTTACGTGGCATTTACGTGGGACTTTCTATATAGTTGTACCGTTTTACTTCTCGTTTTATAGCCTGCATGACCTTCGCATTCATCGCTTTCGTTCCGGAATGTGAAATTTGTGTTAATCTGGACAGCTTTTAAGTTACATCATTGGCCTCTGTTGTGCATAAATTTTGACATCTGAACTTTGAGCTATGTCATCGTTTTGTGCAATTTCGCCTGCGTAGTAGAATTTTAGAGGAATTATTATCAGCATTACAAAGAAATCGTCGTTATTAGAACTATTACAAAACTGAAATGAGTTTCGTAAAACGCGTTTTTTTTTTCAAATGTGCTGCTATTCTTGCTGCGGATTGAGCGAAGCAAGCGATCATTAACATAGTGATCCTGCTTTCGATGATAAACGTGCACGTGACTGGTGACAGTTAGAAAAAGTACGATGAAACCGTTAAACACTTTATTTTTAAATGTTCTGCGATTCATGCAGTTGAAACTGACTTCAGTTAAGCTTGCCATGTGCTTCAAGCTGTAGCGCTGATTATAGTATCAATTTCGTTTCTTTCTGCATACAGTTTAGACTGCATCTGATGGATCTTTCGATTCCCGCGATCTGGGACGAGGGTAGTTTGTAGTGTCTTGCTTTCTCATTTTTACCTTATGCATGAATTTCAGATCAGTGGTAGCTTATTAGCCAGGGTTTTGTATTTTCTTTTCGTCTACATTTCCCCCACTCCATCACGGTCTGGAAAGGGGGAGGTCTGTCTGGGTAAAGGTCGGCACATTGACGGTACTTCCATTCCCTCAACAAACTAAAATAAGTCCCACTGACTACAATACGCTGTTGCTGCCATTATCAATGATAAATGGTGTCACTATTAACGAAATGTACCACTAGTTTTCACTTGTAACCACATGTCCTTTTATGGGGCTATTTATGTTTGATTGTTTTCTCAGAAACAATGCGTAGTTATCTTGACCACAACTTACCATTTTAAATCAAAGAGATCGCACTTACTTAAATGATTCAGAGTCTACTCAATGGCAAAGTATATATTTCAATCAGTGACATGAAATGTATTAAAACCATCTTAAGAAGTACATGCTCGTATCCTCAAACTTTTGTTTTCTTTCTTTTTTCGAGTGGGGTCCAGATGGGGCTCCACACTTTGTACCATCCCTGCTCAAGGCCTATTAAAATCTCCTTTTAATTCCACGCACGGTCCGTTCTTAAATTACCGCAAGCATTCTTTAACATCTCCCCCTTAACATCATTTACTCTAAGATAATTAATTTAAGATTATACTCTTTTGTAAAATCTCTTAATGCAGTGGTGATTCGTTATTGTTCTTCTAATCATACTGGTTAATTCTTCCGTTTTTCTGACTCTTTTTTTTCTTCCTTTTTCTCCCCCTTTTCCCAACTTTTGCAATGCCTGTTCATTTTTTTAATTTTGTGATTTAAATGAGCTACTAATTCATGACATCTTTTATTATAAGACAAATTATTTCTCTCTGTCACTTTAAATTCTGCCTTTCAGAGCAGATTTTGTAGAGAAGTACATGTAGATAACAACTACCTCATAATAATTTTTACTGGGCTGGCAAACCCAGTCGGAATCTGGGTTTCATTTGGTGGGTTTTTTTTTTCGTTTTCTTTTATTTACTGGGTTGCCAGTATGGCAAACCCAGTCGGAATCTGCGTTGGTTTTTTTTTTCCGTGTCGGTGTCGGTAAAAGTCTCACCTGTCACTCCCCTGCTAAGTGGTGTCTTTGAAAATAGAGCCTTCTGTGTGTATTTTCTTAGGATCGAGAGGGTAGTGGGAAATGTGTAGATTTCTCTAGTGGACAGAGTAGAATGATTAACTTAACCGGCAATGGCGTCGAAAATGGCGTTTTACCACGTGGATCTTTAAACAAAATATACCCTTATGGAGCTCAATAATGGAAAGTCAATTGGATACTGAACAAGACAGACGCAGAAAAAAAAAATCTGGAATCTTAAAAGGGACAAGCAATGGACTTCGACAACAATCTGCCGCCCGTCGAGCCGTAATCAAAGTGAGCTGTAGTTCTAATATTGTACAAGTGTGGTGTTGTGTACAACACTGAAATCAAATGGAAAATTCTCTAGTAACTTATGGGTTTAACAAAGACAGAGACTTGGATCTGTGATTTGTTGTTTGTACTCAATTATGCACAGTCTTCTGGTAACAATTAGAAATTTCACTAATTCTTGTTAATCAAAAATTATTTAAAAGAAAGCTTTTTGCTCATTTTTGCTTGATAATTCAAGTAAAGGGTTTTTCAGTAAAGGGTTTGATGCTGAACACTGGTGGGAAATTTATTTAGTTGCCTTTTGACACGGAGTGTAATTTGACACGATTGAGTTTCTTGTCTTCACGCACGTAATGAAATAGGAAGGGGTTTTTGCCTCTAATAGCAAATATGTTGTTTGTTTCAAAAAATATTTCGCTGGAAAAGGTGGCCCTTATGAATTCATCATGTTGTGTAATATGC
>OX421448.1:39523413-39545913 GCA_949126865.1 Montipora capitata | reverse complement strand
GCCTAAGAATAAAATACAGTAATGAAATGTTGGATGATGATGATGATGATGATGATGATGATGAAGTCCATGTTCGATGTTTGATGGAAATCAGTCTTCCTTCAACATCATCCATTATCTCTCAAAATCGTCCAACATGGTGCCCAAACAAGTGCAGCATGCTGGATTATGTTGAACCGGTACCAAAAAGTTGGATCTGTTTGGCATGGCCTGTATGTTTCTTTTTCGCTTCTTATTTGTGTGTTTGTTAGACACTGATCCTGAGTGGAGTATTGAAAACGCTGTCCACAAGCTCTTGGAGGGAACGAAGGGGAAAACTGTATTAAAAGGGATCAACTTCGATGAGAAATTTGTGGAACAACACTTGGGCAATGAGTTGCATCCTGAATATGACGACTATCTATCAAGATATGATTTAGCATTTAAAATGCCAAATGGAGGTGAATTAAAATTCAAGGTAAGGCCATGAGCATATTACCCGCACCCTATTACCCCATACCAGTATGTGACACCGCATTTTCACAGACCTTTATGGAGGTGTTTTTACCTAAAAAAATAATGTGTATCACACACATTCATGCATTCGTCTCATCCAAGATTTGATCACTGTAAGTCTTTTTTGTTTGGTGTCCCTAAATACAGTAGAACCCCGCCTTACGACTTCCTCGATAATACGACTTTTATTACCACCACTTTATTGTTGCCCAAACGAAAGTTCAGTTCTTTTCTCCAGCCGTGGGTGTGTCAGTGCGCCCGCGACCTACGGCTGGAGACTGAGCCTATCTTATCCGGAAACCTTATTAATCCGACCACTCCGACCACCAACGATCACTTTTGGAAGTCCCCAGTCGTTATTTTCTTTATAAAATTACTTCGTTAATCCGACCACTTTATTGAAATGCCTGGTAAGGCTGCTCAATATTATAGACACCATTATAGAAACAATAACGCACTATAGTTTTATTAATTATTTTTAAGCAAAGGTGTTCATGGTTAGCATGTTTAATTGATAAACCGTATCTGTTATTGACAACCGGCAGGCTTCAGACCGCAAGGACGGCAATATCAACACTGCTAATGATCTCGCGAAAGTTATTGCTTTCGTGCAAAGTGATTAGCTTAAGCAAAGGCGAAGCTAATCGAAGGTTACAGACTTCTTCCAAGCCATTTAAACGTTCTAATTCTGTAGTAGTACGTATTAAGTGCTGTGAGTTACACAGCTACACTTTGAGATACTGTACTCTACTGTATTTCACAAGAAGCCGTCGCCTTTCAAGAAACTGTAAGACGTCAGTGTTGTGTTTTTTTTCTCGTTTTTCGGGTTTCGTTCAACTGCAATGAAGTAAGGTTATAAGGTTGTAAATAGCTTTAGAAAAGGTTGATGTATAGCAGGATTAAAGGACTGGCACAGTATTCATTTAGTTGCACTATAATTGGACCCTGCTCCATTAATGAGTCCGCCATTTTGGTTTTTTTATGCTGCTTGCTCAGAGAGCCCATGTTATTGTGGTCAGCCCGAGCTAACATATCGGCCTATACTTCATATATTAACGCGTGAAAGTCCTGAAGAAACAAGAAAATTGGTCGCACACGAACAGATTGAACATTGGCCGAAGTCCAGTGCCAGGGAAGGAACGAATTCGGAATTGATGGGCACTTCTGAAAGCTTAAAAGGTAGAGTTACCTACGAAAAAAGTGCCAATACGTGAAAAATACTCGTGTCGGCGTAAGAGCGTGAGAATTCATCGAAATTCGTGAGACTTGAGAGCTCTGTTTAAAAAATTGTAATAATAATAAGTACGTTCGGAAACACTTCTCTTAATTTGCTTTTGTCGATGCGATCTAAGTGACAAACGTGACTAGATTTTATCAGTTGGTCTGTGTGTGTTGGTTTTGCTGAGGCGTCTTTCTTCTCTTATGATTTATTCGCGCGATTTTTCTGTTAGCATACGTGACATTGTGACATCAGACTTTAAATATTTTGCAAAGGGACTCGAGGCTCGCTCGAGTTCTAAATTAGGCTTTAAAATCGTCAAAAAACTTGATTTAGACGAATATATGTTCCTTAATTAAAGCAAAATATTGCTGGGATTTTGCTACATGTGAACATTCCGGTTGAGAAAAAACAAAGGCTCTGTCTAGAAAAAACTTTCCTGAATGTAACGATTTGAAGGTCTATGATATTTTTCTGAACGCTCGAGAAACGTTTTACAGTGAATCGTTAAACGATATCTTATTTTGTCTGTCTACGGTAGCGTTGGTCTTTCTATTTTCAAGCGTTTTCACAGTGTAAAATTGAAGATGCCCTTGTTTTGTGAACGCGAAATATATTGAGACTTTGTCTTGACAGGGTTGTATGTTAATAATATTTGTCAAGTAAACATACAATTACCTCAGCTCGAAAATGTTTTTCTGAAAAATTTCTTCTCCTATAATTATTCAAGGCTCGAAACAACGGCCTGAAGCAAAAAACACAACAAGACCAACGTGTACCACGTTCTTCATATCACTACCCACATGTACGCAATGCGTACCTTTTTAAATTGGGGTTACTCATACAAATTTCAAAATATTAGAACACTTGCAGCCAAGATAGATTCATTGTAGATTTTTGTTAAAGGAAATGCTTAAGGACCAGCAGGCAATTTTGCAAACTTGTTATGCATATTAATGCAGAATTTACTTTAATCCAATCCTGCAAATAGAGTAAAAACTTGGAGTTCAGACATTAAAGACATAATAAAAGAAGGGAAAAACAATTATGTACTGCATGGGGCTTATGTTTGGACCATCTTTCAAGTTACTAGCTGTCAAGCCAGGGTCCAAACTCACAAAGTATTTGTTCAAATTATTGCTCGGCGATGTCTACGGGACAGGTGAAAGTCTTATTGCTATATACAATCCTAGTTGGGTGCGACTGGCCTGTAGTTTTTCTCTCATGCAATTAGAGTTCCTATTGATTTCCTAATAAATTTTAATGCATCAACTGCAGTACGAGTTTTCTCATTGTGCGTTTTACTTAAACAACAAAGCTGAGAATGATAACCATTTGTGAGCTAGCTTAAAGGGTATCAGTTGAGATCTTGCAAACATCAAGATCTCGAATGTTACAGTATCGTTTTGTTTTATGAAGACTGAGTAGGTGCTAATGAGGAGAGATCTATCCCAAAGTAGTCCAAATGTTACAAAGAAAAACAGGAACAGTTTCATTCTAAAGCAATTAAAGTGAAGTAAATCACAAAAACTGATTAAGTCAAGCACTTTAAAAATATAATGATATGGAATAAAGGTGTTCAAATTTCTTGAATCATATTAAAGAAGCTATGCTTAAATAATCATACTGACAACCGCTGTACAGTTTGTGTTGAGTGAAGGTCTTGACAACAATCTTTCCAAAATATGCGAGGTAAAGGTACACAATGCCAAATGTAAAGAAAACAAAAACGTTTGAACCTTAATAGTGACCATGGATAAATGATAAGGATCGTCCACTTTCTTGAACTCTTGGGAAATAATTCAGTGTCAAATATAGATTACTCGGAATCACACTAGATTGTTAGACATCAGGGTGTCTGAACATTAAACAAATTGGAAGTGACTTACTGCTAGCAGTAGAGAGAGTGAGTGAGTGACTGATAAATAATTAATGGAAGTGGACGAATGTGTACTTGTTGAGGTATCTCTAAGTAAATGTCCCTGCCAATATGGATATGGTGTTGGTGAGAAAGACCACTCTTAACTCCTTTTTTGGAAAAAAGAAAAAAATCTATTTACCGTTCCATGAGATCGGCGAGAATGGCCTGATCGTCGCAGGAGAGCTGTTCGTACCCTTAAGGATACGTCGGTCCGGTGGTCGGATCCAGGACCTGTTTCGAATACACTAAATGGTTATCCTTGTGAGTCTGGCGAGTCTCGAGCGCGTAGGCTTTGGCGTCCCGATGAATTCTGTGGGATTGCGTGACGCGTGTGTTGCGTGGTTGATCGAAGGGATGATGGAGTTCGTCAAGGGTGTTTTGACGGAAGACATAGTAGTTCAATTACGCACCCTCGGACTTTGGAAATGACTTTGCCTCGGTGCATCTGGTACCCGTTATTCTTGGGGCCACCTGAGCAGTATTCAAAGATGTAATCCCTGGCGTCGATATCGTCTTTGAAATCGGAAAGAGGCGCCCCGCGATGGGAACAAGGGTAGATCGTTGCGTCAATGGTCGTAGACGACGGAGTGCGTGTCAAAATCGCGTTCGTCGAGATTAAGCAAGACCTGGTAGAGGCAGACCCGGGAGTGACAGGTGGTGAATACTACTAAAAAATTTGAGAAAACTAAATAAGGTCTATCAGCTAATTATGGAAAATCTGTCTGTTGTAATGATATAACAGTTGTTAAAAGTACTTTATTTCTATTATTTTAAGTAAGCAAATGCTGAAACAAACTAATGAGAAAATTTTGCATAAATGAGAAATAAGCATCCTTTAGGCCCTGTTCCAATTTAGATGCATTACCATGGTAACAGCCTACAGAGCACCTTAACTGTCTAAAATAGAAACCTTCATGGTTGCACTTATCAGTGACCAAGTTTGAGCTTCCAGGCACAAACTATAAATATCACAGAAATGGGAGTATACGTACTTAAAAAATTGTGTTCAGTCACCTTAAGGATAACGGTTTTTGGCCATTTGACTGAAACTCTTGTCTGGAATGACTAGAAAGATCTTCTAGTTAACTAGAAAATGCTGCGGCGGTATGGCGGTAGGGTTTTCCTTATATGCGTTCAGTTTGTAACTGAGTTATATCTCAGCTTGTAGTATTATTGGAATACCATCAGAGATGAGAATCCTGCAGTTAAGAGAATAAACAGTAGTTCCCTTATGATTTCTTCAAATGAAGTGCTTCAACTTTTGCTTTTGTATAATGGCAACGTAACTGCAAGAAAGTACATCGTAAAGCAAGCCCTGTTTACGGCCTCGTAGCTTTGTTCCTACTTGGTAGATAACAAGACTGGAGCATGAAGGGAGCTTTTTTTGGTCTAGTGTTACGTTGAAGCCAGGTGTACTGAAAACGAACCCTGTAGATTAGACTGGTCCTTTCTCTTCCAGGTATGGGTCACAAAACAGAATGTTGGACAAAAGTGGGAGGGTATACCAATCCCTTATACTGAGGTAAAGAACATTTTGGACGAAGTGGACTTTCATGACCCATTTACGAGTTCTCGATGCCGTGGATGGTTAATTTTACAACCTCAAAACTATCTGCGGGCAAACATCTTATTTCCTGGCTGCAAATTTGATTGCAGACTCACTATGCGTGTACTAGCAGGTGTGTTAACTAAAATAATGATTCTTTCTAACGCGCGTACATTACTGCCAAGCGTCGACAACATATGCACGCAAAAAACAGTGTGGACATAAATAAAAGCGTTGTATTGAAAGGCTTTTGCATCATCATTATCAAGTGACAGATTAATACCTTTCTAGGAGGTTTCCAGCGGTACGCGAAGAGAAATCACTAGTCAGATTTGAAAGAAAGCCGAGTAAAATTATTGAATGCTGAGCAAACTCCCGTCCTTTGTCATCGATAGGGAAAGCAGACATTTTTCAATTTTTTTGTTTCAATGCTGATAATGTGTTCACCCTGGTTTACATAGTTGCTTCTCTCCCTTTATTTTAGACAATGCTCGTGACATGGACTTAGTGCCCAAAGAGGACACAAGAAACGCTTTGCTGAGTTATCTCTCCAAAGTGACTTTTTCAGATGAAGATGGCTTTGGACTTCGTCTTCCAGATGAGAAATTTGTACCAGATGGATTTCAGCTGTCCTATATGCGCTGTTCAAAACGAGCTAAGTATCGTTTCTCGGAAGACTTCTCAATTATTCTCTCTAAGGAGAGTACACACAAGGGAATTGGCGTCAAAAAGGTGTGACTAAGACCACCTTCTTTTAACCTTGATTCCTTGGTTTCTGTCCAGAGTTTCTGTGTTTCTGTGTAACTTTTAACTTAGGGGATGCCAGGTGGGGGCCTCGGTTAAGGGCAAGTTATACAAGCCAATCAATTCAAAGAGGTGGAATTAAAAAACAGCCTACAACTGCAAAATACATAACCTTTGTCATGGGAGAAGTACAAGGAAGGGTTACGTTTTTGCAAACGTTGGCCATGTAGCACTTCTATTGCAACAGACTTAACTATTAAAGGGTAACCTAGCACTTCACATTACTCTTTAATAGTTAAGTCTTTGTCTTGGGAGAATGTTTTCGGCCATAAATATAAATAATTGAAAAAAATAAACATTAAATAATATTTACTCAATACAGTGTTTTCACGTGGCGTCACGGCGGCCATGTTGGTGTCCCTAAAAAATGGAACGGCGGCCATAATGGTGTTCTTAACTAATCCTCCGGGAATTGAGCTCTATTGTCACGCAAACGTTTTCTTTTGCTTCGGTGGAAAAACAAGGTTACTGATCACATGAGCAAAAAGACTCTATAAACCGCTTTTCTCAGGGGTTTTTCAGAGCCAATGAAAAAAAATTAGTGAATTCATAACACAACACTTTTCTTTGATAATCTCAATTGGGAGGGAGACCAGTTGGCTATTCCACTATCGTAGCTGAGAAGTTCAACAGCGTACTACCCAAAACAAACTAACCACGAAGCCACGCTTCCGGCTGTACAAAAACAACAGACCCTCAGCTAATACCGTTCGATGTCAGAGAGATTGAAATATTCTTGCCCCTGCTCAAAAGCCTGCATCATTCAATGCAATACACTTTATTAATTCTCCCCAAGGGGCTTTTCAGAGTTAATTTACATGGAGTAAGGAAACCAAAAAAAGCACAATCTAAAATAACCTAGTTCCATTCTTTCTTAAAACAAATAACTTGTGTTTTTTCAATTAAGTAGATATCTATCTAGCATACGTTATCTCCAAATCCAACTAATCTCCATAATTTGTTCGCCACATTTCACTTTTCACGCTCTTCTTGAACTGCGAAACTGAGTGCGAGTTCCGCGTAGCGATAGAAAGGTTAATCCAAGGTCTAAGTGCCCCAAGCTAGAAGCCACGTTGTGTTGCAGATAACCTACATCTGGGTAAACTGAGTTTGTTTTTGTGTCCAGTGTTACATGAGTGCGTGTCAGAACGTTTAAAAAGTTTTATTTAGAACTTAAATAGGTTGGAGCTAAGCTGTTAATGCATTTATAAATCATAGTTATGTTGCGCAAGTTCAGAAGTTCCTCAATGGTGAGCCATCTAAGTTCGTTCAATATTGAAATGTGATCAAGTTTTCTAGCGTTCATTCAAATACGGGCGGCAATAGTTTGCATCAGCTGTAGTTTGTAAATATATCCACACGAGGTCCCGGACCATACTGTTGAGCAATAGAATACAGTTTACTGAAAACTATTGAGTTCAAAAATAATGTACAAAAAACCTCTAGAAAATAAGCTGTTAGTGCCGGACCCTATTAATTTGGCTTAAGGTAGGTAAAAGGGGGGAATTAAAAGTCAGCTTTGAGTCAAGTATAACGCCCAGATCCCTTGGCAGGAAGGGCACGGTAATATTACGCATCTTAGATAGGAGCTCAAGGAAAGGCTACGTTTATACAAACGTTGACCGTGTAGCACTTATATTTTAAACAGAGTTAACTGAATAGAGTGTAATGTGAAGTGCTAGATTTCTATCCCATATGAACCGTGTGAGCGTTAGCCCTACGGATGGAAATGGGCCCACACAAGGACAGAGAAAAACTCTGACCAGGGTGGGTCAGAGTTTTTCTCTGTCCTTGTGTGGGCCCATTTCCATCCGTAGGGCTAACGCTCACATGGTTCATATGGGATAGAAATCTAGCACTTCACATTACACTCTATTCAGTTAACTCTGTTTTAGATAGGAGCTGTTTCACTCCAAACAGCAACAGCTTAGTCTTGTCAGGATTAATCAGTAGATGATGTGCACAGCACCACTCAGCCACATGTTGAAGGTCTTGAGCAACTTGGCGTAAACATGTATCCAAACCCTTCGTTGAGGGCGACAGATATATTTTCGTTTCATCAAGATAGGACTCATGTTACTTGACTTGATAACTTCAGGAAGATCATTCATGTAGAGGCCAAAAAGCATGGGACCCAAAAGTTGAGCCCTGTGGTACACTGTGGGTTAGTGGTAGTGGTTCCGACAATGATATTGCAATGCGTGAGCACTGTTGTCTGTTGGAAAGGTAGCTTTGGAACAAAAAAAAGAGCCTTGTGCGAGGCTCCTAATCTGGTGAGTTTATAAAGCAAGGTCGAGTGATGTAAGCTTTCAAAAGCATTACTTATGCTCAAGGCATTCTTAACTATTAATTAACTACCTAATTCGCAAACTATTAAATAGTTCTCTTTTTTTAAGACCACTACTGGTCAAAGGACCTTTTTTATCGAACAGTGTTATTATGGGATAGTCTAGAAAGTAATCTTAAGGAAAGCGAATCTCTTAATACTTTTAAAAGTACATTACGAAGGTAAACTCTTACGTGAATTTTCATCTTCATAGCACAATTTCGTCACATAATTTTACACTCTTCCATACCAATTTTGCAATTTCTCGGCATGCCTTTTATCTTACCTTTCTACTAGTTTTCATTGACCATTTTGATTGATTTTGATTTTAATGTAACTTACAGTAGTAATATTAGTTTTAAAAGCCCTCTTGGGGAGTGCTAATAAAATTTGTATTGTATTGTATTGTAACTACTAGTCAGGGCATAGCTAAATCACCTTCTGTACATCCGCACAGGTCACTGACTGGAACTTAAACAAATTACTGATCATCATCGGGATGGGGCACGTTAGTAGTGATTGAGGAGATCATATGATCTCGCAAGTTCTTCTGATTTATTTGCCGAGTTTTCCTCTATAGAAATGAAAAAATTATTGAACTCATTCGCCAGTACACTGATCTCCTTTGTGTACTGACGATTTCTAGTATTTTCTTCCATATGCAGCCACTATTGCCTTTGTTATAAAAGTCGCGTTCCGCTTGTCTAATAGACTGCTTTATTCCTTGCCTTAGACTGCCTTAGACGCATAAATGCTTCCCAGCCCAGTCCGGCGTTCCAATTTCACTTTTCCAAGCCTTCTTGTGGA
Organism: Montipora capitata; assembly: GCA_949126865.1. Taxonomy (NCBI): domain Eukaryota; kingdom Metazoa; phylum Cnidaria; class Anthozoa; order Scleractinia; family Acroporidae; genus Montipora; species Montipora capitata. The sequence continues at coordinate 39,536,795 of OX421448.1, read as the reverse complement.
GTTGGTTCTTTGCCGTTATAAGCTCCCTAATTTCTGCAGTGATGACTGGATTTGTTTTGCGCCTTAACTTTTACTGTTTTCATTGCTGCATGAGCATTGAAAGATGTGAGAAACAATTAAATCATTGAAAACCTCCAATTTTTCGTCGACTGACTCCTTTTGAAGGTGTGCAATGTCTCGAGGGATATGTCCAATATCATTAGAAAACTGATCACCTTTATAGTTCTTAAAACTTTGCGTGGTAATGAAGTTCGGAGCTAGTTTAGGAGCGTTCAGGTCAAAAACGGCATAGACTAAGTAATGGTCACTAATAGTCAGTTCAAGCGCTCTACTCGGTTTTTTAACTTGATCGTGATTTGATACTATCACAACTAGCATCGATGAAGTAGCACGATGATTTAATGACACTGGTAATGTTATCTATCAGCTGGTTAGCGTTCACAGAGGTAAAAAATGGGAGCAGCGCATCTTCTCTAGGGTGCTAGACCAGTAAATCGCAATTTACATCTCCTGTCAGCGCGATCTCCTTTCTGAGTGATAGAGCTTTCCCCATAAAAAAAGAAAACTAACAGAAGGAAAAATAAGACAGATATATGTATCAAGGAAACACCTGTCATTTTACGGTTGATCCACGTTTATTTTTTTGCTATCTCGTCGAGAATGCTGAAAGTAGCATTTCCGAGTTTCAGAATTTCAAAATGTTCTGGCGGAGAATTCTCGCTTGTTTGTTAGCCCCCCCCCCCCCAAAGCAAAATAAGCTCCGCTTTCCCTGCTATCCATTGGTTGGATTTATTGTTTGCTCACCTTGTTGCCCAAATAAGTCACCTCTGGTTGCATAAACACACAAATGCCTCTTTTCAATCACAATCTAGCATTTGTAAGACACTTCAGAAGTTCTTCCAGATTTCGTAGATGGTCGGCATCATGTCCATTGTCAGGATTGTGAAGATGAAGATGCTGGAAGCTGATGAAATGCCATGCAGACATTTATTGCAGTTATCTTTGTATGTGGTTATAGAGGTGAACAATTTTCACTCGTCTTCTAGTAGGAGCTGCAGATCTAGTTTAGTAAATTTTTCTCCACCTCTCAGAGACGCCAACAGATCCTCCACCTTTGGCCTGGGCTCATTACCTAAATTTAAATTTGAATGACAGTAGTCTTGTAATCACCACAGAATGGCTTCATCAGTTTTAAGGATAGGTACAATGGGCGCTACTCATTATGAAAATTAAAAAGGTTCAATTTTTCTTTGCTTGATGCAATATTGTCACTTTCCATTTATGGCATCTGGCGCAAGCGTCGCTTAAAAGAACTTTGCTTGGGCTTCTGCTTTGAATAGCAAATGATCACCTTCTCAAGCTTAACTTCCGCAGAATTTTCGTTCTCACTATCAGCGTTAGTCTTGATTACTGAATTTCTTCCAGTCCAGTATCACTTTGTTCAACCAATCTCAAACTCGGTCTGGACCCCTGCACAACACGTGCTGACAACTCGTCTGGTTGTCTTTCATATTACCCTTCAGTGTTCACGTTTCCTAATACGTAGGCAGGCTACCAATTTCACTTGAGCGCGTTTGACTTCCAGATTCCCTTTGCTGATTTCTTTGAAGGTTCCTACATTTAGTAATTGTGGCAGCCAATCCAGTGTCAACTTTCTTATTTGGTTTCATTCCTCTTCACTGTCAATTTCCATAGATGTTTCCTGGGAAACCATTGCAACACGCCCTTTCCCGCAGTTTCCGTGTGATGGGTCATTCCTGGCTTTTTGCTGCTTTGCTGACAAGGTTTCAATTTCACGCGGCACTTACTGGCTCTGTGGCCTTACTTATGGCGTTGAACAAAATTCTCATCTTTGTACTTGCTTCTATTATTACATAAAGAAGCTTACCATATCAAGCGTTCAGCACCATCTTTGAACAATGGTTTAAAAGCCAGTAGAGAACTATGCGTATTCTCTTGACAGTTCCGTTCTTTGTTTTGTATTTCACGCGCCTATGCTGATGTACCATCTCGCAGTATTTAAATTTCTGCTACCTGTATTTCACCTCAGTCTGAAGATGATATAAATATCGAAATGTTACAAGTAAACATCAACGATTCCTTGCATTTGTTGCCTGTCTTATAGACACGATGCACTTACTCGGTATCACATTTATTCAATACCTATTAGAACTATCAGCAGGTAATGTCGGATTTTAGAAAATCGGATTTCCTGTAGCGTAAAGTAATTTTTTGTGTCAGGGGAGTTTCTCTTCCCTCTAAATATTTTTTTAACAATATGAAGTAGTCCAGAGAAGGTTTTACAAGTTTCATTTCCTTGTGACACTAAATATCTAGTAAGCTTATAGGGCTTTGCTCCACATGAACTGAGTAAGAGTCTTTGCTTCTCATTGTCAGCAATCTCATTTGCCACAAAATATTGCTTGAGTGTTTTTGTGGATTCGATCCATTTGTCGTTTTCTTGAAATTCCTTCACCTTACCAGTCGAAGCCACAATATCCTGGTCGGCAATGTAATATTCTGAGCCAGCACGCGCTGCAATTTCACCTACTCAACTGTTAATAGTACATAACAGAAAAAGACGTGTTTGTCAGCCCTGATTAAAACTACCGCAGGAGTAGTTACTAAGGATACCATATTTGATTAGATTCCTGAGTCATAAGAGATAACTTTGTATGAAACATTGGTATGAAAAAATGCTATCCAAGGACCTGTATGGCCTGATAATTCATGCTAGTAATAATGATTCGGCGATCTCAGGTTTAAGACCTGTGCTGATAGATGAAGTTGTTCCTTGTAGTCCCTGGCTCAACTTCTTGGTGGCGCTTGCAAATAGCAAACTGGTTTTCCTCTGTAGGGAGTAGTGAATTCAGTGTTTTAATTTATTTTACTTATTTTATTCTATTAAGATATAGCGAAGCTCCGCGCGCAAAGGCGCACGCGCGGAGAACCATTGGTAAGAAAATATGGTAACCCATGAGTTGCTTTTCTCATGGTAATCCTAGCTAGCGGTATTGCTCGCGGGCGCGTAAGCACGAAGTTGCCCAATAATTTAATAATATCTTAATAATAATAATAATAATAATAATAATAACAATAATAATAATAATAATAACAATAATAATAATAACAATAATAATAATAAGGCCAATATTTACAGCGTACATCTTTGATATTGGACATCCATGTTATGGTCAATTGACATCTGTCAAGACAAGTTATCCGCTGACCAGTATCACGTGAAAATATTCCGCGCTCACGTTTAAAGCTCAATGAGGTCAGCTTTTTTTTTTAAGTTGACTGCTGTCCAGGTACTAGTTTTCGATTGTAATCAGGACACCTGAACATAAACGAGGCTTAATTTTTCACGCGCTTTCTGTAGCTCGACGCGGCTACACGGGCATACTACGTCAACTAAAGCTCTTAACAGACGACACTTTTCGTGTTCAGGTGGAAAACGGTTTGGGAAAAAAAAATTTCTGCATTTTTCGCCCGTTTCAATCCAAAAAGATGATTCCAAATATTCGATTCCGGTCGGAAGTTTATTTGGCACTCTCGTTTTTAAAGGAAAATGCACGACTGTGATGGTATTTGGTATACTCAGTATAGCGGTACACTCTTATTGCAAACTTCCTATATGTTAGGGAATATTTATTATTTTTCCACCTCTTCTTGTTTTAACTCATTTAGATTGTGTTGTTTTTGGTTTTCTTTATTTCATTGCTTTTCGTCAAGGCTAAACAAAAAAAAAAAGTCAAAATTGTTGTATCCCGTAAATAATTTGTTTTTTAAGTAAGGCCACTAAGAATTAGGCTTGGCTAAATCTATGTATTATAAGGAAACCGTGAAAATACTGACCCAGCCAATTGTAAGAACAGCAGATGCCTGTTATGGTTCTGCCACATCTATGTTTCATGTTTAAGCAAAAAAGGCATGCATAACACATCCAATGGGAGAAGCCAGTTTTACACCAACACATTGCAGCAAGTTCGATCATTCCTTTTTGTTTAGCAAGTTTTCATTTTAATGCTTTAAGCTTCACTAAGGGTGCGTTCGATTCACCGTATTCCGGAATAAGAATACGTGGAGTGATGATTCAAAACGGTATGTCTGGCGTTTTGAAGCAACAAGGATAATAAAGATATGTTTAAAATAGCATTTTAGCAGGTGTTTGACAATTTTAATGTGAATCTCCGTAAAAACGAAGGATTTTTAACTTCTATTCCATGTAATCCTATTCCGGAATACGGTCAATCGAACGCACCCTAAATATGCTCGTTACTATTCTTAAGACTACTACAGTATCTGTGCGTTCATGTCCTTTGAATTCAATCTTTGCTAAGTTAACTAACGTACTTTGGAGACAATTTACGATAATTCAACAAATGATTGCTCGCTCCAAATTTTCACAGGCAGAGAACCTTACAATCTGCCAACTACATACCCTTGAGATATTTTAACTTCATGTACAAAATTAAATAATTTAGGATTTGAAATGTAGTTAATTCCCTTTTTTTGCTTTTTATCACAGCGTGTTGTATTCATCTAGCCATAACCAGACATCTCTTTTATTTCTCGTTCTTTTGGAAGGAGACAAACAAACGAGTTCCATTTTATTTTTCGTTTTTAGGAGACCGACTTCCATCTTCATTGCAAAGAATGGGACGACTTGCTTGACAGTGGAAATTGGGAACCTGCAGAAATAACTAAAAAGCTTCCTGATTTCTTCCGTTTTGTAAGGAAAGTCCAAAGTTCTATCATTCACGAAATTAAACATGAAGGTGCCTCAGGTTTGTAATGTAAATATTGTACTGAAAGTAATCATGCTGATCTTGTATTGGAGGAAAAATAGCTACGGTTTGGATTCAACAGACTGACTCTTCCGAGGGCGTAACCACTGCATTAAAGAATTGTTGGCTGTGTTTTTCTTGAAACGAATATTGTTCACACACTCATCAGAAAAATTGGTTTCTGCCTTGAGCGGGACTCGAACCCACGTCTCCCTGATTACTAGTCAGGCATGCTGAGCCACTACACCATCAAGACCACCACGCTGGCAGCGCAGCAGATTAGGGAGCTTAAGCAACGACAACGGCGACGGCAACGAGAACGTCATCTCAAAATATAAATTTGCGTTATTTTAATCGCTTCGTGACTATTTCAACGTTTTTAATATGACAAGGGTGTGGTATTTCCTCAAAGATGACACCAGTCGGAACGGAACTCCATTTTAGGAGAGAAAATGAAAATTTGTCCTCAAGTGCTGACGTTCTTCATAAAACCAAAAACTTGGCTATTTCACGTTGTTGTTTTGCTGACGACGGCAACGAAATGGACAAAAGTGAAAAACGCACGTGCAGGGCGTGCAAAGCTATTGTTTTTACCCACTAAATATGCAAATTCGTGACGTTCTCGTTGCCGTCGCCGTTGTCGTTGCTTAAGCTCCCTATTAATGGGGTGACGGAGTGGCGAGGGGAACCCTAAGGCCCAACTTTTTCTTCAGTTGAGTGTGTATTCTTGCCTTTATAACCCCAAATGGGGCTTAGAACAAACTCAGAGATTTCACGGCAATGAAAGGCTTATACTTACTGGAAGAGATCCTGAATCCTCTTCGATTTTTGAGTTGATTTTCAAAAGATATGTGGACGGGTTCATTTGGTGTTTAAAACATATATATCTGGGCGTAACCAAATATTGTGCGCGCGTTTGGTATAATAATTATTTTTCCCTGAAGGATGCCACGTTTAGAATCAGTAACTAAGTGGACTAAGGTCTCAAAGAAAGTGGTCATCGCAGTTATGAAAACTTTCTAAAGAAGCCTGAAATAATCTAGAACTACTCCGCAGATCAAATACTTCTCAGTATTGGTATATTCACCAACTACGGGATACAATGCGAACTTGCAAGTGAACAGCTCTCAGTTGGCTTGATAAGTCAGTTGAAAGAGTAAGTGCATCGCATTTCCATGGTCATAGGTTCGAATCCTGTTCACTGAGCATGGACTTATTTCCAACATGATATCCTCTCTAAACTAACGATTATCATTAACTGGTAATTTACTATTATCGTTAGTTTAGGACATCGTGACCAAAGACTTGAGGTAGCAGAGAAAATAAGGGAATAAATCATATCCGTGGATTGGATTTTGAACCCGGACTTTCTACTTACAAGTGATCAGTTCCCAGTTGCCTTGATATCCATCGCATGGTCATGGGTTCGAATCCCGTTCACTGAGCATTAAATTTTTCAAGCTTCTACTTACAGTTGGCTTGATAGGTCAGTTAGTAGACCGAGTGCAGTGCAATTGCACGGTCATGGGTTTGAATCCCGTTCACTGAGCGTGGATTTTTTCAGGCTTCTTTCACATAATTGTATCTCTGATTAAGTTTTAGTCCTACCAATTATTAGTGTAATTTTCAGCGGTGAATATAAGAATTTAGTGTTATATTCATCGCGCTACCCGGTGAATATAACATTTTGGAGGTGCGGCTGCCAAGCCAATAAAGCACTTTTCGTGCCTTTTTATCTTGTTTTAGCCCGTTGTTTTGCACTTCACCGCTGAAAATTACACTAAAACAATTATTTATTTCATCATTGTTATACCACAATTATTTATTACCTTAGTTGCAGATATTTATTTACTCATTTTATCTTTGCACTGGAATTTGCTAGATGTCCTTGTAGAATTTTGCAAATTAATTATGTAGATGTAGATGTAGATGTAGATGTAGACAGCTGCTCAATTTCCTTCATAACTGCAATGATCCCTTTCACTGAGCCATACACACTCCTAAGTTCAAATATATAGAAGTATTTTCCTTCCATGTTTCGTCCCCAGGTTTGGATGTGCTCTTCCAAATGTCCTTACACTTCAAGCTGTCCTCAAGGACATTTTCAAATCCCACATTTGTAATTGGCAAAAGCAGGCCTCATTTTTCAGGTTTAATATTTAATTTGTTCTTCCGAATTTTAGTTCCTCCTGAAATTCTTGCACGGGGTTTATCAGCCGTGGAATCCTATTTCAAGGCCCTCGCTGACGGTAGAACGTCCCTCAAGAGAGTTCCAATAATGCTGATTGGACAAGATAGAGCCGGAAAGACGAGCTTAAAGAAGTCGTTTAAAGGGATCTGTTTTGACCCGGAAGAAGATAGCACCGTGGGAATAGATGTGGATCCTTCGTATTTCAAGGTGACCACTGACGCGTTCAGAACAGGGACTGTACCTGAACAGCAAGATGGTGAAGGAGATATGTCGTTTGACCGTCATGCAGCAATGAAAATTGTGTACGACTTAAGGAAGGGAAATGAAAGCCTCTTGTCTAAAACAAGCACAGAAGATACAAAAACTCCCTCGGATGATGAATGGGAAAGAGCGACAATGACAGATACCATTCAACCAGAAAGGCATACCGGACACAGTGAAACATACAAACAAATTCCCAAGAAAGATGTGCCTGAAATCTCACCCTTCCCATCATTGCTCAGTCAAGAAGCTCGTACTGATTTCAACCGTATCCTACCAGAGGAGATAGCAGTGGAAACTGAAACGTTACTTAAAGGTGACTTAGACAATAACATAGAACATGTGTTTTTAACTCTGTGGGATTTTGCTGGTCAATCAGTTTACTACGACACGCATCCGATCTTCCTAACAGAACAAGCAATCTACTGTTTGGTGTATGATCTCAGCTTAAATCCTCACGACCTGGCCAAGCCCGTTGTAAAACAAGGTGTATACAAGAAATTTCAAGAGAGCGTTAATCTAAAGACCAATTTAGATTACCTGGATTTTTGGATGTGGTCTGTGGCATCTCTGGCGGGAGATGCCCCCAAGAGCGCAGATAAAACTGCTGCTGTGAATAGGATGTTGCCACGAAAGCTACCTCCTGTCTTTTTAGTGTGCACTCATGCCGATACACCCTATGATAAGAAGAAACGTCCTATAGAGATTGCCCATGAGATCTTTGGATGTCTAAAGAGCAAACCATACGGAATTCACTTGTCTGACGTTTTCGTTGTGGATAACACAAAATCCGGTACAGAGTCTGAGTGTCCGGAAGTGAAAAGTTTGAGAGAAGAAGTGTATGACGTTGCGAAAGGATTACCACATGTTAGCGAAACCATTCCAATCAAATGGCTAAAATTTGACAAGGCTCTACGAGAATTAAAAGAAGAAGGAAAGCACTTTGTTACCCTTGAAAGGGCAAAGGACATTGCAAAATCTTGCGATATCGTTGATGACGTAGAGTTGGAGACAGTGATGAACTATTTGCATGACCTGCGAATTTTGATTCATTTTGATGACACTCCAGCTTTGAACGAATTGGTGGTATTAGATATGCAGTGGTTAATCGATGTGTTTAAAAATGTAATAACTGTCAAGCGCTATAACAGAAAGGAAAAGGAATTTGTTGACCTCTGGTCCAAGCTTGAAAAGGAAGGAATCTTGCACGAGGAACTGTTGAGTCATGTTTGGGGAACTTTAAGCGAAAAGGAAGGACTGTACGAAGGTCTTATTACAATCATGGAAAAATTTAGTTTGCTGTGCCTTTTGTCTTCGGAAAATCCAAAGAGCTACTTGGTACCATCTATGCTGAAAACCCGTCCATCTACTGAAATTGTGGAGGTGGTTTCTTCAGCACAAATCCCATCACTGCTTGTCAAATTTAAATCTGAAAAAGTCCCTGCGGGTTTGTTTCATCGATTTGTCGTACAGTTCTTTCGGTGGGGCAAAGGCACATTTTTAAGGCCAGCGGAATTTCAGCTGTTCCAGAACGTTGCTAGATTCATAACGTGTGGAGACAAAATCTGTTCTGTGATCTTCGTATGGCACACGGCGACTGTTGAAGTTGCTATTTACGCAGAAGACCAGCAAAAGGCAACTGCATATGCTTGTGCCAGTGTCATTTGCAGCCAGCTAGGCTTGATGTTAGAGAGCATGCGCAAAGAGTTTTTCTGGTTAAGAAACATGAGATATGAAAGGGCGGTGCTGTGCCCAGTGTGCTGTCCAGGAGGGTCTCTTGTGTATTACTGGGATTCACATGATCTTGAAGGATGCAACGAGGAGCACGGTCTTCATTGCTGGTCGCTCTCTGAGTTGTGCAGTGCGAAGAAACCAAGCGTTTGTACCAAGTCTGGACTTAAAAAAGATGTCGTTGTTGACATAGAGCAGTTTTCACCTTGGCTTCCTCCCTCAGAACAACGGGTATGGAGTGTAAGGATGCTTTCAGTTCCATGAGAATTCCAGAAATCCGGAAATCAAATGGAGCAAAAGTTTATGGAATAAAATATAGGAGTTTCAGATCGAACCTCCGAGAGTGACGAAATATTTTCATATTTTGGGGAGAAACTCGTTAACGTGATAAACAGCTCTGCTAGTCGCCCGCGTAACGGAAAATAGTGATCCATCGACCAAATGAATTTTTGTTCAAGTTTTAAATGGATTCAATGGGAAAAGCTCTGTTATTTTATTTCACTGCTCCAAACGTATGTCTTGAATAAATGATTATTGACGGCATTCCATCCTTGGGCTTGGGTTTTGGGTTTTTCCCGGCAAAGGTAATCCTTCCAACACTGTAGTGTTTCGAATTAAGAAAGTAAGGTCGACCAAAAATACATTGAAAGCATAACGCAGCATAATTAGCTTTTGGAAGTGTTCAGGTGAAAAAAATCATTGAATTTTCAATCAAGTGTATTGCCTTTTGATTGGCTTACTCAGTCTCGGTTATCAGCTCATGTAACTTTTGATCTTATATGGAAATTGATTGACTCGGTCGTGTTGCAAAATTGAAATAGTTCCCCCCCCCGGGGGGGAGGGGTGTTAATTCCCAGAAAAAGATTGGGTGGGGGTGCGTGGCCCGCTTCCTGAAACCCTATTTCAGACCAAAATCTGAGATTTTCCCTACTCTATTTCAGACCTGACCAAAAATTTGATACTCTATTTCAGACCTATTTCTGCTGTTACACGGTTAGCTTAATAATTTGAGAAAGGCTTTCTTGATGGTATTTTTGCCTAACGATAAAGAAGAAGCTTCTTCTATAAAAAACACAACCAATTCATGACTTGAGGGAACAAACCATACCCAATTTCAGACCAAAACGTTTCTGAGTTGAATGAAGTGTAACAAAACAATTCGTCCATTCTTGTCTGATACACAATACAACTTTTTCCCTTCTGTAATCGGCATTGCCTGGCTATAAGGGTGCCTTTTATGTATGTGTGTGTGCATTATAACTTTGTTAAAAACTAACAATTCTTTTACTAAAACAGAAACAGAATGCCAATGGAGAACCGCCTGTAAGAAGTCTTTCAACCGGTGAAGGTGAGAGTTCATTCGTAAACCACTGTACCTTGTGTTTGTAATAATAACTAGATGGATGGATGTTTCTAACCATTTTTTAACAATTTCACTTTCACGCAATCAAAGTGATAGCTCAATGTGTACATGCACCATGGATAAAAAATAGGCGCCCAATTTGCGCATGTGTCGTGGCTGAACATTTTTGGTCGTGACGTGCTATCATCATAATTGATATTTAGGATAACGTGACTCAGTGGTTACAGAATTACCACATAAGTGGAGAATTCGTTACCACCCAAAAATGAGTTTTTGCCCAATTACGTAACGCTATTTATTTAAACGATGTTTGCCCACATTAGCAATTAAGAAAGACAGACTGCAACAATTTTACGTTTCAGGCAGTTTATCCTAATATCATTGAGGTAGTCTAAATGTACTATTTAGGATCCATTCGTTCAATTTTGTGATTGTCGCGTTTATTTTTGCGAGGTTTTAGTTTCGTGTGTTCACTGTTTTGTTTTCAACCGGAAGATGTTTAGATTTTCAATTACAACCTCTACTTTGATTGACAATTTACGCCACTGTGTAAATAGTCAAATTTCAAGGCGTGCACTTTCATGATTCTGGCTAGCCGACTAAGTTTCCAAAACGGAAAATCGCTTCAATCCGAAATTCCGATTTCTACTCGGTTTGCCCGATCGCTTATCGGTGTCCCAGTTACTGCTGAGACGAAAAAAAAGGACCAATCGATGTCCAGCTATACGGAACTGTAACACAGAGATACCATGCCCACAATGTAGAGGGTTCAATTATTGACAGAAATAATGTCGCAGGCAATCGATGATAAAATTATCTTAGCTCTAGTGTCAAAGTGTCGACATGTCAAAGGCTTTTGACAGCATTAGACACGATATTTTATTACAGAAATTGCAAGCATTGGATGTCTCCTCTCTAAGCCTCGACTGGTTTCATAGCTACCTTGTTGGCCGCAGTCAAAGAGTACGCATCCATGATGCCATCTCTGATGCACTTGTTCTGAAATATGGAGTCCCTCACTGGGATCAATATTGGGCCAGTCCCGTTTACTATTCATTTAAATGACCTGTTGTCTGTCCCCATATACGGCAAATCGACCAGTCCACTGTAATTGACAATCTGAATGCGCACCTGGAAGGTGTCTCCAGATGGTGTTGTCAAAATTCTTCGTTGATAAACCCTGAGAAGACTAACGCTCTAATAATTGGTGTGCCTCAACTCCTCAACAAGCTTCCCACACCATGTGCTCGGATGCTTGGAAAAGAAATTATACCCGTTACTGTTGCTAAGGATCTTGGTGTGTACATTGGCCAGTCACTAACTTATAATGATCAAATTACTAAAACAGTCTCTACTTGCATTCATAAACTTATACAAATAAATAGAATTAAACAATTGCCAGATAAGAAAGCAATACTTCTCCTTATGAGTTCCTTTGTTTTTAGTAGGTTATATTACTGCTCAACTGTCTGGTCAAATACTAGTAAACATAACATCAAGAAACTTCAGTGTAGTGTTGTTGTATTTGGCCTTAAAAGTTTGATCACATTTCACAAGGTGTCAACTCTCTCAACTGGCTGCCTGTTAATGACAGACTTAAACGATAATGATGCCGTAATGATGTTTAAACGTGTTAATGAACTCGTTCCTGATTACTTAATCGGAAAATTTACTCAACGCTCACAAACTCACACGAAAAATAATAGACAAGGAGGTCAACTGAACAGTCCGAGGTGCCGTACAACCACCGGAGAGCGGTCTTTCACCTACCGTACGTGGTGCTAAACTCTGAAATAATCTAAGAGACGAAGTTATCTTCAGACTCTGTCAAAGTTTTTAGGAAAGGACTTGCTGACCTACTTTTTTTCTGATTAATCTATGAAATTGTAAATAGTAAATCCATTGTAGTTTTCCTTCTCTTTCGTATTGTATTCCACTAATTTTTAATGCGTATTTATTACCTTAGTTATTTGGTCATTTGATTGTTATTTTAGTATGCTAGTTATGTAGTTTTGTAACTGAAAAACCCTTGCAGGGAGTTGCAGTAAAGTTTGTATGTATTTCAACGTTAAATTTTCAAATTCTTTAGAAAGCGAAGAAAGAGCTATTGTTCTACCCTGTGAGTTGGTGGAATCGCTTTCTTGCCAATCGAGCGATTGCAAACAGGTTCTGAGTCAATTCAAGGAGAATCTTTTGCGCAATGAAGCCTCACTGGAGAACCCAGATGTTGAGACCAAGGCACTGATCCGTCGTTTTACACGAGAAGCTAAATGTTGTGGCAGACTTGACGTTGTCCAGCACTTGAGGGAAATCACACCAGCTGGAACGACAGGTGAGAAAATAGTGGTATAAATGTCTTTATATCTTTTAATATTGGTATTTAATTAATCCTGTAGATGTCAAATGTTGAGATTTCTTGTGCGTTTTGCTTTACTTTATGTGGTAACAGGCAATCTCTGATTGACTGATTGATAAAATGTCCTTAGTCATAGACATGAGTTTATCCTTAAATGAATAAAAAATGAATAAATAAATAACAAGCAAATAGAAAATAGAGTTGTATTTAAACTGGAAATCTGCTTGCCGGCGATGAAAGTATGTGACTATTTTTATGTTTAGAGGTATTCTGTTCCAATTGTCGCTCAAAAATTTTCATAATTCTTGGTCGGGGTTAACGTGTACATGATTTTATTGATACGGTTATCAGTAACTTTCGAGGGAAAGGAACTTTATTGACCGCCAGCACCTAATTTAGCTGTCTAAAATTCTAAAAACAATGTATTGGCCTCTCAGCCTTTGGATCTAAATAAGAAGATAATTGTTCAAGACCTCTTCAACATAGCAGTATCTGAGACCTTTGCCTCGTTATTTAAGGTCCAGTGCTACCTGAAAATCTTCAGATTCAGGACATGTCATCTCAACAAATTACCGATCTCACTGTCGCCTTAACTGGTAAGTTGCAGAAGTTTAAAATACTATCCTCAAAAAAATATTCTTGACGATTCTTTGGATGATGCTTCAGGTTTTTCCCCCACCAACATCAAAA
>OX421448.1:39488413-39503413 GCA_949126865.1 Montipora capitata | reverse complement strand
AAATTTTGGTGTTTTGATTAATAATGTGAATCATTTGGCTTCACAGGAAGGAGGAAAACTAAAGTTTGAGCAAAACAAATCAAACAAAATTTGTTACTTCATCGACAATTTTAATTTACCCGTGAATGCTAAGCTCAGACTTGAGAAAGACCATGGGCCCCCTTCAGGATTGCAAGTGGAGTACCGGTTAAGGCCAATCCACAGTTAGGGACAGAGGTATTAATACCACAAGGTCTCTTTTTTCTCCTTTTTTTTTGTCTTAATAATGCTCGTTTAAAACGCCCTCGAGTGAGTACTTAAAAAAGAAATTTACCCCCTCCGAAAAAAACATTGAGTACTAAATGTCTTGCACAGAATATTTAAAGGTCATATTGTCATTTTGTAACCACTTTCTTGCTAAAACATTAGTGCTTCCAAGGCGAGATATGATGCTTTTTTTTTCACAAGAATGTGTTCCACGCGTTTTTGTCTTTGTTCCATTTAGGAACACGCAAATTAAGCACATGACGGAAATTTTGTTCCTTGAAAGTTTTTCTTAGGAACCATAACTGCTCAACTACGAACCAACGCTTCTCTCTGTCGTCATGTGAAACAATAAGGTCCTCGTTCGTTTATTGAAAGGAATGCCTCGTTCCGTGGTATCTATTTAGGAACAAATTCCCATTCGTTTATTCAGAAGGAATGCCATGCTCTTTTTTTGTCGCTTAGGGAACGATAGTTCCTGTTTTAGTGTGGTCCTATTTTCTTTTGTTCTCTTTTGCAATAAATGGAACACCTGTTCCTATTTTGATTAATCGTTCAGTAAACTCAATAAAGAGCTTTTGTTTCTTATCATACGACCTACTAAAATTGTAGCATTTCAGACAAAAGGCGAGCTGTTGTTGTGATAAAATCTGTTCCGTTTAACTGGTTATTCTTTGTTTAACTGGTTATTCTCTGCTCTTCATAGCTGTACATCCTTATTTTCCGATCCTGTTTTGTCCCAGATTCTTCGCATTTGCTATGTAGCCTAAATGAACCAGTGCAATACGAGTTTCTCTTAAGTAGTTCTTCTTTTGCCTTTTCTGTAATACGTTTCTTTTTCCTTTAAACAAGGGTTAGCAGATTTCATTTATTTTTATTTTTCCTGGCCCGCCTCGATTAGCTTTTGCTACCTGCGGTGCCAGGTCTGTTATTACTGTATTATGTGCAAAAATGTAATAAAGTTGTCTTGTCTTCTCTTGTCTAACTGCCATTTGGTACTATTATAGTACAATAGAACATTATCTTTCTGAATAATAATTCTCCTTTAATGAGTGGGAAAAGTGGTTCCACTTAAGTAATAATAATAATAATAATAATAATAATAATAATAATAATAATAATAATAATGTAATCAGGCGTCAATATGGCTGCCACGCCGTTCGTTGCTCTCGTACTTTTTAATAATTTTCATCCTTCTTTGGACGATAGCAACAGCTCTCAGGAAACTCTAACATACACAGAAAACACTAGTAGTTTTTTCCAGAGCCGACTAGACTCTCCTTTGCGCTTTAACGCTAGAGTTCGGTTTGCTAGTTCTTCTCAGAGGAGGATTCGACGAGCTATTGTGGTATGGAAGACCCGTGGGTTGACGTTCTTGGCGGCTCCAGAAAAAGGGATATTCTTAAACATCACAATTTTCGGCGATATTGAACTGAATCCAGGTCCAGACCTACTATCTATGGATGCAGCAAGTCCAACCAAAGACTCCAACTGTAACAAGCGCGATGACATTTTTCCCTCGGAGCATCGCCATATTCAGCGGATCTTTATCAGTCGCGATACCTTGTTATCATTCCGCAAGTTTGGGTGGAAAAGTCCTACAGAAGCGGTGATCACTTGTAAAGCTTTGGGGATCCTTAAATATAGAGGGAAGCGTGGTGGCCAATGCAAGAGACTGCACTCTTGCTGTCTCAACCGCCTAAAACAGAACATCAGTGTTGTCACAGGTAACAGAGACGGAACGTGCAAGATGCGAGTTAAGCGTATAGCTGGAGAAAGATGTCTTTTTTATATACCTCGCTCGCCGGTTTTGAATGTACGGAGGAGAAGTGAGTTTGCCGTGCCCAAGTTCATGTTTATCAACATTTGTTCTTTGACAAAAACTAAGAATCGAGTAAGGGCACCTATCGCACTTGAAGCAGATATGAAGAATATGGACATTGATATTTGTGTTGTTTCGGAAACACATCTAAAACCAGACATGCCTGATGCTATTGTGAATATTCCAAATTACTCGATTCTCAGACGAGAAAGGAATTGGGGTGGCACTGATAAAAGGAGTAAAGGAGGAGTTGCAATCTACATAAGGGACAATCTACGTATAGTCGATGTTTACAGATCTGATCGTTCCGAAATGATCTGTGTTACCATTCTTCTTCCCTCGGGGCAACGTATGTTAATTTCTGGACTCTACAATCCCCTAAAGCATAATTACCAGGAACTTTATTTAATGGGTCATCTTATTCATTTTCTTGACAATACGCTAGACAATGACCCAAGCACTGTCTTTGTATGCGGTGGTGACCTCAATCACCTGGCTTTAGTAGATTTCCCGACCAGAGGTGACGCGTGTATGGATAATTGCTTGACTAATCGTCCAGATTTATTCAACAAGTGTAACCCATTTCAATTGTCAATTAAGACCGACCACACGGCTGTTATTCTTCCAGCTGGTACTAAGTTAAAACCAATCCGCTTTAAAGTCCAGATACGAGATTGGGAATGATTTCCGTACAGGTCCCTGCTTCATTATGCATGCAGAAGAAATTAATTATTCATTCGCGCTATTGTTTTGTAGAACAATACGTATACCCAAGAGAACCGAATATATACATGGGTAATTTGTACTTACGGGATGAATAAAAACGGATCTCATTTTTTTTTCTCCCTCCCTCTCTCTCTTCTTTCCCTTCATTGCCCACACCGTTACTCGTTTTTGTCCCAGCTTTCCCCTTTCTATCCCTTCTTCTTATTTCCAGATCCCGCTCGGCTTTTCCATCCATTTTATCCCACGATATGTCACTCGCAGCTCAGCCTTGAAATCTGACCCACCGTAAACCTCTGGATTACTTTTCCCTGTTCTTTACCACTGAGCTAACGTGTCAAGTTGCTAATTCACACCTTGAAAATAATATTTATTTTGAATTCTGGCTGACTATTTACATAACAATGATACGTAATTATATACACGTGCCGCGCCGAGCACCTACAATCGAACTTACACTTGTAGGTTACCGTTAAGAGATCCCTGTTTTACTACTCTTGAAACAACCCATCCCTTTAATAATGCTAACCGTAACCCTAATTACGACTAAAGGCACTGTTTAGGCTTAAGGTTAGTCCCTGTGATAGTTTTAGGTTTTCCAGTATTGCTGTGAACTGTGACCTGCTTTTCCTTCATGCCCCGTGCGTGCGGCACACTTATAAGTTCACTGCGTGGAAGAGTATACCACGCTTAAAGTCTGATTGGTGCATCTTTCATGGGAAACTTTCATGCACGAGTTCATTGCAATTAAAATCGTTTCATATTTCCCTTCTTTTGAAGCAAACTTGTGTCTTCGTAATAATCAAGATGGCTACCGAAGTAAAAGGGTCAGAGCAATGGGAGATTTGATCATTTGGCAATTGTCCCTGCTTTATAGCCTTTCCAGAGTTGTGCATAGAGTGGTGCAAAGAAAACGATTTACTGTCGTCTTCCGTGTCCAAAACCTGTGTGAAAACGCAGTCAGTTGGCATAGACAAAGTGCCGCATCGGGAGATGGATCTGTTTCGCGATGCTCAAGAAAAAACTGCAATGGATAGCCTTCAATCCGCCAGAACTCATGTTAATTTTCTGACCGTAAACTTTCCTTGAAAAAATATTAGCCCTAGCTACCTGTGGCCGGAAAGTTTACAACTGCCTACAAGACAAGGGCTAACATCATCTCACCGCAGTTAACCATCGCCTAAACTTCGTCGACCCAGGCAAACGAGCCCACAGCAGGGCATTGAAAAGACATGATGGGGAGTGAAACGAAGTGTGCCTCGTACGGGAACATCCATGGATCTCTACCAAAGCTATTTACTTGGAAGTATCATTGAGCATATTGCCGATCTCTACAAAGAGCGATAAATCGCAAAATCCCTCTAAATGCACCGTTCGTGATCCTAAATACAGGAAAGGAAGAAAATATACACTTTGCAGTGTCTCGGCGAATTTTTAAGCAGACAGGAAGAACAATTTCACGATAAAAAGAGCAGGTAGCCATTAAATTTCTTATGACAGTACTTTTATTTGGTTTGTTTGTTATGTTTGCGAATCTGAACCCTATTACAACGATTGCTTGAAACTCCACTTCTTGCGCTTATTCTAAAACTGAAAAATGGGTAAAATTGCAGGAAAAGTGCCGAAATTGTGAGGAAAAACTGTTCGATTTTCCGTATTTCAGACAGAAGTTCGACCGACTTTTTTTAAGTTCATATAGACTTAGAAAAAAAACTCTAAAAAGAAAGAACAAAGCGCCACAGTCCCAAAGGACGTCTATTGTTATCGCTATTGTTTTCTTGAAACAAAGGAGTGTATGCATAATGAAGTAGGGACCTGTGCGGAAATCTTGCTCGAGATTGTAGAGAGAACGGTAAAGCTGCACTTTACACTGCGCTCGCGGAGGAAAATTGGGATAATGCGCTCGCTGCTCCTGATGTTCAGCGAGCGGTTTTTGTGTTGAAAGAAAAGATTCACGGACATATGGACAAGTGTCTGCCGTTCAGGGCCCGGTTGTTCGAAAGCCGATTAACTTAATCCAGGATTAGCGTAAACTTTTGTTTCATGTTTTCAACTTTTTGGTTAAAGTTTCTTTTGCTTATTTTTGTTTTTCAAGATCGACATCTACTAATGTAAATTTTATCCGAATATCAGCGTCGAACAGCATTTGGGAGTAGAGAAATAAACTTCTTGGTTAATTTTTAATCTGGGATTAGCGTTAATCGGCTTTTGAACAACCGGGCCCAGAGCTGTATCTATGTCGTCACGTGATCCGCCGTGGATGTCGCCACTCCTTAGGTCAATGCTCAGATCGAAGTCCAGAGTTTCTTATCTGAACAAAGACAGATTGTGTGTTATCAACAAAAGAATAGCTGACATCATCTCGGATAATAGGCGAAAGTTTATGGCAGCCATTCCAGGTAGTCGGGCTTGGTGGAAAGGAGCTGATGAATTATCACAGCGGCGTTGCACATCTTGCAAAGTACATCTGGATAATAGCTATTTGGCGGAATTGAATGATTATACTTCGCTAAGCTCTGCTCAGATGATATGTACACAAAACCAACTCTTGTCACTATCTGCGATGAGGTGGAGAACCCGGTAATTTCCGAACGGCAGGTCTGGAATTCACTCAGCGCTCTCAAAAGAACTGCGACTAGACCCGACCAGATCCCTTACTGGGTTTGGAAGGAGCATGCAGAGATCTTTACGCCTATTATCACCAAAATCTGGAATCTTTCAATCGCTACTCAGTGTTTGCCATCATCGTGGAAGCGAGCGATTATCACTCCCCTCCCCAAAGTGGATGTTCTTGAAGTACATGGTGATTATCGCGGCATTAATATCACTCCTGTTATAGCGAGGGCTTTCGAGAAAATGGTGTACCACTGCCATGCCCGCGAGACCATTGAAAACCACTTCAGCACCTCACAGTTTGCCAACAGAAAGGGTGGAAACTGTACTGATGCGCTCTTGTCAATTCAACATAGGATCAACAGCTACTTGGATAACCCGGATTGTAAAGCTGTTCGCCTTTTTGCCATGGACTTCAGCAAAGCCTTTGACTCTGTGAAACGTGAACTTCTCGCTAATAAATTAAAAAAGCTCCCATTGAATCCATATACTACCAATTGGTACTTGAACTTTTTAATGAATAGAGCACAAAGGGTATGTTTCAACAACTTTAAGTGCGACTGGAAATCGGTTAACAAAGGGACAACTTTTTAACATCTTTCTCAATGATCTTAACATCACTTTAGGCAATCATGACGTGCTATTTAAGTACGCTGATGATTCGACAATTATTGCTCCCGTGTGGAAGGAGCAAGACTACTCCGATCAGTTAGTGTCACAGTTTTTAGATTGGACGAGTATCAATGGAATGTCTTGCAACCCAAACAAATGTAAAGAGCTGACGATCAAAAAGAGAGGCAACTACGACCTCTTTTCACCTATTGGGTTGATACCAAGTTGTAAAGAAGTAGAGATCTTGGGGGTCACCTTCCAATGCGACAGCAAATTTTCAGAACACGTGAAGAATAAACTTGTTAAAGCTAACAAATCCCTACACATTCTAAGAACGTTGCGCAAAGAGGGGTACAATCAGTCAGAAATAGACATTCTCTTTAATACTATAGTACTACCTAATATTAATTACGCATTACCTGTCAACGCCGCATCCGAGTCCGATCTTACACCTGAACAATGTTTCTTAGACCGCTGTTTTAAACGGAAATATACCTCTAAGCGTGTAAGTGTTTATGATCGCTTAGAGAGGCAAGATCGTAAATTTTTTAGAAAAGTTTCCAACTCTAAAGGACATCCACTTATATCTATTATGCCTCGTGTTAAATCGTCCAGTTATAATCTTAGGAAAGAAACCGTGTTTTAAACCTAAGATTAACACTATGCGTTTCAAAAACTCTTTTATTAACCGTTTAGCTTTTAAATATGAATTAGCTGTGTGATATACTTAACTCTTTTCAATTCTTACTATTTACCTTTTTCATACTTTTATTAGATTTTAAATTTCTTACACTTACTTGTAACAAAAGATATGTATCTTTATCTTTTGGTGAATAAAGACTTTATATATTATATAAGTGTTCACTAAAAAAACCCTGTCTTACAAGAACCCTTATCGTCGTCATCATCATCGTTGTCATCGTAGTTGTCGTCGTTATCACTATCATTATCATCACTATCATGGTAATCATCATCATCATCATCACTGTCGTCGTCATCATCACCATTCACTTCAGGTAATCAGTGATTCTGCCAGGTGCTCTCTGCTGTCATCATTTCTTGATGACCCTCCCTTCACTTTTTTTAATTCTCCAGTACATCCCGTTTGCTTTGTTTTTCAGGAATCTCCCAGTCTTACGAATGACTCTATTTATTTCAAGAAATTAGAGGACGAAGTATTTCTGTCCCTCGAAAGAATTAAATTTGAAATGGAAAGAAAACGTCACATAAAGGCCGACATATGGTGTCACTTCGGAACAGTTCTTATTCTCCCGCCAGATGAACGTATCATTTTTACTTTTGCAACTGTTACCTATAAAGGAATCTGTGCACGCCATGTTGATATGAATGCGAGTGAGATTTTGTAAATTTGTGTGAGAAATGCAGCTGGGAAAGGATAGACTTTTCACGCGTACAAATGTTTAACTAGATAAAGTTTTCTCTGACTCAGGTCCGACCCACTTCGGCCAAAGTTTTGGATAAAATGTCTGTCTAAACTTTGCGTATGTTTGAAAATGGAAAGGAAGTGCAAAATGGTGCCGAAACTTTCCAGTGAGTCCTACATTTTAGAAAAGCAGACTTCCTCCCGAGGTTGTCCAACAATCTTAATAACCGTTCTCAAGGTTACAGTTCCATTTGATCTGAACTGAATTTTTGGCCAAATGGGGGTCGCAATGGACACTCTTCACCCCTTGGTGTGCCTGAACCTCTTGTACATAGCTAGGGTTGTAATTTATTTTATTACTGGAGACCGACAATTGATTTTAAAGAACTTATGAATCTTATTTCCTTGTTGGTTAGGCCCTGGCGGCGAGTGGAGTACTGAAAATGCTTTGACCAAGCTCTTGGAGGGAAGTGAGTGGAAAACATTATTTAGGGGAGGGGTCAACCTAGATGAGAAATTTGTGGAACAGCATTTGTGCAATCAGACCCTTCCCGAATATGAAGACGTTCAATCAAGATACGATTTAACATTTCGAACGCCAAATGGGGGTTAATGAGCCCATAACTGGAACTATGAGCAGAAATTGACAAGGTATAATCACACCAAAAACAGCAAAATACATGTGGAATTAGAGACGCTTACGAATGGTGGATGATTTCGGAGAGGCGTATCTAAAAGTTAGCTTAAGAGTCGTATTAATACCAGGTCTGCGATGCTGTATTTTCACATATTTTGTAGACAAGTTTTTAAGGGTTTGAGTTAGGGTGACCATCCAAAATCCCAAAGATAAAAAAAATTTCTAGTAAGGGTTATGATTGGCTGGAAAGGTCTGCTTACACAACAAAATCGATTAAGCATACACAAATATATCAAATTTGTACACTTCTAGTAAGGCTAATAACAAGTTAGGTAATCTAGGTCAGCTGTCAGGATCAACCAATTACCAATAATTGCTTGGCAGTATCAGTTGCCTAGAAACATCACATCATCATGTTGGAGTCGCGGTAGCCTTATGAAGGTTATGTATGACAGAGTTTGCGACCTCGAGCTTTTAGCTTTGAATTTAATATCGTGTTTGAATAAAGGTTGTATTGTATTGTATTGTATCGTATTGTATTAAGGAATGGAACTACGGTGGGCCAAACCGTAGCATGATCAGCGTTCAAACTAGAAAGCAGACACACAGTTTCGGGCTTGTTGGCCCTCGTCAGTGCGCCGTAGCTAAAACACAATGAGCATCAGTGACACTTCACCTATCTCATATATGTCGCTAGTCATTCTAGAAAGAGCTATAAGATCCATTACCTTTCTCATATAATCGGATTGCGCAAAGGCTACGTCACAAACAATCACTTATGTCCAGAAATGCACCTAATTAGATGCACGCCCAATTTTGACATCCAACATGAAGTGCCCCTTTAAGTCTAAGCAATTGCTAACTACTTTCAACAACAAGGTAAGGATAACGGTTAGCGATATTTTTAGCTTTGGGTAAATGCAGCAGTTAATCTTTACTTAAAGAGCAGCATTTGGGAGACAATTCGTGACGTTTTTTGTCTGTATTCCGCGACATCTGGGGAGAAGAGCAAGGGGATACTTCGTGACACTTATTGAAATTAGCCTCTATCTAATTTGGGGCATTTCTGGACACAAACGCGACAAATGGCCAATGGGCAACCCTCAACTGATCATACAATTGCAATAGATCATTTTCGAATTCTCACGGCTGGACTGGATCTAGCATGAAATGGAGGCTTATGCGGGCAAATCTTTTCACACACAAATTAATTTGCTCGCATTAGCCTCCATTGCATGCTAGATCCAGTCCAGCCGTGAGAATTCGAAAATGGTCTATGAAGAGAGAAACTATGGAATGCCCAATACCATCCTCTTCCTTCAGGTAGAGAGTTGCAATAGATCAGATCACCAAGAGATCAGTTACGGAATAAAATAATAAAAAAATTTCATGTAATTCTGCGTCTGCTTTCTAGTTTGAGTTCTGATCATGCTAGGTTTGGCCGACCGTAGTTCCATTTTGAAGAGAATGCCTTCGTGAAAGTTGTTTGATCTGTCCTAACAGTGGTGTGTTTGTGCTTATCACTGTCTGTGTTGATCCAACGTAATGCATAGGTCGTTACCCGGCATTGCAGTCTTTAGTTTTTAATGTTTATTAATAATGATGATGTTGACGACAAAACATTTTTGATACGCGCCAGCTCAAAGTCAATTCAGTTTATTGAAGTGATTATATTCAGGCAAGAGTCCATTATGATTTGCTTTTTGGGTGAAACTGAAACGGGCATTTAGTGACATGGTAAATGCTCATGTTTACCCGGGATTTTAATTTGAGCAAAAATAAGACACAGAGCAGACAGAGGTGATGAACGTTCTCTCTTTTAATCATAAGTTAACATTTTGTTTGCCCAGATAAACACCTTGAGAAGTAACAGTTATAATACGAAACCAAAGAATTTACCACTGATACAAGATTTGAGACGACGAACAATTCCTTCTCTTTTCAAACCCACTGAATAAGTTAAAACAAAATTTGAATTTTTTTTGTTAACACTGGCAATTAGACTTGAAAAGCTGCTGTAATGTTTGTTTAAAAATATCATTAATATCTTAAAAGGACTGTATAAGATATTAAAAAAATATATGTAACTGAAGATGTTTTTTGGGGCATACGAAACGCCATGTAAAAATGTGTATCATTATGAGTTTCCCTACTGTGCTTAGTATTTTCGATCAAGGCATTTAGTAATTCAGAGATTAAAGTTTATATAACTTGACAATTAAGTTTAAAATAAATTCACGGGCGACCTAAAAAAACATCATCACTCAGCCATACAGTATATAGCTAACAAAAGAAGCCATTAGCGCGTTAGATCTGCTTAAAAAAAGCAAGTGTATGCAATTTTCTTCATTCTTATTCAAAAAACAGAAAATTATGTTCTTTTTTCATCTACTGCCGCTTATGTACTTTATGGCGTCCGATTAGCCCTTCATCGTTAAGGGCACGTGTTTTGTTGCTTATTGCGCCATGTCGGATGCACTCACTTTATGCTACAATCTACATCTACCGCAATCTATTCACAATGTCGTTTGGAAAACCAAAACAGCTGGAACCTCCACGATAATCAGTCGATTTTTGCGCATTAACCTTTAACCACTTGCGAACGAAAAAAAGAAAAAACTCAGACGCACGATTTAGTTGAGAGAAACAGGGAAAAGAGAGTCATCAGCGGAAACCGATCACAGTTTATACTTGTAGGTTGCAATGTTGCTTTCACATATTGTCATTTGAATTACAGTCCTCACAATAAAATAGATTTAAATCTCTACTTCTATTGCATCTTACATAATAAAATGCATGTTGTGAGTAAACCAATTTTCAATAAAACAGACGGAGCCATATGGGTTAATTTCATTTTTTAAAGTTCCTCGTAGAAATTTGTTTCAGTTTTCTTTTAGATCGACAGGACGGTACCATTCAATAAAATTAAAAACTAGAAAACACAATCCAATGATTGTGTCTATGTCCACCAAATAGGTTGGCAACAGCCTACGGAAAACACCTTGTACGCGCAACATGTCTGACACAAAAAAACAGGTCAGTTCTTAAAATTTAGCGGGGGGTAAACTTGAAAACCATAGGGCGCAAGCCATTAATTTTTGCAATAAATCGCAGCTGATGGACATAACAATCAATGTGAACGATAAAGTTTTCATTTTCATCCAATAACACTTGAGAGCTCAGCTGTTCGTTGTCACATACGGTTTTCCCGCATATGACGTAATTGTGTTTAGATTGGCTCATCCGTGTTAAAGATCAATTGATAATAACAATAAGTGACAGGTGCCAATCGTACGACGGATGACCAACATCTCTGTTGATGTTAATTATAAATAGTCGGAGCTCTCAGATTTTTTTCGCCATGGGATTTTCTCCACGAAAAAATTAGGAGCGATGCGATGTTTCGAAGTGTACGGTCTTTGGGCCTCGCCAAGATAATATTATGTATCTTTTTAACAGCGTGGCCCCAGCTATCGATCAGTTTAACTCGTGCTCTTGATAAAAACGCCGGAAAATTCTACGCCAACGGATGGGCTATTAAGGTGGAGGGTGGCATTGAAACAGCCAAGAGAATTGCGAGATCTCATGGGTTTGAAAAGGTGGAACCAGTGAGTATTTCAGTAACAATGAAACAGGAAGTCTTAGCAGAGCATTCCGTCTTGCGGAGTTGACAAGCACTTCCCTGTATTTAATATAAATTTTTAGTGTAATGTTTTCTGTAGCCTGCCTGGCTCTTAAACACTGGCCACCCGGCAAGGTTAGACAAATACTCGGTCAACTACAAATCCCGGCATTTTCTGTGTTGGATTTGATAGTAATTTTTCGAAATATTCGCCTATGCTTTATGTCTAACGCACTCATTTAATTTCTTACAAAAATATGGGCTCGATCCAGATGAGAGGCAAGAAATTTACAGGTGTCAGTCGATTGCTGGTAGTAAATATTATGAGCTGATTGCTTCGGGGAGTGATGTTTGCCAGTTTGGAGACAAATGAGGGCACATGTTTGTTCGCAAACTAAGTCAGAGAGAGTGATACAAGTTCATTTTTGGCGGTTGTTAAAAGAGATGATAAAATACCGTTGACTTTTATTTTATCGTGAAGTTTGCTGACAAGAACAGCAAACGGTGCATGGTTTCTTCAACACCATACCATAAAGAGCAACGTTGGTTTGGCTGGTGACTTCATGCCAATATTCAACTTCACTTGACACTGTTGAGTACTAGATAATTTGAGATAATCACTCTTTTTATTTACGATTATTTCAACAATTACGAAACTTTCTGACATTCCTGTTTCTTTATCCGGTATGCGCTGATCTCTTTGCAAATTAAAGTTTGACGATAGACAAATATACCTTTTGTCGCTGACAACATGAAGGCAAGGAAGCTTTAATCGACGCTTCATTCAGGAAAATTCAATGAGCAATTCAAGTTTTCCCATAGTTTGATATTCAAATCCTATCACTGTAACAAAAACTTGAGAGAGAGGGAGGGGCTCGTGCAAGTAAATGTGACCATCTATTTGCTTCATTGTATTGTATGAGGGTGAGTTTAAGGGGCTTGATGATACTGTGATTTTAAGATCTTCTGCCTCGGTGCGTTTCACTGTCATAAAATCTGAATCTTTTGGTTTTCCAATTAAACAGAGAATTCGACAATGTATATTTTTCTGTGTGCGATTGGAAACCCGACAATATCCAAATCCAGATTCCTCAGTCGAACACACCCTGGAATACTCAAAAGATGATGAAACGTAGGCATGTTCGAGCTGGTACGCGTATCATTGGTATTTGGTATTGTCTCTCATTTCTCGGGCGAATTAATCCAAAGCCCAACAAATCACAAATCAATCGCTCTTTTGGTGCCAGACTCCGTTATCGTCGCTAATTTATGATTGAGCAGAGAGATTTTTATGGATATGAGCTCTTTATTTTATCCCGGCACAAGGGAGAATGGATGTGATTCATACACAATATACAGTCAATCAATCAATCAATCAATGGACTTTATTTTAATTCAGTTGAAGCATAGATTTCAGGTATTCAGGTGCTTTTCCGAGTGTTCTCTTGAGAATCAATGTGCACCTGTTGGCGTAAGCGTCTTGATAGAAAGGAAGCCAGTTTAATGTGTTGAGCAAGGGCAATGAGCGTGAGCGTGGGTTTGCATCCAGGATGATCCTTGCAGCTCTTTTCTGTTGTCTAAAAATGTTGTTCAGGTTTTCCTTAGATGTTGATGTCCAGATGGTAGCGCCGTATAGGAGAGCCGGTTTGATGACAGCATTGTACATGTAGTATGTTTTCTTATGGTGTCTCTTCAAGTATGGACTGATATATTTCAATAGACCAATTCTTTTTGACACCCTGTTAGCGAGAGCATTACAGTGATTTCAAAAGTTAAGCGGTCGTCAATCTCTACCCCAAGGAATTTGTGTGATCTCATTCTTTCAATCTGTCAGCCATTCAAGGCAATGGTAAAATCGCCATTTTGATGTCGATCTTGATTCATGCGTTTTCTCAATCGCTTTAGATTCCGTCTTCTTTTCATTGATTACCGTTTCGTTCATATTCGCCCATTGGTGAATGTTCTCTAAGTCCCCTTGAATGTTATTTTTTACTGAAGAAATATTATTCCACTTAGAAGAAGATGTTAACGTAGCGTCATCAGCATAAATATCGATATTAGAATTTTGGACAAGTAATGGGATGTCATTAATAAAGAGAAGAAATAGTATAGGTACACTGATAATGGTTCCTTGAGGGATACCTTGGTTGATGGGTAATAGAGGAGATGTACATTCGTTGACTCTCACACACTGCCTCCTCTCTGATAGGTAGGAATGAAGCTGAGTCGCTAACTCCATAATTCTTAAATTTCTGCAGTAAAATATTGTAGTTTACTACGTCAAAAGCTTTTTTAAAGCAGATTGAAATCAGACCAATTACCTTGTCATTGTCCATAGTAAAAAGTAGTTCATCAGTCTATTAGTTTCACAAGAGCGGTTTCAGTGAAATGGTTTTCCCTGAATGTAAATGAGATTGTTCTCATTTAAGTAGTATGTTAGGGTTTGGTGGAAAAGCCGGGGCGCGGGTTGCCGGGTGCCGTGGAAAGCACGGGGTGCCGGGGTCTGTGGAAAACACAGGGTGCCGCGGCACCCCAGCACCCCGCGCCCCGGCACCCCGCACCCCGGCACCCCGCGCCCCGGCTTTTCCACCAAACCGTGTGTTAGCCACTTTGTTACGTGTCTTTCAAGAATTTTAGAAAGCACAGGTAAGACTACAATTGGCCTGTAGTTATTCACATCGTCTTTCTGCCCACTTTGCGATAATCAGAGCTTACAAACAGTTTTCAAACCTTTGACGTTTTACAAAACCATACCCTAAAGGAATTGATATGAACTTAATTTTAACTGACTGGTGAATAAATGTTTCAGTTCTTCAAGTGGGTATGGATGTTTAAATAAAAAGGATAAGTTTGTCTGGGTTGTTGTGGACTTTATGGTTCCACTCTATTTCCAGCTTTTACAAGGCCTTCATTAACATTTCAATGAATTAAAAGCCATTTGCAAATGAAAATTCAAATGATTTCGACAGCAGGACTTTGGGTTTTCTTTGGTTTGTAGATTGGTACTTTGGAAAACTATTTTCATCTAGAGCATGCTGAAGAGCCACACCGCTCAAGACGAAATGCGGATGAACGCACAGAAAAGCTCATTCAAGACCCTCAGGTAATGTCTACTTGTTTCAGGCAGAGAGGGCTTTTTACCATGCACTAACCAATTAATGTGACCTGCTGACGTAGTCCAGGTTCATAAAACAAGGATATGTTAACATTGCATTTCCTTCATTACATTCGCGATAGGCCGCACAATTTCGACATTCAATTTCACGCTATAACAGTATGACGCAATTGTCATCTAAACCTAGTTCAAAGGCCTGAGCTCTTACGAGTCTCCGATAACTCAGCGG
>OX421448.1:39475913-39483413 GCA_949126865.1 Montipora capitata | reverse complement strand
TGCTGTTGTACCAACCTCGTTCCCAGGGTCTCATCGACCAAGAGACCCTGGGAACGAGGTTGGGTGTTGTGCAAAGAAATACAATCCAGAGACTTTGTAAATACGAGTTTCCTTAATTGATATCTATCTGCATTTTCATAGCCTGTGGTTTGGACGCAGTTCTTGCGATTTTAGAAAAGTAGGGTCTGTTGCGTTTAGATAAATTTTGTAATTGTTCGCCAGTTACTTAGCAAATCATCTTTGGAGCCGTTGTGAAATTGAAGCTGCATGGAGACCCAAACTCCTTTCGGGCCCCGATGAGAGATCTAAAACAATCAAGCATCACTTTGATCAAGACTCTTAACCGAACGACATTTGCTCGCACTTGTTTTTTCAGATTGCATTTATTTGCTTCGAAGTCAGATTGTTTCAGGCCTTCATTTGTTTTTTTTTCTTCTGATTGGGTAGACTGTTACGATGGGTCGCAATGGTCCTAATGGTACTATATCCTCTGATTTTTGGGATTCGATTTGAGGATAGTAGTTAATGGTTTGATATTTGACTTCATTGCTAAATTACCTCTTTGCTGTTAGTGATTCCTCAACTACAGTTCAAACTGTACGAAAAGCAACAAATTCCTTCCAAAAAAAATGGTAATTTTAAGATGGAATAGGCAAGCCACGATCAGACTTTACACGAATATGCTGATCAACACGATTGCAAGTTAACATCTATATACATTTTTTGTCTCTTACTGCGTAACAGGTCACAACGGATTTGCATAACGTTTGCACTGAACGACATACGGGAACTTCAGCTTCGGCTCCGTTGGCTGCTGGTATTTTAGCTCTGGCATTGGAAATCAAGTAAGGAAAACGAAAAAAAAAAAAAAAAAAAAGACAAAAAACGCGAAATTAACTGACAATAACAGCGCTTTTTAAGTTATATATGCCAGTTAGGCAACTAAATGTTACCTTGCAGGGAATCGGCGTTTTATGATTGTGGGTAATCCAAATTAAAGTACGCAGATAACGTGATGGCAGTCAAATAGGCACGCAAAGCGTGAGCGTGTCGGTATGTGTCCAACGCAAGATGGCCCATGTTGCGAGAGAGTTGAAAGCAAAATCGTATTGGTGTATTAAGCAAAGTTTGTTAAAATTGCTGTTCTTTAGGCTGAGTAAAGAAATAAGGCGAAAATGAAATAAGGGGACCTTCTTCTTTGATCCTCATTACGAGTGGTCACTTCTGTTAAGCGCTGGTATAGTTCAAAGTGTTGAGAACTTTTGGTTGCGAGCTCATGCAGTGCACCCGCAAACATATTTACCACAAGTCTTACTTGCGCATAAGTTCCTACAGACTTTCAGAGTGAAGTGTAGTGCGAGCAATTTCACTTTGTATTCACTGACAATTTCGTTTATTTCCAGTCCGCGTCTGACATGGCGCGATGTGCAGCATATTGTAGTGTGGACTTCAAATTGGGAGCCCTTGAAACATGATCAGGACTGGAGTCCAAATGGAGTGGGACTGCATGTTAACAGAAAGTTCGGCTTTGGACTGCTAGTAGCTGAAAAGATTGTTGAATTAGCAAAGCCACACAATTTTCAAACTGTTCCCGAAAAGACTATTTGTCGAGGACAAATCAACCAAGATCGCAAGTAAGTCAGAAAAATCAGTGAACAGCTTTTCCTGAATTTCGACTTTAAAATCTCCTCTCCACCGAGGGGTTCACTTGATGGTTCAATGACGTGTGAACCACTCCAGCAGTTAAATTGCGATTTCTTTTCACAGACCCATCAAGTTTAAAGAACCATTGAAGATAACCATGCACTCTAATGGATGTTCAGGTACCGCTGCCGAGATTCGCTATCTGGAGCACGTTCAACTTTTAATCAGTTTAGATTACACAAGGCGCGGGGATCTCGTGGTGTACCTTATATCCCCCATGGGAACCAAATCCTGCCTGTTGTCCCCCAGAAAAGAGGACGTATCCAACGAGGGATTCTCAAAATGGCCTTTTATGACAACGCACTCATGGGGCGAGGATCCCAGAGGTACATGGACTTTAGAAATAAAAGACCTTGGAGATAACAGACCAAATCACGGAACTCTTACCGAATGGCAGCTTATTCTTCATGGAACAAAAGAAAAACCTCATCATCAACCAATTTCTCACCCTGATAAACCACGTGACTCGGTCCCAATGCCTGAGGTACCCTCTACTTTACGGACTGAGCAAGTCCCCAGAGGACCAACGTATACTTTCGGTCCCCCGCCTGTTACATCGGTGAGTCCCGTTAAATACGTGGCACCCCAGTTGGTCACTTACACGGCACCTCCGGCTTCTGGCCCAAACGTCTTGACACTTGCAGCTCAATCTGTAGGAGAACCACAAGCTAACAAACAACCCAGCAATCAGTTTGCTAAACAGCAGGTGCAGGCTCAAAACAATTATGGCCAGCAGAGCAACTTGGGGGCTCAGCCACTTTTCTCAGCTCTCCGTAACAACTTCTTACCAGCGAACTACCGAGAGAATCAAATAGCCAACTACTATCACTATGCGAATCCTGCTAATTCTCATGAATTTATACCCCAAGTAAGCAACCCTGCGGTGCCGCAAAACACTGACCAGCTAGGATTTCAAACAGTGGGCTGGAACGGTGCGATTCCATATCGTAACCCACTGCAATACAATGGCTATAGTAATTATCTACGAACATTTGGAAGGAGGGGAGCTGGAAAGTATTTAGAATATCTTAGATACAAGAGAATAAAGTTAAAAAGGACGTAGCCACATAAGAAAAGTTTTTTTTAGAAATTCATAGCAAATTATTGTAAGATATTAGAGAAAATTAACTGCTTTGAGTGACATTTTCCACAAAAAGTACTCTACGATTTCTCTTATCTCGCTGAACGAATATGGTAAATTGCCTTACCTTGGGTTTGGCTAAGCTCTGAAACACTGTAGCGGAAACATTGATGCGGGCAAAAATGTTTTAACTTTTTTACAACATATTCAGTTTATCGGCTCCTCCACGATCGCAAAGTTCTTTGCAAATAAAGTTCAAACATGGATTCAGAGGCTCAATTGCCCCAAAAGGCATCCTTATCCTTTTTTTGGCTAGTGAGAATTTCAGCAATTCTTGTCGCAGCAACAATGTTTCCAATGGAGGCGCTGGGACGTTTTATTGGCTTAACGATCACGCAGCCGCAAACGTAACACAAAATTCGCGTGTAGGGTTCTATCAAGCCAAACTAAATGGCGCACGTATGCGTATTTAGAGTGACAGAGCAGATAGGAGGGCAAGAATATATGAAGAAGCGAAAGAAAACAGGTCCTTTACCCATAGATGCAGAGAAACAGGTGGTTACGTTAACTTTGCATGGAGATAGTCTCATTCGTTTGCGCCGGTGTTCACGTAAAAGTCAGGCCAATTGGAAAAAGGGACCAAGGCAGATGTACCTTACTACCTAACGCGTTTTCAAACAATAAAGTGTATTGTTTAACTTGTTTAACTTTACGACACGAAACTAACTATAGAAAACTTTGTGAGCGCACTACCCTGAAATCCTTCTTTGTAGCCTGATGGGCCCTGCATCTCATCATTTACAAAAGTTCAGAGATGGGACCTGAGGTAAACCGTACACAAATCGACAAAATGGCTTTAAATGTGGCAACTTTCTATAGATCTCGTATCCTTGGTTCAGCTGGCTGGGCAGGGAACTAAATTTAGGTCAAAGAACCAGCGACTCTTGGGCTTTATCCTATGGCCAAACGCACCTATGTTATCGTTTCGTAAAACTACCCAAAAGGCTGCCGGGAACCTAAGCGGCAAACAGATCGCGATTACGCGGCACCGGTTGTAAAAGCTAAGCCAGTGAAAATGACTGTGACGTTGAAGGTTCTCTCACAGGGGGAAGAGCATGTTTAAAATCCTCGCAACTCTATATGACCTGTAAAGCACTACGCAAAATTATTCTACTCGATATAATAAGTACTTTCCATGGATAGTAACGGAAAAGTGGCATATCTTATAAAAGCCAAAAAGAAGATTAAGACGGGTTTTACGAGAAAACTTGAGAAGGTTGCAAACGCTCTGGTTTTCAGGAGGATGTATTGGAAACGGAAAATAGTGGAAAGGGGATCAATTAAGATTTTAAATATTAGTTACACATTGCGGCCTATCAGCTTTTCTTGGTGTACTTGAAGCACAAGTTGAGGTTTTAACTGTCACCACTTTTTGAACAAAAAGTGATGAAAGCGTGTTCCATGTTTCTTCCTTGAATATGATTTAACCTGTTAAAAAGCCAAGGAAAAGTACTGAAATGTTAAGCAAGTAGAGGCAACCAGTAATAGTATTAAGGTTTATCTGTAAATAGGTGCAGTGTTGCCTCTTTGGGCAACGATATTCGGGGTCTTTTCACTCAAAAGACCCAATAGCCAATCACAACAGAATAGCCAATCAGAACGCAAAGAAAATGGGCACGGTTTTGATTGGCCAATCACTGAAAATGACCCGGGTAAACAATGAGCTGGAGGATGCCTTTAAAGGAAAATATCCTCTCAAGATATTCAGTCCTTTAATAGATTAATGACTAGGATTAGGAAATAAAAGGGAAATTTCTTGTCAAACGAGTCTTTACTGTAGTTTTCATTCTAATATTCACAAGGTGTCAGTCGAGAGCTAGGACACAATCTCAGTTTAGGTTTACCAGTTTCAGCACTTGTTCAATTTGGCTGCTGTCTGTTTGCTGTTATATGGTTTCATTGAGGTCCCATGATTTATGAGTCAATGAGTCAATGAGACTCACAGTCAATATATAGCAATAATTTATTGATTAAGCTAAGCCCTCGTTTCAGTGATTAGGCCTAGGCACTCTCTGAAATTTTAGCTTTCATTTTATGGGTTAGGGTAACTGCACTAACTCATTGACTCATGACTCATAAATGCTTGATACTCCTGATCAACTCCATTCAGAAGATTACGTCAAGCCGACCACATTGGGATTACAGGAAAGGCCAGACTCCGTGCCCTACTCTTTTCGACTAGTGTGTGGGATCTTTAGCGTCCTACGGAGTCCCACAGACGGTTTATAGTCCTTCGCCGAGAAGACTGGAAAGTCTGACCATTTGCGGATGTAATAGACCATATTCGTATTTTCAGTATTGGACTGGAACTAGCTTGCAATGGAGGCTAATATGGGGAAATCTTTTCAAATGCAAATACTTTTTAATATATTCCCCCGCATTAGCCTCCATTGCAAGCTAGTTCCAGTCCAATAATAGGAATACGAATATGGTCTATTACACTGAAAGGCAGCACTTTCTCCTCAGTTATTTTAAGACCCCGAGTGTTAGTCCGGCCGGAGTCGTATTTACGACCTCCCGCATGGCAGCCCGATGCTCAACTAACTGAGCCACCAGTGCGCGTTTATTCTTGGAGTGGACTTATCGTTGGACAAAGGTATCAAACGTTGGCAAATGAACATTGCTTTCAGTTCAAGACAATTGTCCCATAAACGTAGTTTCATGATCTTGCTTCCCCGAGTCCCTTATGGTCCAACTCAAACGCAAAAATCCAGTTGTCCTTTGCAAAATGATTCAGTCCAAGTGGAAATAGGCTTCTCGTTTCCCAACCAAAACAATATAATGTAATTAAGACACCTTGTGGCGTTTACATCGGATGCGGAAGTTATGTAAAAGTTTGGTTGCAACTGTCAGTGACGACTGAGGAGAGAGAGAGTGTGTCAGGAGCACATAAAAGACTTTGGTATCGGAGCATTTCGTTTGTTTGTCGTTTGTGACAGAAGATAATTGCAAAATACTTGGCAAAGTGAAACCTGGAGTGGATTGTAATTGCTTTGGTTTTTTTTGTTTTTGAGCCGGCCAACAGGACTGAAGGCGCTGTTACACTGTGAAATTTTTCGTGCAACTTGTCTCGCAATGCTTTTTTGCAAAAATACAAATGAATGATTTCGCTTTCGCGTTACCTGCTTAAACGGACCTTGGGAAAATCCGAATGTGTGTCGTCTACGGAACACCATATTTGAGTGAACTGGACTGGAAACAAAATGATTGATACAAAACCTTTATTTACATCTTGCACGAAAGAAAAAAAGCAATGTCCCATCATTTTATTTTTAGAAAGGCTTTAAGTTCCTATGCTAGTTATTCTATGTAAAGTGACAAGAGACAAGACCAGTAGTGTCATGTTGAAAGCAATACAACTACAAAAGCAATGTGCCTTTTCCTACACATTTTCTCTAGGTTACAGTTATGTCTGCCACAAATTCTGTACACAAGGCGATTGACAAAGTTCCTTTTTCCCCAACATTGAGAGTGAAAATGAAAACTTAGTTTGTAGAATATCACCAGTGCTCGACACAAAAATCACCACGGGGAAACGCCAGTGATAACAGTAAATAACTGGTACATTGCAATGTACATGTAAAGCCTGGCAGGCACTGATGAAGATACTGCCATAACAAAGATGTTCAATTCGTATATAAGCAAGTATGATGTCATTAACCCTTTGTTGCTATCTTCTTCCTCTTCCCCTGCCTCTGCCACGCCCTCTACCTCTACCACCAGGAGGCAGGCGACCACGCCCTCTTGCAGCTGTTAAAAGAAAAACATGTCAGTCCCCTTTCACCTAGGGCTTGAGACCAGCACTAGTCAACTCATCACTACACCATATTCATAAAAAGCGACCAAAAAATTATTCTTTTGTCTTTGTGCCAATCATCCTCACTAGCGGAGTAGCCTCCCTTTGTAGCAACATTTCTTTTGAATTTTGTTCGTGAAAACGAGGCTAGTGAGGATGATTAGCATAAAGACAAAAGAATAATTACTTAGCCACCACTTCTTAATATGGTCTATAACTTGTAAGTACTGAGCTTTCATCCAGTAGACTTTCAAGTACTCCACTTTTCATTACCGCCAATAGGGTGTTTTAGCAACATGGCAACACCAATGAAAATTTCATTTAAAAACTAACATTTTAGACAATTATGGATTGTTTAAGATGGTATTCAATTCTTTGTGAGTGGTTGTAGATGTTTTTGAGGTGGTTGTAGATTTTTTTTGAGGTGGTTGTAGGTGGTTGTACATGTAGATGGTTTTAGGTGAACTTAGGTGGTTTTAGAAGGGGGGTAGTTTCTAAAGAAACTGTGGTGCTGCGTCGGTGGCGAAGTAGTATACAAAAATTTTGGTTTTATCAATGGAGTTGATAATGGAACTTGGCCACCGTACAGAGATTCTAAAAGCTGGCTTTAGGTTGTTCCATGTTTTAGTAACAACGAGAACCTTACATGTACATCTGGATTACATGTAGTAGGAATGCAATTGAAGTAATGTTATGTAGAGAATGAAAGATTCAGATTTCATTCATACTGCTTAATGTTAATGTCCTTAAATACAGCATACATGTGCATGCTGCACATGCAACACCTTTTGAAGCCATTAAAGCTTCATGGTGTTGTTTTCATCCCCCTTGCTATTGTTCTCAACCAAAAGAAACTTAA
>OX421448.1:39463413-39473413 GCA_949126865.1 Montipora capitata | reverse complement strand
GCATACAATCACCTGGTAGACAGTTGTCATTACCAGGGCTACCTCCTGACTTCTCCAGCCCAGTACTGCCACAACCAGGGCAATGCATGTGACGCATACAACACAAGAGTAAGCCTCAGCAAGACTGAAACAATGAAATCGAGCAGAACACCAGGCAACCTCGCCATAAACATCAACAGCTACTGTATCAGCTTGAGCAGGAGAAATAATTCAAACACTTTGAAAGCATCTTCACAGAGGCTGACCATCTTGGGAAGGACAGAGCAAAACAAGGACACACAAAGCTAATGCAGCAAGCTACAAGTACCACCTACATCGCAGCAATTGCAGAAGAGAGAAGATGTTGTCGAGGTCACCTATTGTCATTAATGTGCCAACCGGAGCCTCATTGGCTGTCAAAACAAAGGGTCTTTTGTTCCTGTGGTTGGCAAACTTGAATGACAAAAGCAATGTTTGTAAACAGATATCTTCACTATACCCCGCCACAGCTCACCACTATTGTTTCCCCTAGACAGCATTCTTCGAAGAATGAGTCCGAATACAACAGAGCTTATTCTTACTCTCTGAAATGCAAATAAGTTGCGGGGTATTCTGCAATTTAGCCCCTACATGTACATGTACTGTAGGATCACTTCTTCAGCACCTCAGCGTCCCTTGCACTCAGATAGCCTGTGTACAGCCGCCCACTCTCCGCAAAAAAAAAAAATCGGAGAGGAGCATCTGTGATTTAGCATTAGTAATCGTGTTCCGAAATATTTTGCATACATTATTGAGTGATCTACGCTAACCAAACTTTGCATGGCTCATATTTCTTTGGAGCTAAATTATCAAAATGGTGGTCAATGAGGTAGATTTCAAGATACCTTGGCTTTATAGCATAGAAACACTCTTTAAAGGACGCATTTGCAAGTCTTCCAACCGGGTACGGCTCTGATCGTCAGAGCAGCACAAATCGTTGCCGATGAGCTGTTATTTTCC
The DNA here is from genome assembly GCA_949126865.1 of Montipora capitata. NCBI lineage: Eukaryota > Metazoa > Cnidaria > Anthozoa > Scleractinia > Acroporidae > Montipora > Montipora capitata. Next base: position 39,472,435 of record OX421448.1, on the reverse strand, counting down.
TCGATATGTCCACATCAGAAATCTTCCAGGGCAACACGCTTTGTATATTGTTCTTGAGAATGGCTAGGGTGGTCCAAACAAGGCGCTGGGATTACATTGTCTGGTAAGAGCGGGAGACTTTTTCGAGTGGACAATCTTTTGAATAGTGCTGTATTCACCTCGTGAAGATTCATCAGGAGCGCTTTTGTTTCTTTAGCGCTGACAACAATTCCTACATATTCACGTAGAATCGATTTCCACGTTACACTCCATAGATAACAATTCCGCTTGTACTTTAAAAGAAAAGCCTCTTTGACCATCAAAAAGATTTTTATTCGCATTTTTTACCGTGTGCAAAGTACACACGAACTCGTCGTAAACCCTCTCACGGTGGTTCTCACGGTGTTGATGTGGAGAAATAAAAATAAAAGCCAATCAAAACTCGTTGTTTCAATGATGTAATGATCGATGGGCAAAAACCAAAGAAATCATTTTCCACACATCCCAGGAAAAATCACGTGGTATTGAACACGATTATCAATGGTAAATCACAGACGCTCCTCTCCGATTTTTCTTTGCGGAGAGTGGGCGGCTGTACACAGGCTAGCACTCAGATCATCAACTCAATTCTCCTCCCTACCTTAACCAACCAATGTCAAATCCAAGCGGCTGAATTATTCGAAAGAAACCAAGCGGCTGAATTAAGTACAGAGCACAATAAAATTATTATCATCGTTTATGTGTTGTTGCTGGAACCGCATTCATGACCATCATCTTAATGTTCATGTTCTTAATGTTAGTGTTCAGAGATAATTCTTCACTTTTCAAACAATTTAGCGTTAAAATCTAACACTTGTGCCTCTCGTAGCAACAGCCAAACTTGCCTGTGATCGTTCCATGAACGACTGTTCCATTTTTCAATTCGATGGTTACCGTCTCGTGGCTTAGCTTCATTAAAAACCTGTAAAGAACACACACATCAGAAACGTTAACGAAATAATATAATCTAACAAGGGAAGAAAAAAATATACATTCACCTACCTGACAAGTTTCATGGTTGCGAACTGAAAAATTCAGGATGCAACCGGATTACAAAAATTACCAAACTTTGAAAACTCAAAGATGGCCGCAAAACGTCTCTGAACGTTTAACCTCGATTCCAGGAACATGTTGGGTACTACCTCGCTTGTGTGATCGAACAGCTGTTCCCATGGAAACCTTCAATGTAAAAGCAGGAAAATCAATATGGCGATGTCAGATGTGGACATGAGCAGTTCTTTAGACCACGACGAAGAACCTCTTGCTGAACTTACGGACGAGGAACTGTATAATCTTGTTCAAGAGAATTTGTAAGTCTAATATAATCACTAGGAATCGTGGGCACAGTTGTCCTTGTTTCTAAATCATGGCGTTTATAATACTGTTACTGCAACCAGGTTGCAATTGCCCAAACATGGTTTGATGCTACTCTGGCTTAATTGAATGCGTGATAATTGACTATAAGCAAATTTCATTGTCATTTACAGGGAAGAAAAAATAATCCCTAAGCTTTTATTTTAATAATTTGTTTCAATGCAAACATTAAGTTGATATTGATTCAACCAAAGAAAACCTGAAATTAACCAGAGTAGCTGAGACAGTCGGGAGGAGCAAAATTGAGGTGTATGACACTGCCTACAAGTAGCGCTGATACACAGTATTTAAGTCTAAGCACCCATTTTAAAACGGTTAGCTTTCAATAACTGTGATTTAGGATTAGTCTGCAGTCTGCAAGTGTCAGATACTGGCAAAATTGCTTTATTTACAATATACCGCTAATGTTATAGTGTGCTTGATGTCTTGATGCAAACATGAAGTCGATCTGATACAACCCAAGTATAATTGCAAAATTAATAATTTTGATATTCTATATATTACAATAATAATAGCGTTTTTGCAAGCGTAATGGCCGTGTAACACTTATATTTCAACAGACTTAACTATTACTAAAGAGTGTAATGTGAAGTGCTTACGTGTACTACCCATATAGACCATGTGGGTGTTAGCCCTACTAATGGATTGGGTCCACACAAGGACAGAGAAAACTCTGACCGGGGTGGGAATTGAACCCATGACCTTCGGGTTAGATCACTGCTGCAGCAGCCTAATGCTAATCGCCGTGCAGGAGGTTCTTACATGTACATGTAGTTCAAAAGTCAGTTCAGACAGAAGTGCCATCCCTCAATTGCATTATTTGCTCAAATAGACTTCATGTAAGGGGACTAGGATGATGGAAGCCAGTTTGTATTGTTACATATACAACGGTTACCATAGACAGTGAGCATATCAGTTGCAGATTTACATGACTGTACTGTAGTCTCCTTCGCAACCGCTTTTGGATGTACTGTCCTGCAGCATTCCCCCTGTTACGTGATATGTCTGAGTCAATTTCCTTGAGGCTGATAAAAGTTGTTCAGAAAGCATAATGTAGAATAGGGAAATAAAGTAAAAATTTTAAAACATACATGACTACCTAGGCTGAAAGTCTGCTAATAATGTGTAATCCAAGTAATAATTTATTAATTAAGCCATTTGGTCAAGGGATAATGTTAATCACTTGTCTTCAGCATTCTGGAGTACATGACTTGTGTATGTGAGCTACCATATTTAAAGAAAATAAAATTTTCCACTATGAGTATGATGATCATGTAATCGTTGTTTTGTGTAAACTGTAGTATGATCTGATGATTACAATTTTGTGTATCACAGACATGCCAATGATGTCCTCAAAAATGAAACTACAATGTTTGAAAAATATCTGAAAAGGGTGGATCCAAAGGACATAAAACTGCAACAGGCTGGTAAGTTTTGGTATATATTTTGTGGTTCAATGTTTTTTCTTGGTTTAAAATTTCTAAAACCAGTTTAATTTTGATTTTTCTTTTTCTATATTAATTATCACCTGATGATAATCTGAAACAAAGGAAAATTTTGTTGTTTGTCATCTGAGGTTATATGTCACCATTTGGTGATTGCTTTAGGTTTCACTGTTCACTGTTTTGTTTTATTACATTCAACTATATAAGCCACCCAAGGTCCTACTCAACCAGTGATTGAGTCCAGTCATAGAGGATTGAGAAAGAAATCAAGATCAAGGGGACCATCTTTAGACAGGTAAATGTATAAATGAAGAAAGGATTCAATTGCACTTGGTGATAATGTAATTTGAGTAATATTTTGTTGTGATAAAATCAAAGGTAATCATAACTTGAGACTACATGTATTATCAGCGTTTCTTATGCAAGTAAAATTGTGAATGTTAAAAAGCCAGTTAAAAGTTCTTTCTTAACGTAGTACCATTTTGCTGTGTTCTCAATTCCTTGGTTCATGTCACAGAAACACTTGAATGTTTACTTTGACATAATATTAGAGTCTGACTCTGTCAGTCAATATAAAAAATAATTATTATTTTTGTTTTCCGTTAATGGTACCATTTTTCCTGTGAAAATTTTCTAGGCACTTAAAGTTAACTGCAGAGCAGAAGTGTGATATTGCCCAGCGCGAACTGGAAGAGTTACGAGATGAAATTGAAAAGCTCAAGGATGAATCTGAAAAGATACTCGATAACTTCCGAGTAAGTGACTTTAGAGAATGTATAAATCTACACTGCCAAATTTTCTATCTCCTTTTGCAGGAATTCTTTTTATATGTGTCAGATCACATTTCACATAAGGAGACACTCTTAAGTGCAAAGAAAACACATACATACTGTAAAGTATTTTTAAAAATGGTTAATTGCGTGCCTTGAAGTGTTTACTGGAAACTGATTGTACATGTTGCATTAAAAAAATGTCCTTGGTTAAAAAAGTTTTCAAAGTAGTTTGGGGTTTTACTTTCCTTTGCTGCAGATCATGATAATGACTGTTTTGTCAAAAAGTCTTAACTAAAGACAAACAAAGTAAAAAACAAACCAGTCCGACAAAATGTTAAGCAAGAAAAAGTCTCAACTACAACATAATTTATTTTGATGTTTCTTACAGGCTGTCATGGAAGAAGCTGATATCAGAAGTGCTGAAGTTAAGAAGTCTTCATATGAATTTGAAAGAGATATTGTCAAAGGAGCTGTTAATCAGGTAGTAATCAGATTTCAAGGTTCTCTGCTCTGTCAACTCTTTCCTGAATTAAAAACTGACGTTACATTATCACATTTTATAGTGCAGACATTTCAAACCTCCCGATTTGATGTGTTGCTTCCCACTCTACCGATTTTTATCAGCACAAACGGGAAGTGGTATGGCGTTCATAGATTTCAAACGAGCCCGGATATTTTGGTTTCGCCACTTCCTAAATAGGACAGACACTGACATTTTTTAAATCATGTAACTCAATTAACACACAAGTGCTACAATTTGAGTTTGCATTTGGGTTGCATGATTTTTGCATGATGGCTTCTGTCCATGTGTTGTTGCCAGGCAATTGGGTGATAGCTTTGATCATCTTGTCGTTGGCTTTCCACTTGTCCTCCAAATTCTTAGCCTTGGAGTATCAATGTGGTGTTGTTTGGCAATCTTGTCCAACTGATTGACGCCTGGATCGCCTCGCTTGAGTCGTTTCTTGAGATGTGTACCCGGTCCTATAATGTACTGGTATCCCAGCCAATGAGATTCGATGCCCGTCTTGGCCAACAGATTTTTCATGTCAAACTTGTCCCCTTTTTTTATGTCGACGGCGCGTCTTGGGAGAGACGGCCTCACTCAGCCTTCATGTCTTTTGTCTTGAATTTCTCAGAAGTCCTGCCCATCAAGATGCCATTGGAGTTTACTGTTAAAATCCAACCAACCAGCCGGGCATTGCAATTTCACTACTTCGGTGGGGCAACATCCTCAGACTTTATGGCCTATTTTCTGAATGGATTTGGAGGCCACCTCCAACTTATCCGCCACGGTCTCTCCTGAAAAAGGATGTCCGGCAAAAGGCAATTTGCTCCAATCGACCAGGTTGACGGCACCGTTTGAAAAGATTATTTATTTAATGAAATCTGAACGGTTGATATTTTGTAGGCACTCTTTGAAAAAAATGTCTGAGGGGTCCAAATTTTACTGGTTGCACTGTTGTTGTCGTTATCACTATCATAATTGCAGTAACTTTTAATATTATAATTGTTATTGTCATTAATTACGTGTATATCTGGTGTTTGAGAATAATTGAAGACATGCTTTTCTAGACTGTATATTTGCGAAAATATTTTTTGTTGCCTCAAAGCAGGTTTTTTATTTGTCTACGTTTTTAATGTACTGTACATACATGTATTTCAGAGAACCAATAAAGTTATTGCTGAGAGAGTTACCAAATACCTGGAGGACAAACTTAGATCCAGGGTAAGCTCAATTTGAGTTCCAATTTAAACTGAGATGAGAAGTTTTCAATCAGTTAATGTTTCACAAGTCTAGAATATAAACATAAACTAAAGAATTTTTTTTTTCTTGGTAATTATGCACACCCTTATTATCATTGATTAAATGTGATCACCAACTCCTTTACTTAAAATAACACTTTTCCATACAGTAAATTGCAACTTTTCAACCTACAGCAATAAATTTAAGTGGTTTTTGTAATATCACAAGGCCAATTAACAACAATTAATTATTCAGTTATGAAACACTCATTACACCCAGAGTATCTGACTAATTGTGACTAGAGATAAAAAACTCTTGATAAATCTTTAAACTACTATGAAGTTATTGTACAGTGTACATAATTTTTACATTAAATTTATTGATACATTTTACATAGTATTACTCAGGAACTAGACAAGGAGAAAAACTGTGGCTAAGTGTTATTATTTTTGTGTCGAAGGTGTTGTTTATACATCAACTCCTTTTTTTGATTGTAGGACACTGCTATCGAGAAACTTCGTCTCAAAAACTCTACTCTTAAGGTTCAAAAGAGGAAACTTCACATGCAACTAAAACAGGTTTGTAATTGTTATTATTTTTCATGTAGGTCAACAACCACATTCATGTATTCCTACATGTATTCTTGGTATTCTAGACCCAAACGCTCTGAGTTATATACCCTATGCTAGAGTAAACTGCTTGAAAACCATACCCTTCATAGCGGCACATACCTATATAGCCCATATATGGCAGTACCCCGCTCCCCCCTTCCCCCGGGGTAAATGTCTATGTCAGTGTATGCACTGGTTATTAAATCACTATCCGTTGGATTTAAGTGCTAATGATATCTATAACTCACAGTCAGTTCTACATGTATCTGAAGTCCAAGATTTAAGGCGACAGCTTAGAGAAAGTTGAAAGGGGTGTAGATTGGTCATGGAGGATTGAAATGAGGGATTACCTTGTAACCGCATATATTGGTATAAAATATCCAGTTTCAATTCCAAAGTCCACAGTCCACATTCTGTGACCCAGTGAGAGGGTTATTAAATTGTGATCGTGGATATTTGTTTAGAATACATTTAATACTGTTGAATTTTAACGGCATTGATTCCAATCAAAACCAGGAAACAGATGCTTTGCAAGTCTCTACTATTTAATACTTTTTCTTAACAATACTGGGAGAATTATAAAATTACCATATCTGTTTAATACAGAGTCAGACGATAACACAAAAACTCATTTCCAGTCACGCAATTCTTATTATTCTTCATATTTCCCCGTTACTCTGTCATGGGTCTTCCGCGGTTTTAATAATGGTCATCGTGATTGCCTCTGTAGGAATTAAGAGGTACCGAGTTCAATTCCCACTTGAACTGCCTTCTACGAGACAGAGAAATCTTACGTGTGCACAGCCAGAGCGTGACCCGAAAAAAAAAAATTTAGAACAAAAACGTTTAAAGTCCAAAACCGGAGTCGAATCAAATCTTCGAACAAAGTAATAAAAAAGACAGTGGAAAAATTATACTAAAACTTAGTCTAGTTATAAGAAAATGTACAGCAAAGTTGATTAATCTTCTACATGCATATGTACAGTTTGTACGTTAATGCAAAATGATCAAGTGATTGACATTTAATTTCCTACTTTGTAGAAAGAAGAAATGGGTGAAGTACTTCATGAAGTCGACTTCAATCAGCTAAAAATTGAAAACCAGCAGTACCTTGAAAAGATTGATGAGAAAAATCAAGATCTTTTGAGGCTCAAACTCATGTCCACAAATGTACAACAAATTCTCAACACCTATAAGGTATGAGGTTATTATAAATATAGTCTTTATGTATTGTAATAGTCATGATATGAATACCACTCTAATACAGCAAACAAAGAGTGATGGTCGCATCTTTTGTGGCTTCTTTTAGTTCTTCTCGTTGAGGGTCAGGCGAAAAAACGTATACATGTACCTCAGTACATCAGATCTAAAACCTAACATCTTAGATCTAAAACCTAACAGTCAATCTAATGCGTGGTGCAACAAGGTTCTTTTTCAAGGTGCATGTTTATTAAAGGTTGAGTTATGACTAATAACATGTAACCAAAGTCAACAGTACCAAGAGATATAGTATACATGTAAATACCAGAAGAGATTCTTCTTGTAGAGGCAAATGGGTGCAGATGAATATTTAATGCATTTAATTTTATTAAACTTGAACAGAAAAAGTTGAATACACTCACATTGGAGTCTTCAAGGTTAAAGACGGAAATTTCACAAAGAAATGAGTTGCTGTTTAAGATTGATGCTGAAACTCAAATGGTTGAGAAGGTACATTGTAACTCATTATTTTCTTTTCTTCGAATAACGTATTATGGCATGGTTTTGGTGTGACATTTACTCTTTGCAAATCTCTGCGGAATCAACTCTCTAAGATATTCTAAAAGTCAATTGATTGAAGTGATTGACCTAATAATAATTACATCTGGTTAGCTCTTTATCAGCAAACAATTACCCTGGCGTAAGTATGTCACGTAGCTATCCTTCGATTCCAGTAAAGTGGTTTGTGGTGGGTTGTAAATGTACAATCATTTAGACGACCAAAGAACCAGGTTGTTTATAGTGAAAGATCAGTTCCTATGAAAAGTGAATTGTCAAAGTTGTTTGTGCATAAAATTAATTGTTAAAATAATTACTTAATGGTCAAAGGCTTTCTCCAACTCGTTATTGAACTGACCTTAACTATCTTTTATGACTGTATCATTGTCAAGGAGAGGACAAAGGCAGAAACATTAAATTCAAGGCTAAAGCAGCAGCTTACAGACTATAAAGTACCAGATGTAAGTACATTGTAAAATGCAGCATTTGTCACAAACAATGGAGTTTGTTTGGTCATGGTAGATTTGTATAGAGAATTGTATCAAAAATACAAGTACATAATACAATGTACTTTTGTTCAGAAGAACAGGTGCAAGTCATGTTTTGGTAATTGAGCCAATTTGAGAAGTTTCATTTGAACAACAACATCTCATTCACAGGCTTGTAACATATATTTAATACTATTGCTCAACAATCATTCTTTTGTCTAATTCCAGGTTCTGGATTACGTCACGGAACGAGCTGATTTATATGAACTTAACAAAACGGTATTAAAGTTCTGACAATATTATTAATTACTTTATTAAAGTCATAATAACCCATACCTGTACAGAGATATGTTCTTGTACATAGATTTGGATATGGCTTACTTCTTTCTTTGGACTTATTATGGAATTGTAATGTCTTTCTTTTAATATCATGACATAACCTTTTTCTAGGTACGCATGTGGGAAAGAAAAGTTGAAATTGCACAGGTCAGTTTTATAAAGTCCCTGGAGGCCTTGGTTGTTCAAAAGGTGGATAATGTTATTCAGCGGATAAATCACAATCAAAACCAATTTGTGTCCATTGGATAGTGCTATCCACGTTTCGAACAACTGGGGCCAGATATTGTTGTAATACAATAATAATATTATTAATAATTATTATTAGCCTTGTACTGGGGAAGTATCATCATTTTCTAATTACCGGTATTATTATTCAGTTGATTTGGCTAAGAGATGGAGCCTTCATGGACCTCCTGAAAAGAGCCTCAGAAGTGTAAACCTGCCAATCTGGTAGTTAATTTAATCAGTTTGG
>OX421448.1:39450913-39453413 GCA_949126865.1 Montipora capitata | reverse complement strand
CTTACAGGGTCGGGCACTGTTTGAGCCAGTGGTGGTTGTTGCATAACCGACGACGGCTGCGTGGACATCAGGGACTGCGGCGGCGTGTGTAAGAGGGGAGAAAACGATGTGATCTGCGACGACTGAGATACTGTTTGCGGCCACCACTGAGAACAGGTGGTAAATATAGACTGGGAAGACGTTGTTACTATCGACTGGGAAGACGTGAGCATTAACGGCTGAGAAGATGGGTTTACTAACAGCTGGGAAGACGCTGCTGTTGAAGGCTGTGGGGAAGGCAAGGACTGTACAGGCAACTGCATGGAACCGAGGGGCGAGGTGTTCCCTGACTGTATCAAAGTGGGTGGTAACGGGCGACGTGGCTTCTTAGATGGGAGTTGCACTGACGTGGAAGGCAATGCCTGGGATGGCACGGGTGTTGACACTTGTACAGAAGACCGCGGTACAATCGGGGCCGACATTGGCGCTTGATAGGGTAAATGGGTCGCCGATGGTGACGATTTTGGAGGAGGACCAGTGGCATTGGAATTTTCTGAAAGGAGTATTTGTAAAGTGTCCTTTGTTAGCCTCTTCTCTTGTAGAAGGGGAGCATCGTCGTGAACATTCAATACGTATAATAGCACCCAGAGCACGTGTTTACAGTGGCAGGATCGCAGGTCGGGGCAGGAACAGGACGGGGTGTGGCAAATGTCAACATCGTACTGTGTTTGTCCGCGCTTAACAATGAACTTTCTGTGGTCTGTTGCGATCTCAACCATACCATCAAGATGCATTTCGCTTGCCTCCCTTTTTGTACCTTCCAGACATTTCGTAAGCTGCTTGCTAAATTGCCCCTTGGATGACTTCACATTTTTCCTTTTCTTCCCTCGTTTCGTGGGGCTGTGAGACGATTCGGGATCTACAAAACCAGCGGCATCGACTGGAGAGTAAGGGTCTCCTTCGAAATCTTCTGATAAGATTTCGCTTCCGTAGGCTCGTGCTCTTTGTAATTGACCTAATCGGAGCCGTTTGTGGACCTCTTTGGTGCTTGGACCTTTCCTCGTCGACTTTAAAGAGCCTTCTAGGAAGCGCTTTACGGTCTTTTCCAGGAGCACGTTTTCGCCAACATCATGACGAGCTGCATCCACGAGGGTCAGTTGTATAGCGCCTGACTTAACCCACGTAGAATAACCAGTTTCAGCCATGTTCAAGCGTGGGGCATTAACGCTGTTTTTGAACGCTCGGAAGATGTGCGTTTTCCTACTCTCCCACCACTGCACCCAGGGAGAAAGAAATTTTCTTTCCTCTGGTTTCTCCTTGATAAATCTATTCAAATCAGCCCTCTTTTTTTCAAAAACTGAAACCGTATTGGCTTCCAGAAGCGCACCGGCCAACTGCTCGAAGTGGGTCCTGCTGGCTCCGTTCAATTTTACGCTTTTACGATTCACCGACTGCTTGTAGTGGAATTCACACGAGACCACTCTGGAGACCGCTGCTTCTCCAAATATGATCTTAATGGCGTTCCATTCTGCTGCAGCCTCATCCAGAACCCAGCCAGTAGGATTGAAAACGTACTCTTTGTTTCCCGATAAGGCTTGTAGAACCTGCGAAAAATGACATTTCAACTATCTTCATAACTTCTTTGGATGCTTCGCTCATTGAAGGTGTTATTTTACTCGTTTGTTACCTAAGTTATTTTCATCTGGCGTAACTTAGGGTTATTACTCGATCACCATACGTTCAAAAAGTTCCCGAGAAACAAGATTTGTAAATGAAATCACTCTATCTTATATTGTTACTTTTAACCAGTTATTTGATGCACCAACTAGACCACTGCCCAGTTGCATCTGATTCTCTGTCAAAACAAAACCAATCATAGGAACATGTGTTTGGATGTACGTTCTTAGCTTTGTTTTGCGCGTTCTTTATGTAATCGCATATAAAACGGCAACGAAAATGGCCTATTTTTGACTGAAAAAGATACTTTAGCTACGTCTGTCTGAACATTTCGTATTAAGAATACAGCAATGTAAAGACATACCTCGTTTAACAAAGACCAAAATTGTACGAAAGCTTCCGTTTCCTCTCTTGAGGACTCCATAGTTGCAAGCTTGACCAGTTTGCGAAGCAGCGGATGATACACCCACAACGTTAAGGTCTTGAATCCGGGGCACCTTTTATGGGTGGCATCTGCGTAGCAGTATTGCTCGTACAAGAGTCCGTTGCCATTTCTATCCATGCTCAATGCCATGTCTGCTTGGAAACGAGAGCACTTGAACACATACGTCAAACTCCCATCTTGTCGTTCATCATTAAATCTGTAGACGTAGAATGGATCTTTCTCGTCACAAAATTTTTTGAATTCACAAAGCGCATCGAATGAGTGTCCATTCTGCTTCAGGCTTTTTTTCGCTTTTGCTTTCGTGTTCTGAATTCGTCTAGAATCGGAGAGACTTTCCGCAAGGGATTCTATTTCTTCCCATGTACTGCCAGTTTTCTTCAGAGCGCAGACTAAAGTGTT
>OX421448.1:39440913-39443413 GCA_949126865.1 Montipora capitata | reverse complement strand
TAGACTATAAAGGGGTAGGGGTTCTGAGCAGTAGTATAGCAGCTCTCGTAACGTATAATTTGATTGGCAAATACCGAGCGAAAATTGGCCCAAGTAACCCCCGCCCCCCCCCTTCCTCTCCCCCTGGGTGTGGCACCCTTGCAAAAATTTGGAAACTGAAGTAAGAGAGTTCAATTCAACATTTCCCCGCAAAGAGCACACTGGGAAAATTCACTCTCTAATAGGAACTGATGTCAAATTATCATAAAACGTTTGGATTGAACTTTTTACAAGATACAAAAATGTGTATCGTCCAATGAGCCGTTTAATCAACCAGTGTGTCACTGGAAGTTCTGCCACCTCACGACGAACAGCTTCTAACGTGTTGACGTCAGTCACGCCTGGTTCAAGCTGAACACCTTCTTCCTCTTGAATTGCCTTCCAAATATTGCATCGTACATCATGAATCAATTTTAAGACCATCTCTTCATCACTTGCATCTTTGCTAATCCAGTCTTCCCTCAGGTCTTGCATTTTCTTGGCAAATCCTAACGCGTAATCATCGGAATTGTCATCCTCGATCAACTCAGTGAGAAGTTCTTTAAGATCTCGTGGTACTTGCGATTCGAAGCGATCTATCGTAAAGGCAAAGTTTTTGCACTCTTCGTAATTTTGTTTGCCGTCCCCAAACTGTATGTGCTTGACATAAGGAAGATCACGCTTCAGTTGCTGTCTGTTTATAGGTTGATGAGGCACATCAGCGCAATCAAAGTCACGCAAACATTCCTCGATGATACCACGACGAGACCCTTCACTGACGAAGGGTAGTATTATATTACCCAACTCGATAACAATTCGTTTCATTTCCAGTTTAATATGGTGAGGTGTTTCTCCCAAACAGCACATGGACCAGCAGTGATTTAATAGCACAAAGACAGGCTCCAGATCAAGACGAAGTTGATCTAGTTCGCTACTCTGAAAACTTTCTTCGTCATCAATCATGTATCTCAACACATCAAGGCCATTGATGTGGGGTAAGATTCGAACTTTTGAGAAAGAGTCTGCGACCATTTGGAGACGTCGAAGGGTTTTACTCCTTTTCAGTCCCATATACTGTATCAGAATGTTAACTGCTTCAGAGAACTTTCGCCATTCACGCCACAGTTGATTATTTTGCTCTTCTTTAAAACGCAGATCTTCGTCCCTTTTAGCCCTCTCAAATCGCAACTCTTCCTCTTTGTTTTCCCTACAACGCCTTTGAGCATCTCTCCGCATCACATAAACGATCCCGAGTCCAAAAAATATGGACTGTAGACATGTAGACACAATGTAAAATAGAAATGTGATGAAATCCTTGTAGACTGTAGCGAAAGCTAAGCAAGATGGGATGCTGTTGCCATTCAATACCGTCGAGTTTTCCATCATCTTCCAAGAATTTAAACAGCAACCGAGGTGAGAACAGGAAAAGCATAAAGGAAGAAGAGAGAAATTTGTGTTCAAGTAGATAATAAATTCCTCTGATTCAGTGATTGGTCAATTTTAAAGTAAGTGTCAAAACCACATCTCCCCAAAGTTCAAGGTCATTACAGAAAGCATACTCCAATTGTTGCACTGTAGGGGTAACTTTGTGGACTTTGCCTCCATGGAAAGTACAAGGTCCCGTCACAGGTCCTAAAATTTGGGTATAAATTGGAGCAAGACAAAAGAACCATTGCTATTCCGATTATCAATTTCTGATTAGGTATTGTTATATTGGTTTTGTTCTATTTTTTATGAAAGACGAGCCTAAATTTTTGTTAAGCATTTTGAGGATTCAGTCGCGATGAAAAACAGTACTAATTTAATTACTGTAAAACGAAAAACAAATGCTCCGTTGTGCCTTAAGACATATCGATTATGAAAAGTGGCTGTGAGGTTACGAAAGTTTTGACCAGCCCGGCCATGCCTCCTGAAAAAAAGTCTGTCGAGTTTACCTTTTACTGCGTTTTTCACAATTCTGCTGAATTCGTCCTCAAGCGCCAACGGCCAAACTGCGTTTTGGCTTTCATCAATCAAACTTCCGACGCCAACCACACATGACGAAATCAATCGATGCGTGACTAACCCACCAATCAGCATCTTTGCTTCCCACGGTACATTCGTATCATAATAATAATAATAATAATAATAATAATAATAATAATAATAATAATATGAATTAATAGAGGCAAGAAGACCGGACATGATTGTTGTTGAAAAGAGAAATAAATGTTGCAAAATAATAGATTTTGCAATACCATATGATAGCCGTATTGAGGAGAAAGAAGTCGAGAAGGTAGTGAAATACCAGGATCTAGCAAGAGAATTGAAGAAGTTATGGAAAATGAAAACGATGGTAATTCCTATTGTAATCGGAACATTTGGAACAGTTCCAAAGGATTTAAAGAGGAGACTAGAGAATAATATTGGTATAGAGACCAAGATAGACGAGCTTCAGAAAAGTGTTATACTGAACACGGCAAGGATTCTTAGGAAGGTCCTA
>OX421448.1:39435913-39438413 GCA_949126865.1 Montipora capitata | reverse complement strand
AATCTGCCATATGCATGACGGCCAGTGTAATTTCACGCCTTTATAATATCATCCCTTATCGCCAACATTGTGGTTGAAGTGGAGTGACACTTCCGATATGAACTAATGTTAGATTGAGAGAGATCCAATTTCTCATAATCCTTAGATAATACAGGTAGAATTGAGATGGGTAAGTAATCGTCATTTTCCCGTGGCTCAGCCACGTTAGGAATCGGACTAATGCGCGCAGTTTTCCACAACAGGGGCCATATTCATTTCTGTTAAGGCATGAGTTGATGATATGCGTGAGAGGAGAGGCCAGATACGCGGCCACCAGTTTGACAAACTTACCTGGTATGTTATCTGGTCCAGTCGAGCAGTCCGATCGCAGATCTCTGTAAGCACTTCCTGGTGAGTGACATGACAGAAACTGAAGGGGGAGTGTGAGTCATCTGTGAGACGATTGATCAACCGGTAGATGTCTTTTTTGAGCACCGGAGACGAAACAAAGACAAGCTCAGCCGTCGAGGCGAAGTGCCTGTTAAGATCGTCGGGGTCCGCACGGAGCGGTTGTTGGCTTGGATGGAGAATACGATGTATCGTCCTCCGTACCTCCCTCGGTCGCTTCGAGGAAAGCGCAGTGATCATAAACGACCGCTTCGCCTTCTTGATCAGGTTTTTGAGCTTGTTTCGAGTGTGTCTAAACATGTCCCATGCGCACTCCTTATAGGGGGACGTGCGTGCGCCTCCCGGCGTTGATTTGCGAGGTTTACTTGCAGGGAGCGAATACTCGGATCATTTAGCCAGGGCGCGGGGGGTCGGGTCACCTTTGTTCTCTTCAGCGGCGCATGTCTGTCGAGACAGTGTGTAACTAGACGGTTGAAAGTCGCGATATTGTCATTAGGGTCGTCTAAAGCATACACGATTTTTAAATTGCAGAGCAGCAAAGTCGTGAATAAAAGCCATTTCAGAAAATCGTTTTTCGTTCCTGATGAGCTTGTGTCTAGGTGTATAACGTGTAATCCGTGCATTCACGCAAACATACAGGGCGTCATGGTCGCTTACCAGTGGACATGGAAGTACTTCAGTGTAAGTAATGTGTTTCGGCGTGTTAGTAATTATATGAACAATTAGGGTTTTCCGAGTCTTTGTTATTCGTGTTGCCTTAGTGACCATCTGCTTGAGATTGAGCGAGTTTAACAATTCATTATAACGCTTCACCTCTGACATTTCAGGGCGAAACCTGTCCAGGTTAATATCCCCAGCCAAGAGTAGCATACCGTCCCACGAGGCTACGTTTGTACTTAGCAGATCCTAAAAAGTCTGTACCCAGTCAGAGAAGTTCATTTCGCTCCCAGAGCGATAAATTGTACCAAGCAAGATCTTACTGTTTTTATTGCGACCTGGAACCTCGATCCACAGGTGCTCAATTCATGATAGCGATCCTCGATGTCTTTCCTCCGTTTGAACTTTATTGTGTCCCTCACATAAATTCCAACTCCACCACCTCTTGTTTTGTCCTTGTGGTGAAAAACATGGCAATATCTTGGGATAGTTACATGTTGCAGCAAAAGTTGATTATTTTTTAGCCAAGTTTCGCCTATACAGACAGCAGGGAGCTGAAGCACGCGCGTTTTTGAGCCGCGGCCGGCAACCGGAAGAGAACTTTTCGCGCGCCAGGACAGTGATGTCTCTCAGATTTTTATACCAATCATCTCTAATGGAGAAAAGATACTTAGCAATGTAAATGTGGTTGAGTTAACACAAGTTAAAAGGGAAAACAGCTCACTTCCGGTTGCCGTCCGCGTCTGAAAAACGCGCGTGCTTACTGCTCCCTAACATCAAAGGGGTACTGCTTTGATACTGCTACTGAGTCAAACCATATTCTGGGTGTTTATATGCATTATCTTAATTTGTTTTTCATTTCCAGATAAAGCTTGTAAATGGATATCATCATTGATGATTTCGCTACTTGTACTGATCAGACATTGGTCATCCGAAACAGAGATATCGTGTGCGTAGTAGTGTAGTACACTCCCAATACATATACGGCAGATCCACTGTTTAGGGGTTGTGGACGAAACATGCTTCAGATTTATTACTTGAGTGCATTTAACATGCGTCAATTCAAAACAAGTTGCATGCAAACACAGCGCTTATGATTTTTTGCTACCAGTTTCTCACACTGACTACAACGGACATCGGGGAGCAGTTTGCTTTCTGCCTCTCGTTGAAGGTCTGCTGGTTTCCGGGCCAGGATTTGGGTTGACTGTGACATCGCCACATTGTAACAGGACGCAAAAGGTAGCCGTAGAATTGCTGTAATAAAAGACCCTTCCATATGACCATTTCTTTCAGTTCACTCTTTTGTTACGCCTCGGCATTGTTTTTCCTGTCCTCAGGGACGAGGAAGGCATAGTAGTGTCCATGGTCGCTATGGGCCTTTAGGACAGCAATGGCATCTGAGAGTACGCAAATGTTGTGAATAAACTGCACTGAGCACGGGCCAAATACTCCTGAG
>OX421448.1:39420913-39428413 GCA_949126865.1 Montipora capitata | reverse complement strand
AAATACATTTTAACATGAAGTTACGGCGTCCATGTTGGATTCCATTCTCAAATGGGGCCCGCCTGCGAAATTGTCTCTGACCAAAGGCCAATGTGAAACCTGTTCGAGGGAAAAATATTTATTTCTACTACAGTATTGATATTTTAGATCTGCCGCGGCGGCAGAAACTCTCCGAATATAAGCCGATGTGCCGCCTGTTACAAGGCTACAGAGAAAGGAAACTTAAAGAATTTAAGAAGTTTTTCGTGACATTTTCCAAACGCGAGAGCTCAGCTAACCTAAGCTAAGAGCACTTTCCACGCAACGATATGCATGTTGCAACGTGCGGTCCGAATGTATTGGGCCAGGAATCGTTCAAGTTTACGTTGTTACCCCACTTCAGGCCGATTCAGAAAGTGGAAATTTGCACGGTTCCACAAACTGTGCGCAGAGAAGTGCTCAAGAACAGGGGCCGACATTTTTTAAAAGAAGCGCTGTCAAAATGGCCAAATTAAGACACGTGAAAAAATTCCTTAAGTTCCATTTACTTATGAAAATCTTACAACCAACTTTCAAATGAACGACTTCCATTACGAGCACAAGCTCTCCGTTCTAGGCATGCGCACCTGAATTTAATTGGACCTCCATATCCACTGCGGCAGCTAACAACAAAAAAACGTGCTCGTCCTCCAGCCTCCAGCCTTACTACCTATATTTGTTTAAGTGGCAGATCGTGCGTTGCGGCCAAGGCTGTACTATTTTCGTAGGAAAAAAAAAGCCAACCAAAAATTAAGCATTAAGTAACATTAGCAAGTTTCTAGAAAAACTATTAGACTCAGTGACTCAACCGGTTGCTTCTCTTCTCCTCGTGGACATCTATATCGACCCAATAAACTTGAACTTGAGCTATCCGCCGGATAAATTACTATCCAGTGGATAAGCCATTGCGAAACCAATTGCGCTATTTAATGGATAGTGATTTATCCGGTGGATAGCGTTATCCACCTTTGAACAACCTATCCTTTCTCAGACCAGACCAAAAACTTGATACCCTATTTAAGACCTATTTCAGCCGTTACGCGGTTGGCTTAATAATTTGAGAAAGGCTTTGTGGATGGTCTCATCGCCTAATGATGAAACTGAGAAGCTTCTTCCAAAAAACATACCCAATTCAAACCATACCCTATTTCAGACCAAAACGGCTAAAAAACTATACCCTTCGGGGCCGCACATACCAATATAGCTCATATGAGGGAGTAAACCCCCCCCCCCTCCCCCACCGAGTTTCACTATGACTTATCCACTGGATAGTGATTTATCCGGGGGATAGCGCTATCCATCGTTAGAACAACTAGGACCAGGAGGCAGGGCGCTTGCCTTGAGATCTGGAGATCCCGGGTTCAAGACTCGCTCTGATCACTCGTTGGCTTTGTTCCAGGTAGTCAGTCCCTGGTTCAACTTCCCAGCTGCACTTGTAAATAGCCAACTGGTTTGCCTCCGGCCAGTTGGGATTCTTAACAGTTGTTGTTGTTCTGTTCTGGTTCTGCCGTTTCGTTGTGTTTCATTGGCCCTGAAAAGCCCCTATGGTGAGCGCTGAATTAAGTATGTATTGTATTGTATTGTATTGTATTGTATTGTATTGTATTGTCTCTACTGTTTCATTTGGCCAAATACTATCACCGGTTTTTCGTTTCAAAACGTGAAGTGCTCAGTACACAATCAGCGAAATTTTGGACCGTCATTTTTTTAACCTCCGATCGATGCTTAAAGAGTGCGAGCCAAGGACTTAATCACCCAGAGCTAATTTGATCGCCATTTTGAAAGTGTCTGAGTCGATATAGATGTCCACGAGGAGAAAAGCAACCGGTTGACTCTCTGAAGAAGTTTAATAGTTGTCTCGAAACTTACTCATGATACTTCTTTGAATCAACCTCGTTCCCAGAGCATTTCACCGCCGAGACGAGGTTGTCTTTAAATGCCATGCTTTAAGCCTGTAGACACGAGAAATCGATTTTTTGTTTTCTTTCATATTTTTCTACAAGTTTGCTATATTTGCACTGATTTATCGGCTCTATCTAATTTCTTAATCAGAAGTCTTTTAGATATAGATTTTGTAATAAAACTAACGATAAAAAGTCACGACGTTTCGACCCCTCGGAGGTCATTTTCAAGTGAGAATAAAAGTTTTAGGAATTAGCATAAATATGTAAAAACTAGATAAAAATGCGGCGAACGCCGAAATGTGATAAAAATATGTACTAAAGTGTAAAAAGTGCTAAAATATATGGAGTAATGAACGGTAGCTAGAGAAAACAATAGACAAAAAATAATTACAAGAACTGTTCTAAACAAATAATTTGGCGCGGATAGGGTATCCGATTAGGTATCCGCGCCAAATTATTTGTTTAGAACAGTTCTTGTAATTATTTTTTGTCTATTGTTTTCTCTAGCTACCGTTCATTACTCCATATATTTTAGCACTTTTTACACTTTTGTACATATTTTTATCACATTTCGGCGTTCGCCGCATTTTTATCTAGTTTTTACATCTTTATGCTAATTCCTAAAACTTTTATTCTCACTTGAAAATGACCTCCGAGGGGTCGAAACGTCGTGACTTTTTATCGTTAGTTTTTATTACAAAATCTCTATTTAATTTGCTGTCATTTGTCATCGCTTAATTGTTGTATCGTGTATTTCGTCACGTTCGTGAGATATTTATAAATTTGCCGAAATTCCGCATCCAGTAATTAGTCAGTATTTGCTTCGTTATCGCGTCTATTCAATGTACTTAAGTTCTGTTGCCTAATCATATGTAATTGCCTTTGTTCATTTCGTCGATTCATTAGGTATTCGTCTTTCGTATAAAAGTATTGTATTTCCTTTTGTAAGTCAGTTGTTGTACCCGGAGTTGCCGCACAGATCTTGTAAGTAGTTAATTTTTCAGTCGTGGTTTTTGGCGTTCTGAAGTTTAGTTTTTTGGTATCTTGCTTGTAACTTTGTATTTCTATATTTCCTTTTTTTTTTATAGTGAATCGTTAAGTTAAAGTACGAATTTTCAAACTGTACAGGAGTTCAATTACAAAGCCTTTAAATGCAATGCTGTGCCAAGGCCGCAACGCACGTCGATCTCTCACTTAACAAATATAGATAGTAAGACAACCCTATTATCGGTTTCCACTAACCCTGGCTAGACACAGAGCTTTACATGAAGTTCATACCTCTCACATTTCTTGTATATTCCAGGTATTTTCTCAACTTTTTTGCAGTTTGCACATTGTCGTCGCTTCCCATGAACCGGGCTCTCAATGTAGTCTTGCATTATCACTTTATGAAGTCGGTTGCCTTCAATCCGTTCTTCCGCTTTTCTCCGACACCGTTCTTCAAATTCCTGATTCGGGTGTGGCTTGTCCAAGTGAAAATCCTCTCGCAATCTTCTGTATGAACCATCTTTATCACGTTTATAAACTTCCATATATTCAATAGGTGATGGACCAGATGACCTCTCCGTCAAGACAGACTGAATACCTCGTATGACTTTCGTATGCCAGTTATCTTCTTCTCCTTCGTCTTCTTCTTCTTCGTCTTCTTCTTCTTCCTCTTCTTCTTCTTCCTGTTCTTCGTCCTCATCTCCTTCTTCCTCTTCCTCTTCTTCTTCTTCTTCTTCTTCTTCTTCTTCTTCATCATCATCGTCTGAATCAGAGCCAGTCGGCTTTCCCCCCGAGGCAGGACTCTCCACTGATGCTTTTGTGACAGTTGTGTTACTGGATGAGTTTGACTCATTTGACGCTGGTTTGTTACTGGGGGTAGATTTGGTGGTACTTTTCGTGGTTTTTTTTCCTGATTCTGTGGACATTGATTTGGATTTTAGCACTGCTGATGAGGGTAATGCTGTCGAAGATGTCATTCCAAGGTTATCTACTTTCCCAGCTTCTACCCAAAGCCTCAAATATCGACAAATCGACCCACCAAACTTCACATAAAGTGGTAGCAAACACACAGCCTATTAACACAATGATAACATACCAATCTGTCACATTTCTCTTCTGCAAGATCCTTTCAAGAACTCACTCTTTATGACGTTTACTTTGAACAGAAGGTTATTTCAATTTAGTATTCTAGCTTTAGATGGAAACGTTGAATGCTTCACAAGGAACAGAAAGATGGCAGTTTAAAATTAAAGCTGAAGGGCAGGATAGTAATCGGTTCTTCACTTGTGCAACTGTTAGCATGTTTATGTTGTGGTTCAAATATTTTCAAACCAGTTCAATTTTGATTTCTCTTTGTCTAATATTCATTCTCATAATATGAAACAAAGGAAAAGTATAAAAGACTGCCACCTTTTTTTAAGTTTCATACTCTATTGTTTTTCAAAAATCACCAAAAGTTTATTATTCAGGGTCGTAACGAGGTATATTTTTTCGTAACTGATCCCATATTTTGACCCAAAATTTTGATCCTTGATCCCCAAAATGATGAGAATTCTGAACCCTGAACCCGCAAAAAATTGATCCCTGATCCCATGAAAAATACTGCTGATCCCGATCCCACACGTTGTGATTCAAGATCCCTGGGCTGCGATCCCCGATCCCGGCCCTTTTCAGGCCTTTGATCCCTGATCCCATATACCTCGTTATGACCCTGTATTATTGGTAGCACATCCTACAACAATTTGCTTGGTATCTTGTCGTCAGGCTCTATGAAATGTTGTATTAGTAAGCTACAGCACCACGGTATGACTTGAACCCATCGCTGACTTATGAACAGTAAAAGCAAGATCAAATAATAAATTGCTCCTTTCAGGTTAAATTTTGAACAACAGTCTTTTGCAAGTCATTGAGAATTGTGAAGACCATTGTTTGTATGATCCACAGTGTGCAAGCTTAATCATATGTGGGTTGAGTTTGTTGTTGGTTCTTTCCTTGCTTCGAGAGGTTTTTCTCTGGGTACTACAACTTTCCCCTCTCCTCAAAAAAACCAACACTGCCAAATTCCAATTTGATCTGGAATGCACGGACACATATGTTGAACGAGCTCCTGAGAGCTCTTAAGTTGTTCCGTGGGTAAAGAAACAAAAACAAAAGGAACAAAACAAAAAAACAAAAAAAAAAACCAGCTGGCTTTTTAATTATGTATACACCTGTGTGCATGTATGAATGTTGTGGTTCAAATATTTCCATTCTTCAGAATTTTTTAAACCAGTTTAATTTTGTTTCTAATCCATTTCCATGCTTGTTATCCTTGGCTGCTTAACACCATATTCTAATGGAATATTCATTTAGGAAATGACAGGTCACCCTGGTTGAAGTAAGAATTTACACTGAGAGATGAGTGTTTACTGATTTGATAATTAAGAGAAAAAAACACAGAGACGTAACAAACACAACACCTTAAAGCAAGCATCTTGTTCCGTTGGTTCTCCAAACAGTCGGCGAAACACGTCTCTGAAAGAATAATTCCATTATTATTATTATGGTTGGATTCTACATTTAAAAAGGCCACAGGGAAACCATCCTCAGTCTATAAGGCTGATTGTTTACTGGAATGATCTGTTGCCTTTGGTGGTGGATGATGTTAAAAGAAACTACACACCTTGTGTCCTTGTGAATGAATGGGTCTTTGGCTGTAACAAAAATGAAAAAGATTAAATTCATCACATGGCATGATACCATCAGTAAACAATCATGTTGCAGGCGAAAGTTCATAACTACCGGTATCTCACAGCAACTCAGAATACAGAGTGTTCTGTATTCTCCACATACATTTTCCAATAATTCCCCTGTAGATGCATCAATCACTTACATTGTACTTTCTGAAGATGACTTCTGCTTAGTAATTACGTTTAATTAACCCTTTCACTCCCAAGAGTGCCACAAATAGATTTTACTCTGTCTGACGCCAGATGATTTTACTCGTCAATGGGGAACCCCACTGGGGTGAAAGGGTTAAATCAAGGCAATTAAAGGCCTGCATTTAAAATGAACAACAGAAATAAACACATCAATATCATTTTTTCTGACTTTTCAAAATTTCTGTTCTAAACCTAAACCTTTGGCAAACCAACTATTGGTTTTTCATCCCGGAGTTGAATTAGCACTAACATTTCCCTGCCACTAGTCTATCTGATTAATCTCCATGGAGGTTTATCATTCCTTGATTTACCCTTCATATTCTCATTAAGTATCACATAGACCATTTGAAACCATTTTATTTTGTGATCTATAGGCCTATAAATGCTATAAATATTAAGGCTATCATACCATAAGAAGATGAGTCAACGTATTGTAGTAGGCCTCGATTTTGAGCCAAACAAACGATATCCCTTAGCAAACCCTTGGCTTTACTCACTTTCCCTGTAACAAAGTTTAACACAATTCCACAGAATGAGAATGATGGCAATCCATCGCCACCAAGACTCGTCCTAAAATGAACTATTAAAAAGTTATTCCGAAAAAGAGCAGAAGCAACAAATTTTAATATCAACTTACCACGAACAAAATGTTCATTCAAATATTTTACAACACTATCAAGAAGTGAATCTAAATTTTCCCTCTGCAAAAACAAGCAACATGATAATAAAAATTATTACACAACATGGAATTGCATTTCTCAGAATGACAATCTGTTGCCGTGGTAACTACAGTAAGCCAAGAAGATACCCTTCATCCATCACCCTCCTTTATCAGTTAAAGGGGACATAGTTTGAGTGGACCTGGATGTTGTTAACTCATTCACACCTAAAGCGTCCTCAACTGTCAAGTAAAATTGTCTGGCATTAGATAGAGTAAGATATATTTATGACAACAACATTTTGAAATTCCAAGCAATGACAGTTATGTAGCCAAGTTCTTTAACTCTCAGTCATTAATTTAAGGATCTTAAAAGACCTCTTGTGCCACATCCAGAGGCAGATTAAAAAAACTTAGAAAGAGGAAATTTTGTTGACCCACAAGGGTGGAAATGCAACTCCTCTCCTCAATATGAAAACACACGCAACCACAATATTACAACAACTTGCAAGTAGTTTTAGCACATAAATATCTTTTTAATGGATCGATCCTATGAGGTTCTTCACTTGAAAAAACGACATACATACTTCAGTAAAAAGATTAAAATTCAGCACATAATGCAAAGCTTCAACACAAATGAAAGATATCTTATTTACCCACTGAAAACCTAAAACGCCTTAGGATGTTAAGTCTCACTCCCAGGAGTCAATGGTTTAATAATCTTTTGTTTTCCTTTCTTTGTTATCCTGATGAATTTAAAAAAGAAAATAGACTACGGACAAAATTTAAGATGACATAATTACCTTCTTCAGAGGAAAGTCTTTCATACAGCCATAATTTATTGAAAAATCTCGAAAAGCATTGACAAACAGCTGTTTTTGTTGTTCAGACTGAAAATTAAAAGAAAAAAAAAACAAGGGGTGATTAGCAACTTTCTCCACGCGACAGAAAAGGAAGAAATCTAAGGTTGCTGGACGAAATATAACTTTTCTGGTTACGTCAGGACTTCATA
>OX421448.1:39373413-39415913 GCA_949126865.1 Montipora capitata | reverse complement strand
AGGTAATTTTTCGTCGCTTTTGAGAATTGCACGTTCATTTTCCGCACGCTATCTCCTTTATACTATTAGACTTCCATTTCACAACTCATCATATTTTGTTTCATCCTACTCCTGAAAACTTGGAAAAGGTTCCCTGAAATAATGGTAGCGTCTCTTAATTGAAAGGCAGCTAAATCGAGAGTATTCGTACGGTTCATCGAATTTGTATATTTTTCTAGTAGAAATTTGGCACTCAAAAAAGGTGTATCTTTATCGAACGAACAAAATTATGTACCGAAAGACGGTTTCTCGCCGGACTCCATGGCCCTCCATTACCGCCTCACAAAACCACAATGTATGCGCAAACGCTATGCACTAGTCAGCAGACTAACATTAAAAGGTTTACAAGACCCACAGAACGAGTGACAGCCAGATCCGCTGAGTTAAAAAGCCCGGGGGATTTTGTGACTTTGAATAGCAGTATTCTTTTAACAGTAGTTACAGCATATGGATAAAACCAGCTGGGTTTCGATAACAATATGTGGCCTCTTTTTGTTACTGAAATGCATACAAATCCAGGAAGGTTAACTTGTGCCAATTGTGATACTCAAACTACTGAGCCTGTTTTAAGGAACGTATTAGACTCACGTTTCCTTTTCATTGAATTCCCTCCTGCATTAATGAAAGATATAAATGTGTTTGAGGAGATTCTAATCAGGGGAGCTCAGTACAAACTAAGAGGTGTAGTGCGATGTCACAACAACCACTTCACTTGTGCTGTTAACTACTTACATGAATGTGAACTTCAATAAAATGCTTGAAACGTTAATTTTTCAACGGTCTTATGCACAGTATTTAAATTAAATACACATCCCATAAACAGGTTATCAAAAGCGGGGGCAGCTCTAGTGAACACTATTTCTAGTTATTAAATAAAAGTCACAATTGGACCTTCCTTCTGCATGATTTTTTTTTCTTTACCTTCTTCTTTGCGTGAATTTTTTTTCTTGCCATTTTCCCTTGGATGAATTTTTTTGTTTTTTTTCCCACACCCTCCATCACTTTTCTAATGGTCCATCCCTAAGCAAACACGCTTCCAAAAACAGGAAGTGATTTTTTATATCACAGGGGCACTTTAACAGATAGTTACAATTCATATAATTACAGTCGGTTATGATAGTAAAACTCTCTCACCGCAAATATCATAAGAGGCTAATCGAGGCGGCGCAAATTTCCCTTTCGTAAACGGTCGCTGCCATTTGGACGAGAACAATTTTCACTGTTACGTTTATCGTTTGCAAATGAGGAAAAAAATACTTAATCTAGGACTAGATTAGTAGCGTATGTCACTTAGAATTTAAAAAAAAAAAGGGAAAAATTTAGAAAAAAAATTTTAGAGTACGTTGGGTGAACGATATTGAACTCGGTTCAATGGCTGAAGAGCAATAAGCACTTTGGGTCGATTATTAAAGCATAGTTCAGACAATGTTTAACAAAACCGCGTTCTAAGCCATTTTCAATATTACCAACAATCATATCTTAATATTGTCTGCTACTGATGATTACAAGAAGGTTTGCATTCCAGACTAGACAGCAATTTATCTACTTAAACTAGACTAGATTAGTAGCGTATGTCACTTAGAATTTAAAAAAAAAAAGGGAAAAATTTAGAAAAAAAATTTTAGAGTACGTTGGGTGAACGATATTGAACTCGGTTCAATGGCTGAAGAGCAATAAGCACTTTGGGTCGATTGTTAAAGCATAGTTCAGACAATGTTTAACAAAACCGCGTTCTAAGCCATTTTCAATATTACCAACAATCATATCTTAATATTGTCTGCTGCTGATGATTACAAGAAGGTTTGCATTCCAGACTAGACAGCAACTTATCTACTTAAAATATACCGCTTATAAACAGATTTGGAGGTCCACTAATTGTCTTAAGCCGCGGCTTAAGTTAGACTTTGTTTAAATAACTGGCCCTTTATGTCTGGCCCCAAGGTTAACAGTGAGTTTTGTTTCCCCGAGACCCTTACCTCATTTACCTCCCAACTCAAAACAGAACAATTCTTGGGTTTCACTGACGTGATCAACAGCCATGTTTTTCAACGAAAACAAAAGAAGACGTTAGCATAATAATAGCTTTCAATTCCCGGAGGATTGGATCGGGCACCAACATGGCAGCCATTTCATTGTTTGGGGACACCAACATGGCGGCCGTGACGTCATGTGAAATCCAAGAATACACGGATTTTTACACGGAATTTACCGCTGTTTTAAGGTGCACGACCTGATAACGTGCGAGTCGAAAGTTCAAGTCGTTGTTTCCCTAGGGAGTTAGTTTTGTTCGCCCTAGGTAGTTAGTGTGACTCGTTCTCCTCCAATCGGAAAACGTATTTGAGTTGGGAGGTATAACAAATTTTCATCTTGCAAAAAGTAAAGCGACGTCTACTTTTTGCAAGACAAAAATTTGCTGCGCAAGGTGGCAATACGCGCAACAAACCATCTCAGCTTGCAGCGCAACATTGTTGCGCCACAAGTTGCACGAAAAATGTTGCCCGTATTACTGCACTACCGAGACAACCACTCCAAACACTGCAATTTTTAAAGTATTTAAATGAAGCTAACCCTTTCAATTTATTGACAACTAACCGAATAAAAAGGGTTATTTACTAAGAATGGCATTCACCGTCAAAAATGGCAACAACCATGTACAAAATGGAAATAAGCCAAGGCGGCGGAGAGTTAAATAAATACATCACGTATGATATGAATAAGTAAAATAATAATAAAATAAATACAAAAATCAAGAAAAATTAACTACAGATCTGTAACAATAATTATTATCAATAATTAAGATAATTTGGAAAAAATAATTAATTAATTGAGAGCCTTCAATATAGTCACCTTCGAGTTCTAGAGTATTGAGAAGTATTTTCTTGATAGCTTTATGAAATTTAGATTTGCAAAGTGATCTAATACTATGAGAGATAGAATTTTGTCGCCGCGATCAGTCGCACGAATTCAAACCAGTTTGAATTCGTGCGACTTATCGCAGCGACAAAATAATAATTAGCGAAAGCAGAGTTGTCGCATCGTGTGTACACTTCCGGCAATAAGTCGCTGCGACAAAATATAAATGAACCAATGAGAGAGCGTCATATGGTCAGCCATATTGAATTAGAAAACTAGTTCACATTCCCCCTCATACGAGATCACTGCGTGTGCACCGAACAGGCGTCGTGTCGCAGCGACTTGTTTTGCAAGTAGTACACATGGAGCAACTTGTCGAAGAGACATGTCGCTGCGACTTGTCGCCTAGTGTGTCCCGGCCTTTATAGTTGTGACCTGTACTAGTTTTAGTAAATTGATTGAGAATGTCAATAGGAGCGGACTGACCATGAATGTCATACATTAGATAACTAGCACATTGGAAAAAAGAAAACGATAAGGGAAGACAGTTTGCTCTAACAAAAAGAGGAATTGCATGCTCACGAGCACCACAAAAACAAAGATCAAACGAAGCGCACGCTTTTGCAATACCAATAAACGCTTTTGATAAACTTGTGCACAGCTGTCTCAGACACAAATGCCATAACTTTGGTAGGGAGTAATTAGAGTGTGATAAATATAGAGCAGTAAACGTCTTGATACATAACGTCTCAGTTTTGCTATAACTCCAATCGATTTGCTAACTTTATGACAAATGTGGTCAATATGTTATTTCCATGACAAGTCAGAATCGATTAGTATTCCAAGGTATTCAACAAAGTTTTTCATGTTAAGATTTATAAATGCGTTGGCTGCAGTGATAAAAATTTTCAACTGAGGAACAAAGGCTCAGTATAATGCATGCTATCAAAGGCTTGCTATAATGCATGCCGATCCCTTAAATACCTAGAATGCTAACTTGAGGCTTGAGTGAGGCTCCAGCACTTGGCTAAGTAGCCTGACTTCTAGCTGTTATACACAATTGTGGTCTCATTCACATAGAAGCCCTTCCAGCTAATCCTGCCAAGCCGACCACATGCTGGAAAGGTCAGACCACAACACCGGGAACACTGTTCCCTACTCTTTTCGAATAGTGTGTGGGATCTTTAACCTCCCACAGAGTTAATGAACAAGGGTTGTGAGACGGGACCTCCAGCTTATCGTCCTTATCCGAGAAGACTAGAGAGTCTAACCATTTGCAGATGTAATTACAAAGGCAGCACTTTCTCCTCAGTTATTTAAAGACCCTGAGTGTGGTCCGGCCGGAGTTGAACTCACGACCTCCCGAGTGACAGCCCGGTGCTCAACGAACTGAGCCACCAGTGCGCGGTCTAACCCTAACCCTATCCCTAACTGTTTGAAATAAGTGCATAACCCTAATCACTAAATTGAGCACTTAACCCTCATTACTAAAATGCATACAGTGTCCCTATCCTTACTTAAGCTTTCATGCAAGCTAACCATTGTTGCTGTATTTTGCCATGAAAAGCAATGTATCTATTTAGCCATATATAGCCATGTATTAGCAAATATATCCATGCGCATGCATAACCATGTAATTATCCATGTATGGCCATGTATCACCATGCCTATTCATGAGTAAACATATTCTTAACCCACCCATTAATTTTCGGGTGATTTTATTTGCTAATTTACGTCATGTGGTGCAAACTCGCAGGACAGTTATCACGCAATAACCCCCATTTGCGTGCATATTTGCCCTTCAAAATGCTGTAGCGATCATTTCCGTTGAAAAGAAACATAGACAGCAGAAGAATTTTCATTTTACGTGGAAGAAAAACAAACTCGTTTTCTAGAATCTAGGACAAGAAAGTCAACAAAATATGCTGTCAACGACTTTGAAGGTGTGAAGAAAGTTATGAGCAGACTTTAAAGGAGATTTAATCCTAAACAAACTTGAACTGAGTCATTTTACAGAGTAGACAATTTAAAACACTGTGTTGAAATTACTGACTATAAAAATAAACTAACAGTTTGAAGGAGAGAAAAATTCCAGCTTCACTTAAAAACACCGTCATCCAACTTTGCACATTCTGTCTTTCATGGTTGGCGGTTGCATGGCACCATTGCAGCCAGAAGTGCATTATTTAGCTCTGCCAATGATGGCAAAAATATCTTTCCCTAGATGGACATCAGCACTTATGGCAACCTTAGAAGAAATTAAGAAGCTACTAGAAACCGACCTTAGGCCAATATGATTAGAGTGAAATATTCTTTCGTACTGTCTATTGTGTTTCTGTTCTGTGTGTATGTGTTGTTTTGCATGTTTTTTCTCCTGATGTCTACATATTAAACTGAATCAATACAAGACTAGTTTCTAACTCGGAAACCTAACAGTTTTTTTAGATGCTAGGCATTTTCTTACCTGTAATGTATTTTTAGTTCTTTCTATTATAAAATTAATTACATGTAACTGTCCATTGGCCTAAAATTACCTTGTGTAACTAAATTATAATTACAAACTGAAATGTGAATAAAGCTTGTTGTTGTTGAAATTTCTTTTTCAGTACTTTGTTTTTGAGTTTTCGAGTTTTCGATTCACAGTGACAATTAAAATGATTTGAAGCATCGCTATCAGATCTGTTCAACACTGACTTTTTATGAGCGGTTTTTTCCGCAATATGAAAATTAATTGGGGGGGGGGGGTGGGGGTATGGCTTGCTGATATGTTGGCTGATAATGTCCTTGGCTGAGTGATTTTGGTCCTCAAAATATCATATTTGCCCTCGAAGCTTCGCTTCTTGGCCAAATATTCATTTTTTGGAGTCAGCTGCAGACATTACCAGCCTATTTACTAAATATCCATCTATATCTGTGTTTTGCCGTGTATAGCAATGTATAGCCACATGTAGCCATGTACAGCCATTTTTAACCAGATATTTCCAAGAATAGCCATGTATTACAGTGTATATCCACCTATTGCCTCGTACATGTATACTCATGTATTCTAGGTGTATCCATGTACTACCAGGTATACCCATGTATTCCCATATATAGTCATGTACTACAACGTATACCCATGTACGATTTAACATTGCCACGTTTAACCACAGGTACCCCAAGCTCAGTAAAAGGGTAAACCAACATGGCCGACAAAAATATAAGGATTTGTATGGGAACGATAAAAGGCTTACTTTATAAGATAATGATACAAAAAATTCTCAATTAAAGAGCCTTGCATTATTACCACTGCAGGTCACTTCCTTCCTGTATGGTTTTTTCCCAGATTCAGTGCGATTTCAGCCATTTTTCAATTTCTCAATTGCCAATGGTACTATAAAATCCCAAGGCTGTACACTCCATTTGGGGAACCCACCAAATTGAGGCAAATATTCCTTGACAAAATGTTCCCACGGTTACAATTCCACATCAGAATCAATTGATAAAAGATTGAACTTTCATTTCAACCCACCAACAACAAAATTATAGCAGCCCTGTGAGCGAGCTGAGACAGGCAGTAGTCTGTGCACTTGATCAAAAGAAAAAACCTTCCAAATGATGGTAGCATGAGCCAAGTTGAACACGTCGACCTTTGGAATCAATCACTTAACAAAGGGTGCCAGAACGCAGTTTGTTAATGACAAATGTTGTTAATGACCACGTAAATGGAGGGTGTAAACTGTGGGTTGCAGGTCATTGTATCACCATAGCTGAAACAACCCAAACCTTTACTAATACTAACATTAGGCCTAAACACTATCCTTTAGATAATGTTTCAGCTGAAGGTTAGCATTTTTGTAAAGGTTTCAGTTGTTTCAGTTATGGCAAAACAATGACCTGCAAGCCTAACCTTCAACCTGCACTTTACACCCTACGATAAGGTAACGTTTTTTAATTGAGAATTTTTTCACATCATTATCTTTTAAGCCTTTTATCGGAATTCCCAAACAATTCCTTACATTTCTCTCGGCCATGTTGGCTTTCCCCCTCACTGAGCTTGGGGTGCCTGTAGGCAAATCAATGGCAAGTTAATATATTAACCCATTGACTCCAAGGGGGTTCCCCATAGACGAGTAAAATCATCTGGCGTTAGACAGAGTAAAAGACTAAGTCTGGCCGGTTTAGGCCGGTTTGGACGTCAAAGGGTTAACATTAATGGGAACATTTTTCAGTGAGTGATTAAGGTGGCTCAAACCAGTTTCAACACTTGAAAGAAACATTCTTATTAGAAGGATTGACACTATCAATCACTTAACAGCAATGTTATGGTACCCATATCAAACACCAATTATTGCTGAAAAAGATTTGGTCACTTTTGTGACATAAAAAGTTACTGTGGCAACAGGAAAGCCCTGCAAAAACACCCCATAGTTTGGCTTTAGCTGCTAATATCTCAAAAGCGAACTTGGTGACCCCCATTTTTTGTTTCTCAAATGTAATTAGCATACCAGAATGAAACTTCCCACAAAGTTTAACAAAAATTATGTGGAGTGGATTCAGAGCAACCTTAAATAATTGAAAATTGAAGGTAGCTCTGAATCCACTCCACATAATTTTTTAAAATTTTGCAGAGAGTTTCATCTTGGCCTGCTGATCACTTTTGTGCAATAAAAAAATTGGGGTAAACGAGTTCGTTTTTCAGATATGAGCAACTAAAGCCAAAATATACTGTGTTTTTCTAAGGCTTTCCGGTTGCCATGGTAACATGTTAATTCATAAAAATGACTGCATCTTGTTTACTTGGTAAGATAACATTGCTGTTACGTGATAAAATGTTGTAGTGTCAATCCTTCTAACAACGAGATATGTTGAAAGTGTTGAAACTGGATTGAGCCACCTTAACACAGGTCACCTTCCACAGGTTACCCGTTACAGGTCATTGTTTAACTATACTAAACCAACCCAAAACCTTCAATTTGGCTAACCTTAGGCCTAAACATCGTTTTTTGCCCTAATTGGGCCTGAGTTTAGCATTAGTAAAGGTTTTGTAACGAGTGACCTGTCCGTGAATTGACCGAATCCAATGAAGTACCGTCGATAAAAGTCAGCAATCACAATTCAGAAAACGTCATTGAGTTCCTTGAGGAAACTTTCCTAGACGAGGTTTCTTCAATTTTAAGCTAATCTTATGTAAATTACAAAACATTTTGACTTAACGTTACAAGAAACTTATATAAAACAATTATTATGGTTTTACGTAGCTTTTGGCTTGTTACAGTACAGCTGACATACCAACCTGGTCTTCCAGCATTCCCTTAAACGCTCCCTTGTGTTTTTGATAAAATTCATAATCTAGCGACGAGATATCGCAATCAAAAAGCTTGGAATCCGTTGACGAAAACGATATCTCTCTCATTTTGATAGAACTTCAAGGCGAGAGGAAGTAAATTGAACGACCCCTTCATGCTGATTTCCGCGAATTGTAACGTTACAGTATTCGAGAACCCTTGGGCCGAGGGCATAAGTTAACAGTAGATTGTCGGTCCAGGTATCCTCCCCGAGAAGAGACGGCTGGATACGTCAGCGATAGATTGTGCTTTTCAGGTCTCTCAGTCGCCTTCATTGACCCCCTCGTTCTGCCACCAATAAACTCAGCAGTAATTTCTTTAGTAATTTCTTTAGTTAACAGTAGATTGTCGGTCCAGGTATCCTCCCCGAGAAGAGACGGCTGGATACGTCAGCGATAGATTGTGCTTGTGACGTAAATTCAAAATATATTTTATGTAAAGTTATAAATAGTTGTGAGGAAATGGCATTAGAGATCCCAAAACATTGATTTTCACATAACAGGAGGCCATTTCCGAGTTCATGTCTGCCTCTTCAAAACGAGTTTAAGTGCGAAGTTTTTCTTATGAAAACTAGTTGTCATTCATATGTAAAGTAGAACTAATCACCATCACAAAAACTTCGCACTTAGACTCGCTTTGAAGAGGAGGCAAACATGAAATTCGGAAATGGGCTATGACATAACAACGCTCAAAACGTCTGTGGCTTGAAGTTTTCAGATGATGCGATCTTGAGTTTGTGGTTAAATGGTTAATATAATGCGAGTTTGAATTGAAGTGGCGAATCATCAACGAAATCACTCTTCGGCCGCTTTTCAGGTCTCTCAGTCGCCTTCATTGACCCCTCGTTCTGCCACCAATAAACTCAGCAGTAATTTCTTTAGCCGAAATCTTGGATGTCTCCCACCTTGAAAGCACTGTAAACTCGACAGGCCGGGTCAAAGAACACCTTTGCAGCTACAATTTGAATATTTCCTCTAAAAATATATAATTTATGTCTGCTCGATTTGGGCAAGCGAGTATCTGATTGACGGAGATCAACAATGGCTCACCTCACGCGTCCAGCCGTGATTTTGGGAGTGAGCGCTGGCTGATTTCCCGAAACAGCGGGTGGTAATCGAGCCTAACTCAATCCCTGTTTTAGCGTTTCTTCCGTCAATCGTAGACTTCAGTTCTTTGACAACGACGAGTGCAAAAAGGGAACCATGTCTATGCTCTTCAAGAATTATATTCGCCATACACACCAAGAACGGTCGGCTGCACTGTTGCTGCACATGGGGTCGCGGCGACCCCATGCAAACATGAAAAACACACAACTAAAAGGAACTGTGAAAGAGGGTCATGAAAAGGGGGGGGGGGGGGGGGGTTTGCAATCCCATGGGCCTTATTCGTGCGGCGGCAATATTGGCCATAGACAATAGATTTCTACGAGTTTCGGTGGGGCAAAACAAAACTTTTCAATCCCTTGGGACTTAACAATGGCACGTTTTCTCAGAAATCCCAGTCCTTGCTACTAAAATCCCAACCGGAGTTATGACAGGGAAAATATAATTTTAGAGCATCGATATGTTGTATGAAGCAGTTAATGAAAAGTATCAAAACGAAACATAAGAACACTGGAGAACGGAGGCAATAAAGACAGTGCGAGGTTTAATTTTTAGCTACATGGGATTGCTTACCAAGTGTCCGCCGAAAAAGGCCTGCTATCACCTGGCACATGAAAGCATTCTGAATGGCGCAGTCTCCCGTTTCTCTACGTCACATTCACACATTCAGAGTCACTGTCATCATCATTATAATTACTTAATTCATCAATGTAAGTGTCCTCAACAGCATCCTCCCCGGAGTCTTCACCCTCTTCACTAGAAACACAACAATCGAAAGTCTTGCAAATTGGTAGGGTACGCACAAGGACGTTTCAGTTCCTGTGCCTGACACATTTACCCAATACCTCATCTGGGCTTCTTCTTTTCGATTGATTGCATTGGTTGCAATGGGTTTAAGGCAGTCAATTCGTGCCGTGAGTGAAGCCGTATTAGAGGTAGGGATGTTGTTGGTAGGGAGCTTTGAGGTTCAAAAACAAGTGTGTTAGCGGCATCTAGAAGATCCTCACTTTCACATGGCAGTGGCCAGGAACGCAAGACCGCATGAAATTTTGGATATCAGGAATTTTAAGCAGAACTGAATACCTGACAACCTCTGATAATGCAAATCCCATTTCCACTAAGGACTCTTTATCTCCCATTTCCAGTAATAAAATCCAATTTCCAAGTGCCCAAATTTTATTTTCCAACCGAAAAATCAGGTCAATACCAGTTCCCATTTGACCCCTTCATGACCCTCGTGAAACCGTCCCAAATACAGGAAGGGCAGGGGGGGGGGGTAGGTGGAGGGGGAATGGTCTTACGTCCCTATAGCAACAAGAGAAAACCACCCATAAAACCATCCACGGGCTGGATTGGAAAATTCATCAAACACGCAGTAGTTTTTCCGCAGGCCTGTTTATCGAGATAGCGACAATCGGACCGGCCCTCTCATTCATGGTTTGTTTGCGACAAGACGAAATTTCGCAAACTCAGCATTTGGTTCAAGTTGTTTTCGTAAGAAACAGCCACACAGAAGTACGATCTGAATAATGACGGCCTCTGTGATAATTCAAATCTAAACAAACATTGCTTGTGTTTCAAAGCTGAAACCGGCAGTCTCTTCAGACAAGGTACCCGTGCTAAAATCAATAGGGAGCTTACGAAACGACGACGCCGACGGCAACGACGACGCTACAAAACAATAGGTTTAGTGAGCAAAAACAATGGTTCTGCACGCTCTGCACGAGCGTTTTACATTTTGGTACATTTCTTTGCCGTCATCTCCTAAATGACGACGTGAAAATGACCAAATTCAAGGTTTTGTGGAGGACGTTAGCACATGACGATGAATTTTCAGTTCTCTCTCTACGCTTCCAACCCACTCGTACCA
Source organism: Montipora capitata (assembly GCA_949126865.1). Taxonomy (NCBI): domain Eukaryota; kingdom Metazoa; phylum Cnidaria; class Anthozoa; order Scleractinia; family Acroporidae; genus Montipora; species Montipora capitata. The sequence goes on along the minus strand of OX421448.1, from coordinate 39,404,721 downwards.
GTTTAATTTCTCACCAGTTACTACACATTTTTAACGCGAAACGACATGAAATAGCTTCGCAGTGATATAAATAAAGCGAACTCGTATTTTTAAATGAAGTCCTCGTAGCCGTCGTCGTCCTCGTTTCGTAAGCTCCCTACTGCCAGAGTACTACGTCTGGGGCTAGGACCTCGGCAAGGGGCCGTAATTTGCCCCTTATGTACAAGGGAACCGGCAAAAGAAGTGAGAGATGTACTCTAAAAGTCTGAATTTATTCTGGAGGTCTTTATTTATACAATACAAAGCTAAGTCTGTTTTACCGTTCAAGGAAGTAACAAAAGTTTGCGACTAATTTAAATCTGAAACAAACCGTATTTAAGTATCTGTTTCTATTTATTGCAGCTCAAGTTTATCCAATATTTCCCAAATGCTTTTAAAGTTTTCCGAAAGTTATTTAGATGCCAGTAATTAGGCGTAGATACTTAACATAGTTGTGAAGTCAAGGCAAAGTTTACATAGTAAACATCAATGCAAGTCCCCTTTTAATAAATAAATGCAACGATTACACTATATACATAATATACAACTAGCATCCCTTTTTGAGAGTGGTTGTTAAATTGCTGGATATCAAAATTGGCCGAGGATCTTTCTTTTATTTCTGACAATGGATACTAAACGTTTCAGTAGTCATAAAAAGCTATTACAATTTAACTCGTTAAACCAGAGAATACGACGGATAGAAAGTGTACATGCAAAGATCAACTAATTGACCATTTTGAGAAAAAAAAAGGAAGAACTGAGAAGACATATTCTTTCGTTACTTATGTTACAATTGTTCCTAGAAATTACCTCGCAGCATTTTTTCATGCAATGAAGTTCTAATTACACTCCGTGGGTTAATAATCTTTCAACCCCTCATCCGCTGCCTGAGTGAGAGAACGCAAGCGTAGCTGCCACGAGAAAACAACCCCTTTACATGTATTCATATCGAAACTCAGAAATCTCATGGGACGCGTTTAACAAAACTATATCACCAAAAGGGACATTCTTGCAAGATGTACTAGAGATTTAAAAGAGGTAGGACTCTCATAACCAATCTCTTTTCTTGTTGGTATTAAGTCTTTTGCGCACAGAACAAGCCTGCGTGAAAGCTCCTAAACGGTTTTGCGCAACTTTGTACTGATCATTAATTAGGTCACAAAGATAACGAATGAACTTGGTGCTTGGAACAAAACTTAGTTTCTCAGTCTACTGAAAAAAACCATACTTTTTCTCTAGAAAAATGGGAAAACCGAATACTGTGTTCTGAATGACTAGCGTACAATTAAAAAAAGGCTTCCTTCACAGAAGCAACAAAACTGATGAATGTTGCAAAGTGCACTAAATGTTTACAAGTACAAGGAAAGGTTACGTTTATACAAAAGTTGGCCGTGTAGCACTTATATTTTAAACAGAGTTAACTGAATAGAGTGTAATGTGAAGTGCTCGATTTCTACCCCATATGAAACATGTGAGCGTTAGCCCTACTGATGGAAATGGGCCCACACAAGGACAGAGAAAAACTCTGACCAGGGTGGGAATTGAACCCACGACCTTCGGGTTAGATCTCCGCCGCTCCACCGACTGAGCTACAAGGTCAGACGGGAGCAGGCCGTGGGAAGTGAAGATGTTAAAGTCACGGCAATGAACATGTACAAGTACAAGGAAAGGTTATGTTTATACAAACGTTGGCCGTGTCACAGTAGCACTTATATTTTAAACAGAGTCAACTGAATAGAGTGTAATGTGAAGTGCTCGATTTCTATCCCATATGAACCATGTGAGCGTTAGCCCTACTGATGGAAATGGGCCCACACAAGGACAAGTTTTCCACCATGCAGCGATACCTATCAAGAGATTTTACTGAAGAAGTTTAAGACCATGGTGACATTCCTATGACGGATTTCGAGTGTGATTTAACTCAAGAAGGAAAGAGGTTATTTTAGCGGAGCCAACGATAATTACCATTTGTCAACAAAAACCGAAAATTCTGGTTGGAACTGATTCAAATGGTACAGCTCATTCCACCGGAAAGTTTTTGAAAAAGACGAAAATCCTCAGTCGTATTCCCCTTTTCCCGTTCCAACCGAAATGACCGTAAAATTCCTGTACCATTTGCAAACGCCCACTTGACCCGGTTCACCTCGGCCCCTTTTCCCGCCTTTCGACACTGCAGATGCAGCCGCCATTTTGATTTATTGTTTTCTTCCAGCCGCGAGAGACTCGGGCCTGTCGAAACGCCAGACCGGGAAAATCCTGTACTATTACGAGCTTTCCATTCCAACCGGATTTTCAGTGCAAATGGTGAACGCCCGCGGATTGCAGAACACGCTTTCCTAAATCGTTTACATTGCATTTCGGTCACTACAGTGAGTAAAACTAGAAAGAACGAACAGAAATGCGGTTTCAATTTGTAGGTATACACAGAGAAGAAGTAGCGATTACTGCACTAGTTGCAGTCGGTCAAAATCCTTTAGATCGGATCTAGTTAAAATCACTATTCAAACCATTTCTATTTAAAAGTTCTTAGGTTTTAGAGAGCTTATCGATGATCCCATACTTTAATATCCATCCATTTCGCTCATATAGCGAATATTTCTGCACACTAGCTATATAACCACCGGTCTTACAAATCATAGTAGACATAAATGATTACAAGAAAAGATATTTCATAAGAATGCTTTCATAACTGAGCGAGGCCATTGATCGCCTCAGCAAATATCTTAACAGTCAAAGACCTTTATAAGGTTGGCTAAATCTCACAAGGAAATTTGCGCTTCAATTCTTTTGGTAGCTCTCTTCTTTGTCATAGATATATGTTTTTCTTAAGCATATTTTTTTTTGCTAAAATTTCCCGAAGCAGCTTTAAAAAATATAGCATAAACATTAAAAATCACTATTTCTGTCTATTTTACAGCGAACACTATTTAATATAAGAATTAGTGTCTAAAATGATTTGTTAAAACGATTGAACAGATTTCGCTAAGAACCGAAAGGCTTGCAATCTTTGAGAGCATGGCATATATTCAAATTTAGCAAGCTCCTTACTAGTAAAAGATTGTTCAATCTTAGGTCCGTCCTTTAGTCAGAGGAAAGTAAAAAAGGTTGTTTAAACGATGGAGAAATTATCCTTTCTAAAAAATACGAAATTATTCGACTAAAAACGTTAAGAAAGCGGTCCAAAATTCCTGAAGGCAGAAACTGATATCACTTAATGGAAAGAGTATCCATCTTGCGACCAATAACATTCATTTTTTCTGGCTCTGAAAAACTGATTCTCTTGTGGCTAACTTCAGGGGGAAACTAAAAAATATAACAAAGTACGAAGACAAATTAGTTAACGAGACATTGTTCAATATAGTTCTGCGACACATGTATTGAAAGGTTTACACAATAAGGGCATCTCGATTACAGTGGCAATGAGACATCTGGACACGAATATAATGCCAGATTTCTGAAATGAATACGAGGTATGCATGGTAGGCCAATTAGTCAATCCTTTGTCCAGATTACAGAACGTTTATTTTGTAATTTCGATATGAATGACAGATTCTTTACAAAACCTTTAAGTTGGTCATTTTATCTCTTGATTCCGCAGACTAAGGCACATACAAATGCTAAAATGTCAAACGCTCATGCTGCTCTCTTCATTTGTTTCATTTCTTTTTTGTCTTTTTTTCCCTTGATTTTTTACTCAGTACTCGAAGCTTTGTTCGCAGGCTAGTGGCTTACAGTTTCCTATGCCGTCGCAGACACTTAACACGAATATCAAATTGTAATAAGACCATACGTTGCATTTACTCACATTTTGTTGCTGAAGGAAATCTGCAATACTTCTAAATCCCGGGCGCTCGCTTGGTATTTCACTCCAACAATTTCTGATCAGTTCCTGATTCAGCACAAGGAAGTATTAGTTTGTTTTAGACGGCAGTTAACCAGTTAACCAGTCCCCTTTTGAGGTACAATGTATCACTTTACTACGGAACGTACAACTTCATTGCATTGGTGCAACGGCGTTTTAACAGACCGAGCTGTTTTTAGATTGATTTTCCTGTGAAACCAGACCTTTCCAGCTAATCCCTTGCACGCTAGTCTTGCATGAGAAATTATTACCCATGAGATTAAGAACGGTCAATCGTGCAAGCCAAATCTTATTTAGAGACTCGTCTAAAATAGTTTGATCTGTGCAAAGGCCACTTCGGAAAATACCATAATACTCTTTGTTTGTCCCCTCAAATTTGCATAAGCATTGTTTTGTTTTCTCTTGGAAACATAAGAAGTCCCACGAGAAACTGGAAACAATGCTTATGCATAATTTGGGGGACAAACAAAGAGTATTATGGTATTTTCTTAAGTGGCTTAAAGGAGTTGTAAGCTTCTGGTTATGGGTTCCTGATTAACCCCTCTTAGGCGCTCTCAGAGAGGTTTTCAATTCAGTGTACTTCAGGCAGTGATTGGTTCAAAGTTCTCGCGCCACTATTTCAACCAATCAGAAGTGAACTAAAACCAATCGTGGCTCGCGTGTGCACATTTTCCCGCGCTTTGTGTTGCCAACGTGTAATTACTTCGAGTTTTGATTGGTTTACCGGATTGTCTCCGTCCTTTCTGATTGGCCAAAGTAATTACTTTGGTTTTGGTTTTACAACACTCGATTGAAACTCACTCTATTCAAAGTAGTTATTAATCAATTATCACATGCATTAAAATGCTCCGGAAATCAAATGCTTCTGTTGCTTGGATAACTCTTTTCATCTTTCGCAATCATAGTAAAACTTCGGAAAACCATCAGCTATTGAAGCCAAGACTGAGAGAGTGAGAGGAATGTGTGCAACCTCGTTCCCAGGGCTTTTCGTACGCCCAACACTCAGCGGAAAAAAGCCCTGAGGACAAGGTTGAGAGAGTCTATACTTTAGATGACATCATCAACAACTTTGCGATAACATTCTTTCACTAGATTGCAAAGCTGTTTTTATCTTCATTTAAGGTATGTTTGGCTCGGTCGTGGGATAATCCTGTTAACCTGAGGTAGTTTGTGAGGGCTCACACGGCTGACCAAACCGGGTCCTACCTTCAGACTCTCAGGGGAAGGTAAATGTGTAACACACTGTTGCTGCCCTTGACCGATCATCCAAATGACTGAATGGGTGGGACAGGAGCTAAACGGCCACTTCCCGCTACAAATCTCATAAAGAATCGTACTGCAAAAAAAAAAAAAAAAGAAATTACCATTCAACGTCGAGCAATGCGATTCAAGTTTTGCTTAAGGCTTTAGCATGCGACTAGAAACAAACATTTGCTTACGTAAACCAAATCGTGCGCATATAAATAGTCAAAAGTCGTGACGTATTGCTAACATGCAAGCAAAAGCCGAACCCTTTAAGTCGCCCTTTTTACATTATCTTTGTTGGCTTGCGCATTTTTCTTTCACAACGTACTGTTTAAGAAAAAAGCCAGTACTAAAATAATCTTGTATAGTTTGGACACCAACAATTACAAACCAACGAGTGTAGCCATTACAGACGTGATTTTACGCTTCACTATTTCTTTATGGTGATTGCTTCACATATTAAAACATTTCAAAATTCAAGTTATAAGTTGAAGCCTCTAAATCTCTTGTCGTATCCGTTTACTTGCTTACGGTATTTTTCGTCATGTTTGCCCTTGTACAATGTACAGATTGAAAATTGCAATGACCATTCCGATCACTGCATCTCCAAACCAAATACGGTATTCTCAGCAAGGAATATAACGAAAATTTGCGATTGTTCTCCAATCACAGTCATGGATTCTTGATTGGTGCATCTGCGCGAAAATCAATTTATCACCCAGATGTCCAGAAATACAAGTAATTTGATGCATCATAGATTTTAACGAGCGTCACGTTAAGTGAGTGAGCAAGTGTTGTACCCTTTGCTCTTTTGCGCAACTTCAGAAACACTCGTTCATAGGACTACAGACAATTAAGGTCGGCCTCTAAACTCTGCTCATCAAGTGAAGAAAGACAGCTAGCTAGGAAAGGCAGGAAATACTTGGACTCAACAGGAAACTGTGTTGCAGATTAATTGTGTTTGATCATATAATTACTTGCATTCCTGGATATGGGTATTGGTATCGAACGGAACGATACGTTGTGATCACTGAAATGTCACACCTGAAAGCGTACACGTTGGACCACTCAGTGTTCCTTTCTTCGGGAGATAAAAGGCAACCTTTCCTTGTAAGTGTGCGCATAAGCTCTGGGGCCAGGTAAGCTAGGTGTCCCTGAGGTATACTAGCATATCCCTCCCTGCAACATGATGAGAAAACGCTTTTGTTCAGAATTCATGATGGCCAGCGTAAAGCATAAGAGACAGCACAATATTGTGAGAGAAAACTGTGGCCTAGGCCAAAAAGATTAATCTTGGAGATAGAGACTGTACTGGAAATTCTAGAGAGAAATTGTATGTGTCAGTTGTTGTTGTTGTTTTTTTTTTCCAATATCGGTTGAAATGATAAGATTTGCGAGGAGTTGTTGGAAAGAACAGAGAGTTATAGTGAGATACTTACTATCTGTCATCCAATATCGTGTTGTGTAAGTTCATCTCGTAATGATCTCGTGCATTATTTGACTTCCGGTATTTGACTTCCGGTTTTGACTTCCGGTATTCCAGTTTTTACTACTCTTATAACACAAGCCCAGAAGAGGCAAATGGTCATAAATACTAGGTAAACGCTTGAAGGAACGAAATAACTGATTCACCTTTCGACCCTGGTTGTCCTGTTGCAGTAACTTGACACACAAAGTTTGACCTTGGACTCAAGAAACACGTTCATCGCAGTCAGTGCAGGGAGGACGATGCCTTTGGCATGAAGATAGCTCATTCCCTGAAAAGGTAACAAAATTAAAACCCAACATATCAAATCTGACTACTCTGTTTCGGAAGCTGAGTTCGGGTGGAGATAACAACGTTCGCCTGTGTTCGATTCTCTTAGGGGATGAGTTTGTTGGATATCTACTGTGCGCATGCTTCGGGAGGTTTTTCCTCTACTTGACTTCATTTTTATTATAACCAATGAATAATTGGTGCTTTTGCCACTTATTTTGTGGTTGCCTCATTGATTGATTCACGACTTATTTTTTTTTAACACATAAACCAGAAAAACTGACGCAAAGCAATCCAACAGTCGAAAGGGATTTTGATTGGTTGAAACCGATGGGCCAATTTTTCACCCAATCAGCATGCGCAGCACCAATCACACAAATATTTCTACACGCAATTTAACCATACGCATCGTATTCCGCCGCTTTGATACGCCGAAGAACCCTGAAGCAACCTCGAACCCAGACACCCCATTTTTCCTCAAGTAAGACATCTTGAAATCTCTACATAAAGATTCCTAAATCTCCCTATTCAAGAGCATTGGAAAACTCTCTGACCTTGTACGATCAAGGGAAACAAGGCTTACACGCCCTCATAGAATTTAAGATGAAATAGGAACGAAAAACTGTTTTCGGAGCTCGAGAGATTCGAATAAACAGCAGTCGCGCGATCACGAGAACTGAATTCGATGCCATTTTGTCGTCTTTTGATCAGCCAATGAAGGAAACAAACCTGTGCGATCTGCTTGGCGATAGAAATCTTTGAATGTAGTGAGAAATGATCCTGGCGAACGTGAAGATGATTATAAAGAGACAAACCTCTTCTTACACTGCAAAAGAAAATTCACAAATTAGATTATCATAATTCTCGGATGTGGCCACCGTCCTTCAGCCAAAATGATCGAAAAAACGGGAAGAGACCTCGCCTTGCAAAATAAAGAAAAATTTTTGTGTATCATTCCTTTCTTTGGGTCAGCCTCTTTTTGAAAGCGAGTTCGCGTTGTCCACCTCCATAAAAGGATAAGAACACAGCTATTTCAACGGATCTCGTGATTGGTTAAAAAAAACAATGAACACCAAAAAAAGACATAACTAAGGAACAATGAACCCTAATCCTAAACACAACAGATCTTTGTCTTATAAAGATCCAATAAAATTAGAGGTAGGTTGTATATCTGCAAGAAAATTTGTAAAACATGACTATAATTAACCGGCAACACGAACATCTTGCAGATAGAGTTGTTTTGCAAACGAGGCAAAAGAGATTTCGGGCATGGGTCAGGAGAACAATGCAATGAGGCCGGATCTTGGTGGATCTTGCCAGGAAATGTGTTGAGAAGACTTTTGAAGTGAAGCAAGGCTGGTTTCTGGCTGAAATTCAATGATGGGAAACTTGCTGCTTGGCGACGGGCAGGATTCGAACCTATGGCCTCCATAACACTGGCAGGACGCCGCAACCATTGAGCTACTTGGCCTCCTGGAAACCTGGGTCGTTTATCTTGGTCCCGAATGGACCCGAATGTCCCCTTATTTCCCAAGGACTCATCACACCTTAAACATCAACAGTTGCAGATCTAGTTTATTCGGCCTACATTTCCCCGCTTCGTCACAACCTGACGAAGATTACCGGTAAAAAAGAATCCTCTCCCAAAAGAGGTCAAGCCGTGCGTAACGAAATACTGAGTATATGTTACAGGTAAATTTAAATTCAGGTTAATTTTAATTTGAAATTGAAAGTAGGAAACATCAACAAAAACCCATCAATTATTAGCAAGTACGGGTAGTATATTGGTAAGTAAATTGGTCCTAGAGGTGAGTGGATGAACTTAGCATGAGTATTTTATAAAACCTCAATGGTTTGTTAAGTCTAGGCAGTGATTTTAAATGGTTAGCATTAAGGTTGGGGTTAGTCTGAAGTCCGCGATCTGAGGTTTGCAAGTATCAGACACGGTTCTCCTTCAATGTAAGGCTCATCAACTTTTTCAAATTATTAACCATTCTCCTGCTTTGTATTTGATGTAGCTGTGACTTGTCCTCTCATTTGTGGCTTTTTGATTTCTTTCTCTGAGAGATTCCGAAAACCACTGACTAGAAATTATGCCTTGTTCCTGGTGTATTTTGCATAACGACGTAAATAAACGATTTGTCCTTCAGAATCAAGAGCCCAGCTCTTGCAAACAATTTTTGCTTTTGTTGCACTGGAGACTTATAGCATTTTCATTCTTCTTCAGATAAATTTAGCCACCCTTTAATTTCCTCATAAAGTCCCATCGGCGGCCATAAAACTGTGTGGATGAGCTGAAATTTTGTTTACGTCTCACTTTATGTAATTTACGCATGTGCGAAATAGTGGTTGTCATGAAGGCTTGGAAATAGCTTAAACTCATTAGTAGCAAAAATATCTAACTTATTTCAGAAGTCATCTCGGACGTCCAATGGTGCGAAGGTTCGAATCCTTGAAGCGGCATGGAATGTTGTGGAAACTCAAGGTAAGTGGCACAGATGGTTGAAAATAAGTAAAGCCAGTAAGGAAGAAGGGTAAAAAAGGGAAACACGGTAAGAGGAAGAAGAACGGAAGGCAAGGGAAAGGTGGAGGGCGGAATTTTTTTTAAAAAATTATTTTCTTTTTTATTCCCCCTAAGAATCCAGGCCCCATTTTTTATTACATCCCCAAAAACGGGAAAACCCCTTTTTAGACACTTCATAATAACCTAGGTTGAAGAAATTTGACCTAGGTTGCAAAAATCAACCTAGGTTGAAATTAAGAGAACCCGAAGTTAATTACATAGTTATGACTTAACCCGTGCCTGATTTTCAACCAGGTTGCAGTGTTAAACCAAATTTACCTTATTTATTCATGTATTAATCTTTGACGCACGCACTCGCCAGTGGTTTACCTGGTAATAACTGCAAGATTAGGAGGTTCCAGACAAGCGCCCATAAAAAGTACAATGTTTTCGTGTCTTATCATACTCAGCACTGATACTTCTTTCAGAAATTCTTCCATGTCTTCTTTTGTTGACCTTCGTCGAGTGTGAATCATGATATCTCCATGCCATCTGCCCCTTAAAAAGAACAAACAAACAAACAAAACGACGGCATTTTATAGCTACGCAAAGAGGTTATAAAGAAAACTGATGCGTTGTAAATATTGGAGAGGATGGGTAATTTTCAAGTATTTTAAAATATGTTTTTTTGGAGAGCTCTAGCATAAGAATGTGATTTGCGATCGCGTATTTGTCGAAGCAAACTGACAAATCCTCCAAATTTGCTTTATCATTAGAACCAGATTTTGTAGCGTTTAATTCTGGTTCAAAGCTGGAGTTTTTTGAGCTTAAAAATTTCTTAATTTGGATGTAACATAGCTCGCGCATTTTCCCGCGCGTGCAGCATCGATCTTATTTTTGTCCATATTTATGCATAAAATTGGTGTCCTAAAGTCCCCAGCTTTGTTTCAAGGAAAAGAGTTGCAAGTTACACACTTCAAAGTCATGTGCCTCTGTTAGAACTTGCAGTTTGTTTGTTGATCAGACCAAAGATGTTTTAAGGAAAACAGATAGACGGCAATACGCATGATCCCATCCTGCTATTTGCCATACTTGTCCTCAGAGCCGTCGGCTTTTGTAAATTAATTGTCGATTTCACCGCTGACCATGAAAAAGCAATGGTTTAGTTACAGCTCGTATTTTTCAAGTACGAATGTGTGGCTTTTGTTACAGTTGACGAGAAGAATGATTGCTAAAGACAGTGAGGAAGTTCCCGAAGCCTGAGGCTGTGGGCGACTTCTTTCGCCGGAGATGCCGTTAAACTGCACCTTGGGTTATCTAACCTGTGGAATTACTACACTCTTTTTTTGTAAGAACCTTTTTTCAACTTTTTTATAAGAACGTTGAGGCTGAGATTAACCAAAATTTTGAGAACGAATTAAGAACATTCCTTAATTAGGCTGAGAGTCGATATTTTTCTTATCTGTATTCTAAATGAAAGCATATAACAAAGGCAAGTTAATGGAAATTAATCCAAATACTAAGAGCATATTTTGTATAACATAACAATGGTTTTCTTATTGCATGACACACATCTCAGTTCGTAATAATCAGCAGTTCTTATTTATAATCAGTCCAAAATAAGTTCAACATCATTAAAGTTATCAGGCAAAACAAAGTCTGATGTAAATTTAAGAACATCTTAAAGAATGTTTTCAGCTTCACTTCGCAAAAGATAAGAACGTTCAGCCTCAGCTCCAAAATTAGACGTTCTTTAATATAAGAAAAACGAGTGTATTATAATATATTAATAATAGTGATGATGATGGTAACTAACCCTAACTCTAAATTCTAATACCAACCTTGTTCCCCGAGGAAATTGAAAAATGCTTAGCTTAAAGTGCGCACGAAAATAACTGAAAGCGTAGACAACACTCAGACAAAAAACTCTGATCCCTTCAAATGTAACGGTTCTGTCTCGCACTTACTTATGTACGTTTCCCTTGGGACCAACTCCGACAATTTCTCCAACCTGCAAATCTGAGAAAGGAATGCTCCATTCACGGAGTGACTTCTGCAAAAAGAGAAAAAAAAATTGAAGTAAGAGCAAATCGGATAAGCTTTGTGGGCGAGCCCGTAACTAGAAACGTAAATCTGCCACACTGGGTTTTCACAGCAACAAATGAGCATACTACGAGCACTGTCTCTCTCTCTCTTTGATTGGAGGGAGAGTTTGTTCTGCTGGCTGCACTTTGTAAAGTTGACTAAAAGACTCGGCCTGGGTAGCTTTCGGTTGAGTATTGTCTCCACACCCAAATAGCGGCGGAGAAAAGTCACAGATTGTCTGAAAAAAGGAATATTACTAAAAAGCAACGATTCTCACCTTTATGTTCTCTTCATGCTGCGTTTTTTTGTTTAGGCTAAAAAAAGATAAAATTTGTGATACGTGCGTTAGATAATTATTTAAAGAGCAGTTAGCCGCGTGACAAATTTTTACCAGATTTCTTTGTAAATGCTGAAAGAATGGTCTTTTAGAAAGCTAATGGTCGAAAGAGTGAGAACATCACATCTTTCGCAGTCCTTCGACACACCAAAAATACGTAACTTTATAAGATAAAAATTCTGCGAAATTTCGACAGAAATTTTGCTCTCCGGGGCTCTTAATGCGGTAAATGATCTTAGACAAAATTGAGGGATTTTTTATTTAGATATTAATGAAGACTCCGAGCATTAAATTCCTAAGATTATATTTAATTCTCTTATGATAACGCTTTCTGTTTACTCTTGGCAGTGTAAATTAAGAATTCCTTTTTTTATTTACCCGAAAAAATGGCAACATTATCCAAAAGAAGCAAAGTTGGTAAACTGATCAAAAAACAAAGAAAGCTGTTGTAACAATTATATAATTCCAGAACATTGATTTCGTTGACCCCTGCGTTGAGGTCCGTTGAGAAACTACAATCTCGTCTGTTGCAGGCATTCTGGTGAAGGGGAGCGGAAAAATCGTAGCGAAGAGGGAAAGAGATGATAAGAGCGAGAAAAAGCGTAGAGTTGACGAAGACGGACAATTAGGGAGACATCTTTTCCCGGGAGTCTTTTATTCTCAAGATTACCATATCCTAACGCTTTATCAATATCTTGGCAAATTAAGTTGCCGGGTCACGGTGACAGCACAGTTTACTGTGGTTGTCATTCGTACGTCTGCAGTTTATAATGAACTGACAGATTAAGGCCAGGGAAATTAATCAATATTCTAATAGCTCGTACGTGATGTGGTTTCTACTCAAACTCACCATTTGTTTGCCGTGGGTTTTTGCTTGTGCAATCGCGATCGCTGGAAGTTATCAACTGAAAAAAATAGAGGGTGGAATACCATATTAAAACGTCTTAAAAAATAGCCTTTGAATACTAAAGGATAGAAACTAAGAGGTAAAGAATTCTCATGTTCTAACAAGAAACACCACCACGAGAGAGCTTGTACCGTGTCACATTTAAACAAATAAAAACAAATAGTTTTGTAAGAATAGTTCAACACGTCGCGAGCAGAGAGTGAACATGTAAAATCACACATAAATTCGAAAGATAGAAATAATAATATGCATATTATTAGTGTTACCTTTTTAAACTACTTATTTCTGATTACAAGTCTGGGTAAACTTCGTGAAGCGTCTTATTTTATCTTTTGCGCAATATGTGTGCGTCACAAAGACTAATAATAGCCATATTGACTTCTCATTATTCTCTAACATCCGCTTATCCGGTTTCACACAAGCAACAACATCAAACCGTGCATCAACTAATCCTTGGGGCAAATTAAATATCATCTCAGGAAAGGACGTATTTACAACGAAAAATTCGTTTACCGATCTGAAAGATTACGGTTCATTTGATTTTTTTTGCCAAACTAAGCAGGACAAAATGCAAAACTGGTACGTTTTATAACATCTATGAAAACTCGATGTAAAAAAAAAACATTTGAAAAGGGTCAAGTGAGTTAATAAATGATTTAGAAGAAATATTCTTCTGTTCATAACATTTGGTATGTTTCAAGCTCGATTGATACTGTCAAAAGACACTGAAGTGAAATTTTAATTAAGACGCGAAAGGCCGATTCGGTTACAGACAGAAATATCAAACTGAATTCGAGTTGTGAGGTCATCCAAGCGGAAATTGAACAGTCTTAGCTATTTTAAGAGCATTGTCGATATTTATGTCTTGAATAATTGCATTCAAGCGCACAGACGGATAGCCTGCCCTTTCTTTTGCAAAACAACAGGACTATATTCACCTTATAGTTGCAAACAGCGCAGTTCTGAACTTAACTGTGGTTGGCTAGCATATCTAGTGGGAGCTTATGTTCCCTTAATTATTGCAAGCATTAAAAACGAATTTATGAAACCAGATGCAAAGTTTTCATTCATGAAACTTTTCATAATTATTCGGCGTGCTGTCAAAACTCATTGGCGTGAGGCCAAAAGCAAACGTGACACGCGAGTCAAAACTTGGACAGTATCGATTGAAAACAGTGGAATAAAGACTTGGAAAATGGCACATTTTAAACAATCCTTCAAAAGTAAATTCTTTAATGTACGACTGCTTTTGATGAACTTCATGGATTTTTTTTTTGAATGGCCTTTTCGGATTCAAATCGTGTCTTGGCTGCCAACGGTGATTGATCAGTTTTGCACTTATAGAAGGTATAATTTTTTTGTGAAAACCCTGCTGAGTCAAGTTTCCTCATGACAGTGGAAAAACATTCGCTTCAAAAAAATTCGGAGCCAAAGGTTTCTGCGATAAAAAAGTCTATATTGTCCCATTTTTCCTTCTCCGTGTTTGCATGAAACACGAAAATCTCTTTTGCAAACAGCTAAGAAAGGACATCCTCGACACAATACTGCCCGCGTGTTAAACATCCTCTAAAATCGAAATTGCAGATCGATTGAGGATTGAGGAAGTGTAAAATTTTGCTGCCTCATGATATAAATAATATCTTCTTATGGTAAGTTTTAACATTGCCTGCTAACTTCCCAAAAAGAGTGGTAACAGGTCAAATATTATTGACTCGTGATGTAAACCAAGTTATCTTAATATACGAGCAATTTTTTTGCCCGAGAAGACCAAATAAATGCTCATAATGTAGCAAACCAATAGAATCCTGACAGAACTTACCGGAAAATATTCTCTTGTTTGCTTTCTCTGCATTGTGTAGGTTTCTACTCTTTTGAGGCCATGTGGCAAAACTGTCGAAGGGTTCAACTAGGAATTTCCCCTCTGCTATATCGTCTTGAACTCTAGGAATACCCAAGTCACTCTCCCTTGAGTCATAGTGTTCTTCGGTCCCGTATTGCTCTAGCGTTGATCTCAAAAGCCTAATGTTAGAAAAGTCCGGAGTTGGCGAGCTACTTCGATGCGAGTTCGCGGAAGAAGGGCACGAGGTATTGGCCGAAGAGTAACCTGATGAATTAGTATAGCTAACCGAAGTTGACCACGAGTTCACTCGGTGCCAAGTTGAGCTGGGGATAAGGTGTTCACTTTTTATCGATCTTGGCGAGGCTAGGAGTGGCTCATCGATGGTGGTTAAATTTTCGCAAATGTGAGTCGGGTATTTTTCAGGTATGGAATGTCGTTCCACTGATACCACAAGTGGTCTGGAGGCCAAGCGAAATTCGTCAACATCATTAGCTTGAAATTCAAACGCTTGTCTTGTACTGTAACAAAACGATTCGTAAATGCCATTGATAAGTTTCTGACGAAACTTTCCTGTTGCGTTTAACGGCAAAAGTGAACGTTCCGTTCCTTTCCTAGCAAAATGTTGCAAATTTGCGTGGCGAATTGCTATCTTTCCACTGGCATCATGCTTCTTCCTCCAGAAGCGCTTAGCCGTTGTTTTTTCTACAATTAAAGAATAAAACAACGAAAACGAAATTAACAAGGAAAAATAACGTGAAATAAAAAAGAAATGATAACTTATTCCATAACTGAAACGGAAGGAGCATTTGAGAGTAAAATAAATATTAATTGCACCTTAAAAGTTACGTATTTATTGTGTTTCGTTCTCTTACCGGCATCCACTTTGCAACATCGAAAATTACCGTCTGCAGGGCAGGGAAAACTCAAGCACTTTCTGTGGTATTTCAACCTATTTATTGATCGAAAACATAAAAAAGCGCGCTTTAGTTAGCAGGAATATTTGATTACAACACAAAGCTGTGTGAAATTATTGAGTAAGTTTTACTTGCTGAATGTTTATTAGTATTCACATACAAATGGTCTCGCAATCCGGAATTTTGTAAAAAAATGTGAATATTACCTACAATCCTGGCATCTCACTCCAAGAAATCGAATCACCTTCTTGCATTTGTCACACTGGCTGCGACAAAGTATCGTTCGCGAAAAACTGTAATAGAGAAGAAGAGAAGACGAAGTTCACATGGACGCTAAATTCAATTTGACTCCAAAGGCCGCAACAAGCAGGTGCTATCTGTTTTCATGACAATAAGCATCTTTCTACCTCGTCTATTTAAGTTTTTTAACTTCTCCCCTTTACCGAATTCACCAGAAAAGTGCATTGAAATGAAGGGTTTATAAAGGATGTTGAATGCTTCTTCATCCACGTTATCGTCGGATTTTTTTTGTCAAAACAATTTTCGGTTGTTCGCTCGCAAAATCAACAAAAAAAACTTCCAGGGTAATTGTTTTGCTTGAAGAGTTTCCCTGAACATATTTTCCCTCGTTTCTCACCTATGCACGTCGGCTTGCATCCTTACAGGGTTGAATAAGAAGCAAATCGTAGTAGCATGTTTACAGACGTGACTTGATAAAGCTTTTTCGCACGAAAACCCCCGGAGCATATGATATGTTGTGCATCTTTGCTTGCCTCACAACCTACGACCAAAATGCAAATTACAGCAATTACGAAGTGATCTCCAGCTGCCACTGTGAACCAATCAGAGGTGAAAAGCCTCAAAAACATAAGCCTGGGAAATAATGCTCAATAACTGCACTTTGCACTTCTGCAAGAACTGAACCGGGATCGATCTGAGTAAACAATCTGTTCTTTCCTTGACAGAACATCGTAGCCTTCTCAAAACAGTGGCATAAGGGAAGCAATGACTTGGGTCGCCACCGGTAGTTTATGTCATAGCCAAAATTAAATATGGTATATTACTGGCATCGATGTTTGGCTTACACGGGGAATTATCCCAGGGAAAACTATTCCAAGGAAAAAATCAGCCTAAAACATTTTTAACGAGTGAGTTACGTCCGCCATATCTACTTTGAGCTTTAAGTTGAATAAGGGTCACGGAAGAAATCCAAAAGCTCTTTTGCTTTCAAAATCTAACATTTTATACGGGTTTGCAGAAGAGAGAGAAAATTTCCTTAGTTTTGCATTAATATGGGAATGAAGTTCAAAGATCGCTTCGATCGCGAATTTATCAGAAGATCTTGCTTTTCTGTCGAAGACATGACATTTTCTTTGATAACTAAATTACACAAATGTTGCCATGCGCTGTTGAAAAGGTGTCTTTAATTATATTCAAGTTGCAGGTCATTCAATACAGCGCAATTCCAACGGGTTCCTGTGGAAACAACCATAAAGAAAACATCTGAGGAAACACAAAAAAATTATTTTGTCTGGTAAAAACAAATTCTATGAGAAAATTATATAAAAGATACGAAGTTGCCATGATTTGTTTGTAGAATCGGACTTGATAAATCGTCAAGGAATAGCTCTTAATTCAAAAGGTATTACTTTAAAAATGTATATTATTATTTTAATATCAACTTTCTGCTCAGTACTACATAAAATTGAAAATTAGCAAGTTTGCAGCCTTTCCTTTTTGTGATTTGTCTTTTCTACATATGCCTATAATTGTTTAAGTTAAAAGGAAAAAAAATGAAATTGCATCAACGGGAATTATTCATTTCGAGAAAAAAAAATTAGCAGTGATTGTCTGTCTTTAAACTGTGTATAAGCACTATCATCTTATAAATTTAGCCTGGGGCTTAACTCATGTCCAAAACGTTCTGGCTCCAGTACGTCGTTCAAACGATGGATAGCGCTATCCGTCTCATAAATCACTATCCACTGGATAACTCAATTGGTATTGCTAGTGTTTATCCTCTGGATAGTGATTTATCCGCTGGATAGCGCTATCCATCGTTTGACCCGACTGGGACCTGATTGTTAGCGTCTACCTGATTTCCACTTTTTAATAGTGTGCTTTGCAAATTTCTAGCCTTTTGCCCTGCGAACAATGTAGAGAGAGGAACAATTAAGCTATCAGTTGGTTTGGCTGCCTGAAATGCTGCTGTGTTCACAGTGGTCGACTCCAGTAAATAACACAGTTCCAGTGCTATGATAAAGCGCGATTCAGACATCCGCTTATCAGACGTGTTCTTGAAATAGTATTCACCCGGAAACATCTAATGTATTACATTATTCAATTGATTATTCTTTATATCTCATATCAGAGATTAGTTGTGCACCGTTCGTGTGTGTGTTTCTTTTAGGAATATTTCCTTTTATTAAATTTTCGACCTCGGATATTGCGTTTCTAGCTTTCTGATTGGTTCACTCAATGTCGGCTATTAGCTCATATACAGTATTACCTAATAGGGAATCACATCACTTTCCGGTCGTTTTGTCAAATACAATAAAAATTGGCTTTAATTTCCAAGTAATCAACCGTTCAGAATTTAACGAGAATTTAATAAAACAATTATTCCATTCGCGCTTGTTGGATATGAGACTTGGCACTACACGCCTCGTTAGATACTTACCATCTCATATCGGAATAATAGACCTAATCGGCTAACTCGATGTTGTACCCAATTCAAATCTCCCGAGATTAAGATTCTTTGTGAATTGTATTTGCATGATAATGTAGCATTCATATTTATATGATATGGAAATACCTGAAACAAAATGTTTTATTCCGAAAGGGTTTGAATTGGGTACAACATCGAGTTAGCCGATTAGGTCTATTGTTGAGTAATTTTAGGCCACTATCGTGATTTGGAAACAGACTCGTGTTACTACGAAAATGAAAATCACGCTGTTAGAGTTGGCGTCTCGGATTTGGAATTTAATATACTGCAGGGTTGCCACGGTCAGGGAAAAGTCAGGGAAAAGCAAAAATTTTTCAAGGTCAGGGAAAAGTCAGGGAATTTTGCAAAAGGTCAGGGAAAATCTCAGTTCTTGTCAAAGTCAGTGAAAAGTCAGGGAATTTTGTTTTCAGACAGGTTTTGTGAAGTTTATGAAGACATTTTCATTCGGAAAATGAAGCTGTAGTCGATCGAGTTGTGCGTTCAAATGCCGGGTTTTTCGGTCAGTGGCTCTCGTTGTGAATGCCTTCTTCCAAATAATGAAGAGAAATTGGAAGAAGCTTGGGAACCAGTGTTTTCCTTCGGCCATTTTTATCAAAAGGTGGTGGAACTCGCCTAATGCAAGGTCAGTGAAAGTTGTTTTCAAGTCAGTGAAAAGTCAGGGAAAAGTCAGGGAATTTTTTGGGTTCTAATGAGTGGCAACCCTGTACTGATTTCAATGTAAGTACTGGCTCATCGTGTAAAGATTATCGGAGAATCAAATAAATCGTTTTATTAGCAAAAGGAAAACTTGCAGATAACGCACTGGGGCTCACAAGACCGACGTTTCGGTGGCATTGAGCGACTGAAAGTATTGCAACTCCTCCCTGGAGTGGACGGAATGTTAGTCCATCGCAAGGCTACCCCCAGCAGTATGTCCCTGTAGCATTTATTGACCTGAACTTTGCAGAACACCCGTGAACAGGCTCAAAAGCTTGTCACAGAAATTACAAAACTGCGAGGGTGTTTGTGTGGAGAAAGAAATTGTGAAACAAATTCTATTGTCTTTAAAACTTATCTGTGTAAGGTTTATAAGAAAATTGAGGACAACACCAGTCTTTATTCGACGGGAATTACATCAAAGACCTTTGACTAACATTGGATAATATGTTCCAAGTAAAATCCGGTCTCAGGTTAAATCCGTTTTTACATAGGTTGAATATGCACTCAGATGAATTGAAGAAACTTTTTTGGAGCCTAATTTAATCCTAAAGAAAATTAGGGTCACCAAGGATTAGTTCCGGTTATAATACATTGATATCAATTATGACTTATTGTACAAAAGTAAATAATGAAAATAACTGTGTTGGGTTGGGTATGTTCGACGTTGTAGTGTGGCGGTGAAGACACAGGTACCTGTAAGTGCTTAGAATGCAATCATACACCATCACTCACAAGGCACTATAAACATATTTCGGGTAAGTTATGAGTACTGAACGACAACTGATAAAGAACGCATAGGGGCTGAGAAAATGAAAGACTCTAGGAACAAGGCTGTTTGTACGTTTCAATGTTGCCAATCAGTAAAATCCGTTCGCAGATTGAATCCGACCGTTTTCATACCTACAGTCCGTGACAAAATTCCTTGGAACAGTACACGACTATACAGATCTGAAGCTCTCGCGGATCACTCTCCCCTCACAATATTGTTTGCACGCGAGTTTCGGGGCCCATTTTGCCAAAACAACATTGTGGGAGGGCAAGGTATTGCAAAGTGTTTCAACAATTTTGTCCGAGGCTGTAGGTTAAATAGGTGATTATCATTTTACCTAAGTTGAATACGTACTCAGATGAATTGAAGAAACTTTTTTGGAACCTAAATTAAGCCTAGAGAAAAATTAGGGTCAGGTTAGGATTTCTCCTGGGTATCATCATGAGGTATCATACCAGAATGTTAATCAGTGCTTGTTATACTATGTTCGAACTATGTAATGACATAGAAAACTCCTGCGCCTCCTCTATGCCATGTTGCTCCAACCCTAACAATAAAGGCACCATATTATTATTGTGATGTCACAATATTGGGTGCAAACGCTAGACAACAATGTGTTCCTATGAGGTTTTTAGCTTTGGTATTCAACAACATCAAAGAAATATACAATTCTTAAGATCTAGCATTTTTTATGCTTACAGAATTTCCATCATACAGTGCTATAGGAGAATAATCATTAGTTATCATATCGAGAAAGCCAAACTGGTAAAGCACACAATGATGCCACCATCATTGACAGATATAAGTATTGCATGCCCAAGGATACGGCTTTGAATCACTTCCGTCCAGAAAAGCACGTAATTACAGCAACAGTTAATTCGATAAGAGTGTTGTTATGGCATAGGTGGGCTCCCCAGCACAGTCACAAATGAGTCTATTTTTAGAATACCCGTTCCCGCGCAAATCAGTTGTCATGTGCCTGAAAAAAACATGGGCAGAAGCAGTCACGCGTGAAATAAATCTATGGGGCAAGGCCTCAAAGTGATAGATCAACATTCTTATCTAATTCACTCTTGATTACAGTAATTATATGCAGGCCCAATTTTGATAACCAAAGCGCAGTGTCCATTCAAGTATGTGGTACTTATTTCAAACAAAGAGGTTACAAGTGTAAGGGTTTGTGTTCGTTTCTTGTTGAAGGAAAATGCACCCCTTTTTTTTTTCTTTTACTCGAGGCCCAGGTTGTTTTCTAGGAGATACTTTGACATTGTCTATATTCCCAGACGAAGAACAAGGGGACACTTCGAACGCTTATCAAAATCACCGTGCATATAATTACACACATTTCTGGATATATCGAAAAGTACAATGAATTGCAGTTGGTACAGTAAACACCCGCATATAAGAACACTTTTTTTCAGGTTTAAGGCTGATCGTGTTCTTATTTGAGGGGTGCTTAGTGAGAAATCAGCCTGAAAGTGTTCTTAAAATGTTCTTAAAATTGGTTTCAGAAATACTTCAAATTGTATATTACCAGAGGTTCAATTGACATACAATGCCGTTTTGTAATAGATTTTATAGTTTGTCATGGTCCTGAACACCATAGTACTTTGATACAAGTTACTGTACTGTATTGTTTCCTTATCCTAATACCCTTTCCCTTTATATTAAGAACACGTTTTATTTATCAGGCTGAATTTGTTCTTATTTATATGGTGCTTTATTGGCCAAATTTCAGCCTGATGTTCTTAATCCACTTGTTCTTATATGCGGGTGTTTACTGTAGTTATTTGGGAGTAGGAACCTTTCGATTCTAGGACGAGGAGGCGAACGAGTACGAGCTTTGACTGTTTGTTTTTAGCGAAAATACTAATAAACCCTTAATGATTGGTCCCTAGGGAAACAGTTCATTTTGTTTTCCTCGCGGAAACATTGAGATTCGAGGGAAACAAAATGAACTGTTTCCCGAGGGACCAGTCATTAAGTGATTTGTTATATAGCACAAAAAGAAAAACGTGCAACAGCAACAGCAACGGCGGTCGTCGGTCAACATTCGCGGGTAACAGTGCACTGTTACCCTCTGACGTCATAGATTTTGCATTGTTGCCCGCTCAGAGACTTTGGCGTGAAACAGTTTTATTGTTAGATGTCATTTGACCTCAAAGTAACCAATGAGAGCTCGCGCTGCTGGGGGAATAACAAGAAGATTTATAACCCGTAGGATTAATCTTACTCTTTGTTAGCAGTATTGGTTGCTCAGTTATTCTTATTGCTCTTACCCGGGCCTTTTTGCTGATAGAAAAATGCCAAAACTGCTACCGTGTTGTTGACTTGTTTTGACACGACGACATTCTTGCAAAACCTCGTACTAAAATGAAGACGGTAACACGTTTTTCCCACCAAAATGACGCTGGTTTGCGCGCGCTCGCTGTTGTTCTATGAGAAAATTTCGTACTCGTAGTCGTTCTCATCCTAGAATCTAAAGCTCTCTAGTTTAAGATCTACGACGGCGACGGTAGACGAAAACGTCACCTCAAAATATAGAATGGCTCTATCATAAGTCTTTCGTGATTATTCAGTGTTGTTCGCGTCCTTCACTATGCATGGGCGAAGTATCCTAAAAATATATTGGTAAGAGCGGTTTCAGAGTGAAAATAGAGAATGAAAGATTCTTTGTTGCATGATTACGTTGTCGTCAAAACCTCAAATTTGGTGATTTCACGTCGTCGTTATGTAGAGGACCGCAAACGTACTTGCTAAAGTCCGTGCAGCACGATTATGTATGCTCTTTCAAACAATCATATTATTGTTTTGTGACGTTGTCGTTTCTTAAACTCCCTATTATGCTGGAATAGAGAGGTGAAAACGGGAAATGAGAGCACCGTGCTGTACAAGACAATTGGATCTTTTCACAAAAGGAAAACATCGTTTTCGAGGACAAAGCGCGAGTTCAGCCCATCATCGAAAGAGCATGTGCGTAAATGAAGAACGCACGACCAACGTAAAGATTTTGTGTACAATCTTATTTAACTTTACTTCGCATGTGATCTGCCTTCCTCTTTCCACTCCGGCAGCTGGATAAGCTTGTCAATAAACCCACTTACAAATATATAGATACATGTGGGCCAACAGGATATGAAAAAAGCTTGTGATTGATAAGACAGTCTCGCTTTATTGCCTACTGAGAAAATAAGGAACGAAATATCATGCTAATATCGGAAAACAAGTCGAATAAAAGTATCTTACAATGACCATCGAGCTGCCTTCAAAAAGGATTTGACGAACTATGCTACGTTGTAATACGGTAACTTGCTTTGGATAGCAAAATCTAGATCTGCTACAAAAGAGAATAGACAGACAAGAATAAACGCAAAATTAAATTATGCTTTGTTCAAGAGGAAGTTTCCACTGATTACCAAGAGTAGATCTAACTTGGGTATGTATTTCATTGGAGTTCAAAGAGTGGAGCCCTGCATGGGCCCTTTAATTGTAGCGCTTTTATTAATAGTGTCTTTGCGGACTATAAATATCTTTGTATGTATGATCTGTGAATCAGGAATGTAATCGTGTACGTTGTGTGTTTATTATTGTATGAAGTACCTTGAAGATGACTGGGTTGAGATTGGTTGCCGAGATTAAGAGAACACGAAAAAAATATATACTCGCTTGTTGGCAATTGTAGAACACACACCGAACCTTAAACTTAGCGCCCTTCTATGTTCAAATACAAACTAGTTATGCTTTCCTTTGGTGAACCATGAAATATCCCCAGAGTGATTCCATTTTTCTCTCCATACGCAGCTGTATATGCAGATATTAATTAACTGGGTTATTTACTGTAGGGCACGGAAAACATTTGCATCCTTTGTAACTAGTAGTGACGTAAAAAAACTTGAAAATAAGAATCCAAAGAAAGACAGACTTTCTTTCACTAAGTCATAAATGTTTTTATCGGAAAATCAAACAAATTTTACACACATTTAAAATAATAAGAATTCTAAAACCTAAATTATCGACGAAACGCACGAAATGAAAGAAAGATCGATATTATTGGAATTAAACTAACTGCAGACAGAAATTTGGTTTTATCAACGGATAATGTAAATTGACCACCGTACAGAGATTCTAAAAGCTTTTAGAATCTCTGTACGGTGGTCGGACTTTCAAATAAAGATAAATGCAATAATAATAATAATAATAATAATAATAATAATAATAATAATAATAATAATAATAATAATAATACGAATAATAATAATAATAATAATAATAACAACTTTATTCATTTCACTTACTTACATTAAAAGAAATAGAGATGATTGATAATAAAAAATTCAAAATTCTATAAAATTACGAATTCCATGATGCAGAGATATTAAAATCATACAATCGAATTATACTAATGACGGCTAAACCAGTGTCCATAAAACGCCCCGAGTATAAAAACATATAGACCGTGTATCTCAAATATCCGCACTAGCTACATTTATTTTACAGTCTAATGATTGCTCTATCTTGCTACGAAACGGCGTTCGCGAACCTCTAACGCATGCATGTACCGACCTTAAGAGTTCAAACGAAATCTGTGTCCTGAGCCAAGTGATTACAATATGATAAGGCTCGGTATCTTTCTGCGTTATCTTGTCTGCGAGATGCTTTAATAAAAAGCTGACACTCATTTCCCATTCCGCCATTGGTTCCAAACACTAAAGGCGTAAACGAACCCATTTCTACATCTAACACCCGCTGCTGGTACTTGCGCTTCTTCTCTTCTTCTTGCTCCTTGAACACTTCCGATGTTGGCTTGCTCTGGTAACACTTGGAGTTGACGTGCGTAACTCTTACATCAAAAAATGCCGTAACTCCTCTTGCCCAGAACCCTCCCGCTTTGATGTCCAACCTTGCCTCAGAACTTGTAACAGCGCTCCTCAAATGAAATCGCTCATTGTCCAGGGGTTGAAGGCGTGGTTCGATTTCGACATTATTGCAGATCTTGTCGATGAATGTCGTTAACAAGTTCCGTACACCATCATGTCTCTGCGCTACAAACCCCCCTTTTTACAAGAGAGGGCGTGGCCAACGGTGAATTTATCCCCACATACGCAATGACTTGGTAGATCGGCTAAGGGCAGGTCATAACGCAAGCGTAGCGAGTCTCTGAACTCTTGCTTGTTCAGGGCTAAACCCTGGTCTGCGAGGGGCATCGCATTCAGCCAAGAACTTGCGCCCTTGTCTCTCGATTGATAGACCAGTCGCAGCAGGTCTGGGGAGAGGCTTGAATCGATGCTATCCATTTTCTCTTTGGCACTTGCTCTCTTAAGTAATTGTTGATGCCTCTTTAGCTCCTCCATAGATCTTTCTCCTGGCACCATGATGGAACTCTGTGATGTAATAGAATCTACGTGCGCGGTGGTTAATAGTCTCGAGGCAGCAAACTGCTGCGGTGCCTCGGATCTCAGATCAGGAATGCCTAGACCCCCTTGACCCGTTGCTAGGGTAGCAAGTCTGCGCACCTCGTGAGGGAGAGAGGCTCTGATTGACCGAACAAAGTTGGAAGTAGTAAATCCTCAATCACCTCCTGGACTGGGTCGACATAATCTTCGAACGATCCTATCGTGCGCATGAAGTAGGTGAACTTCGACTTGTAGCCTTTTGTGAAAGCAATGTACACCGCATGAGGCTGGCTCTTCGCTATTTCAGAGAGACGTTCGATTTCCTCTTTCCATGCACAAACCTTCTCCTCACAATACTGATTTTTGTATTCTGCGACGCAATAACTGCTCCCAGATGGCGCTGACCTTCAGTCGTTATGTTGACTTCCTCTCCAAACATCCTCTTTGCTTCCTTTGCAAGTTCCCCAGACTTCACAATAAGCCAGCTTTTTAACCCATTCACAGAGTGTCCAAACTTTTGTCCTTCCTTACTCAAATGCTTGTACCAGTTATACAACTGCACAATACTCCCCCCTCCAGCAGGGTCGTCTGCTAGCCATACCTGTTTAACCAATGGGCAGTGGTCCCTCAATTTCTGAATCATTATAGATGTGTTAAGTGCGTACCATGGCATCGCTAGCGGATCTCCTTGTGTGGTGCCTTCTCGAGAAAGTATTTCACCTCCCCCGCAGATAAACAGTCTAGATGGGCTTCTATACGAGTTAGAATAATAATAATAATAATAATAATAATAATAATAATAATAATAATAATAATAATAATAATAATAATAATAATAATAATAATAATAATGCGGTCTGTAGCAGACATCCAACAGTTAAACCGAGGGAAGAAAGATCATGCATTGTTGCTAATCTAGGAAATCACCCCAAGGGATCTCTGTACGGTGGCCAATTTACATTATCAACTCCGTTGATAAAACTAAATTTTTGTATATTACTTCCCCACCGACGCAGCACCACAGTTTCTTTAGAAACTACCCCCTTCATTAACTGCAGACAGTACTGTTTCGGCCTTCTGGGCCTCATTAGTGCAGTACTGATGTCTAGGATGGAGGTTAAGCTTAAAAAGCCACCCAAGTGGTACATCTAAGCCATGCCAGAGTGTTCAAACTAGCGAGCTAGTGAGCATATAAATATATCGCAAACTGCCACGTCATTTTCGTATTCTTCATTTTGTATTTTCCTCACCGTCACGATAAAATGGAAAAATAGCTACCCAGTAATGGTCGGACTTTCAAATAAAGATAAATGCAATAATAATAATAATAATAATAATAATAATAATAATAATAATAATAATAATAATAATAATAATAATAATGATGATGATGATGATGATGATACGAAGAAGAAGAAGAGGAAGAAGAAGAAGAAGAAGAAGAAGAAGAAGAAGAAGAAGAAGAAGAAGAAGAAGAAGAATGCGGTCTGTAGCAGACATCCAACAGTTGAACCGAGAGGGAAGAAAGATCATGCATTGTTGCAAATCTAGGAAATCACCCCAAGGGATCAACAGCAATACTCGGCATATCAAGGAAGCACGGCGGGCGGGGTCTTAAGTCTGTTAAGAATGAATATAAGAATATCAAGATCAAAGCAGTAGTAAAGCTTTATTGCAACACTGATCCGACGATGGCAGCTGTAAGATCATTCTTTGAGGAACTTGCCGTAGAGAAAGGACGCCACTCCAATATTGAAGATGCTACGAAGTACACCAATGAGCTTGGTCTATAGTTGCAGTTTAACTACGCCAATCCTATTATATTCGCTGATGGTGGTTGTGTTACTGTGAAATTTGGCGTGTTTACTGGGGAGATATCGCTCCAGTTTCTCTGAAAATCTCCTCTTTGTAGCTCTTATTACGCCAACATGAGGGACATTCTTCTTCAGGTCATCTGAAGCCGCACGAAAGCAAAGTTTTGTTTCGGTCACGGAGCGGCTTTACTAAAGTTTTTCAGCCAAAAAATAACACTTAAGACATCAGAAAGGGTACAGAAAAGGATTTTAGTTCAGCCCGAGTTGATGGCCTAAAAGCCGTAACAGAGCCCTCTTGGTTGGACATGAGGTCCTCATCCGAGTACGCTAGCCCATAGGCAGCCCAAGCTCGCGTAACTACAGACAGCCGTTGAGAATTTAAACGCGTTATAAGACTTTGTATGGGAAATAAAATACCGTCGATTATGAAGCCTAAAAAACGCTCAATTTCACGTTCATTCGATAAAAGGAATGAAAATGACTCACCTCTGGTGTATTCTTGTGCTTTTTGGAGCTTATTTTACCGTTTCGGGAATTCCGTGTTTCCAATGTTCTAAGACGAAGTCAAGGCTGCACACTAAGATTTCGACCGTAGTCAGCTCAGAGGCGGTCTGCGACTCGAAAATCCATCCCAGCCGCGATTTTTTCACGCAAAGCTAAAGCCACATCATTTGCGAACCTCCGTGAATGTTTTGTCGTCAAAAATCCCCACGCACTTGGCTGGAAATGAGCATTTTCTGCTTCGATTCCACGATAGCTGATGAATTTAACAGCTGCTGATAACCGCACAGGACACGGAGCTCGGGTCCGAGGTCAAATTAACTCCACCCGATAAGGTACAGTCATTTCATGTACAACACTTACCCCATCCCCACAGCGGCTTCTCGAACAGCTCTATGGTTACGAGTGACGCTGTGGGGATGGGGTAAGTGTTCTGTACTTCATCGGGTGGAGTTAATTTGACCTCGGACCCAAGCTCCGTGTCCTGTGCGGTTATCAGCAGCTGTTAAATTCATCAGCTATCGTGGAATCGAAGCAGAAAATGCTCATTTCCAGCCAAGTGCGTGGGGATTTTTGACGACAAAACATTCACGGAGGTTCGCAAATGATGTGGCTTTAGCTTTGCGTGAAAAAATCGCGGCTGGGATGGATTTTCGAGTCGCAAACCGCCTCTGAGCTGACTACGGTCGAAATGGTAAAATAAGCTCCAAAAAGCACAAGAATACACCAGAGGTGACTCATTTTCATTCCTTTTATTGAATGAACGTGAAATTGAGCGTTTTTTAGGCTTCATAATCGACGGTATTTTATTTCCCATACAAAGTCTTATAACGCGTTTAAATTCTCAACGGCCGTCTGTAGTGACGCGAGCTTGGGCTGCCTATGGCTAGCCCAGAAAGTGCGTCAGATGCCACGCTCAACTTTGGCGGGCTGCTTTCCCGCTAACAGGTTTACAGAGATGTCACTCGTTCTCTCGTGGACTTTAAATACTGTTGAACTTCTTTTAAGGTCGTCAAAATGGAGGACAGAGCAGATTGATCTTCATCGGAAATCCTCGGGCGTTTAGGAGGGCTTGGTGAATGTAAACGCTTTGAATCTGCACGACGAGCATCATGTTTTGGACTCGAACGAGACCTTGATCGTGATCGGTGTCGCCTTGACTTTTTCATTGTGAAGATCGAAAATACGCTTCTGAAAGCAAAGGGACTACTTACCCGAAAGAAAAATGGCTCAAAAGGAGCCGAGGTGGGCCGTGGAACGACCAAAATAGAGCAAAAAAGGTGGTCACAACATTCACTTACCTGTTCGAGCATTCGTAGCACAGCAACTAGCACAGCAGGAAAGATGGAGTATCACAGGTCAGCGGCGTGTTATAGGGCCACAGGACGCCCCACAAACACAGCGGTCAAACGTATTGCGCATGTGCGAACGAACCTGCCAAATTGGCGGTCCGTCTTGAATTATAACCCCAAATGAAAGTAAATCCGCAGCGTTTTAAACACATATTTTATTTGGTAAAGCCCTAAACGAAATGGTAAATCAACAGAATACCCGTAATTTAATAAGCTTTGTGTTCGGAAAGTCTTTTCCTTTTGCGTAATTGTTCTTCCTTTTACAGTTTTCTATGACACTTGCAACTTATTTTTCGTAAATTTTATTGTTTCTACTGTTTTTTCCCCATACAATTTTGTGCGGGAAATTAGCTCGTGTGACGGACAGACTTTTGACCGCGGTGTTCGCCCCACAGGGAGTTGTGGTACTACGTCATATCTGTCCTTACCCTGGAGGTATGGGAGGTATGGTCTTTTTTGTTTTCTTCAGACGTGTTAAGGAGTGGTTGGTAGCACAGTAAGTGGGATTCTACCTGACGACCCTTTATGCATATCTGATGTTTTTCCAGAATTCGAATCGATTACTTAGGACGGCTTACGTGCCTTCAAATACCATAAGCATAAGCTTTTTTCAGACATCACTGACAAGCCGACCACATTTATCACATACCTCTTGATTGACGGCGACGTCGACATGTAAAACCAGAACAAGAAAAAACCGTCTTCTTCCTAAACTTGGCTGACAATTTTCTGAAACAAAGAATTAGGGATATGATAACAGAAGGCTGTAACCAGCAGGTGATTGTGATAAGGATGAAGCACAGCCATATTTCAAAGTATAACGGGAGTCTAACCACTTGCGGATGTAACTACAAAGACAGCACGTTTCTCTTCACAGACCCTGGGTGTCGGTCTAGCCGGATTCGAACTGACAACCTCCCACACGGTAGACCGATACTTAACCAACTGAGACAACCGGTCGCCGGTTCGCAAAGTTGTGCAGGCATGCAACTTCCATTATTCAGATTAGTGTGTTCCTTAAAGATGTTCGCAGCCCTGAGTACAAGCAAGGAAACCGCCGTTTGAATACTCGACATGAAAAACGTCGTTTAACGACTCCTCTAGCGCGTCTGTTCGAGACATCGTAGCGTGTCTCTGCGGAACTTCAAGGGCTCTATAGGGGCACGTCACCGAGATACAATCGACACGCACATCCACTATCACCCAAAAATAGGCTCATTACACTTCCGTTGCCAAATTTTTGTGCAAGTGCACTGTTTTCGAAAATCCGACCGCATGCGGAGAATGGTTAGTGGATCCAGGCCATCGAACGTATGTTTGTCACAGACAGCTTTGATGTTTACCAAATAGAAATGTTTTTTTTGTGTCCCAACACCCATGCATTCTCCCTTTTTGGACAAATTATTCGCACGAGCGAGGGTGCAATCAATTTCATCAACTACACACGGGAATTCCGCGATGTCATAAAACTTTTTCCTGGGTTCATGCAAATAACCTTGGAAGGAATCGGGCTTTCCTGTTTGAAGCGATATCTGTTGTAGCGTAATTTTTGTTAATCCATCTGGCCCCCCTGGATAGCGCACAGTATCCGCAGGATAAATCACTATCCAGAGGGTAACTCATAGCGAGACCAATTGCGCTATAAAATGAATAGTGATTTATCCGGTGGAGAGCGTTATCCACCTTTTGAACAACTGGGGCCTGAGCGTTTACTCATGCAAGTAATGGAAATGGGACACACAAGGACAGAGATAAACTGACAAGGAATTGAATCTTCCGAGGTTAAAGCACGGTGCCCCTACTGAGCTACAAGGTCAGACAAGAGCATCGGAATGTGAGATGTCAGTGACGCATGTTGTAGTTTTTTCCCTCCGTCCCGGCAAAGCCCGAAAGAAAAAACACTAGGAGCAAGTGCACATTGAAAAGCGGGGTTTTCTTTCAAATTGAAAACCTGCAAAATAGCGATATTCACTGTTTATAAACAATTCTTTTGATATTTAAATTTTGCCAACCACAGAACAAAAGGACCTTTGTTTCGACAGCCACTTAAAAAATCTCTGGCTGGTACATTAACGACAGTAGGTGACGGAACGGTGAGTATCGCTATTCAGGAGTGACGACACAAAGAAAACAGGAAAAGCTTCAAACAATAACCTAAATGATGCAAAGAGGCAATTCTTTCCCCACCATATTCTTTAATTACATTCTACACAACTAAATTTTGATATCTGTAATATACAAGTCTCATCTTGTAACTTCTTGTGCATTTTTAACTGTAGTAGAAGACCAGAAATAGAGACCAATATTGTATACCCTCAACAAACATCCTTAATTACACAATATTCAACACTGAATCAATTCTTATCTGAAAAATCCAACCAAGTCATTTACAAAACGTCCTTTATAGCCTGAGAGGAGGTTCACTTGTATAGGGTTTGCACGCTAGCCGCCGTCAAAATACTCGCTCCATAACCCAAACAAGTGAGCCTTTACACTTACGGTTAATTTTCAAGACAGCAGTTTGTGGTAAATCCCTCAAGAGACAAACAAAATTATAGCTGCATCAAGTCACATATTACATGACT
>OX421448.1:39348413-39365913 GCA_949126865.1 Montipora capitata | reverse complement strand
CAGTTCTATAACCTTCTAGCGTCCTGGCAATATCAAGGAACTGCAAAGGCAAAATCAATCAATTAGCCAACTAATTTGAATTCTTTCATCTAGTCTAGTCGTAGAAAAGTTAGATGGTTAAGGTACAGCAGTAATAATAAAGTTCTCCTTTGCCTTTTGATGTGGTCACTTACGGTTTCAACTGACTACTAAAAGCCTTCATCAGTAAATGTAAAAAAAAAGTCAGCTTACAGGCCTAGTGGCCCATCAGGCCGGAGCTTCTCCCCGGTTTCTGTAGCATGAAGCGACTAGGAGTATTTCTACTCCACCCTGGATGGGATGCTAATCCATCGCAGCATTAAATTTGCCGGTACCCATTTATACACCTGGGTGGAGAGAGGCACCGAGGGAGTAAAGTGTCTTGCCCAAGAACACAACACAATGTTCTCGGCCAGGTCCCGAACCCGGACCATTCGCTCCGAAGTCCAGCACACTAGCCATGAGCACACCGCGTCTCCCAACAGTAAATGTAGTAATGCAGTAAACTTGTTACACGTTTCCTTTACACAGAAATGCTCCGCTGTGACTGGTTGCAATTGGGTCTCAGCAGGTCACCGTCTGATAAAATAGATTTCACTGAAAACCCTCTTTACCCTCAGATTTTAAAGTATCTTGAGGCAGTTTAACAGGTTTTCTTAGGAAAGCAATAACAGAGAGTTTTTATAGAAGGGCAAGCGGGAGTGAGGATTCCCAAAACCAAAAGTCCACTTCCAGTTGCCATCTGTTGCCCAAAACTCCTTATTAGCAACTCCAAGCATTTTGCAAACCAAGCAAAGGCCAGTCCACGACACAAGAAACTATATACTTTCGTTCTTATTTGAGAAGGCTAAAAAGTCGGGGATATTTTTCGATGTGGTTTTAACGGCAGGACTTTATTCT
This sequence comes from Montipora capitata, assembly GCA_949126865.1. NCBI lineage: Eukaryota > Metazoa > Cnidaria > Anthozoa > Scleractinia > Acroporidae > Montipora > Montipora capitata. The sequence continues at coordinate 39,364,995 of OX421448.1, read as the reverse complement.
CAAGTATTTCAAAACCCTCGTTGTTTTGGTCTCACCAGGGCCTGAAACAGCGACTTCCTAGTCTTCTATCTGAGGTTATCCACTACAAAACACATTATTTCTTGCACATTAGCTTATTTTACGTCTTTGAGAGAAGCCTGGCTTCGTTGGATTAGACCTTAGTTCTCGGGCGTAGACGCGTAGACACCTGAGATGGTTAGGACATGTACTGTAAAAAGAAGTGACAACTGGGTTAACCGGATCATCCAAATTGAGATAGATGTGCAAAATAGAGGGGGTATAGGCCTTGCAAAACATGGTCATAGCTAGTACCTGAAGACATGATGGTCTGCAATCTCTCGGTTGAAGATGCCATGGAAAGGCAGAAATGGAAGGGAAACATACCATGCATCACCGTACCCACTTGAGATCGAAAGCAACATAAAATGATGATGCTGATGAAAATGACTGCAGCGTTTGAGTAGCATGGCTTTCCACGGCAAAAGAAATGATACAACAAATGCTGAAACCCATGCCAAGTACAGATGTCCACGATTTGCCACGCTGGTGCCCTTGACATAAAAATACTAACAATGCGTGTATGTTTCGTTTTAACGTTAAGTGCCCATGGAAAAATACTGCTTCGTTCTAGATGACTTTTCATAAAGTGTGGCATGAATTCCTGGTTTCTAAGCATCCTGAAATTGGTTATGTGTGCATCTGTATAGTTCCGTTGAATAATCTTCTGAGCACATATACGGGCAAACAAGCTTCCTTCAAAATTAATTCAAACAACATTGCTTCTTACTTCTTTCTTTTTGTTCCCTGCCTGTAGATCTTTAAGTTTCTGTACATTTTTTCCAGGTAACAACTTCCGCCTTCTTAGGTCGCCAACAGCCTACATAACAGAGACATCAATTTTAAACACTAACTTGTCAACGTTATGAGTTGTAAGCACTACCAGGGACACTAGCAATTAAGAAAAGCAGGTGGTGGCCTTGTGGTCAGTGTACACATGCCTTCCGGCAATGTGACCTGTTGAAAGGGAGAAGTAATCATCACACTTCTATGGACAATTTAAGCAATTGTCTCTTATAGACAACTGAAGAAACTACACCTCAAAACAAACTATGGTAAATTCAACATTCGCTTTGCAGCTGTAAAAGTTTGGAATCACCTTGAAGAAAGCATTAAACACCTCCCCCTTGAAACGTTTAAAAACAAAGTCAAGTTAAACATCTTGCAGTCTTACTGCTCATGAGTTTTCAACTGGAATTTATTTATTTATATATTTATTTTTCCTTTTCGTCTCTTTTTATCGATTAATTACATGTAAGTGATTTACTCATGCTTTAGTGCCAACCTACCTTACTTAGTTTTACTCAGCTCGATTAGCTTTTTAGTTATCCTGAGTAAACATTACCTTTTTTTGTATTAATATATTATAGATTATTTAACTTTTTTTATTCTGGTAATAAAGCTTGTTGTTGTTGTTGTTGTTGTTGTTAAAGATACAGGTGCCTTCAACGGGATTCAAACCAATGACCTCTGCGATGCCGGTGCAATGTTTTACCAAGTGAGATATGAAGTGACTCAGTTGGGAGCAGGTCAATTTGTTGGGGTCATGTGTTCCAGTGAAAGGACTTAATGGCTGCACATGTAAATAAAATTGTATGTACCCGCACTTCAAATATATAAATTTATCTCATTCAATGTGACCTGTGTTTGTAGCGTCGATTCAAAGCTATACATCTCATTTTCTAACAAGGATGTTCATAGAGGACGTGAAGACCTTCGACAGGATTTGAATCGAATTGTTCACTGGTGTTGCGAAAACCGACTCCTTATTAACCCTGATAAAACAAAGTTCTGTGTGTTTAATTTGGCTCCAACAGAATGCCGGGGCAAACATCTATCCTGCCTTTAACATTTCTACGAACGGAACTGCCTGTTATTGACTCAATAAAAGATCTTGGTGTGATAGTAGATAAGAATCTATCCTTTAATGAGCACACAAACCAGCAATGATCAGCAGAATTCGTCACTTGTTTGATGAATCTACTCTTTTGACTGTTATCAACTCATTCGGTTTTACTAATTTTATTGTGTGAAGAAGAAATTTGAACACATATAAACACGTACCTACTCTCAAAGAGTTGAAGTGCTTCCAGTACGCGAGGCTTTTAGACTTCAAACGTATGAATAATCAGGCACCTACTGTAGCTTTTTGAAAAATATGTTTCAGAAGAGGTCCCAGGTTCATAGATACAACACCAGGAACACAAACGATCTCAATCTTCCTCATTGCCGCACAGCGCAAAGTCGTTTCAGTATCGCGGCGCAGACACATGGAATTCGTTGCCATGAGAGTTGCGCTATCTCTCTAGTTTGAGTGTTTTTAAACGCAGTCTGAGAAGCCATCTCAGAAGTGACTAATTAGTTAACTAATCAATTCTTATTTTATGGAGGTTTTTTTACCTCAGTAGGTTATTATTTATTGTAAGTTATTGTAGACTAGTATTGATTAGTTTAACATTGTAAATTAGGTCGGAGGATCCCCGTACGGGAGCCCTAATAAAGTTATTTGTATTTGTTTGATAACTGAATTCATTGCCATACATGAGTAGAGTTGAGTTCACAAATTGAACTCCCCAAAAGGCTCATACAATTTTGATAACTTTGAAAACATCCTTCGTATATAACCAAAATCATTATTCATTTTATAATTGAGATCATGCACGCAATTGCCGATATCAATACCTAACAAATACTAAGTACGGAAAATTATCGCAAACAGTCCAATAATTTTGAGAAGATTTTCATTCATTTCAGTTCTGTGAAAGACACAGTAGCATTTTTTGGTTAAGAACCGAGAATGGCAGTACAGACTGTAAGCATATTTCATTTCGCATTTTCATCGCAGGAATGACAGACACACTCTTTGTACCAGTTTTGTGGTGACTGGCAAAATGTTTATGATTATATTTATCTAAACATGACAATATGGTTGCATTGCCTAAAATAAAATAAGTCAAATGAAGGAACTGTGCACAGACCAAGTATTCAGTAGGTGGGTTGATTTCTTGGATAGAGCCATTGATAATATCCAAAGAAAAACTGATAAATTGAGTTTTAAAAGCATCACATTTAAAGCACCTGATTATACAGCAGGTTGAGTGCAGTTTCATCATTGGTCATCTCAACTTCCTGTCAAGAGATTATATAAAAAATGTAAAGTTAGCTATTTCAGAGCAAAGGGTGGTCTATTCACCACAGGAAAAATCTTTTTTAATCATTTGGTTGCATCTGTAATCTCTACTTCAAATTTCCTACAGTAGCATTATTGCTTTGCAACACATAATAATGCCAATAACATTTTTTTTATGATCAGGAAAATTAGCAATGAGAAGGCAGAGGAGTTATCAAAGAAATTAATGCAGAAGAAGGGACACAGAACTACTGATTGATTTACTGAATCATACTTATAAAAGAGCCAACACCAAATACCAAGTTCAAGGTTTATACCAAAGGCAACTTAAGATACACTGTAGTAACACCATTAATTTTTGATACACACCCTGGCTAGAGTAAAGATCCATTTCCTAATGGCAAGGGAAGTTGACGACACTGTCCTGTAACCCCTGATGTACACACTATGTGGAAACTCATTCTTCTCAAGTTTCCGTTCTGCACAAAACAGAGAAGATAAAATATGTTCTTATAACAAAGGAATATAAGCAGAAAAGGGGGCCACAGAGACAGGGGCTGGGCCCACCCCCCCTCCCCAACTTTTTCTTACAGTGTTGTTTTTGGCTTGACCAAAGACTTACATATAATTTACAATACTCGCACCTATACCAAGACCAAGCCCCCCCCCCCCCCCCCCCCACTTTCAAATGCACTCCATGGCCCCCTGAAAAACTAATAATTATTACTGGTTCCAATATCATTTTACTTTCATTGTCTGACCAACAAATCATCATATCAAACAAAAGGGTCCAAGGTTGACTCTTTTAATGATTTTTTTCCTTTTGGTCATGAATTTCCTGCGTGCAGGTTTTTATTTCCCAATCAATGTTTTGAAAAAATATTTCTTACCTTTAGAAGATGTCATAATAATTATAATTATTACAATAATTGTTTCTTCTTCATTGATCTCTATTGATTATAATTAACAATTATTCGCCGAAGGTGAAGTGACTGATTATCGGTGAATATTCACCGATAATCACTGAGCCTGAGGCGAATAATTGTTTTAGTATAAATACTCAGGTGATTATTTCAAAAAAGAGAAAAAAAAAACATTTCAACGTGAAATCATCTTCACTTACAGTGGCAAAATGACTACTGGCAGCCATTTTGTCCGTCGAGGTGATTATCGGCTGATAATCCGAGATAGCGAGCCAATGAGAGCGCGCGATTTTGTATAATCACCTGTGTATTTATACTAATAATTATTATCCAATTCAAATAATAGGTATACAAACATTTTTTTAGAAAGAAATTTGAAGCATAATGTTCATGTATGCAGCCTATTTTTCACTGCTGGTCTTAACTCCTACAGCTATTGAAATACCGGTACCATTGTAGAAAAACGTGACAAGCATTCATGCTGTGGTTTTGAGGTGAAAACCTTAACATTAAAGTTATGGTAACAGTGTTAGTTGTGTGAAGTGATTCTACTATCCCAAAATACAGTTGACTTGCAAGATACAAGGATTCCGATGAAAACAATGCTTTGCAAGTCAATATTTCATACATGTACTTTTCCTTTTAAGTGACTTTGGAAGAAATACGCAAAAGTACTGTAGGCAGCTAAGATAGTAGGTTTTTGAGTCATGAAAAACAACCAAATATTGCATGCAATGAAAGTACAAAAAGTCTGTTTGGCCATGTAAACAATGCTTTTAATCAATATATTTCCTCTCAGTTGTCACAGAATGCCTTCATGTCCTGCATCAAAAGATCCCACATTCAAATTCTTTGGTACACCTTATCTAGAGAGTCTCATTCTTGGAAAGAAATTTGGTTGTAAATCATGTGACATTATTGATTACAGTTAATACTGGTAGTTCTGGATAAAAAGACAAAGTAAATTAAAATAAATAAACAAAAATATAAATGCACAGGAAAATCACTGCCCAAAGAATTAAAAAAATCTTATAATAAAAAGGGTCAGAGCTGGATCCTTTTCTTTGTTCCTTCAGACAAAGTAGTAACAATTGCAGTTTGAATTATATACAAGTAAACCAATCTAATAGCTATCAAAATACATGTAATTTAATGCACAATGGAAACATTTGGGGGGCTTCTTAATGTTTATTACTTGAGAAATTAAATACTTAAAGTTCTTGTCACAAGAAGGATTGGTTTGTTTGTTTAACAAACCAACCTTGTTACCATGTGATTATTCAGTTTAATTTGATCAAAACTCTGCTAAATGGATGTTGGACAGAGTGTCAGCTACAGTACATATGGCCTCTTGTTTAGACTGGGTTTGAAAAAACCCCAGTCCGATTGTTCGGGACATGTAGATTTTCCACTTGGGCAAGTTTAATAGCTTTCTCCCCTTACTTGCCCCGTGGGCAAGAGCCCAGGCAAGCCATTCGCCGACTAAATTTTTGATAATGATTTTCAGAGGAAAGGGTAAATTTTAAGGTTCACAGGTAATCAAGTGTGTAGATGAAGCTTGACAAAAATTACAATTTATAGCGTTGTTTTGTTGATTTCATGACAGGCTCTCACGGCTCAGAAGTGGTTGCCCAGCACATGATCAAACTCTGCCCCGATCCAGGATTAAAAATAGCCACGTTGGGCATGAAAACGCTCTGTTTATTTCTTAAAATTTTTGTTGAGTGAATTATCGGCGAGCGTAAACTAAAAGCAACACGACGCCATTCATTCATGAACTCAAGTGCCTTTACTCCCAGTCACACGATCAGGTACAAAGTACAAACTATGACGATTTCAACATCACAACATCTCCCCCTAAAAACTACACGGAGTAACCAAAACTACTAAACATGAAGGTAATAAAGTTTGGTTTAACTTATAACATAAACTTTGTAAACTTAAAGATCGTATTGTTCAGTTCATGAATTTATCTGGCACAGTCACAAGTCCAATCTTCTGGGAGCCCTGACTACACGTCCAGACTTTGTTGTGGTTGTATCAGCTGCACAGGCAGCTGCTGGAACATCCAACTTGATCGCCTCCGGAACTTGCTCGCTCGAAGCACGACTGCTAGGACCTTGCTTGCTCAAATCAGAACTGCTAGGGTGCAGCGGAGTAAGGTCCTTCCGGTTCCTTCTTATAGTTCCTCTGGGACTGCTAACAATGTATGAATGAGGTGTCTCTGCCTCTTGAGTCACAGTCGCTGGAACTTTCATGTCTTGAACCCAAACCTCAGTACCCACAGGAATCTTCTTAAGATCTCTTGCACCATGATGAGAATCAAAGTAAGCCTTTTGCTTTTGCTTTCGAACCTCCTCTTTACCTCAGACTATAGACAAATCAGGCCAACTTGGTTTCAGCTCCAACGCAGCAAGTGGAACTCTGGATCTTATCTTTCGACCAAACAGAAGCTCAGCTGGACTGTAACTATTCTCTAATGGTGTTGAGCAATATGCAAGCAATGCCTTAGCAGGATCATCCTCCTTCTTCAGGACACTCTTTGCAGTCTGTACCGCATGTTCAGCCATCCCATTTGATTGCGGGTGCTTCGGACTACTTGTTACACTTGCAAATCCCCATTCCTTTGCAAATTTGATGAATTCAGCTGAACTATACTGAGAACCATTGTCAGATCTGACAGAGTCTGGGATTCCATGTCTCGCAAACATAGATTTCAGTGCCTGAATAACATCTTGTGAAGTCTGGGATGATGAAAGCAAGGCCAGCTCAATGTATCAGCTGAAGTAATCCACGAGAAGCAAATAGGTACGGCCCTTTAGCTGAAGCAAATCCGTTCCGATGATCTGCCATGGTCTGTCTGGAACCACTGAGGAAATAAGGGGTTCCTCTCGGAAAGTTCGATGTTCTGCACATTTGCGGCATCCCTGAACCATATCCTCAATCTGCCTACTAAGGCCTGGCCACCACACAGACATCTTGGCACGGCTGCGACATTTTGTGATACCCTGATGACCTTCATGCAAATGATCAAGAATCTCTATCCTCATGCAGGATGGTATGATGACTCTGGAAGCCTTAAGAAGTAATCCACGAACTAAGGTAATTTCTCCTCTCTCACTCCAATAGCCTTTCAATGCCTCCGGAACTCTATCTTTTTCTGGCCAGCCAATTTGGCAGTAGACTGCGAGCTGTTGGCACACTTCATCCTCCTCCCGGCGCTCCCTTATCTCTTCCAGTCATCTATCACTGGCTGGAATTTCACTTAGAACACTGTGCGCATACAGGGCTATTTCTTCTTCTTGTAAGCCCCACTGCCGCTCCTGGTTTACCGGAGCTCTTGAGAGGGTATCTGCTGTCGTCAAACTCTTGCCTGGAACATGGGAGATGGAATACTGGAATCTGAGCAGCCTCATTCGAAGACGCTGAATTCTTGGTGGCATTTCATTTAAGTTCTTTGACCCCAGGAGAGGAACTAATGGCTTCTAATCAGTTTCAATATGAAATGGCTTACCGATGAGGTAGTCCGATAACCTTTCGCATGCCCAGGTCACTGCTAGGGCTTCCTTCTCGACTTGGGCGTACCTCTGTTCTGTTGGCGTCAATGACCTTGATATGTATGCAACAGGTTTCCAACCGCCATCCTCTTGGGCCTGCGTGAGAACTGCGCCAAGACCAAATGAGGAAGCATCCGATGATACCCTTGTCTCTTTGGCTGGATCATAGAGGGCTAGTGTTGGCGCAGAGACTAGTGCCTTCTTTACCTCATCAAATGCTTTCTGCTGAGCCTCAGTCCACAGCCATGCATTGTTCTTACTCAGAAGATCTCTCAGTGGCTTTGTAATGTCAGCCAGGCTTGGGATGTACTTCCCTACTTTATTGACCATGCCAAGGAACTGCCTTAATTGTGCAACGTCAGTTGGTTCCCCCATCTGTGTGACAGCTTCCACCTTAGTGGGGTCGATTTGCACTCCATCTTTGCCTATCACGTGCCCCAGAAATTCCACTTTATCTGTTGAGAACTTGCACTTCTCCAGGTTAAGGGTAACATTAGCATCTGCTAACCTCTCCAGTACTGCAATCAATCTCTTATCATGCTGCTCTTGAGTCTCTCCAAACACCAAATTGAAGATGTCATCGACTTGACACTCCACCCCATCTAATTCCTTCGAGGATCCTCTGCATCACTTTTTGGAAGTGCTCGGGCGCCGAAGAAATACCGAAGGGTAATCTTGTGAAACAGTAACTGCCCCATGGAGTGATGAAAGTGGTAACCAACTTTGAATTCTCACTTGACTTCCTCTGCCAAAATCCACTGTTTGCATCCAGCTCAGACATAATCTTAGCACCAGACAGTTTGGCTAGAGTTTGTTCAGTCGTTGGCATTTGGTGGACCTCTCTCTGAAAGGCCTTATTTAACTGGACAAAGTCACCACAAATTCTGACACTGCCATTCCTTTTGGGTACAACAACAATCGGAGAACACCACTGGGTAGGTTGATCGATCTGTTCTATCACTCCCATTTGCTCCATTCGCCCGAGTTCCTCCTTCACTTTAGGTAGTAAAGGAATAGGAATATGCCTTGGTGTAGTCAAATTAAATGGGGTAACTGAATCATCCAGCTTGATCTCGTAAACACCATCCATGCATCCTAACCCCTGAAACAAGCTAGGGAACATCTTCTCATAGTTGCTGTCCTTGGCATCAACAACAGAGATTCTAGCAATTTTCCCGAGCCGGCTACACGCACTTCTTCCCAACAAGGACTGCTCAAGACCAGGAACCACACAAATTTTGTCAGCACAGCATTGCAGGTTATGCGTAAGGGATGCTGTAAATTTACCTTTGCAGAACAGTGGTACTTTGCAAGGGCCATACAATTTCTTATCGGGTGGAAGAAGCTACCCCTGAACCGACAAAAGATAATAAGTCTTTTCTGAAATGACAGAAACATCAGCCCCACTGTCAAGCTTGAAACTAACTGGGTCACCATTTACCAGAATTTCAGTTCTCCAGGGATTTGCACGCATGCTGTCTTCACTGATCTCCCCGAGAAACACACTGGTGTCTGGCTCTTCAGAAAACTGATCCTCGGTTACAACTTCTCCAACCTGCTGGGACAGGCAAACTCGGGCATAATGTCCTTTCTTGGAACATTTAAAACAAACAGAATTAATGGCAGGGCAATTTCCTCTAGAGTGATCTGCAGATGATCCACATTGTAAACAGCTACTGGGTTTTGACTTATCTATAGCACCAGCGACACCTCCACTTTTCTTTGGTGGAAACTTCTCTGACTTTGGTCTGAATTTGGCTCCAATCGCATCGATTTCGGTGGACATCGACTGCTGACCACTTCTAATGACGTCTTGTTGTTTCTTGACTGACTCGCTTTCCCTGGCCATTTTAACAGCTTTTTCAAGAGTCAAAGTCGATTCCAACTGCATCTTTTCACTTAGAGTAGCATCCTTAACTCCAACAACAATACGATCTCGAATCATTTCTTCTTTCAAGGCGCCAAAGTTGCAATGCTCAGCCAAACAATGAAGCGACGTGATGATTTCCTCAGCAGTTTCTTCAGCTTGGGTTCGCTAGTTGAATTTCGCTCGCTCATAAATGACATTTCTCCTAACCAGGAAATACTGGTCGAACTTTTCCTTTACCTTGTCGTACTTTAGTCTGTCTCCCTCATCGCCAAACATAAATGTAGTCATAACATCGTTGGCGGCATCGCCCATGGCGTAGAGCAATGTGTTTACTTGAACTTCTTCGCTTTTCTTGTGTAGATCACACGCCATCCGATATCTACCAAACCGACGAATCCATTTCTCCCACTCGTCTGGCTTTTTGAAATCGAACATTTCGGGTGCAGTAATTTTGTTAGCCATGATTTCTCCAGAACAGTAGTACACTTACTTCCCGGGTTTCTTCAGCTGTCGCAGCGAATAATTTCTTACGTTCTCTTTTGAAAATATGCAGCGTCGCTGGAGTGACCTCGAAGAACTCTCCCGTATTTTCTTCTGAGAGCCTCGGCTATCCAGCTATCTTCCCGTCAAAAGACTCAAACAACCGCTTCTGACACCATGTTGAGTGAATTATCGGCGAGCGTAAACTAAAAGCAACACGACGACATTCATTCATGAACTCAAGTGCCTTTACTCCCAGTCACGTGATCAGGTACAAAGTACAAACTATGACGATTTCAACATCACAACAATTTTAGCAATTTTTACCGAGCATTTTCCAGTTTCTCTGTACAAAACTTACCTCAACAACGATATATCAAGCTGGAGAAATTGTAAGCGAGAGACACGGTGGACCTTTAAACTCTGTTAACCATTGTTAGCATGCAAAGTTCGGACTATCACTATAATTATGGAATTCTTATTATCACAACAGTAATAGGTCACACAATGACATGTCATTGAGAATTATTGAACAAAAACATAAGGGTGCCATAGAAAGGCGTATGAAAACAGTCAGTTAAAAAAGCTCATTGACATTGTATTGGGAAGGCAGATAATCATGATAGAGTATCTGAAAATGTAGGGTACACACTACTTCAATGTGATTATAACAGTGTTCATCCATGTTAATTATTACAAACCGTACGGCTTCATAAAGATGCAATGAAGAAGTTAAAAGTTGTGGATGTATTACAGAATTTAATGAATATAATGGCATAAACATGAATTCAAAGTGATCAGCACTAACAGGACTACAGTCAAGATTGGTTTTATTACATTACCACACACAAGTAGATGTATGACTTCCATTTTTGGGTTCATGAATTATAAATGAGCTTGAAAATTTGGGCAAGCGGGGAAGTGCCCTAGGCAAGCAAAATTTGAGAGTTACTTGCCAAAGGTGGAATTAAAATATTTTTTGAGCCCTGTTAGACCTAGCTGTGACATTAATTTAGCAAACTTTACTCACCAAAACCATCTTCCATTATCTCAAAAAGAGCAAAGTTAAGAAAATTTTCTTGACCAAGACTGAGTTTGTCTGCCAAAACCTCCAAAAGAATGCAAACATACTGGTCAGCAGTTATCATGGTAACATAACAGAACATAACAAGAAAGCCATAGATTGTATTTATGAAAATAACAATTACTTAATTGTGTTAAAAATTAAGATCATTCCAGTTTATCTTATTGTTAATTAATTAAGCAGTGATGATAAGAAAGTCAAAGTTACACAACCCAGGCCCTGGGTGGTCACACAGCCAAAGCTTATCCTGGTTTCTGTATCATGAAATGACTGAGAGTGCTGCAGCTGTACAAAACCACCTGTCCAATTCTCAGGTATGTGTGGTACATCATTTCTGAGTTATCAATTTTCCTAAGCATTTCACACGATGCGGCCATGTTGGCAGACCCGTCCTTGATCCACCAATATGGCGACTGGTAATCAAAGAAAACACCTGGCCGCAGTTGTTCGAAGGGTGGATAGCGCTATCCACTGGATAAATCACTATCCACTGGATAACTCAATTGGTTTTGCTAGTGTTTATCCACTGGACAGCGATTTATCCGGTTGAAAGCATTATCCACCTTTTGAACAACCGAGGCCTGGAGTTTGCTTTGCCACGGAAGCGCTTACTTTCGCTAATGAGGTAAAATACATGTGTATGAACACATCTCGTTATGTACTTGAAACGTTCAAACTTCTGAGAATCATAAGAGGAGACATGTTTTTCAACCAGCTCTGTATCATGGTGTCATGCAAGGTGACAATTCGGAAATTCAAAATGCTGTATTTCAAAATGAAAGACGTTACAGAACTGGAAAAAAGATCCCTATTGATTTCTACCGGTAGCTCATCTTCAACCCTCATTTACATAAAAATTCTGAGGACCTCGCGATTTTCATTTTGTAATTTGACGATGTCACTGTGGAAACCATCTAGACAACCATTTTTATTTTGCTCAAATTACAATGTCAAAAATGTACTCTTCCCCGGTCAAGTCAAGATCGCTACGATGAAAACTCTGTTGAGATTTTTTGATTAAAATAACAACAGAATCTCTTAAGATTTTAAACCCTGTTTAATGTAAAAGAAGAAAATTTCATAAGTGAACTGAATTTAGAGACAAAATCAACATATAATCATCATGGCAGAAAAGTGCTTTCTGAAAGTGCGAAAAAATTCAAGTCATCTTAAAAAACGCGTTTGTTCCAGTTTGCTTAAAATTAACACTGTGCCTCGTAAAATATGTCACATTATTTCCATGTTCCAGTGATTTTCTGTCTGTGATTCACTGAAAATACCGTACATGTGCACGTGAATATTTCTAACATTAAATTTAAAATACTGTTTTAATACAATGGTCTGAAGAAACTTCTAAAAACTCGTAGCTTGTATTTAAGGTTCAATTGGTCACCAAGAAATGTCAGAGTACTATTACGCGAGTTGGGTTCAACGAGTAGCATATCGTAGCGTATTTTTGTCCGACCAGGGTGGCTGCATGTCAGGTTAAACCTTGTTCCTAGCCTGACATATGACAGGCTTATGGGGAAAAATTATTTGCAGGCTTGCAGCCGGAGTCGGATTTGTTTAGCACAAATATGATTACAGACCAAATTGGATGACATGACGTTCTCATAGTCAGTAGCAGGCTCCTGGAAGTGTGATCAGTACATTTACATGTTCATTCATTCCTTTTTTATTTACCTTAAATACATCATCTGTTCTCTGACACTTTGGAACTGTCACAGTTGTAACAGAGTCATCTGGCAAAGATATTCTCAATTCAACTTTCATATCACCATCTTCTTTATCTTCCCCCTGATGAACAAATAGCAGATTTAAAAGGATCACAGTCAAAAAATGGAAATGGGCTAAAACATTGAATTTCAATGCAAAATCAGAGATGTGGTTTAGGGAAGACTTGCATGCCTCACCAAAAAACTTACTAGTTTATTATTTTGGACAGTGAATAGAATACAATATTTAACAACTATTCACCAAAGTGGAGTTGGCTGGTGGTGGATATTTAGTGAGCAACATAAATATCTGGACCACTAGCAACCAACACAGAGGTGAATAGTTGTTTTAGTACATACCAAAACAGATCGAGATACATGTAATATAGCACAAAACAGATGACTTTTAATTGACTCATTTATTCCAGCAAAGATAACACTATTTTCTGGCCGAAATCCCACGCAAGCACCTTGGAGGTAAATATAATGAAAGGATATTTGGAGTTTGAGTAGACAGTCAAAGAGTGGAACGCTATGGTATCTACTGTTTTAGTGTATACTAAAAGTAGAATAGATGGCTGTGCTAATCACCTTATCTTGTAGTCTTTGACTGAATTACAAAGGCCACAGGTCACTACATTAGGCTAAAAGCAGTCTACAGTCTACAGTCTAGACTCTAATGGAGTCTACATACATACATGTACATAACATTATTGTAGAGTAGCACATGTAAATGCTAGTATCTCCGAACTATGTAAGATAAACAAGCAACAAAAAAATTAAGGATGTAACTGCTTAACTGTTGTGACTAGTTAAAAACACGACACTGTCTATCTTTATCCTAACAATGACGGGCAAAAAATTGCAACATTTCTGTGGTCTTTTACTCAGACAAGTAACAAAACACTTATCTCATTTTCTCATTTCAATACAGGAGGTACATGTATAAAAATAATAATTATTGTCATTCTAAAGCAGGCACAAAGACTTTCCAGACTATCATTATTGTTCTTGAGCTCTTTTGCTTACTGTAATGTGGTTATCTGATGATTTCAAAAATTCCTCCACATAATCAGATTCCCCCATTACTCTCACTGAAGTCACTGAAAAAAAGTTAAAATGATTTATTTTAACTATAATGATAGTAATTAAAACTAAAAGGACTAACTACTCATAAAACTACAATGTCTTTCCCAGATTGAACCGTATCTGACCTTTAATAACGTTTCATGCCCTACCAAAATGTGAGTGTTATATCAGCAGAAACATGTCAAGCACTCACTCCAGTTTAGCTAATATCTATATTACCAATTTTCTCTGTTGGAAACAGCTTAATAGAACAATGAGAAGCAGCTTTCCGGAGAGCTCATCAGAGATCTGCAGCATCATAAGACTGATATAAAATAAAATATTGCTGACCTACAATCCTGGTCAAAACTGTTGGGACAATTCCCGCTTTTCCCTATTCCCCCATAACAATGTTGATTTTTCACCATCTCTGAAATCAAGATCCCTTTATCGATCGCTCGTATGTTTCAACATCGTCTGGGGAGAAGGGGGCATGAAAAAGGCAACAAAAAAGAACACGCGTTGCTCATACAACTATTGAAGCATGTACAGTAAATTCTCTACTGTTTGGACAAGTGTCCAGTTAAAGTCTTTTGACCCGAATTGTACATGTAGCAACCTTCCATTCTGCATTTTAACCACTAATATGACTTGTGTCTAATTACATGTAAGTTGCTCAATTGAAACCAATGAGATCAGAATCTGACCTTTTTCAAGGTAGGACTCCAAAGTTTTTCGACGGCTCTCTAGCTGCTGATCAGACAAATGGAATGGCCATTTTCCTGGAAACTTTGGAAACTGGAAGTCTCTAAACTCTTTTTTCAGCTGAAAAAGAAAGCAATGACTACTTTTTTCCCTTTTTTTGTTATACCACAGTTGTACCAAATTATAAAATCAGCTCGTCACTTACATGTATGAAATGGAAAGGGACAGACAAAGAAACAAACCATTAGGCTCAGAATAAAGTAGTTGTATCAGATCTTCAAAAGCATTTCTTAAGCAAAGAAACACAGCTTTTACTGTACATGGCAGGAGGAATCCCCCTATCTAATGTATGTTTCAAGAACTAATTAAAATTAAGACGAAATGGAAGCACATACATTGTAACAGTAGTGGTTACATGTACATATATTGTACTCGGATATTAAAGAGCAATTTAATTAGGAAGCATGATCGCTGAAACTTGATTCTTAAATGATTAGTATGGAGATACTTTATTTCAGATTATCATAATGAATATTATAATACATTGTATACATTGACCTAATGCAAAAGTGGCCACCAATATCTTATTCTTTTGTCCTTGTGTTAATAGGCCTTACACTGTACTTGCCTCGTTAGCATGTGTAAAATTGAAAAATAACTTGGCTGTAAAACAAATTAAGCTAGTCTGGCTAATTTTCAAATTAAAAGATAAAAGAACAATTTACTGGCAGTACCTTTTTGTATTCAGTCTGCAGTCAAAGAAAAATCAAAATAATAATTTTTATTATTGAAGTAATGAGCTGGTTCGAAAAATCTTAAACCTAGAAAAAATTGGAATGCATTACACTATCATGCTTTGGTTTGATTCTCTATGACATCAAATTTTGATGCACTGTATGTCAGGACACCTCTTCAAGAGGTCACAATTTTCCTACAAATGGAAGTCCTAAGAACCTCCCACAAATTGTAAACACTATTACATTATTATTATTATCTTAAATTTCCTTATACTAGCCAATAGAGATAAAATTTTTAAGAGCTTCACTGCACTACAAGCTGTCTACAACAGTAACTTTCTTCATAGGCTTGTCCCTTGACAAAAATGTCTCACTAACCTTATTGTGCAAGTTTGAAAATTCTTTATATCTCCTTGAACAAATGTGCTTGTCTCCAATATATATATTATAAACCTGGTTTATAACAAAGAGAGGGGGAAAAGCATTAATATTTATTTTGCGATTCACACATTTTATGTTGTTATTCAACAACTTTATTTAACATACATGCAGGCCCATTGAACATTCAACTAACTGAATGCCTCGTGGCATTGTAAATGAAATTATGATAGGTCAAATACATGTAATGGCCTTCCTGACCAGACTAGTGGCCAATCCTTACTTGGATGTTTTAGTTTAAGGAGGCTCGAAAGGGTTTTCCAAGCGTCTTTTTTTTGTGTGTGCTAGTGCAAGCCACACACGCAATTCTAAAGCTGCTTGCATCAGGTCATGATTCAAAATGCATCACCGGAAATTAAAGAATTTCACGCACATTTCTTCTTATTATTATATCGATGAGATATAAATATACATCACAAACACTTACGGCATCGTCCACACGTATCCGGAAATTTGTGAAAATGCCAATTTTTTTTTACGAATACGGCTTGCGTCCAGCGTATTTTCCGGCAGTATCCGGAAATTTTTGAAAACGCTCTCCAGAGTGGAAATTTTTTGATCCGATACAAATATGTATACGTGTGGACGGTCATATCTGGAACTTCGCGAATACGCTTACGCCATTCTCTTGGATCCAGTCTTCATGGCGAGCATTAAACAAACATGGCGTACAGCAATGTTGTGTCTTCTTTGATAACATTATTGCTCTGATTTCTAGTTTGATATCATGCCTTCAGATAAATGCAGCTGTGATAAATTTACACAACCAGTACTTTAGAGATCGACAGGATGTTTTGAGATTGTTGACCGTCAGCAGT
>OX421448.1:39340913-39345913 GCA_949126865.1 Montipora capitata | reverse complement strand
TTGTCATGCAAATTAGCCATGTGTTATGCTGGGGGCAAACATTGGAAAAAAGGCAAATTGCGCAAAAACGGCTCATCAGAAATATTGAATTAACATTGCTAAAAGTACATTTTAGAACTTAGAATTAAGTACCTTTTATGATAATTTTGTATATTTGATTGCCTTTGACATTTGGACTTTCTACTTCGTTATCTCCTCATTTTTCATTTAAAAAAATATCGAAGTAACTTGTGTAATCATTCTATTTTACCACTTAGGTGATAAACATTCAATGAACATGAAACAAATCATCTGTGTGGCTAAGATATTTGTTATAACCTCTCGAACTTGTGTTGTTTGCCCCCTCAGAAGTGCGTAGCTAATTTGCATGATAATAGCAAATCCAACATGGCTGCCATCGTGAATAAGGTCTATTAGCTATTAGTATCACCCAACTAGTGGACTAATGCAAATGCTGCATTTTGATTGGCTATGCTACTAGAGGACTATTAGTAATAGTCCTCGAGTAATTCCTCGAGTAGCGAAGAGCGTGACGTTTTCTTTCGTTTTATTCCCAAATAAATATGTTTTAACTTGCATTTTCTGACTTTATCATTGAATTTTCTGTCTGACTAGTTGGGTGATACTAAAACGCTTCGCCCTCAAGGGCTACGGGTCAATAGCCCATTCGGCTTCACCTCATGGGCTATTGACCCGTAGCCCGGCTACGGGTCTAATTGTTAAATAACCGTATGAATAATAATTATTAATGAGTTTGAGAAAGGAATTTCTTCATTCAACACAGTTTTTCCATAGATTTCTGCACTACAGTAAGAACGTGAGCGAAACATTCGTAGCTTAGTAACCAGGCATTAGATCGGACGCAAAGATGAAAAAGATGGAAAGTGACATGATGACTTTGACTTCTGATTGAACTGCCAGATGTTTTTTCAAACTCAGCATTGATGGTTTGTATCTGACGTCATGGCAGCCCATTCGGCTTCGCCTCATGGGCTATTGACCCGTAGCCCGGCTACGGGTCTAATTGTTAAATAACCGTATGAATAATAATTATGAGTTTGAGAAAGGAATTTCTTCATTCAACACAGGTTTTCCATAGATTTCTGCACTACAGTAAGAACGTGACCGGAACATTCGTAGCTTAGTAACCAGGCATTAGATCGGATGCAAAGATGAAAAAGATGGAAAGTGACATGATGACTTTGACTTCTGATTGAACTGCTAGATGTTTTTTCAAACTCAGCATTGATGGTTTGTATCTGACGTCATGGCAGCCATTTTTGAATGGCAAGAACAATAACCTGTCTCCTGCTGGAAACTAAACTTAATTATTATGCAAATTCTGCAAAAATAAATTGTATTGTATGGCCATTCAACATGGCCGCCATGTCACATGGGTGCAAACAAAGCATTTAAAGTAATTGCCATTTTTTATAATTACTGATTGCAAATAAAATTGAAAGGTCCATTTTCACCCTGAATGCATCGCTCGCCCCACATGATTTTGTGTATCACCAAATTACAAAAATCTCAGCATTTCAGAATCTTCTCCGTTAAAAGCTATCCATCGATAAATCTTTCAGGTCCTGATTTGAATGCGTTCTCTACTTATCATTTCATAACTTTATCGTAGTATTTTATGTCTATATTTATTTACATTTTTTCCATTTGAAGTCCAATAGTATTGAAAAACATAATGGATTGCCGCGGCAAACACATTTTGCTCCCCGCACCACAAAGACAGCAACCTCTGCCACTCTTTTGAGCACAAGCATCTTTACAAGAGCATTTTACTTCTGTGTTCCAGGTATCTGAACAAACTAATCGAAGCTGACAAAAGCCATGCCTTTCAGCACTGAAATAATGTCACCTAGCTCATTAGCTCTCAGAATTTTTCCATTCCTCTTGCTGAATAGCCGAACTGTAAAAATCCCACTCTGGTGATTCTGCAAGGTCTAAATCACTCAACTGCATAAAGATAAAACGTAATTTTAGTAGTTTCACTTGTCAAAATCACCTTGGTAAATGACACAATTATCAGGCTAATGGCAATGTTTCTTGTTTTCAACAGCACAACCTGGCTCAACAAAAATAGTTGGCAAATTGGAATACGCTATTTGAGATTCAAAACAATAACAAATGATCGCGTTGCATCTAGGGTGAAAATGGGCTTTGAACTTGGGATAAAATGAAATGGCTACTGAGGAAAAAACGAAAAAACCCTTGTCAACTGATTCTGTATGAGATATATCATTTATGAAGAATTTTGTGTGTTTATTACGTCCAATGAAAGCTGGAAAAACCAAATTGACCTTTTGATCTGCTGATCTCAGTTTAAAACGTAAAATTTGGCACAAACATTCGAATTTAGAAATCCAAACTGTCACAGTTGTACATATAATCAAATCAAGAACAATCGGAGTGACCCGCATTTAAAGATTGTTCCTTTCAAGTTAAAGAAAATATGTCCAACAAATGACAAAAGTATATACATATAAGCGTAGTGTTAAGAACGATTAATTATATTACTGTGTGATAATAATAAAAGCTGTACGTGCATGGTAAATTAAATTGAAATTAAACGCACAATATCGGTACCAAAGAACTACAATATAGAACCATGTTAATTTAAGACTGTAAAGGTTTCCCAAGAAACAGAACATATTAAACAAAATTAAACGTCTTACACTTCAATGATTCTGTCTCCGATGCGAACTCCTCCAGAGTGGGCCGGACCACTTTCCAAAACAGCACTGACATGCTGCAAAGGTGCATAAAGTTCGCCATTTATGGACCTGAGCTGTCCCCCCTCTGATACCTGCCCACGAACATTAAATCCGAATCCATTTTCTCCGCGCTGTAGCTCAATCAATCGAGGTCCATACGGATCAGCTATGGGCCTCCGTTTGCAGTCCTCTTCATCATCCGCCATGTTGGTATGGATCACGTGACAGAGAACCACATCCACTTCCTGGTGGGGACAGGGAGAGTCAGTTGCGATTAATTCTCCATCGATCCCACTTCGTCGTCTTTGATACTTGTCTAAAAATGTACAAGGAGAGAAAATAAAATTTTAAGTCACCTGATTAATTGACCTATCTTTCATAAATCTATTGTATCTCAGGGGTAGAGGTTGACTCGAGCTGATGTAATGCACCAGTGAATGGAAATCCCCAACCCCCACCCGGTCCCGGAAAAGGGTGGGGGAAAATATGGGAATGAAATTACTTTTGAACAGGAATTTTTCCCTTGGGGTGGGAAATTAGACCAAATTTGATGTGGAACACCACGGGCACAAGAGAAGCACAAGGAAGATACGGAGCTTTTTTTGAAGAGCTTACTTCTGAAGAAATTCACCAGTCCTGCTGGCAAAGCAAAACTTGCCCTCTACTTGTGAAGCAGAAATGTGGGTCAAACACCTTAGCAATGTGAAAAGACATCGCCAATAAGGTGCTCGTATGACTAGTGGGTAAATCAAGTCGTAAATCAGCATCTTTGGACATCGAAGAATCATTATGATTGCTTCTGAAAAGACAGACTGCCTAGTAGAGTAGAGTAGTTTCACTTCTAGTGCGTGCGGATCACAAAAGCACCAAGTGGTAAGTGGCTCCGTTCCACCGGCAGCGACAGTCATTAGGCAACAAAGGTGTAATATCACAGTTTAGTTTCAATTGATCTTATGACTTAAAAATCAGTAAGACTCAAATGCCTTTCAGTTATTTACTTTAGCTATCCAGCGTAAGAAGCTGAAATTTGTTTTCCCCATCTTAGCTTGGTATGACTTTGGACATTCTTGCCCTTGAGGTAGAGGAATGTGATTCCAGTTTCCGCCCAGGAGGTGGGCAAAATGATGCTTTTTGCCTTGGTACTCTGTCAATCCCCCCACCCTTTCCCGGGACCTGGGGGGGGGGGGAGTGGTGGTGGTGGTTTCCATTGATGGTGCATTTTAACTTTTGACTCAATTCACGTAATATAAACTTATGCTAATATCTCCAATGGAAACGAAAAGAAGTAATCCAACAAAAATGAAATAGTATTTTCATCATCTCCGAGAGTGATGAACGCGGACTGTATAATGCAAAGATATAGTTTTGATATTGGTTGCCGGGCTGCTCCACCCAAAGCCAGGGAAAAGCGCCCTGGGGACGAGGTTGCAGGCTGCTGTAAATACCCTCTTGGAGTAAGGTTTAAAGTAGGTTAGTTCTGTTTGGAGGCATGTAGGACAGCTGACAACCGCAGGATACAGAAAGGCAAGTGACATCTTAAAAAATAGAAAAAATAAATCCCGGAGAGATGTCTAGCAGTTTCCTGACAAAAAGTATCTGTGTAAATATATTTGTAACTTCACAACTTCGAGTGAACGCATCTCGTATGAACTGAGATAAATAAGGCCATCGTCTTTTTTCAGTTCCGTTTAGCGTCGTCCGACCGACCCAAATTTTTGGCATTTTCAAAAAAAAAAAGTAACGACGTAGTTAAACCACTTTTCACTTTAATTATTATTTAATCTGAACTATGAGCATGGTTACAGCAGGAACAAAACCACGTCTTACTTCTACGATCATCAACCAACGTTTCCGGCATATCGATTTTGGGTTTACATCTTGTTGTTTCCAGGCTCCACGGCAAAGATGCTGGGGTACCAATGGTACCAGGCCTCCTATTCCGAGACTTTTCTTGTAATTTTTTTTTTACGGTTTTTTTTTTCAATCCGACCGACCGACCGACCCAATATCAGAAAACGCATCGGCGTACGCTAAACGAAACTGAGAAAGAGAATGACCTAAACAAAAAAAAAAATGCATCATTTGCGAATGATCGTTATTGAGAAATCTATCCTCAAACTGATTTTTCAGACAATGTTGAGCAATGAGAAAGAGGCCATATATAGGACCTTCTTGGGAATTTCGTAAGTGACAACTAAATTGGCTGAAAATGAGTTGTTTTCGGTACAACGGAAATTTTCTCTGCGATCAAATTGAACTGACGATTAGCAGGGG
>OX421448.1:39305913-39335913 GCA_949126865.1 Montipora capitata | reverse complement strand
GTAGACATTTGCGGAAGTTAGCCCTAAACTGTGAAAGCCAATATCAGTTTGACGGTCGTGAGAATTATAATTTGTATCGTTTCTGATGGCTATCTGTCAGTTTGCTAACTGAAGGCATCTATTTGATGCATTCATTCATATATAGGTATGCAAATCATATAAATGTAACCTCACATATAGCCATTTGCATGGGTCAAAAAGACAGTCACATCAAAAGCGTTAGGAGGTGACGTCATTGTCAATTTTTACGTTTGTTTTTTTGTAAAAAGTTCTCATGAAAGTCCAACACTCTCAACTGTAAGTCATTGAACCATAGCGCAACTGGGGCGAGTATCATCTGCCGAAAGGTCACATGGGTCAATTCCCGACACATTATCGAATCAATGGCGAAGTGTTCACGAAGCAGCAATCCTCTTTGCTGAGGAGTGCCAACAAAGAGGAGAACTTCGTTATCAAACAGAAGTTCGCAATCTTCAATATCCATCAGTGCAGTAATATTAATGGCGACGTAAGTTTTGGCGTGTTTCGATGAATTGGCTGATTCTGACAAGTATAAACAATCTTCACCAATATTGCCGTGCAATGAATTTGCATTTTCCGCAAAAGGAACTCAGTGGAATTGAGTTTTCCTAGGTGTTGATTGGTCAACAGACAGACCCCCTGTGACCAAATGGAACGCCGCTTGTCTGACAACACACGCTCTGTCGTACGTTTCCAATATGGCGAACCCAAGAAAATTTGCCGAGAAAATCGCGCTACATAAACAAAAACAGGAGGAAGAAAGGCGCGCTTTCGAACAAGTGATGAAAGAGGTGTCCATGCTTGAGGTATTTTTTATTTCTTCGAATGGAGGATAATTTCGTTGGTCGAGTTTTGTTGCTCGGTGTTGGTATTACACAGCTGAACGTTGGTTTTCTTTTTTGTTCGTTAGACGACAAGGAGGCCTCAACATCATCAACAAATTCAGTCGCATTATCGGGGAGGATCCCTGCCGAATGTTAACTTCACCTTAAACGCGCAAAAACACTTAGATTTACAGGTCATACATTGTTTTGCACTTTCTGGTTGTGTTTTCATATGTGAGTTGATATTCAAACTCATCTGGGTAAAGGTTCGATTCTCAGTAAAGTGATAATTTTTGTGCCCCTCAGAACGCACTACACAATCTAGATGATCTCAGACACAGTGGAACTGACCGAATCCATCACAGACGTTTTGGAGGAAGCAGGCCTGTACCATTTAACTCAAACAACCGCTTTGGCCGTGGAGGAATATCCTTGTTATTGAATTGAAGTCTGACATCACTCAACTATAAAAAAGGACTTGCATTAGCAGATGTCACGATATGATTTTTGTGAAAACACAGGATCATGAATCATTGCTTTTCTGATATCTATATCTACAGGAAGTTGTCCCATGATTTAGAACTCTTAATTTGTTTGAACACGGAAGGATAAAGTGAAAACTTTAGTGATAATAAACTCAGATGTTTTACCCGAAATAAGAGAACGGTCACCATGTGCATGCAGATTGTTAGTACGTTTCACGTTCTATCTACTGAAGAGATTAGTGTTGGTTGATCACTGAATGTCGTATGTTTTTTGCAAGTAATATGAAGCAGCCTTAACATTGTTCACATAGATACATCACCTTACGGCTGTCACCTCTCACCGCCACAGCATTTGGATCAGTGGAGGGAACGAAGGTATTTGTAACAACAGTCAATACGCTCACTTTAAACTTGCATGAAACATACATTTCGCGACTTAAATTTTAATTTAATTTTTTACGATGGCGTCGGTCTCCGATCTTAGTCCGTCCTGGAAATCAGCCAGCCAAAGTAACGAAGTAATCTCATTCCCTTAGAGGAAAAAAAAAAATCGATTTTTATACGTTAATGTGTAACAGAATGTGGTCATGGAAAATGGTTTCCCGCGCAAATTCATCCTCGAAAGAAGCTTGTCTTGTGTCCTGTTTTGCAATTTTGGCCGTAGGATGTAGTCATTTGGCACCTGCTCATCTGCAAATTTGTTCACTCTTGCAAGTGGATCATTTATTATCACCTACATCACTCATTCGATTAGTCGAATGACTTTGTGTGTGTAAATTTCAAGAAAACTTAATCTTACTGTCGGTAAGGGGGAGATGAGATCCTACAGCTGTATTTGCTTTATGTTATTATTTTGTTCCATATACATGTGTTTTTAATCTACAAGTTTTTTAGAAAATGTTGATGTGTCTTCAAACTGAATTACTTATTTTAGATGCATCTATCTTATGTAATTATAATTACATGAATGTGCAGAGAATTAATAAATCAGTCAGCCTGATTTTCTAAACATCTCAAAGAAATCTACGGGTATTAATTTAAAGGCTATGTTATTAAAGATGCAGCATTATTGAAATGGTTGATAGTTTCAGTTTGAAATGGAAAGTAGCTTGAATTAGCTCTTGCAGAGATGTATCCAGAATGCGTCATTGTGTCCTGGGACGCATTCGTTTTCCTTTTGGACACACGGAATATAGAACAAAGGGTCCAATTGGACGCAGAAAAAAAATTGAATGTTTATGCAAATTACAAACGCCAGGAAAAACATGCGAACGGCATATTTCACAAGGAAATTGAACATTCCATTTCTCACTATGGAGAAATGATCAAGTTCCTTAAATTTCAAGGTAAGCTGTTGTTTTCGTATTTTTGTAGTCCAATGACTTTTGTTGTGTGACATGATCTGAGCTGTTTTTTAGGCAGGACAATCGGCGTCACTTTCGATCTGCCAGTGATAATTAAACATTTCAGTCGATGTTGCATGCTTTCCAAGTGAATTTCAAGAATTGGTTTGTTTATCGTGAGCGAAATGACAGAGAATCCAACGGTGAAGTATGTTAAATTTTTGTTTTGTGCGACCCTGTTGATGTTAATTCCGGGCACGCACGTGTCATGGTCTGGGTTCTTGTGTTGTACGTAACTTGTCTGTTTTGCAAATGATGCAACTTTTTGAGAGTTACATGTAAACTTGTTAAAAATAATGCGTTTAATATGAAACTTGAATGTATTCAACTTGAATGTATCCTAGCAAAACGAAGTACATGTTATTATCTTCCAGTAAACTTTCTTCCTATCATGAACTTAGTTAACAACATTGACATTGACCTAAGAGTTGGAAGTACATCCTTTGAACGTGTATCTTCGGCAAAACTTTTAGGGACCCACATTGACCACAACCTAAAATGGGAAGAAAATGTTAAGCAAATCTCAGCTTCTTATACAATTCAATGCAAAATTTATTAGCACTCCCCAAGGGGGCTTTTTCAGTACTAATACTACTAAATGCTGTAAGTTACATTAAAATGGTCAAAAAGAATTTGTGGAAAGGTAAGATAAAAGGCATATCAAGGTCCTTTGTCCTGTAGTGGTCTTAAAAAGGGGAATATTTAATAGTTGCGAATTGCGAGTCTCACGGCCACTTATCTCTGCTTGCTTTAAAAAAAGCTGTGTGTTGATACTTCTTGAAACTCCTAGTCGTAATAACTGTTGGCTTAGGACGCTGTCGCTTAAGTTTGAGAACAGCATTAACTAGGTCATGGTCGCTGGCATGACCTTTGCAGCTCTTACTAAGTTCTTGTTCGGAGCTAAAATGACATCTATCAGGGTTGCAGATGATTCAGTGACCCTTGTCAGTTCAACTACACGTATCATTTGAGTTGAATTAAGGGAAGTGCAAAAATTGAGAAGAGCTTGCGATGCAAGGTCGGACCATTTTAAAAGGTTACAGTTCAGGTCGCCCAGGATGTAGATAGGTTTATTTAGTGACATGGCAGAAATAACAGCATCACTAAACTCTTCATCGAAGCAGTCTGTGGACATTGACGGAGGCCTTTAAGCCGTACATATCAGAAATGACTCACAGTTTCCTGCTATCACTATCGCACTTTTGGAATCTTAAAGAAATTGAGGAATTTTCTTCCATCTCATATTCATAAGCGGTGAGTTCAGGCCCTCGTACTTTCCAAGTTGAATTATAACTATGTTGTTTATCATAATTTACCACATTACTTTGTTAAACGCCTACAAAGAATTCAAACAGCATGCGCGAGCTTTGTTGTAGGTAACTTTGTTGAAAGTGAGGATATTAAAGCTAAATTGGTTACCCGTTAAAGAACATATCGAATGGCAGCTGTTAAAGTTAGATTTTTTTCTCATGAATGGCCAAGTTACTTGCGACTGAAGCAATTTAAGCTCAATTGAACTCTGAGGTCCAGTGCAGCTATGCAGCTTAAAATCCCACCAGTACCACACATTTATCAAGACCAAGCTGCTAAGAGCTTTAACTGGATGTGTAAGGAACTGTATTGATTTTAATCAGTTTTCTAAGATGACTTTTAACCCATTGACTCCCAGGGGTTCCCCATTGACGAATAAAATCGTAATAACCTCTCAGCATAACGTTTTTATGAAACATTGTTAAATAGGTCAGTGTTCAATCTAGAAATTATGGAAAGTGGGTCAAATGTCCCACGTGACATTTCAAATTGGGTCATTTCAAAAATGGTCTGGGTCAAATTATTATGATAATAATAAACTTCGAAAAACTGGCAATATCCCTATTATGCTATACACTACCAGTATATTTTTGCAACTTTTTAGCATTTTAAGTCAGTTTCAACGTTTTTGAATTTTTTATCCCCATTATAGTTTTTATGCTTTTCACAGTTTTGATTTGTTTATTGCAGTAACTGGAAAAAGTCAAATAATTGTAAAGCTGAAAAAGACCAATTATGAATAAATGGAAACCAAAAAATGCCTGTTTGACCATTTTTACATTTCATACTTTCTAATCAGCTTTAACTAACACAAGTTCCAAGCTTTTCCTTAGTTAGCGGGTTGACTCGCTGTTGTACTAATTTCTCCACCTTCGTCATTTGTCTCCTCCAGTTCACTTTGATCTTCACTTTCCGTTGCCACTCTCTTTGGCGTAAAAAAAAGACTTAACTTTTGCTGGCGTTTCATGAAACTAAAATTAACGTAGACACAAGAACACACCCTGAACGAAGCGTGAATCGATTGTCATAGTAGCGTCCAATCTCTCTCGGAATTGGAACGCCTGACACAAAAAGTACTCGTACAAACGTAGTCTGAAACACCAGTCATTTCGCGATTTCGCGCATTCATATAAGCCTAGTAAGCACACACATTTGTTTTTAAATTTACTTTTGTTATTGCCTGCTGCTTTGGAAGTACTTATATACGAGAAAACTTATTTTGGGGGGTTTTTGTTTGTTTTTTTTTTTTTTGCGTCAGTATGACCCCATGATCATTTCATTTTGCGTCAGAATAGAATATTCTGCATAAATGACGCAAAAACACGGCCTAGATTGAACACTGTAGGTATACTTATTTTACGTGAATAAAGCCATTATTATTATTATTATTATTATTATTATTATTATTATTATTATTATTATTATTATTCAATGGCTTGATTATTAACAGTGGCCATGATGAAGTAGTGGGCCAACGATTAACTGTGTATCAATTGATTGCCTATATTTGTTTACTCTTTTGTTCCTAAATTACACCTCAAGTGTTGTTAAAATAAATGATGCTCTTTTATGGAAAATTGAGATTCAGATCTGTTATTTTTTTTTGCTGTGGAGCTCAAGATCATTTATCAATTGGAGCCAACAGTTCCTACAGCGTACGGATTCCTAGAGATGTTTTCAAATGTGATCAGTGGAGCTTTTACAATTCCATACATTTTGATCGTTGAATCAAAATGCATAACAGTTTTAAAGAAATTGATCATTTTATTTTAAGAACATATTCAAGGAGAGGGGTAAGACTTTCTTTTTGTGCAATTTAGAAATCTGAAAGGGTACTGCAGCAGCAATTAAGAGGCAATAGATCGTCAGAATATTAATTCTCAAATATTAATTAGCTGGACCCCCAAAATTTTCCAATGATCCCCCAAATTTTTCAAGAAGCGGTCCAGAGGACCCCCAAATCAGTTTCAATCTCTCAGAAACACAGTATACACTTAAAAAGGGACTTTGACTTGCGAATGAGTTCCAAAGAACCGAAATATATCTGATACAATTGAAGTTCACTGAGATACGAAGCCTTTGTTTACACCTATTTTAGTGGAAAGACCAATTATTTCAAGAAATTGCATAAATTACTGTCACAGAACACTATTTGGGCCAGCTTTTGGTAGACTTTCCCTCCTCCCATTTTTCTTTCGTGGGGAGGGTATGTGTTGTGCCGACGGCTATCCCGTGTGTAGACTGATGATCCAAGAATACTTGAATACCTAACTCTTTAATATTGTCTTATTATGCTCTGACACCATTTGAAATTATTTGATAAATGTACTTGAAAACTCTTAATTGACCTCAAAACTACTTTAGATGCTGGATACTGAATACACAATACTGAACACGCTTTGGCACTGAGATATGCCCCTATTTAAGTTGGTGTCACATGGTAACATGACATCAGAATGACATCACAAATTCTAACACAACATACGGCTACACATACTGTAGGCTAGCAAATCACCACAAAACTTTGGGAAATTTCAAGCATTTGAATGGACTGTGAATTTGCTTGGAACAAAGTTTTGTGGCAGATGAAATTCTCAAAAGTAAAGTTTGTTTTCATTAATGTCATTAACCGTAGCAGTTAGTCTTACATTTCATTTATGTTAAAACGTATTGGTGGATCGACTTAAGAAATGAACTGTGGGAAAAACAGCTGTAATTTGGCACAAATTAACCAAATTTACTTGATTTCACACAGCAATTCGGCGATTCTCTAGAATTTCACAGAGATCTGTTTACAAAGCCACTGCAGTAAAAAATTAAACATTACTCAATTGGCATGATTCTTTTTTTGGTTTCAAAAGTATTGTAATTATTTTGGTTCATTTTTCACTCTCGACAAGAACGTCGTTTAAATTTGCAAACGTTTGTAGCGGTCTGACTTTTATCAAAATTTATGCCAATCTTACCGGTTCAGTGATTCTCGCGAGCCAAGACTCTCATTTCTAGAGACGAGACGTGACTGCTAACTTATTTTTGAGTGGTACTGTATATTTATGTAAGTATCTGAGCAAGTTGGTTTACGTTTAGTTTTGTTTAGTTTTGTTTTCCAAAAACGACAAAAAAAAAAAAAAAAAATCAGCTCTTATTTGTTTCTGTGCCAAAATGTATGATTTTCTCCCATGATTAGTAATGGGGATTGCCGTGTTGTGATATTGTAAAGTAGTATAGTGTAATTTTTTTCTCAATGTGTTAGAGGGCGGAATTCTGTGAATCCTGCAATTTGATTGGCTCTGGGAGCAGGTGGAATTTTTCTATCTTCCCCGTTAACCCAGGAAGAATCCTAGCCCTGGTTGCATGAGCTTGTGTAATGACCTTAAATTTTCATTTTTTGACACCAAATTGGTTTACAAGTGTTTCAAAACAGATTTTTTATTAGACTCGAGGCATACTAAATAATAATAATAACTTTTAATTATTTCTATAGCGCTCTTATCCTATGTTCAAGGCGCTTTACAATCATGCATATAAACAACATTATTAATAAATATTTACAAATTTACAACCATATCCTATTATAATTATTTACAATGATTTAAAAAAAGGGAAAAATTAAAACTAAAGCAATAATTATATGCAAATCAATAGAAACAATGATCTGTTATTACTAAATTTAATAAGCAAGTACATCTTAAGTTATCTTATTAAAACTCGAGATTACAATGATTAAAAAAGGAAAAATTAAAGTTAAAGCAATATATATAAATCTATAGAAACAATGATCTGTTATTACTAAATTTAGTAAACAAGTACGTCTTAAGTGATCTTTTAAAACTCGAAATGGTGTTAGACTTCCGAATTTCATAGGGTATTAGGTTCTATTCTGTTGGTGCATGAACAGCAAATGCTCTGTCTCCATAGGTCTTGGTATACGATCTAGGTTGCATTAAAATTTCATTACTAACAGACCTCATTGATCTAGTATGAGAACGATAATGTAGTTTCTGAGCTAAAAAGCTAGGCGATGTCCCATTCAGTGTTTTATACACTAAAAGCAGAATCTTGAAAATAATACGGTATTGAATTGGCAGCCAGTGAAGCTCGCACAAAACAGGTGTGATATGCTGAAACCTACTCATTTGCAACACAACTCTCGCCGCCGTGTTTTGTACATACTGCAATCTTTGTAACTGATTTTAGGCAGGCCATATAATAATGCATTACAATAATCTAGTTCTGATGTGACAAATGCGTGAACAACAACTGCTGCAGATTCTTTAGTGAGATACTTCCAAATTCTAGATAAGTTCCTGAGATGATAAAATGATGATCTACAGATGCTAGACAACTGTGCATGAAAAGACATGTGCTCATCAAAGATAACACCAAGACTCTTAGCCGACTGAGAGGCAGCCACGCTCTCATCACCAACACATAAGGACTGAAAGGATGGAGAGGGACCATACTTTGAGTGGATGAGCATGACCTCCGTCTTATTGTGGTTTAGTTTCAATTCATTAAGATCCATCCAACGACAAATAGCAAAAATGCAGTTCTCGACCCTCGATTTAGTAGCGTCCACATCTGCCGATTTGAATGCAAGATATAACTGAGTATGGTCGGTGTATAGATGATAATCCATGCCATAAGATCTTATCACTTTTGCAAGTGGTGCGGTATATAGAAGGTAGAGTAAAGGTCCCAGAACTGAACCTTGGGGAACTCCCATGGGAAGATCTCGTACCATAGAATTCGTCTCATTGATGTGAACAAACTGAGTTCTTTGAGAAAGATAAGAATTAAACCATCATAGCACAGTTCATCTGATGGCAAATGATTTCTGCATTCATGCCAGCAACAAGGTATGGTTAACGGTATCAATTGCCGCCGACAAATCCAATAAAACAAGGAAAACATTCTCGCCCTTGTCCAATGACAGCATAATGTCATTTGTTACGGTGAGAAGCGCAGTCTCGGTGCTGTGGAAAATCTTGTACGCCGATTGAAGAGGCTCATGTAGATCATTATTTTTCGCCAAGGTAGTTATTCAATTGCACAAACACTGTTTTCTCTATCAATTTAGATAGGAACTTTAAATTTGACACAGGGCGAAAGTTACTAAACTGCTCAAAATCTGCATTTAATTTCTTAAGAAGAGGTAATAGCAGCGCAACCTTAAGTTCCTTGGGCCGCAATCCAGATGACAATGACAAATTAATCACCCTTCTGAATACAGGAACAAGACTAGAATAGCATTGCCGCATGATACTTACTGGAAGTGGATCCAGTGCGCATGCCTTAATAGTTGAACCTCTATTCAACCTTAAGACTACTAAGTGTCGGTCTGTATAGCAAAAAACTGTAACCTTAAGACCTTAAGACCTTAAGGCGTGGAAATAGGATTCAAATAAAAATATTTCTCTTTGGAATGTTCAGTTTGTAAGTCGCTTACTGCATTCGCTATCAAGTGCGGTGCGAGTCAACAATGAAAAAAATGATTTCCGAGAGGAAGAGAGAGAGAGAGGAAGTAAAAAAAGTAATTTACCAGCTAAGTGTCGGTCTGTATAGCAAACAACTGTGACCTCAGTCTTGAAAAAGCTGCCTCCTTGTTCTCCATTTAAAAAACAATCATGTCATCTGTGCTACAATCCTGGACAAAAGTGTTGGGAAGGTAGCGTCACTTTTGAGATAGCCCCACCACCCTTTCCCCCCCTCCCCCATCCTTATCAATGTTGGATTTTGCACCAAACAAAATGGTGACTTTTCTTCCAACATTGAATATGGGGGAGGGGGGCCACAAGAGCATGCTCTTTCCCAAATAGTTTAACCAATAGTCAGGTGTGAATTAGGTGTGAGGTGAGGTGATGCGCGCAACCTTCCCAACAACTTTTGACCAGGATTGTAGCTATGGGCTTAGCTGATACAGGTGCATTTTGCATGGTCTCAAATGGACTGTGATAAGCTGTGGACTTGCAGTACTTTGTAGAGACAACTGGCACAACTGTAGGTGGCAGTTGTACCACAGGCACCCCAATCTCAGTATGAGGGAACATGAGGATTTGTATGGGAAGACAAGACCTGAGACCTGACAAGATAATTTTATGAAAAAATTCTCAATTAGAAAGCCTAACCTTAGCTTATTGCCATTGTGGGTCACTTCCTTCCTGTGTTTTTTTTTTTCAGATTTGGTGTGAATTAAGCCATTATCGGTTCATCGGTTGTCAACGGTTATAGTAAAATACCAAGTTTCCGCTTGGTTACCAAGTCAAAAGACTCCCAGGGGTACTAGACCGCAATTTGCCATCCACACTTTCGGGGTCTCCCTAGATCAAATTGTCCCAAGCAGTCCTCATGTTTACAAAATTTGACAACTCAGAGAAACTCTCCCGGGAAAATTTTCTCTGTCATGGTATAATAACTGGAATCTCTGGAAGGATTTCCCCTAACTTCAGTATCTTGTCAGGTCTCAGGTCTTGTCTTCCCATACAAATCCTTATATTCTCTTATAGTGAGCTTGGGGTGCTTGTGGTTGAACCAGTTGCTATGAAGAACAAAAGAAACTTATCAGCAGCTTCCTAGCTTAGTTGGTTAGAGCGTTGTACTGGCATTGCGAAGTCACAAGTTCAAACCCCGTTGAAGTCCTGAATTTTTGAGGCTTCTCTAGGCAATTGCTAAAATTGCGTTCATGACTGCGAGGATCATATTCTTGCCACTATCTTTATTGTCATAAAATGTAGAACACAGACTTTAGAGATCTGGGAATGAGAGTCTGCATTAATTGAACTGGACATTACTTCTCTTGGATTGTTATAAAGTAATACTGATCCATTGCAGAATCAAAGTGACTTACAGATTTTTTTTACTTTTTGTTGACAGAATTGCATCAGACTCTGCGCTTCATGATAGTGTTATGCGAGCAGAGGTGAAGCCAAAAGGTGAGGATTGTTATTTTCCAGCAGAGCTTGAGCAGCATTCCAGATAAGCTATGGGGTTTAATAAGAGGAATAAATATGAGCCTGGGGTAGACCAACACTCAAAATTGGCTTAAACTGCCAGAGTATAATAGACCCTCTAACTATATCCAAGAACAGAATATGTTTATTTATGTGAAAAGAAACTATTTTGAGCCTCCTTAAGTCACAAGTTCACAAAATATGAGCCTGGAGTAAGAAACTGCTGAAAATGGTGGAATGCTGTCATGCATGTAACATCACAACTAAATTATGTTACAATTTTTGCCTCATATCTTCAGATTGAAAGAAATTTCATGACAAAAAGCAAATCTCTTTCTTCATTTCCTTTATTTTAGCAAAAGTGGTAACTGGTAACCCTTTTATTTCGTAATGGTGAAGGTGAAAACAAGTTGCAGATTTCTGGTTATTTTAGTCACAAAAATTGTACTGGTCGCAATTTCAAGCCCTGCACTTTTAACAGTTTTGTGTTGGTAGTCACCAGTTCCTTGCTTGCACTTACATGGTGTGCTGAAAATTCACATTTTCAAATTCAATATGGCAGACAACATAATGATGTTCAATTTATACACCTATTTCCTGTCATCATAGCGAGATTTGCCTTTAAACACAGCCTCAAACAGGACATTTCTTTACCTCTTATAAGTCAGAAATCTTTTACCTTCTTTGAGAGAAATGGCCAATGTTGCAAAGGTAGAATTATGTTACGTAAGTCTCTTTGTCATATCTTCAAGTGTGACTATTAAAATAAGTCAACCAAACCTTGCCAGCCATTGCCTGCATATACATGTACAACTCAGATCCTGGGGACAATACCAGTGGCTGTGTGGATGTTGTCTTAATCCATTACTTGTAGGTTTTACCTGGGTTTTGTCATGTCTATGTGTCAGTGTCATGCATAAAGATCTATTACAATTTTTCATGTTGGGGTGGTAGAAATTTGGTCAAGTTAAATTAACTAAATCAAGACAAAACAAGCAGCCTTGACTCCGGTCATACAGTTAGTTGAACTTGGGATGCTTTTCAGGATCAATACAAAGAACTTTTTTTAGATTTGGATTGTGACTACAGGTTGTTCAACTTATGATTTGCCTCTTATCATGAAGAAAATAAAAAATATATGAGTACTGTGCAATAGTAAGTGGACAGTCTCTACTCAGTCCTCATGAGAATTGAGTTGACGATCAAAACTCGCTTCATTCAAGCTTAACTCGATTCTCATTACTCCCCAAAATCACGGAAGTGGAACAGTGTCCGTTATTCATACCTGATCCAAGTTTTGAGAAAGTGGTTCACTCCTCGATTAAACAATAGGAACTGTTTGATAAGAAAAGAAGGTAGTGGCTGTCATACCTCTGAGTCCTGTTTCAAAACACGACTGCCTCAGAAAAGTGGGCCGTTCGACTGATTTATGAAGGGACTGCTTGCAGTCTATGCCATTTGCGAGTAAGAACATCTGTTGTTAGATTGAGTACCATCTATGTGAGTCACTCCTTAGAGGGGAAGAGGCAAAGGGGACATAATTTTTGAGTGGAAGTACAAAACTGTAGATGTTGTCAACCGTTTCTCCCATAAGCTTGGTTTTCCCATCGACCAGTATAGTTGTCTGGAATTACACCTGTAGAGTAAAATCTGCACGTCACTCTTACAAGAGAATGGGTGGAATTATCTGGGAACTCACTAAGCACATGTTGCTTGCATCACAATGCCATTGCCATGCCAATGTTTCCCATGAAGCAGTTGTGTCTCGCTTTTTCAGCCACGTTGAGATACATTTAAGTCAAATGTGTTTCGTACATCAGGTTATGATATTTTTTTGTCATCATTATTACCATTAATTTATATTGCTTCTGATTTTAATAATATTACATAAGTTTTTAAGCAGTTTGCCTTTGAAACTTGGTAAGCAGCATTATCAAAGCATGGATTTTGCAGTTTTTCTAAAACTGTATAGCATCACTGTTTATCTTGCCCATTGGATGAGATTAACATATCAATAATTGATATTATTCCTCTTTTTCAGAAAAAATATTTCCATCTAATGAAATGAGAAAGGTGAGGCAGAGTAGGCTATTAGTGCTTGAAATAAAAACACAAAAAGAGTTGACTCCTGTTTGTAAATGCTTGAATGAGCAGGCCTTGTAGACTGCCATTTAACAAAACTTAATTTTTGGGGGTGAAATAAATTTTTGCAATAGCAGGGGTGAACCTCTAACTTTTGTGAATGGTCCATTGTAACTCCAATTTTTTTTTCAAAAATGCCAGATCTCACTTTACAGCTTAACAATTTTGTTATCCTTGTTTCTGGTTTTTGCATTTATGTGAAACCCTGTAAATCCTGTAATGAATAATATATAAATGTATGAATTGAGAAGAGTTTTAAAAGTAACTTGGGTGCAATAATCACAAATTAAAATTGATTCTTATTCAATCTCTCTCATTTGCATGTACCAGGCTCGCAGCCCATCAAGGCCAAAGTCGTGTGAAGTCCCTGGAATGTAAGATTGACGCATTTTTGTTTTTTCATTTCTTTCCTTCCATGGGGATGATCTCCCTAACTTTGTTTTCTTGTACATTCCACTGTTCAAATAAATTGTGAAGTTGATATATCCTAAAATCAAACAAAATATTCCACATCAAAATATATTTAATGTATTAAGTGAAACTTCACAAAGACTCCTTTGACCAAGAAATCTCTTTTAAAGGAGGGGCATTGCCAAAAAACGGGTAGATAAGCCAGATATTTTTACCATAAAAATAATTTTGTCCAAAATTCAGGGTATTTCTTACCACATTTACTCGTGTATAAGTCAAGATTGTGTATAAGTTGACTACCATTTCCAATGCCTAAAAAGTGATTTTTCTTCATTTCTGGCTAAAGAGCTGAAATTCAGATTGATGGAATACATTGTAATTAATGTTCCTAAAAGTCAATGTCATATTTGTAAGAGTTTTTTTCCAGTTGCAGTGGACAAAAAGAAACTAGATGAATTTTGTGACACAAGTATTTCAGTTTACTTGAGGAAGTTTTTCTATGTTTTTATTTGAGCCATGTTGAAAATGAAATCTTCCTATTTGAAATTAACCTAGTGGACAAAAAGAACACCAAAGAGTTTCGAAAAATGGCTCGATACATGTAAATAACCCTCCAACTTGAGAAAAACTTTTACCATGTTACAAAGCTACTGAGATGGTGAAACAAACATCAGGGCACTCTAAGGCCTGCTCGCAGGCGGTAGATGTTGTCGCCAGAAATGCGTATCGTACACCTTATTGGAAGTGCATGGGATAGATGTGGGCGGGATAACGAAACGACTGTGAGGGGGGGGGGGGGGGGGGGAGAGGGTGACAAAACTGCCTTCCGAAAACCAGCCTTTTCTTGGTAGCTGGCCACCTTTTGTTGAGCTTTGGGTTACAAGTCATGCTACAATAATCCAAAACAAAAGGCATCATCTTGAGGCTCTGAGGAATAAACTCATACAAATCCTTATACATGTGTTTATTCCCCAGAGCCTTGAGATGATGTCTTTTGTTTTAGACTGAATTTTAATGCATCGAAAGTGGTACATTAACCAATAAAGTAAAAGACTGTAATAGAGCTGTCAATCACTTAAGTATGCAGTGTCTACTTAAAGAACTCTGAGAAGTCATGAAGAGGTGTGGAATAACCCCTTACCTTCTTAAATGGCCACTGAATTATTTTACTGGTCACTGGGGAACCCTTTAGGGGCAAGTAGTTAAAATAGTGTGAAATCTGTAAGTCCTCTATGATTTATTACTGAGAAAGGTAACAAATATTCTTGTTTTTAGGATGTACCCATCACCAGAGCAAATGACACCTACAGGTCCGAGCTTACAGATTGGCGCTGCCAATACTGGTGGCTCACTTCCTGACCTGACAAACCTGCACATCCCGTCTCCTCTCCCAACGCCCATCGACCCAGAAGAACAAGTGAATCAAGCATTGTCACCAACGCAGCCTTTTACAATGTCTCAAAGACAGAACCCTGTGGCTAGACGACACCACAGCAGTCAACAGCAATTCAGAAAATCCCCATATATGCCAGTAATGGATGCAAATCTCTCTCCTCTTGAAGACAGATTACAACAGTTCCAGCTGTATCCACAAGGGAATATTGGAAATAATGATTACAGTTCGCATGGTAATGCACCAATAACCACCAGTGCTTCACCAACATTATCTCCAACTTCTTCGGCGCCCATAACTCCTCTCTTTGGCAACATGCCAAATAGTCCAGTTTCTGTGCTTAATGCTGACTTCTATTTTAAACAACATCAACTGCAACAGCCATCACAGCAGCCAACTACCTTACAACAATCATTACAACAACAACTCGAACAAATTTCAATGCATCGGCCAATGTCAAATTCATCTATGCAACTTCCCTTCCAAAGTTTGCTGTCACAAACACCGACAAGCATCCCACAAGGCATGCCCAGCTTAGCACATTTTTATGGTGGCACTTCACGGGTTCCTGATTTAATTGTGACTGAAATTGATGATGAGGGTCAAAAACCAGACTTTGCTAAAGATATAAGTACAGCCATGGCTCATATTGGTGGAGATGACCCAGAAGGGATATACTCAAATGAGGATCCTTTTCAAAAGGTTGTTCTTGATCCATTAGATGTGGAAGGCTTTCAGATGCTGTCTGGTCAAGAGCCTGAGCTCACAGATGCTGCCACTGAGGATCAATTCCGTTTGGATAGACTTGGGTAAGAACAACTTGGGTCTGACCCTTTTGCGGTGTGTTCATTCGGCATTGAGGATTGCTAAATTTTTCTCTTAGTGGCTAATGTAGTTTCAACAGAGCTTTGTTCTCTCAAGTGATTCTCCTGTTACTTTATACTATCCTTCTGTTTGTTCAGCTTTTAGTGAAAATTATACAGGTCATCTGTCCACAGGAAGACAGTGACAGTGATGACCTAAATATTAAATTACAAAATGATGACTTTACAAACTCAGGTCCAGGCTAAAAGCAAGTTTAAATTTTTTTTTTCCTTTCACTCCCTCATTAATTGAACTGGAAAAATGCACACCATGTGATAACTTACAGTACAATCTGAGAAAATGAAGTTAAGAGATATAGGGCCTGGTAATATCATGAAGTTGCTATGTAAGTGCATTGGGAGGTCAGACAAATATAGGGTCAAATAGATTACATTACAAGGAGAATTGTGTCTTGGCTTTTATATTCCATTGGCTCTCGTGTACATTTTGCAAAACAGTGGTTTGTCACCTGGTGGAAATAGGCCACTCATGGTCGTTAAATGCACTGAAGTCTCTTGGCATATTGTGTTGGGAAGCCCTTTGGTTATTTTCATTTAATTGTATCTCCCTTTTTGTTTGTTTTTTTACTTTGCAGAACTGCAAGATTACATTAAATGTTTCAAGTAATTACCACTAGTCAAAGAGATCGGCCATTATGTGTATATCCTTTACAAACTGCTGAAGAGTACTTCAAGTGAATACATTTACCTTCATATGTAAAGTTGCTGTACAAATGCAATAATTGCCAAGACTTGTTTTTATCCTGTGGGTAACTTATTTTTGAATGCATATTTAGTAATTAATTAATTGCAATGATATAATTGTAAATTAGGTTTTATGTAGTATTTTACTAAGGGTTACAAGCAAGAAGTGGAGACTGTTCTTTGAAACACACAACCCTTTTTATCCATAAAATAAATATTGTTGTTATTATGTCATGTACTTGTACCATATAGTGTTGCTTTCTCTGTGTTGTAAATGACAGCAGATTTGTTTTGTAATAATGAATATAGCTTGTGTAGAGAGCATTTATGTACCAGCTCCAAAGTGACTTTTTTCTGCATTCTGGCCATATGAAAGTTGGGACCCAACTTTTGCATGTCCACGTTGCTGAAAAGATCACCTCACAGCTCTTTGCTGGTACAGGGATGCTTGCTAGGCAGGCCAAATAATAAGCAATTTTCAGTTTGTCTTTGTGTAACTACACTTACAGTAACTTCGACACGTGTTAGCATGTCCTCTAAAAGTATGACCAGGATTGCAAGCTCTTCCATTTTGATAAGCATCTATTTGTAATATATCCGTGTGTAGTTTCTTTCGTTGGCATACCTTCATTGGCAACATGGCCAAAATTTTTTTGCACTAAGGTAATATCTTTTCTCCTCGATAAGTACAATAATTATTTCCCTGCATTTTGACAATAACATGTTTGTAAGGGGATACTTAAAAATTTAATAGCCTTGCACCAGCATTTTAGTGTGCACAGCTGTTGTCAAAAGGGGCCCAAATGGGCACATTAATTTTGTCAGTGTCTTCCCACACAATCAAGAATACTGATCCCCATTTATCATCATTTAAACTTGGTAGACGAATGTGCAAAGTTCCATTGGAAATCTGTGGTATACCTTCTATTTGTAGGAAATTAATTACAATGTCAACTTATACTTATTAAAAAGCAATAGGATTCCAGTAAGAGGGAATGAACTGTTGACTTAAAAGTAAACTAAAGTGTAGAGTCAGTGATACAGTTCATTACATTTATATTAATAATCAAGTCATATCAAGTTTAGGAGAATAGGCAGGATACTCTTTCTGATATTTATCAAAGTAAGTGTGATCTCATCTGGTGTAATCCTGGTCATCCAAATTTTTATTGCTGATGTACAGACATGCAAAGAAGACTTTCTCTGTGTATAGATACTACATAAGGAAACTATAATGTGTTGAGGTAACAAGGGTGATGATGGTTTCGTACTTTGAATGATCCATTTATTTAAAGGTTGTGTCTTAAGTGGAACCCTAGCAAATGTAAAAGTAGAATATTTTACACATCACAGATATTAGTACATCTATTCCAGTGATTTGACAAACAAGAAGCCTCACCGTTTATGTAATGGGTGACTTCAGTTGTAGATCACAAAATGTTTGCTATTTTTCGTTAAAGTTGACCACTAAGTTTTCTCTGTCTTAGATTAATTGAATTGATCACCTGACATGTGCAGATTGAGGGCACTTTCGATATATTAAAATTCAGCTTTAGAGGACAAAGACAAAGAAAAGTGGATGATACGCTAATATCTTTCACATTCATTACAACTTGTTTCTATTTATTTTTTTTTTTTGTCCTTAATGCCTCACTATCAAGCTGAATATTGATATTTCGAAAATGGCAGGAAGTCGACGATATGGCGGCCATTTTGAATCATATTGTTCCAGTAGCTATTATGGGGTGCCCAGCGAGCAAATGCATATTAATTTGCCCCCGGAGCATCCCATAATATCTTTTCAAACAAAATAAATCAAAATGGCTGCCAAATCGTCAAAGTATTGAAAAGTAAAGTGGATCTGCAGAAAATCCTCCTTTTTTTTCCTTTTTGTTTTTCTTTTTCGGCTGTTTACTCAGACCGTACACCAAAAAAATCGAACTTGATTAGCTCAAGATTCAATTGAGCAGGCTTGAAGCAGAAGAAAATTTAGTGGAAAACTGCAAAAAACTAAAAAATCTCAAATTGGCTTTTCGACTGCTCCGTGGATATTTGAGTGGGGTTGTACCTTACGAAAGAGACTTCATGATTGGCTGTGACGAAAGGAAGTACGACAGTCTCAGCCAATCAAAGATAGTGTTTTAATAAATGTATGAACCTACTCGGGTGGAAATTGATGTCTTAAAATTTACATTACATCAAATCTCTAGAAGCTTAGGAAAAAAATGTGTATACAAAACACTCGTTTTGTTGTTTTATGCCAACCACTTGGACAAGTTAGCCCTTCGTTTGGACAACCGATGAGACCCTGTGACAAAGACAGTAATAATTTATTGCGACATTTTGCAAAATCAGAGTCACCTGATCACAAGACTAAAATGGAAGCACGTCGTTTCGCCCGCAGCGATAACATATTCACCGAAATCTAGTTCGCCCGATACGCAGTATTGTAACAGAACTAAGTGCTAAC
Source organism: Montipora capitata (assembly GCA_949126865.1). Lineage (NCBI taxonomy): Eukaryota > Metazoa > Cnidaria > Anthozoa > Scleractinia > Acroporidae > Montipora > Montipora capitata. Next base: position 39,316,935 of record OX421448.1, on the reverse strand, counting down.
AAAAATTTATCTCTGTACCGGTAAATTGTGTTCCATAAAATCATCTTATGGAATAGTTCGGACGAATGGACTTTCATTTCGGGCGAAGCGACCGCAATTGTAATCTATTTAACGTCAATGAAAACGAAATAATTAATGTCAGATTTCGCTTGTCCATAGCGGTCGTCTAGATAACTAAGATCAAATGTTTCGACCCCACATGTACAGGCCAACTCATTCTCGAAACTGGTGTTACGGTAGTAATATAGTATCAACCGGCTTTGAATACACGGTTATAATTCTTTTATGACACTGACAGTTGGAAAGGAATTCTGGGAACTGAATATTTTTGTATTTGCTCACCTGTCATATCCACGAGACCACCCATTCGCCGTTAGACAAAATTTTTAAACACAAGCTAATTTATTTTTCATAAGACCGGGCTATAAACGTGTAATAACGCTCGCTAACAAATTAGACCAGTGTATGTCATGTAATGAGAATCATGTATTCAACGCTGGGTGATATTATATGATTATCATAATTCCACTCTCGAGAATATATGCGTAGGTTGGGGTACTGTTGTAGTTGAAGATATACCAAGAGAATGCTGTCCACATGATGTCGCAATCGTTTTATGAGTGTATTTGGCGTAATTTCCAGCTTGCAGAGAGCTTGCTAGTAAACAGTCAACTGGAAGTTGGAAATTAAAATGAGATGTAATTAAAAAATGATTGTCAGATGCACTTTCGATTGTAATGTCGTGCAGGAGAAATAATTTTCCCGTAGAATGGAGCTGGAGGTCTCGAGCACACTCCTTTGATGACTCAAATGTTCTCAAGTAACACTCCAAAACGAACTGTGCTATGGGATACTTGAAAATAAGGAATAGGGACTTTGCAGGGCCATTGAAACCGAAGAGAACAACAACTTTTAAGAATCTCAACTGGCCGGAGACAACCCCGTCGCTGAGGAAAGAGACCCTGGTTGCGGCTGGTCGTGTGGCTCCCAATATCTGGGAGTTTTTCCAAATTTGTGTTGGGGGAGGGGTGGCAGTGTGGGCCTTTTCATGATTCGGCACGCGTTTGATTCTTGTGGCCAGCTGACGACCATCGGAACGTTTCACGGAAAGGTTCGAGCAAGGTGTTTCATGTACAACACATGGAATTTGACATGAAAGGCAAAAAGTTGTCTAATAGATCTGACGGAACAGAAAATAAACAGGCGTCGTTCGTTGTGCTTGAAGAGCGTTGCCCGTGTGAATGTCCGAATTCAAACTTACTTGAAAAAGCTCAAGTAAGCAGTCGAATAACGAAGAATGCTTAATAGTTTTCGGAGAAAAGAGATTTTGTCGAGCAAGAAAGCAAGTGAAGCGTTGATCCATGGGAAACTTGTTCGTCCATCGATCAGTCAGGTGTCGTGTTTATGTCACGTATACGTACCGCGTACACCGACCTTCATGTATATTTGCTATTCATACGGGAGCCTCTTAAGAATGATTATGAACGACATAGCCACGCAGTTATTGAAAGCTAACCATTTTAAAATCAGCGCTATTTGAAATGGGTGCTTTTAGACTTACAAGTGCACATTCTCGTCACCAGAGCCTCGGATCGAAGAGAAGAGCTCTGGGGTCGAGATTGGACAGTGTCCCTTTAAATGCGAGAAACACAACTGAGGCCGGGTCAGATGGCCGGTGACATCGAACGAAGGAGGTATTTCATGAAATTAAAAGGGTATCAACGCCGTTGTTTGATAGCTGAACTGTATATAAAAGAATTAGAGACGAAGCAAGACTTTGCGACTGTTACTGAACCTGTGATAATCACGGTGTACGGGTCCCGTACGAATAGCCACTGTGTATATTCTTACTGCTAGTTAGTGTTTACAACACGAATCAGGAAGTATATTTTTAACGCCAGTAAAATAAAAGAGGCATTTTATCAAGCAATCGTAGTGTGTGGTGTCTTGTTTTATGATAGTGTATTTTCTGTAGAAGCAACTTGAGCTACTAACGGAAGCTTTTTTTTGTGACCGTGGATCTCGACGTAGAAGGTCTTATCGGTCACAAAAGCTCTTGTTTTTTGATTGACCGCTTTTCTGGGTGTCTGCTGTGGGAATATAACATTTACCTTAAATTGCGTTTATTTAAAAAATTCCTTGTCAAACGATTACGAGTTGCAGGATCAAAATAAAACGAACTGTTATGGGAAATAAACTCTTGCAATGCTCCTTCAACGTTGATATTGGCAGAACAGCTTTTTAATGTCAGTGTCACTTGACTCTGCAAAACGAGTTTTTTTCTTCCATTTGAAGTATTAAAGATGAAAAGTTGAAATTCTCGTGCTGACTCAGTGTTTCTTTTCGACTGGAATAATCGGAGACAGAAGTCGACGCAGGCGAGGGGTCATTGAGTGCATTTACACCACGTAATCAGTTCGCGCGCAAATATAGTTTCTTCTTTTTGAAACGCGGCATACCTTAGCTTGTTTATTCGTGGAAATAAACGATGGGTTAACTTGTTGTGTTGTTGATGCAACTGATAGAAATCAGGAGCTTTCGAAATAAACCTTTATTTTCTCGGAAACCCTCCATCACTGAGATGCAAACGTGTCAAAGGTGAGAACTTTTCATTCAACTGATATGTATCTTGTGGAAAGTGAAGATATCGCGCGGGATCATGATTAAAACACCACACGAGTACATACGGGTAACATACGAGTAACATACGGAACATACGGATACATACGAATACATACGACTAACATACGACTAACATACGACTAACATACGAGTAACACACGGATACATACGACTAACATACGTATAAATACCAATACATACGAGTAATACGAGTGTTTTTCTCATAAACTAAGCTCTAATTATAAGCCTTGCAAGCATTTTTGCACCTCAGCAAACACGTTTCCGGTTCAGTTTGAGGGGGGGGGGGATGTTGATCGACCCCCCCCCCCCCTCCCCAAGGCTTTCGTTAAATTTAGTCAGTAAAATAAATTCACATGGAGTGCAAAACCCTTAGCTTGCGCTGCAAGATGACAATATATTTTGGATGTCGCTGACGCCGTATGACGTCATCGGATCCGCCATCTTGATTTCACTATTTCACCTTAGTTGACGGTATGTAAACCCTGTTGTATTGATTGGCAATCAAAGTTTCACTAAACCTGCAAAACTAGACAATAGAACAAAACATTTTGTCTTTACTCTGTATGTCAGACAACTGAAACTGGAAACTGCTAACTTTAACTGCAACTGTAACTGTAACTGCTAATGACAGCAAACAATAATTCCGAAAAGTTATTTAAGTATTGAAACGATATTTTAGCTATAAATGTTAATATTTAAAAATTAAAATGAAGTCAGTGGAAATAAGTCTTCAAAAGCCTGAAATACAAACTGAATTCGAAATAAAAAATTATTAAGACAACTCAGTGATACTGTAACTGAAACTGTAACTGCTTAATGCACACAACTACTACATATATTACTTTGGTCATAAAGCGATCCTCAAATAGTAGACACACTCGGAAAACAATACTTCATACGTGGTTTCAGGGCTGTAAGCCGATCTTCACCTAGAGTCCGCACTTAAATTCTTTAGCTGACTATATACAAACGTTATTCATGTTACAAAAGTAAAGCAGATTTTTTGTATCATCTGCGGTAGCAAAAACACTTCACTTACCACTGTTAGTTACATCTACATAACGGTTCCTTTCTCAAATGTGTCATCTGTAAATCAATATTACGCTCTTCAATCTGTTCAGTGCACGGTAAAGATCGAACGCGTGAAGACCATCCACTGCGCGACAGGCTATTTTTTGCGCACATCAGATTACCAGGCATGACCCCAGGCCACCAGTTTAATATCAAATATCTTTGCTCTTGTAACGCAAACTTTCCTTAGTCGGGGAAGTAATGCGTAATATTTTACTTAAGTTGTCGTTACTTTGCATAAAAATTTACTGGTATGAATTTTACTCGTATATTTTCGTATTTTTTTACTCGTATGTATCCGTATGTTAGTCGTATGTATCCGTATGTTACTCGTATGTTAGTCGTATGTTACTCGTACGTGTCCGTATGTTCCGTATGTTACTCGTATGTTACCCGTATGTACTCGTGTCGTGTTTTAGTCATGATCGCGCGGCACTGCGACAATTCCAGGAGTAATTATTGATGTACAATGATATGAAGTTGAAGGTCTGAAAACCCCAATGGGAGCATTAATGATCTCAGTTACAGCATTCAATTTACAAAAAGCAGAAAGTATCCACATTACTTTCCTCATGCATTTGTTCTTTTGAGTGGTTACGAACAGAATACGTTCAGGAAATCCACGCCTGTAACTATGGCGCTTTAATGGGTTCAAAATTCAACCTTGCGAATTTACCAAAACTTCTATACACCAAAGGTTTGAATTCATCCGATACTCATTTTGCTGAATTTAAGGTTTCGATGAATTCAACAGTTTGATGAATTTAGCGTTTAGATGAATTTAACAGTTTCGATAAATTCAATCGAGTATTAGATGAATTTAACAGTTTCGATGAAGTTAGCGTTTTGATGAATTACAGGTTTCGATCAATTCAATCGAGTATTGGATGAATTCAAACCTTTGGTGTATAGAAGTTTTGGTAAATTCGCAAGGTTGAATTTTGAACCCATTAAAGCGCCATAGTAACATGTTTTTTAATCGGCTCTCGTAATGTCCGTACTTCCGAAACCAAGGTACGTTCCCTTTGGTATACCTTTGATATATTTCAAGCTAACGCGCAATTGAGAAAATTTCGGCCTGCAGACTAACCGGGCTGCTGGCTCTACGGACCGCCTCGCTTTATTCGGCCAGCTCATTGATAGATTCTGCAGTTCCCTTCATGCAATTTTTTACTTGTCGGTTTAAAATTAACGGTTTCTATGAAAACCGCACTGTGTAAATCCCAGCAAAGCATAATGGGCTCATGTTTGCATTACGTTGCCACATAATGTCAACTTTTGACAGACGGAAGGCAGGTGTACCATTAAAAAATGTAGGCATCCATTTTTGTCTTACTCCGTTTGTGGATTTTTAATAGAGCGACTGATTGAGGCAGTGATCTTACCATCTTTGTCCTAAGTTAGATCATCACATCATTAAAAATAATGCCTTTAATTGACTGTCGTTTCCAATGGGATTTGAGTCTGTTATAGTCTCTTGGAATCACTAAATTCAACAAGTTTAACTTGACACCAGGGTTGAAGCAGATCTTAAACTGTAGGCTTTGTATTTTATAGTTCAGAACAATCTTACCGGGACGCATCTAACAAAGAGAAACACCTTTTTGATTGTTCTAGCATTTCAAACAAAGTTGAGTGGAAAATGATGTTATGTATTAAAAATGATTGAAAGGTAAAAGAATTATATTTTATTTTTTTGAAGAAATTGCCTTTGGGTTAACTTAATACTGAACCGAAAAAAAAATCTATTATATGATGACTGTGATGTGGAGAGGGTACTGAAGATTCAAAATTGGAAAAACTAAATTGGAAAAACTGCTAAATTTTCATTTGTCAAAGCTGGTGTCGAGCTACCAACTGCAAGGCGCATTAACATACGCAAAGGGGGTGGGTACTCCTACTCAATTTGGTGGAATGTGCTTGGTCTCTGGGATCCTTAACCTATGCTACCATAGATCATCCAGGTGCTTTACATTGCAATGTTATTCTAGACAAAACGTGAAAGTGATAAGCTTACCTTCGCGATCCGGGATTTATTTCAGACGGTACCAGATTTTCCAAAGAGTCACCCACGTCATATTGCTTTTTCGATTGCACTGGTCGCCAAAATTTAACTCAATTGAACAATCTGATCTCTATCGTCAAAAACGATGACCTTATGTTTTGACCACTGCATTTCTAAAATGCGTAACAAACATCCCTTTTACCGAGTCACACACCGATATAATTCATATACGGGACTATCCCCCCCCCCCCCTTCCTCCCGGCAGACGCAATTAAGACTGTCCGATGTTTACTCACACGTCTCTAACCTACCCCCTTCGTGTAAGACTTGTGACACATGATCAAATTTCAAAGTGTCACTGGGGCTTTGTTTCTGTCGTAGCTTTAACGATGAAGCGAAATTTATGTTTTGCTATCATAGCGTTATTGATCATTGCTTCTCTGTGCACACTGTTAAGGAATAATAAGGAACTGCCTGCCTTACTCAGCAACAGCATAAAAGGTAGGCTGTAATTTGATTCATTGTGTCTTGAAGAGGCTCTCAATACATTGCGTCTGATGTAAACTTTAACTCTTTCACTTTTGAGTGTCTTTGTCGTTTATGATACTGCAAGGCCAAAAGATCGAAGATACCTTAATCACCAAAAGCGCACTAATAATCTAAAGCGTTCTCCTTGCTCTAATCGAGAAAGAAAATCATGTATGCACATCGACTTTCACTGTGCTATCGTTTTTCCAATGTAGGGAGAGGTTGCCAACTCGAGCCCCAAAATGTTTGTTATTGATTGGCAAAAATATGGTATTGAACACGACCACATTAAACAGTAACACGATACTTTTTTCTTAGCCACCACTTCCGTTTGAAGTAAATGCCACGTCTTCATCTAAATCTTGATCTTGACAGCGAACTGAAGATTTCCTATTTGTCCTTGAAAAAGGAACTATTGACTTTATTTAAATTATAAGCGCGTATTCTTGACTGTGGTCAAAATAACAGCGTACGACTGAAAGAACCTTGAGAAGTATTTTTATTTGAATTCTCTTTCCAAGCCTCTTGTCTAATAAAAAGTAACTTCTGTATGTCCGAAACCAATTAGATTGCAGGATTTGTTGAATTCCGCCCGCTCACGCACTGAGAAAAAATAAATGTTTTTATTTCTTTTAAGAAAATAACACAAACAGCGGTGATAAACATTGTATTCCAACGCATTTCCAACGGTCACTTTTGAGAATGTATGTTGACTAGCATACGAAACGTCAAGTTCTAAATAAAAAATGCGTTGGAATACAATGTATATCACCGCTGGTTGTGTTATTTTCGTAATCAAGCTACGATGACCTAAGAACAAGAGTTTATTCTTGACGTTTCGTATTAGTTCTGTTCTTCAACCGTGTTCTAGAACAGACAACAAATAAGAATACAAATAATAGCAAGGACGATAGATCACTGTATGAGTGGATATGATTGGCGTGAAAATTTTAATGCGTTCTGGATTTCATGAAAGCCTTATCCCGGATTACTCACCCCTCCCTTCTGTGTTTTTTCTCTTGACTCGTTGGCGTTAATTTTTGGAAATCTACAGAAACGCTGAACTGTGCAAAGTAATATGTCTCTGTTTTTCGACTTTAAAACGGAAGTTTATCTCGCTGCGTCCAACAACACTTTTTCAAAGTCTGTTTATTTAATTACTTTCATTTTCAAAGGATCATTTGGTAGTCAACATACTGGAAACCAAGATCAAACGAAATCAATACACAAAATTTATGACAGGGTCCAAGAGTTACTGATATTTGTCGGTTATCCGAGAAGTGGGCATACACTTGTCAGCTCCCTATTGGACGCCCACCCTCACGTGATCGTGGCCAACGAGTTTGACATCCTTGCCCAATGGCAGAAGTGGGACGCTACCACCAAAAACAAGTATTACCTGTTTGACCAGTTATTAATGAACTCCAAAAAGGAAGCCGATGTTGGTTATCGATCAGCGACAGTCCAACATCGGTATAGCTATCACGTTCCAGGACAGTGGCAAGGAACTTACAGAGATAGCATTATGGTAAGATCATTATACTTTTCCTCTTTTAGAGGGGCGCCGGGGGTTCCGCTGAACGAATGCGGAAAAGGTGACGAGTGTGTGTAGAAAGAAAAGGAAAGGAAAGGAACTGTATAACAATTAACGCAAATCAAGTCAAATGTTGGTTTTTGAGCAGAGGGGAAACCTCTGGGTGCAGAGTAGAGAACCAACAAACTCAACCCACATATGACGCCGAGTCTGGGAATCGAACCCAGGCCACATTGGTGGGTGGCGAGTGCTTTCACCACTGCGCCATCCCTTAAGAAGGGGAAAGGCGTTTAAATTTAAACGTTCGCTTCAATGTTTTATTGCCCAAAAGTAAAGTATCGAAATGAAACGAAGGAGATTCGCCATCGATCTCTTGTACCATATGATAATTGTCCCCAAGGCGCGGGTCGATCCCACAAAATGCTCTTGGGGAAATTAACTATACAATAGAAATCTTTCCCGTTTCCAGTCTTCTTGTGGGAACGCGTATTTAGGGTCACGCAATGCAAATTACGCGCGTAATCTGGCCGCACTTCATGTTGTGACTGCAGAATGAATGTTATTTCAGTAATGTGACATTCATTGACCTGTAACAAAAAAAATGAAATATGAGAAAGAGAGAGGGAAATGTGCGATTGTTGTGAATCTAGAGTTTACGAAATTGTAGTGAAGCGTTTTTGTATAACAAGAGAAGAACCGGAACGAAATAAAAACCGAATACAGTCCTCAGTGAAGTGTATGATTTTGAACACTTCTATGTATCCACCTCAGCCCTCAACAGTGGAAGATGGCAGACCATTGGCAGTTGTCAGTGTTCAATCCTTCACACTTCCTTGGGTGAACTGAATTTAGATGTAAACGATTGATTAACCGATCAATTAATGGTGGTTTTGCGAAAAACATTTGAATTAACAGGTGATGGGAGATAAGAAGGGCGGGAAAACCACAAGGCAACTCTTCCACAAAGAAAATCAAGAGGCGTTAAAACAAATTCAACAAGTGCTGAAGATACCCTTGAAATTCGTTCACGTGATCCGGAATCCTTACGACAATATCGCTACAATGCTACTCAGAGCTGTGAACAAAAGAAACGAGGCTGATACAGGAGAAAAGGTGATTAAATCTGTCATTTCTATAACGTTGTTTAATATTATATCAAACATCCTAACTCAGAGTCTTACGGCCTTCATTCATGCTTCGATTTCAGAATTTTGCCGTAAGACCTCCAGATAAGATTTTTTATATAACTATGAGTTTCCAAAGTCAAGAATGAACATTCGCAGTCTTGTCAAATGATGTCAAAGTAGTGAAAGCAAAGTCAGGCGCCGGGGTTATTCTCGAAAAGTCGAAAACCAAAAAAAAAAGAAAAAAGAAAATAGACTTCTTTGATTGCTGGCCTAAATGCAGGCGCGTAGCGTGGTCATTTTTTCAAGTACGCACAATTACATGTGATCTAGAAAACTAAGTAAACTAAGCGAAAAATACTGCGTTCTTTATTTCTTGTTCGAAATAGTTGTGTTAATACAAGAAAATAACAAATCGTCTTGCCCTTATTTTGAGCAAACTTGGCGCAAACAAAACATTGTTTTGGTTGTGCTAGCGTGACTGGAATTGTCAACAACGTTCTCGGAACGTCGCTCCTTTGCAACTTCGCCTTTTTGTTGCACGCTGACCAAACAACACTGCATTGTTTAGTGTAAAAAAAGTCAATGCAAAACTAAGTGAGAACATGGTATAGCTTTTGTTTTAGTTTTTAGAATTTAATCAAAGTGGTGTTTTCATAAGGAAATCTTGGTTGCGTACAAGTAAAATGTTAAAAATAGAAACAATTGCTTAAAATTTCAAAATTTTCTGGTCACTTCAAGTACGCACGTGCGTATTTGCGTATAGGACGCTACGCGCCTGAAATGAAATCCTATCGCGAGCTTTTTTTAGGTGACCTAAAGACGCAGTTGTGTAGAAGCTGTTAGCATTTGTGTAGAAGTTCCCAACATTCTTGAGACTGAGTTCGACAGATGTTGGATGGCGTTGGCAATGGTGTGCAAACGGGGTACAACAACTCCTAACAATGTAGGGACCTGTAGTGTATCACGGTAAGGATACGACCCATAAGACGACCCATAAGACTTTGTAAACTTACAAAATTCGGCTGCCATCTTGTTTTCAACATGTTGCTGCGTCACCTATTGTCATTAATGTGCCAACCAGGGATCTATTGGCTGTTGAAATAAAGGTTCTTTTGTTCTGTGGTTGGCAAAATTTAAAGATAAAAAGAATTGTCTATAATTCTGTACTAAGGTCTGTGTCATCCATATTTTGAGTATTTTCTCAATGCAAATGGACCTGCTTTATTCAGTGAGATTGCAACAGTTGGGGAAACTGATATTATCTTTGACTGAAAGGTCTTTTAGTGCTTTAAGAAGAATCAAGAATTACCTTAGGTCTACCATGACGCAAAAAGGATAAACAATCTTATGGTGATGTCAGTTTACAAGGAAGACGCGCACAACTTCAATTTGATTAATGATGCTGATGAGTTTGTACCGAGAACTGTCAGAGGTTGTCAAAATTTGGACACTTTCCAGAAGACGACCTACGATGAGGATTTATGTGGCCATTATAATTGTTGCTGCTGGTGAAAACCATTTACAACTATCGTTGCAGTACTGATTTTTTAATTCTAGAACCTTCAGTGCAACAATAAACTACATTCACAGCAACCTCGTTCCCAGGCTCTCTCTCTTTTTAAAAGGAAAAGAGAGAGAGTCTGGGAACGAGGTTGCATTTAGAGCAATCACTCAGCGGACAGCGGTCCCTTTTTTTCGGGTACAGCCACTTGATATCATACTCTGTATTAAACTCGGCGAACTCTCGTCACTTCAAACTGTTTAAATCTACAGCAGGCAAATGCGCGGCACAAAATTACGTGATCCACCGTAGCAGTTCATATTTTGTACTGTAATACTGGTGAAAAAATGCTTCAAGGTAGTTTAAAACTAGCAATAAAGTTTGTGTCAAATTGCTTATAAAGTTCCCCAGTTTGCATTGGAGCGCATTTAGACTTTCATACCCACCCCCCCTCGCTCCCCCAACAGAAATGGGTGTCCGGGCCATAACAGTTGAGTAAGCCACCACAACCACTGGTAACCTTCGTGTCCTCCTCCCACTTTCAGCTTCTTTCCTATGGACCTTACTCTCCAAAGCCAAGAACAGCCGGAAATATTTTTCGAAACTTCCTCTT
>OX421448.1:39280913-39293413 GCA_949126865.1 Montipora capitata | reverse complement strand
TGCCTGGATTTAACGGTCTTGGACGTTCGGTGACCCCTATTTTTCTTTCCAGAAACGGATTTTATTTACAATTATCTCCACGTTGTCCAAAAATGAACAAAAAATCAATGTGGGAAGTTAAAATTTCAAGATTTCTGCTCACGGGACATCAAATCTTGCCATCTTGCGGCTGCAAGGCGAGTGAAACTGTGGTCGCTAAATGCGAACTTGATCTTTAAGGAACCTCACCAGTAGACTAAATTCACTTAATAAGTCCTCTTAAACAATATTTGGCAGAGAAGATTTCACTTCAAAGATTTAATTGCAATATATTTGGGTTTACAGACACTGGCCTTATTCGCTAACGAAGCCCGATTTTGTCACATTTTGGGTGTTTTTCCGGGCATGTTCTCTCCAAAACGAAGTCGGTGACCCCCCATTTTTTTTACATTTCTGACATAACTAACTCATCATCTTACAGTGGTAAAAGTTTCAGAAAAAAATCAATGTAGAAAAATTTTCGCGCGAACGTCCTTAAGGAGGCTCGAGAGGGTTTTTTGCTGCGCGCGCGTAACCTACACACGCCATAACTTAGAAACACGAGTCAGCTGAATGAATCAAATTTCTATCAAAACTAGCGCGAGCAACACACCGGAAGTGAAAATAGGCGTAAAATCGCGCGAACCGGAAATAGAACCTGTCTTTATCTCGAAATTTTGCTCGGTGACCTATCTTGATTTTTTGCATGCACGTATCATTCACGATGGCACTTCAAAGGAAATAGTTTCGGGAACGCTATCTAGTACAATTTTCTGCAATAGACCACAAGTTTCTATGGTTTATAGGCTGATAAATCGCGAGGGATGTTGGTAGAAATCGAGAAGAGTACAATCACAAGCCGCAGGCGAGTGATTTACGAATTCTTCGAGTGTCCTTCCAACATTTCAAGTGGTTTATCATGCCTATAAACCATAAAAACCTGTGGTCTATTGCTTGAGTTTACTGGCACAATAAACCATAGCTGATTGACCGATCAGAGCGCGCGCATTGATTTGGTTATTATATAATTTTCAATGTATCGTTAATTCTACCAGATAACTTTTTGTCATACTCTTTAAGAAGTTAACGAACTTGGGGAGATTTCCAACAAAGAAATAAAAAAGGTAGGTCACCGACTTCGTTTTTCAGATAATTTTTAGAGGGCTTTTTTGTGGACCTGGCGTGTTGCCATGGTAACCGATATGACGTCAGAAAGTATTACCCATTATAGTTTGCCTACACTACGAAATATCCTTCTTCGGGATCTTTCATCGTTTCAAAAACACTGTATCAACGAAAAACTCTTTCGAGCCTCCGTAGTTGGCCATTTGGATGTGTTTGTGAAAGCTCCAGACGCATAACAAACAGCATTTTAGCAGACGGAAGGCCCGTTTATACGGGCGATTTTTGCGGCGATTTAAGCGGCGATTCCAAATCGCCCGTGTAAACTAGCGGCGATTTCATGGCGATTTTACTACCTTTTGTCAGCGGCTGGCACGGAGCGCATGCGATGTTTACACTAAGCACGACAGCACCATGTCTCCAATTGTGCAACATTGTTGCAAATAAAAATGTAACATGGAAATGGACGTAGAGACGACTCAAATAGCTGCGGGGTGCTTAGGAATTGGCACAGTTATTTTTTGTCGCCGCCAAAAAAAAGTCGAGAGCGAAAAATCTGGGTTAAGCCGTGCATTTCGACGAGGGAAACAGACGGTGCATTTCATCGTTTACTTAAAGATCTCGAGGGAGACCCGAACACTACAGCAATTACCTGCGTTTAGACCTTGCAACATTTGAAGAGCTCGTGCAAAGTGTGTACCCCTTTTTGAAAACGAGGGGCACGAAACCAGCTGAGCAGCTTGCTGTGACGCTTCGTTTTCTGGCTACCGGTGAGACGTACACAAGTCTCCAATATCAGTTCCGGATTGACAGAAGGAACACTTTCTCTCATAATTCCCAAAGTATGTGAGGCGATTTCTACCGTCCTTGCGTCATATATCACAAGCCCAAGTTCCGAGGAAGAATGGTTAGAGATCGCCATGAAGCGTTTTCATAGTAGATGGCAACTGCCGAATTGTATCGAAGCTATCGACGGGAAACACTTCCTGATCCTACATCCCCCAGGAACCTGGCTTTTTTGAGGTCGTGTTACAAGCAACGTCCGCCATGTTTGTGACAAACTACCCTCGGGGGTACACCAAAGTAGGTTTTTGTTACTCTCAAACTAAACTCAAACTGAAATCGCCAGTAAATCGCCTCAAAATTCGAGCATGTTCGAAATCGCGGCGATTTTGTGGCGACAAATCGCCACGAAATCGCCACTAGTTTACACGGGCGATTTGGAATCGCCGCTTAAATCGCCGCAAAAACCACCCGTGTAAACGGGCCTGTAAAAGCGTCTAGTCATTGTTGACTGAAAAGCCGACATACGGCTCGCTGGTGTGCACCAAATAAAAAAAGACTGTTAACTTCGCTCTCAGGAAACACGGAAATGTGAATCGTAAAAAGTTTGGCAAGGGAAGAGATACAGTACAGTTGTCGTTTAAATCAACATTTGTTTTCGTTTGTCTCGAGACGGCATATTAAAACTCAGACTACCCGACACATGATGGAAAGTCAGGAAAACCTAACAGGCTTTGTCTATCCGAAATCTTTACACAACATAATTATTTTGAGTCCACAAGTATTACAGTGTATAAAACAACCCCATCGCTTAATTTAGGTCCTTCAGTCGAAAGGAATTCAATATTTTTACGCACATCCCCATGTTGGTTTCACGGCTGAAATTTGCATACCGTCATACGTCAGTGTATGCACAACTTGAGAATTTTTTCTTTTGTGTGGTCTAAAAACTGCAATTGCTACAGCTGTAGCTTTTGTATGGCCAAGGTGTTGATCCTAACAATCTTCTGGGGTAGATGACACAGACTAACTGCAGTGCACTCATAAATACAGTAAATGGTTCTAGGACACAAAAACTGTGGATTTCCTTTTTTCATGGAGAGAAACATGCATCTTTAGTGTGTCATAGCTACAGTGGCAGGAAAAAGCAGTAACACACAAATTAAATTATTGCACTATGATCATGTTATGATGATATTCTTGAACAAATTTTCACCCTGAAATTATCTTTTAGAATTTCTTCTAATGTTCTTCTCTGAACAATACGCACATATACCAATGTCTTATTCTACCTTGCAATGTACAAATGGTTGACAGATACACGAATGAAAATTTAAAGGACGGAGTGTGCCCACAATACCAATAAGGCACTCTGACTTTGATAATATTGTCCTACTTTACTTTCTGTTTGTCTGACCTGAGTTTCAATAACTGGCAGTGCCGTAAGTGAGCCTCCAAGGTTGTCATCATTCATCTTGGCTGCCCTCTCTAGGAGACGAGAGTGAAGGTAGAACACATCACCAGGGTAAGCTTCACGGCCAGGAGGTCTTCGCAACAGCAGGGACATCTGACGGTAGGCAACGGCCTGTGCAAAGACAGAACTAGCAATTAAAATTTAATGTGCTATGTTCACTACTAATCTTGACAGGAATGGATGCCATCTCACCCCTATGATAGTTTCAAGGAATTCAGAAAAGAATATGGCTTTAGTTCAAATTAACACATAATCACTGCAACATACTGTACAAGTTTTTCAGAGATTGCTGCTGCATGGCCGTTTACTAGAAACGCAGCATTTGGGCAATTCAAGATAGCTAACACCACATTATCTTTAATCATCTATAATCATGTACAATAAATTTTAAGATTGGAAATGCTTAAAGCTACATGTACTTTGTACATGTACAACACAATGTCAACTCTTATTGATAGAACTGGATTGACATCAATAATAATGGCAGTGCCTATTCATACGGGGTTGCAGGGATGGCACAGTGGTGAGAGTACTCATCTCCCTCCCATGTGGCCTGGGTTTGATTCAGAGACTCCGTGTATGTGTGGGTTGAGTTTGTTGGTTCTCTACTCTGCACCGAGAGGTTTTCGCTGGGTACTCTGGTTTCCCCTCTCCTCAAAAACCAACATTTGACTTGACTTGCACTAATTGTTAATTTCATTTTATGGTGTCCCAAATTAGTGCTCCAGCACTAGAACAACTAGACACTTAAATCAAGTTCCTTTCCTTTCCTTTCCGTACACTGACCTATGTTTGCTATTCATACGGGAGTCTTCTTAGAATGATTATGAATGACAGCCATGCAGTTATTGAAAGCTAACCGCTTTAAAATGGGTGCTCAGACTGAAATACTGTTTATCAGCACTATTTGAAATAGGTGCTTTACTTAGACTTCAATGCGAAAAATGAATCAAAGAAACACAAGGCAGGTCACATGACATGTGACCTCTAACAAAGGAGGTATTAATTATTTTCGTGAAATTAAAGAGGCATCAATGCTGTTGTTTGATAGCTGAACTGTACAGTGACAAGTAGCACAATCACCACACCCAACTGGGGGTGACTCAGAAACATTCCCTGTTTATTCAGTTGAACATCTTCAATAAACCTATACTTTTGTTGAATGCTAGAGTTGTCCTTGTTGATTAGCATATAAGGTGTAGGAAGGGTAAATGACTTTCTTTTCTTGACAAAACAAAGGAAAAGGATAAAAAAAAGAAATTTTGAGCGTTAACGCTTGACAAAATTTTCAAATTGAAAGTCTTTGAAACCCTTTTTCATAAGGGAGAAAACTTATGTGGATTAACAGACAATAACCACGGATAACACACACATGGCTTCTGATAGGATGCGGAAAAAAATTAAAGATTATGTGGAAATTTTTGGCCATATTATGCGGAAAAATGCGTTGATTATGCGGAAATTACACCGGATTATGCGGAAACTTAAACAAGTTATAAAACTAATAATTAGGCCCGTCCAATGTATTTACATGCTTACGGTAAATCCGTAATCGAAATTGCAACCAATACAATCGCATTTGTGACTGAATTTTTGCCCTTTGTGATGAAATTACATGGAGGAGTCATCAATTTGCGACCAGCTTTCACCGTTGAAATAAAAGGGTTAGCAGTTGGGATTTTCCTGCAACTTTTGGTAAAATAAATAAAGCGATAAAAAATTATTTTGTTTCTCATCATGAATTTTGTTTCAATTTGGAGATAATGGAGCAAAATTGTAATACCTTTGGAGCGCGATCCATTCCCTCGATCATTGACTTAAAGTGCGTTTGATTCACCGTATTCTGGAATAAGAATACGTGAGGTGATGAATTCCAAACGGTATGTCTGGCGTTTTGAAGCAACAAGGATAATAAAGATATGTTTAAAATAGCATTTTAGCAGGTGTTCGACATTTTTAATGTGAATCTCCGTAAAAACGAAGGATTTCTAAGTTGTATTCCATGTAATCCTATTCCGGAATACGGTCAATCGAACGCGCCCTTAGTTTCTTATCAGTTACGTCATTTGCTGAAGTGTAACTTTTTCTCGTCCAATGGGAAGCATTGTAGGAACAAAAACTAGTGTCCAGGCTCATTGGCGAAAAAATGCGCGGAAACTGCTTACGATCTTTCTTACAAACTTTCATCTTGCGAACGAAATGGTGTGTTTTCTTCAATGTTCAGGAAAATAAGCGTTTCAAAACAGTCAATTTCTTCGGCTTTTATGTTTTTGAGGATGTTAAGGAGCTGCTTTATCACTAATATCAGATGTTTCTTCTGTTTTTTGCGGAAAATATCGGAATTATGCGGAAGATGCGGATTTCAGTGAATTATGCGGATCCGCATCGCCGCATCCTGTCAGATGCCATGACACACAGTAAACACTACATTTGAGCTAAGTTTATTAAAACAGATTTAAAAAGATCCAAAATTTTGTAGTTTCCTTACTGTAATGCTGTGTTTTGAAATTCTGGCGCTCACTACATTATTGTTTGAAAGAAGTCTTCAATTGCGGCAGGTCTAAAACACAGGTCACTTGTTGCAGGTCATTGTTTTTCCTTTTGGAAAGTAACCCTAACCCTTCATCAAGCTCATGAATTAGTACTTTTTCAAAGGCTATTTCATATGAAGATACCTGCTTTGACAAGTCATCATAGATAATAAGAGCATGTTTTCCATTGTCCCTGAAGAATTCTCCCATGGCACAGCCAGAATAAGGTGCAAGGTACTGCAGGGGGGCAGCATCTGATGCAGTAGCACTTACAACAATAGTGTACTTCATGGCATCTATTTTCCAAAACAAGAATGAAAAAAAATGACCACAGGGTAACGGAAAACATAGTTTGTTGTGAGTGTTAGCCTGATTCTCAAACAACAAGCTGCTGGTATTTCGGCTTGAGAGGTATGCTACCTTCAAGAGCATCATTCAATCTTTGAATGATGCAGTACAAGGGAATATTGTCACCAACTGAACAAGTCTAATCATTTCAGAGAACACTTAGGTGAAAAGAATGTTAGGGTAAGACAACTACACTGGTACTGTTAGCAAAAAAAAGAGTCAATAAATTCAAAACCTGTGTTGAGGTGATCTATAGGCACTTTAGTCATATAAAGTGAATCTGCTTACCAGCATCAGTTAATCTTTTAACAAGCTGGGCAACTGTACTCCTCTTCTGTCCAATGGCAACATAGATACAGTAGAGCTTCTTTTCTGAGGAAAGATTTGTAACAGTTCCTTTTCACCCTTTTATTCAGATGTCGAGAATGACTACTGTCTGACTACAGCAGGCCAGTCTATTGTTCTCATTACTACTGATATGGAATAGATGTGCTGTATAAAATAATTATCTATAATACAGTTTAGATGATAACCCTACAGTAAATTTATCTTTCCAACGTACATGTACTAGCATGCATTTTAGTTCATTCTTTGAATCTTACTGACTGAAACCTAGAATTGTTAGGTTTTTCACATAGAATTCCAGGAAAGATTAAAAATGCTGCTTACCGGTTGGAAATATTGGAGATACAGTACCACTCAAAGATAAGCGAAACATCAAACGCATTGACAACGTGTTGAGAACGAAGAGTCAATGTGTTTGAAAGTAAAACCAACACTTTGCAAACTAGTAAATCTATTCAACGCATTTGGCCATTGTTATTTGTATTAAAGGTGGCTCAACCAGTTTAAACAATTGAAAGAAACGTTCTTATTGGAAGGATTGACACTACAACACTATCACTTAACAGCAAGGTTAGGGTACCATATCAAACACAGAGATGTATCCAGGTTTTCAAATTTGAGGGTCCTCTGGACCCTTCCTTAAAAAATTTGGGTGTCCATTGCAAAAATTGCCTAATTTACATATTTTAAAAACTTGAATATCTCTGGACAAAAAGAGATATTTCAAAATAGTAAACAGCATTCTTTTTGTACATGCTAGATGTTGATGCCTTAAATTGGTTTTGATAGGAAAGATTCAAACTTTGTGGTAGTAGCACTTTAAATTGGCACCAACTGGCAACTAAATAAAAATTTTCGCCTGAAAAATGCATGTTTCGGCATTTTTAAGGATACCAGAAAGAAACGGCTGCACAGTCTTGTGTACAGCTGTACATGTATTTTTCGCTTTCATTTTAATGAAAGCGGACCTTTTGGAGAGAAGATGTATCCAACCTCGAATGCAAAATTATATAGAAATCCATCTGCCCCTTATACTGTAGTTTGTTGAAAATTTCAGCCACAGAAACACAAGTCACATTCTGTTGCACACAAGCCATCATGTTCCATGCTACATTCCTCGCACCAGTCCCTTGAACCTCTTTACTGAGGTGTATATGTATTTTAAGAGAAAATACAAAAAAAAAACATGGCCACTTTGCAACGTTATGGAGGTAATTAACAGGAAAACTCCTTTCATTTCTATTTTTAAAAAAAATCGGCAGGATAAAAAGCAAGACACCTGTTGCCAAATGGCTCTGAACTTTATTGTCAAACAGTTTGTCTGGACGTAAAAGTTACCAATAGCAATGAAAATAGCAGTGCAATAGTAGGTTGACCGCTGATGACCAGTTGTGAAATTCTGGTCACCAGCACTCAATTTTTAGTCGCATTGGAGACCAGGCAGGTGCCATTTCGGACCCTGGATGACCACTTTACACTTTTTTTAAAGTGTTACCAAAACTTTCTTCACAACCAGTTACTTGTCTGCATTGCAAAGTTACTGGTTTCTTAAATTATGAACAAGATGTGTCCTAATTGGCTAGTTCTTTGTTCCTGTGGAAAGACACAAAATAAAGGCTAACACAGAAAAAATTAAAATTTACATCTACATGTACAATGTAAAAAGATTCCTGAGAATATTGAACTAACCTATTGAAAACAATACATGTACTTTCAAACATTAAGCAAGAGTATTAATATACTAAAAAGCAATTCAGTGTACTCTTATAGAAGAGAAACAATGTACTTTAAGGAAGGGAAAACTTCAAGACTTACTTTCATCTGTTCCCTCATTGAATTTCTTCTGGTTAATGATCGTATCAATAGCAATTGCAGTTTTTCTAAAAATATATTTCAGCAATAGTTTATAAAAGGTCATGAGGTAATTTTAATTTAAATGATTAAATGGTACCAATTCTTATTGGCAATAGTAAATTAATTTTAACTCACCCAGTTTGTCTGTCTCCAATGATGAGTTCACGCTGTCCTCGACCAATAGGAACCAAGCTATCCACAGCCTTAATGCCAGTCAACATAGGTTCATTCACAGATGTGCGAGGTATAATGCCAGGGGCTTTGATACCCACACGGGCACGCTTAACATCACCTAGTGGTCCCTTACCATCAATGGGATTACCCAAGGCATCCACAACTCTTCCTAACATTCCCTCTCCAACAGGAACATCCACAATTGCTCCCGTCCTCTTAACAACATCACCTTCTTTAATGAGTTTGTCATTTCCAAACACCACAACACCAACATTGTCAGGCTCCAAGTTCAAAGCCATGCCCTGTAAACACAAAGAAATGTACAGTACATGACCACTGCATAATGCCTCATACAAACAAAAAATTTGGGAAATGTTGCCTGAGTTGCTACACACTTTTGACAGAATGGACCATCAATCTCATTTGACGTCCACAAGGACCTACCGGTAACAATGTTGAGTTGATGTCGTGCCAATTTGCTGTATCTAGCAACATGAGCCTCAAATATTACTGTACATTAATAAAAATATACTATCATTAAAGAAATATGCAGTGTACAGGTATAGGCAACCTTCATTTTATTGTTTTCACCTGGGAAACTTCTAATTGAAGACAAAGAGTTTCAAAATGTGTACAATCTCAATTATTTTGATCAGTTTTTTGCCCTTTTGACTGACTAAAACAAATGAGATAACCATGAAGTATTCTGCTTGGCATCCAGTGATTTCAGTAAGCCAGAATAGCCAACAAATAGCGCCGGTTACTTTTTTCTGTGAACCTTTCAGTCCCGACTACGAAACTCAAAGGGGGCACTTCAGGGATAAACGGGTAAAAGACAGATTCTTTCAAACCCAGGATTTAAAGTGGGCTTGTCTTGAAACAAGATTCAACAAGCTCAAACCTCACCTTGAGGCCACTGGAAAACTCTACCATTTCTTCTGCCTGAATGTTTTTAAGTCCATATACACGAGCAATTCCATCACCAATTGACAACACTCGACCGGTTTCTTCTAGTTCGGCTTTTGGTGCTGATCCTAAAATTCTCTGTTCTAATATTGAGGAAACCTCAGCAGTCCCTGTGACAGAAAGATAATTGCAAAAACTACTTTGAAAACCAACTTTTATGCAACACCTTCTGAAAGTATTAATCGTAAATATGAACAACTTTGGATGTGCAACTTGACGCTACAAAGATCATGTGTTTGTATATATACATGTCCTGTATGCTGAGTTTTTCCCATTGGATAAACCTTCTGTATCATATGCACAGTTCAACTGTCTAAGCCCAATTAAAACATCCAGAAAAGCTACAGTCTAGGACGTTTAGAACATGTAGTTTGTTCACGACAACAGCTTACCAGCACTTGCAAAATTGGCACTGGAAGATGATATATTTCGTAACGCAACTGTAACAGCACCAAGGGATCCATGATAAATCTAAAATGAGAAATATTAACACTTAGGTTTTTGTAAAGTACATCCATGGGGCAATGAACACTTTCTTAAAAACTAGAGATTGAAAAAATCAACACAACCTTATTATGCTTAATTAACTCTTAGTGGGAAACATTTTCTCCCAGATGAATTCATCAACACAGTAAAGGAGGATTTAACGCTAAACTATACGACTTTAATTTCTCTGGAAAAATAATTTAACTTTCACAATCAAAACATGATTAAGACAACTGTCTTTATATATATTTATATATATATATATAAATATATGGAGTGCTACCTGAATTCGAATGTCATAATCAACTCAATGAAGTTAAGTTTTGCCATGCAACTGTGCTGATTATTGACAATGGTGGAACACTGTATTTTAACTTTTCATTCTAAAATTAAGGTCACTCTGTGATATTGAAATTGTAATATCTGTCATATATTTGCACTAATGAAATCAAGTTTAATTTCCTTTAACTTTATCTTCTTCATTTCCACACGAAAGAATATCTTAAAGCAAGAAACAATTTGCAAAATACTTATAGTTAACAGACTGAAGTTAACACGATCTTTGCACCGGTCGGTCGCTTGATCATGAACGATGCAACCAGGCCGCGTGATTTTGTTGAGCCCAATGAATGATATAAGAGTGCATTGAAATTTCCAAAAAAGGGCGAAAGTAGCTTACCTGAGGTGTTCTCCGAACTAAAGCTCTTGCTAATACGGACGAGAGTCGTGAAGAAAGCATGATTTTCAGTCTCTGATCGGAGACGGTTTCACACTACTCGTACCGATTTTTATGTAGGAAAGAGTAAGTCACGTGACAATATTTATGACTGAATAGCATGGTGGGTAATTTTGTTTGACATCCGCCGGTCAGCATATTTGCAGACACATCAATGAAAAGATTACATGTGGGCAGTTGCACGTGTTATCGAGCCTTCTGAGCAAGAGAATGTTCTTTGACAACATAAAATTCGCTCAGTGCATTTTTTCGAGCCTTCACTTGTTGTTTGCAGCTTGTAACTTATTTAAAAACAAGTTGCAGGCTACAAACGCGTAAAAGCGCCAACCAGGAGCCCTGCTGGGACTAGACCGCGCCGTATTCTCAATCTCGATCGTTCGTTTGCAGGCATTTTGCAGGCCTTAGCATCTTGCAGTTAGCTTAGGCTATTCTGGTCGAGCTACCACTAAAAATACAGAAATAAAAATTACTAAACTAGAAAGAAAGAAAACTTTGTTGGTTTATTTAAGTTCCTTTGCTTTAAGATTGTCTTCTGCAGCCGCGAACACGTTATTCAAGACTCTCTGTCTACCGAGATGCTTTACGCGCATTTGTCTATCTTTTCATTCAGTGTGAAGTAACGAGTGGGAAAGAAATATGCGACAAAAAGCTACAAAGGAATACTAGAAAGGCTTGCCAGTCAAATAAAAAATCTATTTGCAATGAATAAAGCGCCGCTGCCGCTCTCAGACTTAATGTTATCGGGTCAGTTTCGGATTGATTTTGTCACCTCACGCGGCTCGCGTCGCAATAAATTTGCTTATATATGTATTTTTGTATATGTATCTTTCTTTCTAAACGAATGTCCTATGTAAACTTTCTCTTGAATCGACGTGAAAAAATGGCGTACAAGACTTTAAGGTCGGCTTTAAATCTTTGATCAACAGTGTCTCCTCTATTTTACAGTGAGAGTCGGATCGCCCTTTCGCTAAAAGTGACTTCAAAATGATCCCATTTTAAACTGTGACCAGTTGATGTAACATGGTCCACAAGAGCCGACGTATTTTTTTTTTTTTTTTTTTTTTTTTTTTTTTTTTTTTTTTCTGTGCTCCGTCTTATTCTTTTTATTTGGGTTTTATAGTGTGTATTGCAATGTCAAAAGTCATCCATTTTCAAGTTACCACGGTTCTTTCAGTTCTGGTCATGAAGGCATTTGCGTTGCAGAATATTCGCCAACTTTTCTTCTTCCTTTGTCATCATGGAAGGGTTTACGGCGCCATCTTGTTATCAGCACGCCTCGTAAGCACAAGTTTCTCTTCACGAGAGTTAGTTATTATCCTAACTCAGTTAGTTGTTTCCACCGTCTGCGACTAGTTCTGAGCGGAGATGTGCAATTAAATCCTGGCCCCACTGCTTCAAGCTCAAGTTGCATTACGAAGAATTCAAAGTTGAACTGTGTATTGTTGAACAGTCGCTCTCTTTGCAACAAAATAGTGGAATTCCAAGGGCTAGTTTATGGCAATAACTTGGACGTCGTCGCTGTTACTGAGACGTGGCTCCACGATGGCTATTTTGATGGTGAAATATTATCTTCTTCCCTGTATACAGTATTCCGAAAGGATAGAGGCGGCAATAAAAGGGGTGGTGGTGTGCTAATTGCTGTGAAAACAGACCTCTTGGCCTA
>OX421448.1:39255913-39275913 GCA_949126865.1 Montipora capitata | reverse complement strand
GTATAATTACATACGTGATTATTTGAAAAATATGCATTTTCTTTGAAATAATCGATTTTTTCGTCTGTCACCTGGACAAAACGGTTTGCGACCATTTTGAAAAAAGCGCTAAGTGATTCTAGCGTAATAATTAGCGCAGACAATTTTCAATAATCACCTATGAAATTATCCTAATATTTGTTATTTCCAGTAACATACTAGTGAAATAGTTTTACTTGTCGTTTCAATGGCAGATCACGTTTAAGAACGGAACGGAGTAGTAATAGGCAATTTTCACGTTAGCGTCATTTGACTACAATTACCAGAATTCAGCGACGTAAAAATAACAATAGCTCCAATTAGTATGAGACAGTTCATTTCTGTCCACAACACATTACGAAGAACAGCATAAAAAGAAATCATCACATGGCAACGGAACCCAGAAGAAACCTTAGGGATTATAGGACCTGCACCCTCTCGTTACATAAAATAATACAAAACAGCTTACATGGATTGATGGAGTACATGGACTGCTTGATTAAATTACCATTAAACATAACACGGTGTTTTCCTTATTTTACGCCAGTAACAAGAACAAGAAGGGGAAGACATCAGAATCAGATTAATCACATGACAAAAGATAGTTTTTAATCACAGATTGAAAAGAATATAATGAAAGGGCATTTTGTTTTGAATGTCAGAACATAACTTATTGAAGAAGATTGGGCCTTGGTAAATGATACAAAATGTCCTTATTTTAGTACGGCAAAATGGGATATAGAATCGGTTAGAACTACGAGTATATAGCTATGAACCTGATTCGTACGTAAAAAAAAAGTTGCTAAAAGAGGGAGGAAGTAAGTTATTATTATAAGAATACATCAGTTTACCTAGGTGCAAAGAATAAATATCTACAAACTTAAGGAATTTTAAATCTCTAAATAATGGATCAGTATGTGCATCAAAAGGCTTCTTATTAACAATTCTGACAATACGCTTTTGTAACAAAACAAGACGATTGAGGTTAGTAGGGTATGTTGAACCCCAAACTATAATACAATATTGAAAATAAGGGTAACCTAACGAATAATCCAACGTTTTCAAGGCAAGCTTAGTACGACAAAGACTTGGGGCGTTTACCATTTGAACGGAAAATCCGGTTGGAATGGAATGCTCGTAATGGTACAGGATTTTCCCGGTGTGGCGTTTCGCCAAGCCCGAGACTCTCGCGGCTAGAAGAAAACAATAACAAATCAAAATGACGGCTGCATCAGCAGCGTCGAATGGCGGGAAAAGAGGCCGAAGTGCACCGGGTCGAGTGGGAGTTTACTAATGGTACAGGATTTTTCCGGTCATTTCGGTTGGAACGGGAAAAGAGGAATACCTCTGAGGATTTCCATCTTTTCCAGAAACTTTCCGATGGAATGAGCTGTACCATTTGAGTTTCCAACCAGAATTTTCGGTTTTTGTTGACAAATGGTAAACGCTCTTGATCTACCAATAATACCAACAGATTTAGAAACTTTGCCAGCAATATGTGAGATGTGTGGTTTCCATGAAAGGTTTTCATCCAAAATAACACCAAGAAAAGTAACTTCCTTAACGCGGATAATCTTGTGACCATTAATTTCAATATTTAAATCAAATTCTTCTCTTCTTAGTTTGCCTTGGTTTGAAGATATTTGCTTTAAACCAGTCAGATAAGTCAAGCATTTCGGAATTTATAGTATGTGTTAAAGTCTGGATATCATTATGTGAGAAAAATAGATTTGTATCATCAGCAAATAAGACAAGATCATAAAGATTGGAAAGATGACAAATATCAATATAGATTAAAAAGAATAAGGGACGAAGTACTGACCCCTGAGGTACACCACACAAGATTTCCTTATAAGAGGATGAAATACCATTGAATTCAACAAACTGTAACCTGTTGCAAGGATAGCAAAACATGTAGGATTCTGGTACTTGTAGTCAAATGGCGTCATCATGCAAATGTCCTATTGTAATACAACTTGAAAGCGACAATAGGTTAAAATTTCAACAAGATGTCGGATGTTATTTATAGATTAATAACGGCGAGAAACTTGGAAGATATCGGTATTTCGAAGTATGAAATAAAACTCCCCTGGACCCTATGGCAAATGTTCTTTCTTTTATTAGTACTTTTGTATTTTCCATGGTCATTACAAAAGCAAAACAATATTGGTGGTAGATTTTATGGATTCCTAAGGCCCACTTTCATTTTCAATGCTGTCAGACAACGGTTAAACCAATCCTCTATCTTCCTTCTTTTCTAGTATTTTCAATGCTAAAACTGAAACTTGTTATGATAAAGTTAGAGCGGTTTTCAAATGAGTGTCGTAAAACCAAGACCAAAGTAATTACTTTGGCCAATCAAAGAGGACGGAGACAATCCAGAAAACCAATCAAAACTCGAAGTAATTACACGTAGCCGACACAAAGCGCGGGAAAATGTGCACGCGCGGCTTACCAATGGTTTTGGTTTCACTTCTGATTGGTTGAAAAAGTGGCGCGAGAACTTTGAACCAATCACTGATTGAAGTAATGCAAAACCAAAGTAATTATCTAATTACTTTCGATACTCAATTGAAAACCACTCTGTGATAAAACATATTCTTTTTTCAAAGTAATCACAGGCCATGGAATGTGCCGTGCACGGTGCCATGGCAGCCGACCCAAATCAAAGAAATGTAACCTCCATCTTGGTCCGTGGGTGAAATGTGGACTAAACTTACTTCACCAAAATTGTAATCATTCGTCTCGAAAATAAATACATTTTTGACAAACTACGGTTCAGTTTACCTCATTCATGCGAATTAAAAGAATGAAAGGAGTGACAAGCGTTCGCATTAGCGGATGTGAAATGATCACTTCTACTTAAATTAACTATATAGAGCCATATAATAAAAAAACTTGTTAACCTCGAACGTTCGGTCCTTACGGGAAAATCTCACTCTAACTCTCGTTTAATAAGAAAATAATAGTGAAGGTGAGGTTTTAAACCTTTACAAAATTTGAAATTCAATTTGAAACTCGCCCCATACTATTCCCTGCGCAATTCCGGAATGGCCCTATACCACACAAGATGAAAAGGTCATTTTCGAAATATCAAATATTTAGCTTGATATAGTGAGGCAGAAAGGACAAAACAATAGAAACACGTTGGAATGAATGTGAAAAATAATTATTAACATATCATCCATTTTCCTTTGTCTTTGTCCTCTAAACCTCTCTTAATATATCGAAAAAGGCCTATTACTAAAAACCGGAAGATGACTAAACAAAACGCTTGAGATTATGGAGCCATTTTGTTTCCTTTGTTTGCTAATCACGTGCGAATTAACTAATCAGCACGCGTGCAGAGCGCTTCTCACTCGTGTCTTATTTACTGACACAGCACATCGGACTCATTCAATATTCAGATTAAAAAGTAACATGTACGCTGTAGCAATCATCATCTGATTTCTTTGCTGTGTAATTTATGAAGGTGCTGAGCTGCCCTTTGTGTAATGTTCAAAGCAGCGTGGATTGCTCTCAGGCCTGGTTCCCTCATCAGCGACAAACCACACAGTCCAAAGTATGTGTGAAGTGCATCTGAAAAATACCTTAAATCAACACTTGAAACGATAATCCTTTAGTGCCAGTATAATGGGAGAAGGCTTCAAGCACTTGGCATTGGACAAATCGTTCCGAAAAAACGTACTTGCTGCTTCAACTAGGATTGAATTTTCCAAGGGCCATATAAACAGACTCATTGTTTTACCCGGATGTTTGATTCACTGGATCTGAAAATGTTGGAATCTATTGTTTCAGCTCTGCCCTCTGATTGGTCTTCACTATCTGGGTGGCCCAGGATAATGACTCTATGAGCGGAAGATAGTTGGAGTGAGGACAAATAAAAAAACAAACAAACATAAACATCCAGTAGACTGCCAGTTCAGCTGCCTCACTGTGCATAAGTGCGATACGAACAGGAGTTTGTAGGTAGCCAAAGCCGAATAACACAAGTAAGAGAAATCAAATTTACAGGGCAGAGCAGTTTGTTTAATCAAGAGTGATGGTCTCTTGGTTTAATAGTAAAACATTTTCCCCTTTTAGGTGCTGTCACTTTGGCTCGCAATTCTGTTGCAATTCAATTGAGTTGCTGAACAACTGTTGCACTAAAAACATTCTCGCTACTCGTTACACTTAGACGAGGTCGAGGGAAGGTTTTAATCGGCTGATGCGTACAAATGTCGAAACAAGTTACATGAGAGATGTTACAGGAAGCAACACTCGAAAAAATTCGTTACGGAAAGCGCCTTGGAAAGTAGAACGAATTGCTGAAACAAAAGAATCGCGAGAATGTCTATGTTAGAGTACGTTACACAAGGTGCATCTTTTGTGCAAGCGTTTTCTGTGTCGCATCGAAATGACAGGATCAATTACACAAAACTGTGCCTAGTGCAACACAAGTTTTCACAAAACATAGTCTGGCATCATACCTGGGTGGTTTCCAGGCCACTTGCTAAAGCCGCCCGTCACGGTTGCTTGAGTTGAAATGAGGTAATCTCGATTTGAAGAGAAGTCCACGCACGAAAATGCACCTAGTAACTAGAAATAAACAAGAGGAGAGCCGCTGTGCTGTGTTGATCCTACGTCTCGAGAAAAACAAATGACATTGCCCGTGAACGCGCAAACACGTGACGTGGGACAGTGACGTAAACTTAGCAAGGAAATTGTCAAAGCTCTCTTGGAGCATATCATAAGACGTCACACACCAATATTGCGGTGCTTCCTTGTGGTAGTACGCTCACTTCCAATTTTGGGAAATCCGTCTGGAAAAAGGGAGGGTGGGGGGGGGGGGGGATAAGGAGGTGCAATAAGACATGGTTTATCACAGGAATTATATTTTTAAAATTTTGTATTTATCGATATTAGAAAGAAAAAGCCCATCAGACTATTCACTCGAACTGAAACCTCGTTCATCCAAAATGAAAGTCCATTCGCCCGGACCCTGCTTTAAGATTATTGCCCAATCACATCACTGCATTTCAAATAACGTCAAAGCGAAATGCCGATCGCTTTCCAGAAAGTTCCGTGGAGAGATGACGTTGTTTGCATCCGCGTTCGCTAAGCCAATGAAAATTCGCACTCGTTTCTTTTTGTTCGATAAACCAGTGAAATGCTTTGCATTTTTGTTCACGTCCTGTTTTCACGTTTATATTTCAAGGTCATAGGAAGAGCTGCTTTATCAAACACCGATTAAATGTGTCACATAATCTAATCAAAATAGTTTCACGGAATTTTGTTTGTCCTCTGTTTAGTCAATACGTATTGGGCGAACAAACTTTTTAATACGGGCAAACTGGCTTCGGGCGAAACCACCTGTTTCCGTTATAACCGGGAAGAACTGCAACGAGATTTACCTTCAATTGGATCAGGGATTGTGGCCAATCCTAAAGCACAGAAATACTACTTCAAACCTGTCGACAAATAGCATTTGAGCAAAACAGAAAAACCGATCAGATCTTTTTGTACCTCTAAGGATGCTCCAACCCAAAAAGAGTAACACGTATCCACTGGTTTGTTAGGACGACCTTGGAATCCGGACTTTTGTCTAAACAAACACCACCTTTTTATCTTTTCAAGCTCTTCGGCAGCAAAAGATGAATCCAGACGATTCATTAAGGCGAGTGATGCTAGAGCACAGAAGGTCGAGCCACCTGCAAAATGATAATTTTAAAGCAATCCATAATGACAGTCTCTAAACAGGGTGTGTCAATTGCTGTTACCATTGAGCAGCTTCAGCAAAAGACCTTTTGAGCGATTCTTTTGGTTTTCTTGTGCAGACATTAGCAAACTAGTCACCTCCTGCTAGACAGACTTTCGGCTGTTAACTGTTCATAGCCATTAGTAACGGTCAATAGGACGGCTATATTGAAATTAACTGGGTGACAAGTAAATATGTCACCCTCAGTAAATCAAGTATCACTACTATCAGACATAGTTTGATGCTACCTTTTACCTGACACCTATTTGCATCCTATTAAAGTAGTAATCTGGGATTATTGAAGTGCGTTCGACAGTCGCTTTGGAGGCAAAGGAGAAGGGTAAGGAAAGAAACAATCTTATAAGAACAAACAATAATGACGTGCGCGATCGTCGTTTGCGCATATGACGTATCAATGCAGGTATGACTTATTTCAAGATGGCGCTGAAAAAGCAGAAAATAAAAAACCAAAAATTGCGAAAGCTCATCCTATGCACAGGCTACCCAAGATTGGGAAATTGCGTTCTCCTGATATCGAATGCAAAAAAGAAAGACGCTAATTTTTACTAGGAGTAATAATTGATTATGAAGTGCGTTGACGTTGGGTGTCCCTTGGAGGTTGGAATCACTAGACGACCCCAGATGCCATGAAGACGATGCACTTATGTAAAGGACTTCTATCGAAAGTATGAGGCTTGTGGAATGTGGCTAAAAATGGAAAGTTTGGGGTAAAGAGGTGATAACGTCATAAAAAGTAAATTGCTGAAAGAGAAGACGACCCGACTCAGGTTGTGTATATTAGACATGTGCAATGTATGGGAGGACGCAATTATGAGGACCCTTTCCTCTTTGAGCCAATTAGTACAAGCATTTAAATAGGCCCTTGTGGTAACTTTGAGTTACATTCAAAACTCTCCAAACCAGAGCAGCATCAAACTACGTCTTATTGTCAACATGGTCGCAGTGTAAGCCTTAACTTTCCTTATCAGTATTATTGTAGTAAAAAAACGTCTTACAGTACCATGAGCCTCTAAGCATGGTCCTTGGCCAAATCCAGAGTCGTAAGACTAATAGAAGAGGAGCAACAACAAAAATGCAACTGTAAAAATGAATATTTGCAGAAAAACTATAGAGCCAGAACATGCCAACAATAGAACAATAAAATGCAAATTGATACAAACAAATTGAGGGGATCAGGCTTGATTCCATGGTAATTAAGAGCAGTTCCCTTTCACCAACTTATCCTTGTTTTTATTCCGAGTCATGCATGGGTCCACTTTTATTGTTGCATGTAGTTCCCTGCTCAGCTTTAAGGAGTACAGCTGTTTTTGACACAGTTACACTCTCTCTTACTTTATAAAATTATTCTGGGCAAATGCGCATGCAATAATTTCAAAGAGGGCCAGAGCACGTTTTCTGAAATAACTCCCCTGATGTCTCTCAGCCCTATTACCATTACATTTTATAAGCAACAAGTCATACATTTTATTAGTGAATGTACTTGTACTGTAAACTACTAAGTTCACATGCTTCTTTAGATATCCTCAGAAATGCAGTCCAATTTTGATAAGCATCATGAGAAGTCTGCCCCCTTGCATTTTTTCCCACCTTCAACATCATTTTAGTCTAACTTTGTTTCCAGGAATACAGATAATTAAAATCTCGAAGTGTCTATACTGTGCACCAGGCCACCAGGCAGGAGGCAAATAATGAGCAGAGAATGGGGAGGGGTGCTGTGAAATCCATGCACGGCTTTGCTTCCTATTATTTGCCTCCACCACCAACAATACCACCTGGGGGGTGTACTTCCTATTAAAGGGCTAATGGGGGATGTGCTGCTAGATGGGGTTGCATTAATTAACGTCTGAATTGACTATAAAGGTTCTTGCAGTTTCAACAGAGTTCCCAACTTAGTTACTATGTATGTATGGTCGCAAATTGTCGGGATTTTGGAGGTAAGAAAATTCTGGCTAGTGGGATCTAAAAATGGAAAGATTCGCATTAAAAAAGAAGTTGTTACAGAAAGAACTGCAGTGCTGTTGATTTAATAGTTACTAGTCGCATAACATTCCGTTTTGAAATTACAAATTTAAAGCTATATATGTAAGGTTTATGCATAAACAGAAAGTAACTATTAGTTGGGGACGCTAAAATTACATTTGCCCATAAGTGACTAAGATGGGGTCTACAATTGGCCGAAAAAAATATACTATAAAGGCCTTAAGGGGTAGGGGTTCTGAGAGGCCAGTACTAGTATACCCAGCAAAAATTGACTCAAGTACCCCATCTCCCATCCCCCCCAGGCAATCCCACCAGCTTTGCAGGCTAGTCACAGGTCCCCTAAACTCTGTTCCTCCATCTGCATTTACCCTGACTGAAAAATAATGCTAAACCTCACATTCATATTATTTTTGGAAACAGGTTGAAAATTCTTGGCCTTATCATGACAATCTGTTATCATCCATCAAAGTTGAAAATGGTGTTTTTGACTGGGAATTTAGTATGATATAAGATCAAAACACCGTTTTGTGCACCAAACTGTATTAAAAACAATAGTCTTGAAAATTTGAGCTGAACCTGACAAAAACTCTTTGAGTTGTTGCTCCATAAAGGGGCCACTTTTAAGCAACAAAATTTCTAAATCCGAGAAAGTGCCAAGCATTTAACTTTTCATTGTCAAGTCACGACTGACTGATCAGAAGCTCCCACCAACATGAATCCTCTGAATAATTATAATTAGTATAAATTCACAGGTGATTATACAAAATCGCGCGCTCTCATTGGCTCGCTATCTCGGATTATCAGCCGGTAATCACCTCGACGGACAAAATGGCTGCCAGTAGTCGTTTTGCCACTGTAAGTGAGGATGATTTTCGCGTTGAAATGTTTTGAAATAATCACCTGTGTATTTATACTAAAACAATTATTCGCCTCAGGCTCAGTGATTATCGGTGAATATTCACCTCGACTTCGTTTCGGTGAATATTCACCGATAATCACTTCACCTTCGGCAAATAATTGTTAATTATAACACTATACTTCAAACAAACACATGTTCAAATGCAATTCTTAGTTCCATCATTCTCTTATCCCATTATAAGCCCTCTTGGCCATGGAGTTCCCACACTGGGAAATCCATGGATGTACAGTGTACATTATACTTACAGGCCTCAACCAATAATATTTCAATTAGGTATAGCAAGTATTAGTAAAAATGCATGACAAATCGTTAATTACCCTACTTTCCTTGATGTATTGTACTACTTTTGGTATATCAATTCCATTCCAGTCATTTAAAATGTAGCTAATACAACATGCACAGTAGATAAACCGCATGTCATTCTCACTGCCATCTACTGTTGGCTGGAAGCTGTAAGAACAAAAAAACCCAATAGCTTCCTTACTGACAGGCACTAGACTACACAATAATTTATACAGTATGATAGCATTCATGGGCTGTCACATGTACACCAACAACACTGACCTTCCATCGGGGAGCTGTAATGCCTTTAATGACTTGATAACAGCTGGTTTATTGACTCGAGATAAATCATCTCCCAGTATGAGAAGACTTGCAAGGGCAGTGTACGTCATGGCCACGTGACTACAGTCATAATCAAAGGTGCCCTATAAAATATTATTGTAATGAAAAAGTGCATGTATTAGGTTTGTTGACTGTCAATGAGATCTGTTAATACAAGTTGAATTAATTGTGTGGTGTTTGCCAAAATGATTCTGAGCATGTTATCCTGTAAAGGAAAGAAAAGAGAGCCTTAAGGACGGTGCCTACTAATTCAAAGGTATTCTTGCACCGGTTTATTATTATGCGCGAAATGTAGATCTTAACAAGTGTTATTGAAATCCAAAAAGAAAATTGGGGGTAACCATGCATTTTTCAGAGATAATTGATGAATAATATTTGTAAAAAGCTTTAAAATACAAAGCAATGTATGGCATTCTTTCTCAAATTGAAGCTTAATTATCTCTCACAAATGCATGGTTACCCCCAATTTTCTTTTTGGATACCAAGAGTACTTACTAAGATCTACTTTCTCTGGATAGTTTTAAACCATGCAAAAATATCACTGTATTAGTGAGCACCACTGATAGGAAACCCGAGTATCTCGAGATGTGCAGAACGTATGCACATGCGATAACAATAGTAGTCACTGTCCTTAAGTGATGTGGTCTGGTCAGGTCACATGCCTAGGAAGCAAGATGAATTTTTTCCCACAAGAAATACCGGGTATACCACGTTTATGGATTTGCTTATACAGTATATTTTTTTCTAGCTGTGTGATAACTATGTTAGTATTATTTTTATTGAAGTAGCTCTGGGTAGTGTAGATGCTACAAGGGTGATCTATAATTTTACCTATTGATTGTCACTCTCATCAAAAAGCTAAGTAAAAGTGGCTGATTTTTTCATAGAGGAGCAGTTCACAGAAGCAAATTCACTTTTATGTGGCAATTTTTAATGTGCAAAGTTAATTTTTTTGTCTTCAAATATCTGTTACAAAATTGTTTGTGGGCCTGAGAAAAACAACATGATCAAGTTCAAAAAGGCATTAATAATTCATAAGCCCCTTGACCTACATGTATCAAATTAATGGTCGATAATACATCATGTGCAGCGACTTTATAATTATCAATTTCAAAAAAAAAAGGTAAAGTCACTGCTTACGAACCAGAAGGCCCATCAGGCCCATCAGGCCGGCGCTTATCTCCGGTTTCCTTAGCATGAAGCGACTTATCACTAGGAGTATTTCTACTCCCCCCTGGATGGGATGCTAGTCCATTGCAGGGTTACCCCCCAGCATTTTCACAATTGCCAGTCTGGGTGGAGAGAGGAACTGTGAGAGTGTCTTTCCCAAGAACACAACACAATGTCCCTGGCTAGGACCCGAACCCGGTCCACTCGATCAGGAATCCAGTGCACTAACCATAAGGCCACTGCGATAAAACGTCCTCTTTATTAGCATGTGGTGTTTAATCAGATACCGTATTTACCCGTGTATAATGTGCACTTTTTTTCCGCTAAAACAGCTCCGAAAATTGAGATTGGTATTATACACGGAATCCATTGTTTTAGACACGTGTCCCTCATTAGCATATATATGAAGACACATTGGTTTTTGATTGAAAAGTAAAAGGCTTAAACAAGAGTTAAAAATTTAGATCCACTAATAAATTAACCTTCCTGATTAAATGAACAAATAGCCTTCACTTTTGAGCGATTACCTGAAACATCAAAATGGCCACCAAAAAACTCACCAGAGTTTACAATGCCGGTCTGATAAATAACACTCGTTAACTTCGCTGAAGATCATCTGATTTCACACTGTTATATTATAAAACTTTGCAAAGAACACAGTCAACTACCTACTACATGTTACTTCCAGAATTATGGACAAAACGCCACTGATCTTCAATATGACGCCGAACCGAACGATCAACATTACACCTCACAGAAGAAAATGTCACGACGGGAAATGAGAAGAATCACACAACTGTTTTGTTGGCATGTGCTGGTGATGCATCAAAATTAAGACCAATGGTGATTTTCGTGGCAGATTGACCTCAGTTCTGCAGCCCCTTAATGTTTCTTTAAATAAGACGGTCTGCACAGTCTGGCCAGTCTGCGTTTTTCAGTGTCCCAAAATTGGGGTGCGTATTATACACGGGCGCGTATTATAGACAGGTAAATACGGTATAGAAGACTCAATATCACTGCATGTGACACAGCTTGATTTTTTTCTTATATGCTAATGTACTCCTCTCACGATTTGAACCTGTTGGGACTTCTGCACCACTTCCGAGGGACAAGCTTTTTGTGGAATGGTTTTGAAGTTGTTAAAAATCTCCCAGCACACGTTTTGTAGGGTCTAAAATCACTCGGCTATGCCTTGTTTCAAACCCATATAACCACTGCTGCTTGTTTTTTAAACATTATGTAGCCTCTGAATATCCACTACAATGATGAATACCTGTAGAACAACATTCTTTTTATTTTTATTTGCCACATAAAACGAAGAGGACAAGCTTTTCAGCCAAGAAGACTCATGCATGCATATTTTCTTGTCCAACCCAGCAATTTGTAATACACGTATGATGAAAATTGTCAGGAAGAAATAAATTAATTCGAGTCAGTGAACGTGTAATATTTGATGAGATACAGTATTTTACCTTGACAAAGGACTTATGACAAGCTGTTGCAGATGAACCACGGAAACCACATCTGAAGACACCCTCTTCAGCTAAAATGTAAATGATTCCAAGCACTCACAGTCTGACTTTTAATGTGCCTGCCTAAGATTTCATATCTAAATTATTTCCTGATATTTATGCTTGGTTAGTGATTACTCCTAAATACCAACAATAATTCCTGGCAAAAGTGTGTAACTACTAAGCATACAACCCTCTTTGGGGAAAGACTTTTGAAGAATTTGCTAACTCAGACTCTTCTCCTTCAGAGGATGGTATTCAATGATCTCACTTAATCAAGAGACTGCACTGTGCTCACTGCTTTCAATTGCAAGAATAATTAACAATTATAATCCATAAGCGTGCGTTGGATACGAGACAGTAAATAGCCAATGAGGCATGTAGCGCTGCGTTGGCTATAACCAGTCTCATATCCAATGAGCGCGAACTGAATAATAATATTGTTTTATTAAATTCCTTAAACTCCAAAAGTTTAAGAGAGCAAATCCGAGCAAAATCAAAAAAACTTGATGAGAACTGATGAGATGTTGTGTAAGACCTTGTGGTCAGACAGACGCAGGCTCATCACAAAAACATTTCTTACCTTTTCGCATACTTCTAAACATTGGAATTGATCCAAACGTTCCACAAAAACGTTCTTTTTTTGCTTTATTCAGAGAAAAATTTCGCTTTGTGGTGAAAAAGATTTTACCTTAGCAACACTTAGCGCAATCATTTACCATATAACTAAATAAGGTCAAACTAAGGTATATGAGCTGATAAAAGAGATTGAGTAAACCAATAAGAGCACGAGAAATGCATTAACCGAGGTTGAAAATTTAATAATTATCATAATTCCCACTGTTGCTCAAGAAAATTCTTAAAATTATTGAAATACCAATCCTGTAACTTGTCAAGCATCTGTTTAGGGCTGTGGATTAAATCTAGTCAATGCTCATTAAAAAATATTATGATATACAATATATTGAATTTCTACAAAATTAACACAGTTTTCCTGATAGTTAATTACGAACTACAAAGTTAACTTGAATGGGATAGGAAATAAAAGTAGGAATAACTCTTCTTAATTATCAATAATTACTGCATACATGTAAAGCACATAACTAGAATAGCATGGACAAAGAGTTTGGTAACAACTGCCTGAAGTCTACTGATCTTTTTTCTCAGAGGATAATGTTATTTTTTCATAACTTTAATGATTGTCGATTAAAAAATTGTTAATACTGATTGTAATCAGAAGTCTTTTAGATATAGATTTTGTAATAAAAACTAACGATAAAAAGTCACGACGTTTCGACCCATCGGAGGTCATTTTCAAGTGAGAATAAAAGTTTTAGGAATTAGCATAAATATGTAAAAACTAGATAAAAATGCGGCGAACGCTGAAATGTGATAAAAATATGTACAAAAGTGTAAAAAGTGCTAAAAATATATGGAGTAATGAACGGTAGCTAGAGAAAACAATAGACAAAAAATAATTACAAGAACTGTTCTAAACAAATAATTTGGCGCGGATAGAGTCACACTGTTTGTTTAGTTCTTTTATAAAAGAACTGAAACCATCGCTAAACAAACAGTGTGACTCTATCCGCGCCAAATTATTTGTTTAGAACAGTTCTTGTAATTATTTTTTGTCTATTGTTTTCTCTAGCTACCGTTCATTACTCCATATATTTTTAGCACTTTTTACACTTTTGTACATATTTTTATCACATTTCGGCGTTCGCCGCATTTTTATCTAGTTTTTACATATTTATGCTAATTCCTAAAACTTTTATTCTCACTTGAAAATGACCTCCGAGGGGTCGAAACGTCGTGACTTTTTATCGTTAGTTTTTATTACAAAATACTGATTGTATTTGACCAAGGAGAACATGGGCATTTGGTA
This sequence comes from Montipora capitata, assembly GCA_949126865.1. Taxonomy (NCBI): domain Eukaryota; kingdom Metazoa; phylum Cnidaria; class Anthozoa; order Scleractinia; family Acroporidae; genus Montipora; species Montipora capitata. The sequence continues at coordinate 39,262,045 of OX421448.1, read as the reverse complement.
AGACAATAAACTTTAGGGCAAACGAAGTTAGCTATAAGGCCAAAAGTTGAAATTCACACGAGACAAACTAAAATGGTAGTTTGGGTTGATCCAAATTATTTTGGGTCGACCTAAATTAAGATTGTTGGGTCAAACTTCGAACTTTATGTTGAACCAACTGCAAAAGCAAAAATGTACATATCATACAAATTTTTAAATTAGGAGTTAAGTTTGACTCATGAGAAGTCCGACATTCGTCCCAGACTTGACCTTCACATGTTCTATCTGTCTGAGGCAGAAGCTACAACAAGTTCCAAAAATAGTGGAGACACTTCACCTTCTTGGGGCGTTACTAATTTCCCTATTATCTCTCACACTGCAGCCCCCCTCCCCCCCTTATCAGTGTTGCTAGCGAGACAAAAAAATGTTGGGAACTTAAGCAGTCAACATTGAAAGGGGGAGAGGGGAGAGGAAGTGGGAAAGGTTTAAATTCTAGATACGCCGAGTATTGGAAGTTAGAAAAGGTGTTTTTTAATGAAAGTGTCTCAACAATTTTGCAACTTGTTGTCTGAGTTGGTTGTCACTGTATTGGCGTACGGTCACTTTGTTTATTGGAACGGGAAGGCGTCTATCGTTTGCGTTTAATATGGTGTTTCCAAAAAAAAGGGTTTAATTCTCTGATCTGCTGTGAATGGAAAATGGCCAGCGATAAACTGGATTTTGGCGGGGTTTCGGTATGACGTAATTTGAAGGCATTTCAGTGCTTTCTGCGAGTCAAGTCGAACATACGCATAATTTGGTACACGAAAAGGTGTGATTTCCATCCTTTCGCTTTTTAAAGTACGCTAGATATATCCTGGAACCGATTTCAAAATAATTTGCCTTAAACACCTATATTTCGGTCGACACATGACATCTAAAGCACGCGCAACATGTACAAAATTAGCTGTTGTTTACGAATGAGAAACAGACATAACCTCTCCTTTAACTGCGATCGCATGCCATTTAAAGGGAACATCCACTTTCCGAAAAATTAATTCTTAGCAAACATTGTTATACAAAGATACATTTTCATAGAAGTCCATTCGTAACATTACTTATTGCTTTCGGGCTAGTCTGCTGCCAGAGAAGGGATCGGTAACGCTTACTAGCAAGTCTTTTAAGTGACGTGTCGGGTACAGGCTAATTCCATGTTCTTTGGAATGACTGACTGAGCACAATGATCAAAAGAAAGCACCCGATTGTGTTAAATCCTTTGCGAGATTTGTTTTACAATGAGATACAAAAGTGAACAAATTTGTACCAGCTACACATTATGACATTTATATGAAACGGTCTACACGGTCTACCACAACTTTTCACTGAGAAAATAATATGATATCATATTTCTTGCTGTTGCGATGGTAGACCGTGCTTGGATGGTAGACCGTTGGTAAATGGAATAGACGATATGTACAGGATTTCTAACTGTGTGAGCTTTATTACGAATCACCTGGTAATGTATTGGATTGATTAGAAAAGAAAGTACTAGTTGAATAGTGCTGTTTCCTCGAAGATACGATTTTCAACTGTAACGCCACCATCCCGGTTGACGTCACCAAGAAACACAATAAATGGTATTGTGTTACATAATACGAGCGATGTGTAACTTTCGGAGCATCAGATCTGCAGTGCAAAATACTTTGCTCGCTTTAGCATTTGGTACGGAGTCTTCTGTTAGCGATGATAAGTCCAAACACTCGAAAATCGATGCTACCGTATGTCAATAATTAATATCCTTTCGTGTTTGGTACAATGTGCTTTGCACTTCGCGTGCAAACTTCTGAAATGTTTCAGAGCTTATACAATATTTAATGATTGTTTCTTTAGTTCCTGCTTTTCTACGTTGAAACGTTTCCCTATAGGATTCAAATCCCGACTGGCAAAATTCTTGCAATCAATCAGACAACAAGTTGCAAAAATAGTGGAGACACTTCACCTTCTTGGGGCGTTACCAATTTCCCTATTATCTCTCACACTGCAGCCCCCCTCCCCCCCTTATCAGTGTTGCTAGCGAGACAAAAAAATGTTGGGAACTTAAGCAGTCAACATTGAAAGGGGGAGAGGGGAGAGGAAGTGGGAAAGGTTTAAATTCTAGATACGCCGAGTATTGGAAGTTAGAAAAGGTGTTTTTTAATGAAAGTGTCTCAACAATTTTGCAACTTGTTGTCTGAGTTGGTTGTCACTGTATTGGCGTACGGTCACTTTGTTTATTGGAACGGGAAGGCGTCTATCGTTTGCGTTTAATATGGTGTTTCCAAAAAAAAGGGTTTAATTCTCTGATCTGCTGTGAATGGAAAATGGCCAGCGATAAACTGGATTTTGGCGGGGTTTCGGTATGACGTAATTTGAAGGCATTTCAGTGCTTTCTGCGAGTCAAGTCGAACATACGCATAATTTGGTACACGAAAAGGTGTGATTTCCATCCTTTCGCTTTTTAAAGTACGCTAGATATATCCTGGAACCGATTTCAAAATAATTTGCCTTAAACACCTATATTTCGGTCGACACATGACATCTAAAGCACGCGCAACATGTACAAAATTAGCTGTTGTTTACGAATGAGAAACAGACATAACCTCTCCTTTAACTGCGATCGCATGCCATTTAAAGGGAACATCCACTTTCCGAAAAATTAATTCTTAGCAAACATTGTTATACAAAGATACATTTTCATAGAAGTCCATTCGTAACATTACTTATTGCTTTCGGGCTAGTCTGCTGCCAGAGAAGGGATCGGTAACGCTTACTAGCAAGTCTTTTAAGTGACGTGTCGGGTACAGGCTAATTCCATGTTCTTTGGAATGACTGACTGAGCACAATGATCAAAAGAAAGCACCCGATTGTGTTAAATCCTTTGCGAGATTTGTTTTACAATGAGATACAAAAGTGAACAAATTTGTACCAGCTACACATTATGACATTTATATGAAACGGTCTACACGGTCTACCACAACTTTTCACTGAGAAAATAATATGATATCATATTTCTTGCTGTTGCGATGGTAGACCGTGCTTGGATGGTAGACCGTTGGTAAATGGAATAGACGATATGTACAGGATTTCTAACTGTGTGAGCTTTATTACGAATCACCTGGTAATGTATTGGATTGATTAGAAAAGAAAGTACTAGTTGAATTGTGCTGTTTCCTCGAAGATACGATTTTCAACTGTAACGCCACCATCCCGGTTGACGTCACCAAGAAACACAATAAATGGTATTGTGTTACATAATACGAGCGATGTGTAACTTTCGGAGCATCAGATCTGCAGTGCAAAATACTTTGCTCGCTTTAGCATTTGGTACGGAGTCTTCTGTTAGCGATGATAAGTCCAAACACTCGAAAATCGATGCTACCGTATGTCAATAATTAATATCCTTTCGTGTTTGGTACAATGTGCTTTGCACTTCGCGTGCAAACTTCTGAAATGTTTCAGAGCTTATACAATATTTAATGATTGTTTCTTTAGTTCCTGCTTTTCTACGTTGAAACGTTTCCCTATAGGATTCAAATCCCGACTGGCAAAATTCTTGCAATCAATCAGACAACAAGTTGCAAAAATAGTGGAGACACTTCACCTTCTTGGGGCGTTACCAATTTCCCTATTATCTCTCACACTGCAGCCCCCCTCCCCCCCTTATCAGTGTTGCTAGCGAGACAAAAAAATGTTGGGAACTTAAGCAGTCAACATTGAAAGGGGGAGAGGGGAGAGGAAGTGGGAAAGGTTTAAATTCTAGATACGCCGAGTATTGGAAGTTAGAAAAGGTGTTTTTTAATGAAAGTGTCTCAACAATTTTGCAACTTGTTGTAGGATAGAACATGTGGATCAATCCAAATACAGTTCATAAAACTTATAATTGAGTCAAACATAGGACTTATCATGAACTTAATTAGTTCTACTTAGCTTGTCTTATGTGAAGTTTGATGTTTGGCCCAGGGCTATAAGAACTTGACAGACAAATTAGTGTAGGCTAGATAATGTTGCCTTTCAAATATGCAGGAAGCCAACATATGTTACATGTACCTCAGTTTTCAGACAAATAACACATAACACATAAATGATTCATACAGACTGTATGGCTTAGAACCTATCCCACAACTCAAATGAATCAAATGAAGAACCTTTTAAAATATGTAAGAAGCTATTAAGCTGAATTCGATGTAATACATGTACACTAATCACTTTCAAAAATAAATGTAACTGCTGAACATTCTCATAGTCATTACAACCTGTAACAGTGTAACTCTAGTCAATACATATGTTGTGGTTCAACTGTTTAAATTCTTGCTTTGATAGTTCTCAAACCAGTTCAATTTTGATGTTTCTTTGTCTGATATTCATTATATGATAGGGAAAATCAAAATTGAACTGGTTTAAAAAAGTTTGAATTAGGAAAAATGCAGTTTCATGGTGAGGGGGATAAAGACATAGCTTCATCACCACAGTCAAGAACCTCACAGCACTTTAATAACACGTCACACACAAAAAAAAAAGCAGACCAGTTTTGTCGCAAATTCAATGACATACCATAAAATGAATCAGATACCCTTACATTTTGTTCACTTTGTTTTACAGTTTTCAAACTTTATGCCTTTTAGATAAAAGGTTTTTTATATTGAAAATAATAAGCCAGATGGCTACTTACTTGAAGTGTCTGGTAGCTTTTGGTTAGAATAAATCCATTCTATAATCCTTTTCTTGTTATCTTCAACTAAATGAAGAGAATTTAAAATATCCAACCCTGAGAGTGCAAAGAATGCAACTGTTACTCTGAAAGAAAGAGAACAATGATATTATTATTCATAATTCACCTAAAATATTCTCATCACCAAGAAAAGTATCTTTTCCAAAGGCAACCACATTTTTTGCTAGATTCTACACAAAAATTAATATAACTTTCTGTGAGCAAACAAAATTGTTCAGAGTCATTTATTAAATAAACAAAATTGGAAGATATTAGGGACCTTTAGATTCTAGGACAAGGACAAGAATGAGTTTTGACTGTCCGTTTTTAGCGAAAATACTTATAGAAAATGTATAGCTCAGAAAATTAATGTTACATACTCTTTTTTTAGCAATATACAACTGTAGGTTGCTCACTTATTCTTATTGCTGGTAACGAAGCCTTTTTGATGATCAAAAAATGCCAAAAGTGCTACCCTGTTGTTGACTTGTTTTGACGCGACAACATTTTTTGCAAAACCTCGTACTAAAATGACAACGGTATCACGTTTTTCCTGCCAAAATGATGCTGGTTTGCGTGCGCTCACTGTTGCTCTATGCGGAAATCTTGATCTCGCCCTCGTCCTCACCCTAATTTAAAGTTCCCTATTTTATGAGTATCCCATTGTCAAGCCAGTGAGAGGCAAGGATCCATTAAGTGACGCTTTGAAGTTATTTATTGAATAAAATATCCATTAGAAAATGGAATGTGATTAGATAACGATAATGATAACAACTTCATTTTTTCAGCGAGTGATTAACCCATTGACTCCTGGGGGTTACCCATTGACGAGTAAAATTGTCTGGCGTTAGACAAAGGTAAAATACTAAGTCTGGCCAGTTTTGGCCAGTTCAGGTGTGAAAGCGTTCAATCTCAATCCCATGGATTTAGGTGAGCAAAAAAACTCTACTTACTGGGGGCACTGAAAATTCAATCAAATCTCTTGAAAGCAGATCAAACGAAATTCTGCAATGGGAGGGGAAAACCAGAGTAGCGGGAGAAAAAACATTAAAGAACCAACCATCTTAAACCAACATACATTGCATTAAATACAGGATGAGTGAATCTCTTGAATGTGCCAACCATTCTGAAAGATGTCAACTAATATAAGGAAGAGAATCCTTCCTATCACTAGCTTGCTCATAAAAAGCCAATTCTGCTAACTTTGTGTTAGTGTTTGCCATAATAGGCTTGTCCATATAAAATGGGCAAGACCATGTGCTAAGAATGTAATGGATGTTGCTGCCATGAAGGAACATTAAGAGTGTACTGGACTGTTTATTAACTGGACCCAGTTGTTCAAAAGCCAGATAACTTTATCCAGTGGATAGGTCACTAAGTATCTAATATACTCCACACTAATTAAATGTTACAGAAGGTTTCACATA
>OX421448.1:39248413-39250913 GCA_949126865.1 Montipora capitata | reverse complement strand
TAGGAGAGCGGACCTCAGCAGTGTCCTCCACACAAGAAGCTATCGCAGCGCTGACTGTGACACGGACAACTCGTTCGTTGCAAGCAAGGTCAGGCTGAAGCTCAGAAAGATCCACCACGCCAAGACCAAGGGTCGCCCCCGCATCAACACCTGTGGCACTTCCGACCCCCGTTAAGGCTCAGAACGTCGCTGACAAACCTTCAGGAGAAACTTGCTGCGCAACCAACAACCAGAAACCCGGATGCCAAATGGTCTCACCTCCGTGATGCCATCTACGACTCAGCCATGGCTGCATTCGGCAAGAAAGAACGCAAGAACGCCGACTGGTGCGAGGCTTGCTGGGGAGAAATGCAGCCAGTCACGGAGGCCAAGAGGAAGGCGATGCTGGCTCACAAGCAGAATCCTTTCCCAAGCACACGCAACGCCCTTCGAGCAGCTAGGAGCAAGGCCCAGCAGACCGCCCGCCGCTGTGCCAACGAGTACTGGCAGAACCTATGCGCTAGCAGCGGACTGTGGCCACGCAAAGGGGATGTACGAGGGCATCAAAACTGCCACCAGCCCTACAAGCGTCAAAACAGCCCCGCTCAAATCAAAGACTGGCGAGGTCATCACTGATCAGAGCATACAGCTGCAGCGTTGAGTGGAGCATTATCTCGAGCTCTACTCAACCAGGAACATCGTCACAGACACTGCCCTCAATGCCCTGCCTGGGTTGCCAGTCATAGAGGAGCTTGACAACACGCCGACACTGGAAGAGCTCAGCATAGCCATCTACGGTCTCGCCTGTAGCAAGGCACCGGGGAAGGACCGTATCCCGCCGGAAGTTCCTGTCGACTCTCCTTTATGGCAGCGAGTCGTGGACGACCTATGCCAGACAAGAGCGGCGACTCAACGGATTCCACCTCCGCTGCCTTCGGCGCCTGCTGCACATCAGACAGGACAGAGTCACCAACACCGAGGTCCTGGAGCGCGCTGGCTCTCTAAGCATGCCATCATTTCTCATTCAGCGACGCCTTCGATGGCTCAGCCCTGCACATCGCATGGAGCCTGACCGCCTTCCAAGAGAAATCCTTTATGAAGAACTGCGGGAGGGCGTCCGTCGCGTGGGTCGACAGCTGCTGCGCTACAAGGACGTCATCAAGCGAAACTTGCGATCTGCACTAATCGACACCAGTACATGGGAGGACATCGCCAAACACCGAGATACATGGCGGCAAAGTGTCAAATCCGAGGTTTCAAAGGCGGAAGCGAACGCTAGAGTCCAGGCTACATGCAAGAGAGCGGCGAGGAAAGAACGCACAGCCTCTGCACGCGATTCCACAAGGCACATCTGCGCCACCTGCAACAGAGACTGCCACTCCAGGATCGGGCTACACAGACATACAAGATCCTTCCCGAATCCCCAGCGCTAACCATCACCTCTTCGAGACGAGGATGCCACTATTGTATTGGTTGGATGTGGATCAAGTTCCTCAAGCAGTGTGCAGTTATTGTCGTGCAACTGTACGAGATCGTGCAAAATTCCAGGTGAATGGACTGAAGTGTACCGACAGGTGTAATTTGGGGATGCTATGTAAATGTGTTTGAGACTCATACATGGGCTGTAATTTTTTTTACAGGTCACCTTTGTTTCCTTGATGTAAGGGTCGGGAAGTATCTGACGTCATCAAAATGGCGGAGCCTAATTTTAGATTTTCACTCTTGCCTGTAAAAAACAAGTTGCAAATTGTGTAAAACAAATTGTGTATTGCTTAAGTTATAAAGGCAGTGATTAAAACAGGCTAGTTTGCTGTTTAAAATGAAACATATACTACTACGATGTACCGAATTTTGAAATTGCACTGATGCGTAACTGTTGAGAGGTACCCAACGAAAATGTATCAATTTCCGTGGAAAGCTAAGTCTCCACGAAGTTTTTCCCCCACGTGCGTACTCATAAGCCTGATTTTCAGCCTCAGGTTCATGGACTATTTTTTCACATTCTTGCAAACATTTGAGGGCTTTCTTCGTATTCTGGGCACGTTCAGAGCAACAGTTTCCCTCGAAGAACAGTTTTCAGCTAACCGTGATTCTTTTATGAGAGTCACGAAGGGGTAAAATGGGAGCTGGGATTGACCTAACCTGCAATCAGGCGTACTTTTCTTTCAATAAAGAAAAGAACGCAAATAAGAGACAAAAAGTCCTTTAGGGGAATGGAATTAGCATTATCAGACGTTATCAGGTATTAATTTGTACTAAAAATTCCTGATATCAAATATTTCATGCGGTCTTCGTGGGGATCTCTCTGATGCTAAAATGTGATTAAAATTCTAGCAATGTTGAGCTCTTTTTATGTCATTTTGAAGCAAATTTTCGCAGTTTTTACAGCGTAATCGGGAAAGGCCTTATCCCGATTAATTACCTCGTTTGTTTTCTGACAAGGCACTTCATTAATGCTTTCCGAGTCCCTCAAACTTAATAGAGCGGTTTTCAATTGAGTGTCGAAATTAATTAGCGAATT
>OX421448.1:39238413-39243413 GCA_949126865.1 Montipora capitata | reverse complement strand
TGGAGGGGCACGTTGGCGAGAGCAAGACTAAAAAGACTAATTCTGGCCTTTCAGTAACTCCTCCCTTGTTGGAATTTATATACACTTTTCCGACACTATATTTGCTCGAGAGACGTATCTCTCAAGGTATAAAGAGAAGCACAGAATTGCGAACAAGATATATTTATAAATCATCTCCTTTTCTTTATCTTGATTTTATCCCTTTTATCTTCTCCCCGGAAATATCAGAAATCCATTTAACATCAGAAGTACTACCAGACTTGCTTCTTCAATCAGTTGCTGAGTCAATTTTGCAAATTTGCTGAAACAACGTCGTCACCCCATTCAGTTTGCCATGCCCCTAACTAGATGGAGGCGGATTTCAATAAGCGTCACGAAGTGTCCCCTTGCTCTCAGTCTCCCCAACTTCAACATCACTCATGTCGCGGAATACAGACAAAAAACGTCACGAAGTGTCCCCCAAATGCTGCTCCTTAAATAAAGATTAACTGCTGCATTTACCCAAAGCTTAAAATAACGCTGACCGTTACCTTTACTTTATTGCTGAAAATAGGTAGCAATTGCTTAGACTTAAAGGGACACTTTGTGTTGGATGTCAAAATTGGACGTGCATCTAATTAGGGCACAGCTTTCTGGACAAAAGTGGCAAAAAAAAGTACAGCTTTCACTCCACACGAATAAAAGGGATCATGTGCTTATATTAAAGGCAAGTCTTCAATCCGCTCGTAGCACTTTGTAGCACTTTTTTCTTTGCTGATCTATATTTAACCTGAGTGTCACGTTAAGACTGAACTCCCCACGCGCATGCTCTCTGTTTGTCTCTCTCTCTCAGCCCGTCAAAGACCCAGTACATAAGACCCACACCTGAACAAGTCATAAGTCTTGCAGCTTTTGCATGAGGTTTTACTGATTTATTTTATTTTTTAAATTATAAACAAACTATAATGCATTACCTTGTTACGTACATCCAGGTGTGAGGCTTATTTTTACATAGATTTAAGTGATTAGAGTGTAATGTAAAGTGCTAGTTTTCAACCCCATATGAACCACGTGAGCGTTAGCCCTACTAATGGAAATGGGCCCACACAAGGACAGAGAAAAACTCTGACCAGGGTGGGAATTGAACCCACGACCTTCGGGTTAGATCACCGCCGCTCTACCGACTGAGCTACAAGGTCAGATGGGAGCAGGCCGTGGGAACTGAAGATGTTAATGTCACGGCAATGAACATGTACAAGTACAAGGAAGGATTACGTTTTTGCAAACATATATTGACAGTGTAGAGCGGCACCTAGGCTTACTAAAATACATTCTTACAATACACCCTTTTATACCTACAAGCAAACACACACCTACATACACCCATACACACATATCTACGTGCTTACAGTATTTAGCAGCAAAAGTAGAGAAGCAAGGGCCACTGAAGATTAGTTCAGTCAAGGGACTCGGATCAAAAGTGGCAAGAGAGAGGATGGAGATCCGGGGAAACAAGGAAGGTGGATAAGAGGCAGCTAGAACAAGTCTTTCCACTTTTTTGTGAGGCGGCAGCTTTTCTTTCGATATCATAAATCATCTTAAGATATCATGTAGCACATATCCTTGTAGCTTGGGTGCATCCTTTTTGTTTTTGCAAAGCCATATATAATATCTGGTTAACAGGGGGCAAAAATGTGTTTTATAATTATTAGAGGAATCGGGTACCAATCCTAAGGCAGTGGAGACGTTTAGTTGGTAGGCTCTGGAACGATTTGGAATAAGCTAAGTCGATGCATTAAGGAGGTCCATCAGCGGGTTGCTTAGTAACAAAACCAGAACAAGTGACTGAGGCTTTTCGGTTCCTGCTCGCAGAAACAGCGGTTGAAGTCATCTTTTATTACAATTTTACATAGGAAATCATTGGTTGCCATTCGCCTATGCAAAAGTTTAAACTGGAATTCCATGAGCCTAGTGCTTGTAGTGCGTTTGGAGGCCAATTGATACGTTTCAGGCAACTTAATGCTATCACCTGTTATAATGTTCTCGTCCCGCCACTAATTTATAGCCTGAGTAAAAAAAATTATTTCAACGTATACGAGTTGGCTAGCTTTTTTGACGCTAAGTATTTTAGCCGAAAAACTATCTTTACCAAAGTCATTCACAACAAAGTTGTGCTTGTGTGATTTCCATATATGGTTGAGTGCTGAGAGTAACCCACAATACTCGAGGGGGCAAATTTTAATTTTGTACCTATTCTGAGGGGAAATGAGAAGTTATCATGATCATCTTTCAAATGTTTTACCTTTACGATACCTTTACTATTCCATTCAGAGTAAAAGACAGGGCAAGTACCAATTCTAATCAGTGAATTATTCTATAGCCTCTGGCCGAGACGGACGTTATTCTATCTTCAAAATTAACTTCGGCCCAGTGGCCCGTTTTTCGAAAGTCCCGAAACTTAATGAGCCATTTTCAGGTGTCACAATTCCCTCTGTATCTCATGAACGGAGAGAATTTACGTCGACAAATTTTGCAGTCAGTTTGAAACCATGTTAAAAGACCGGCTTTCCTGAACTAGTGGTTGGCAGGTTCACAAATGGTTTTTTGGGCCAGAAAAGCTCAGTTTCGGAACTTTCGAGAAACGGGCCTTAGGTCGTCAAAACTTCCTGCATGAATCTACCCTTGACCTTGACAAAATTCTTTGTACCCTTAATATTGAGGTTGTCAGTAAAAACTGCCTCTCTTCCAAAGTTCTCAAACTCGAGGTCAAAAAACAGCTTCCACCTGCTTTTATTCTCTTTGTCCAGATATGTTTTTATCCATATGGCTTTTAAGGATTTACTGAAGGATGTAATATGTATCATTTTGAGGCCACCTTTGTTGAAGTCGCCAACCATAGTGTCTCTTTTAATTTTGTCCCCTTTTCCATTCCAAAGGAAGGCATATGATAGTGCACGAGGTTTTAGTAACGGTGGAGCTACTGGTCACTAGCGAACTTCTTGGTAGCCGGTTATTTTTAAGGTGGCTCGAATCAGTTTCAACGCTTCCACATAACCCTCTTATTCGAAGGATCGGCACTACAACACTGTATCATTTATTAGCAATATTGTAGTACCAAATGAAACACGGATTTTCGCGGAACAAGATGCAGTCGTTATTGTGACGTAATATGTCACCGTGGCAACGGGCAACTGATTTGCTGTAAAACACCCTTTATATTGTCTTTAGTTGCTTATAACTCAAAAAGTAATTAAAAGGGCAAGATGGAACTTTCTGCAAAATTAAAAAAAATTCTGTTAAGCGGATTCAGAATCACTTTAATTCTGTGATTTCTTAAAGGTGGCTCTGAATCTGCTGCACAGAATACTTATTTGTTTTTGAGATATGAGCAACTAAATCCAAAATAGAGGGCATTTTTTCTAAGCTTTCCCGTTGCCAAGATTGTTTGTGTTTCATATGGTACTATAACATTGCTGTTACGTGATACAGTGTTGTAGTGTCTAAAGAGAGTGTCCTCTAAGTGTTGAAACCCTTTCGAGCCTCCTTAATTAGGTTGTGGCGAGAATTTTCCTGATATTACTCAACCCACACCGGCAACGTTGAATTTAAACGGAAATGTATCTAAGTCCCGAAGAATATCTTTTTGCTACAGTCATTTTATGATAAAAAAATGAATTAAAAAAATTTAGATTTCCCCCAAAGCTAAAAGTAAATGAGAAGAAAAGTATTCTACTATTATACGTTTTAACAAAAAAATTGACCAAAGAATCGGAATACGTATGTTATGGGGAAATGGAGACTTTTAGCAAAGTTAGAAAACAAGTGAACACAATGATCTGAACGGGTCGAGGATGTAATTTAAAACAATAGACTACGTTGTGGAAAAACATTATCATTAGAATAGTGTTTGGATAGTCATCTCCGTAACTTGAAACTGTCACCCATTTATCATACAATCCTGATTGGCTATACAAAAAATTGTAGGAAGCCTCGGACTAATTCACAACATGATTGAGTGAAATTTTGCTACTGTTCTCTCTAAAAAATACGGGTAATAATGTCGGATTCGTGTTCTATTTGTGTCGTCGGTGAACTTCATTCGTCAAGTAGTACGTTACTGACACAGACAAAAATAAAATCGCGTTTGTTTACTACAAAAACAGCCGCACTACGGAATGCATTCACAAACGGTTGCTGTTTGATTCCTTTGTGATAAGTTTGTGAGTGTCTTGTAACAAAGGTTCTAAGCACATAGATTCAATGACTTTTGATTGTTCAAAAACATAGTTCAGTTCAGCTGTCTTCTAATGAAGTTTCGAATGCGACGATTGCTTAAAGCTAATTTAAAAATCTAAAAAAAAAAAAATTCCTTTTTCGCTTATTAGACGACGAAGCATCTCACGCTTCATACACTTTTCCTTACTGCCTAAGAAATCAAGGCATAAGTCATAAACGGCATTTGATGTTTTTTCAATGTTTCTATAATCCTTGTAAATAGCATTGAATTAAAATTAACAATCACTCGTACTTACTGAAATATGCAAAGGCACGCCGAAGTCCAATACGTGTATTTCCCAGATTTGAAGCTTGTTCGTGTTACTATTTTCTCATTGCAATGTGGACAAGTAAGGTATACTGGTACATCTTCAAATGCTGTCTCTGCATCGGAGGATTCCGTACCATCTCCGGCTGTCGTCAACTTCTCCGACTCATCTCCTTCTGCTTCCTGAGAAACCAGGTGTATGCGCTCTTCATCTGACATCGGTAGTGGGCCGGTAAAAAAGCTTCTTTTCCGGTGATTAAATTTCACTCAGTCTTTCAAAGTAAATTATAATGAACGATTGCCAGATTTTCTCTGCACTGCGTTTTGAGTATTCATGTTATTTTGTGAAATACGATGAATAAATGAAATTACAGTATTTGCTGTTTAGAGAAGATTGCTTCAGAAGAGATTTTTTATTGGTTAACGTGTATCTTGCACCTTTAGTTATTCCATTAAGAAAAAAATATCTTCGCTTAAA
>OX421448.1:39205913-39233413 GCA_949126865.1 Montipora capitata | reverse complement strand
AATTTAAATACCTCAAAGACGGATCATTGGAGGTAAAAGAACAATCCAGGCACGTGCAAGGGAAGGACACGCCAACAAGTAACGTTTCCAAGCTCAGACTTAGGTTACTGTATCAGTTGTAGAGAATTGATCTTAAGTTCGCAAGATAAAAAAGCTAGTTGGTGAATATACCTTGACTAAAACGCTGCATCCATCACTTAAAGCTAAGTAAGGATATAAGGATGAGCAAGGAACAGAAAAAGAAGAAGTAGGATTTGTTTGATCCTCTTCACCAGTGGTGACTATCTTCTCGCCATTCAGAGTGAAGCAAATTGGGACTTTGCCGTTTGCTTGATGCTCAAACATTGCTGTGCAGCGAATCAAATCTCCTCGACGAGCCATCCGATGGCCTACACGTCAAGAGAAAACATAGTTTAAAAATTATATTATTTAAAGTGGCTCAAAGTGGTCAGATATGTACTGTTCCAAAAGCGAGTGCGAACGTTTCATCAGGGTTTCCAAACACGAGAAAACAGATTTTGTTGTTTTCAAGTGTTTGGGCCGTAGCGGGCGCGGAAAAACTGAGGGGCTTGGGGTTCGGAGGACGCATTGAACGGGAGTAAGCTCAGTGTTCTTTGTAGGGAAGGGGGGGGGGGGAGTGAGGGGGCTGGAGGCATGGGTGTGGAGGAGGCATGAGAGAAGAAAGAAAACAATAGATGGTTTTCACAGTCACGTCATCAAATTCTAAAATCCATTCAACGCACACGAAGCGAAGAACACCACAAGACCCCCAGGCTCGGAGGGTAAAAAAATTATGAGAATTTGTATGAGAATCCCGATAACAAACACTCAAAGATATTTACAAGCAAAAGTTTTCAATAAAAAAGCCGTACTCATTTGCCTGATTTAACGCGAATCAAGTGACTTCTCAGTTTTCCGGGTTGTCATTCGTACATATATAAAGGAAAGGCTGGAAAGTAATTCTAGCTTACCTCACATCCCTAACCCTAACCCAACACTCAGGGTCTTTAAATAACTGAGGAGAAAGTGCTGCCTTTGTAATTACATCAGCAAATGGTTAGACTCTGTAGTCTTCTCGGACAAGGACGATAAACCGTAGGCCCCGTCTCACAACCCTTCAATGTTCATAATCCTGTGGGACGTAAAAGAATCCACACACTTGTCGCTAAGAGTAGGGCACGTAGTTCCCGGTGTTGTGGTCTGTCTTCTGTTGTGTATCATGGTTGGGAGGGTAAAAAAGGGGCCACAGTAATTGGCGCAAGCTGTTGTGGCGCTCTGTCAGCTTGACTGGCAAAGTTAAATAAATAAAGGCTCGCTTACAACGAATTTGGACACGCGGAGCCTCGAAGGATTTTCAATATTTGAATATTCATCGCTGTTTCCAAGCAATGGATACCCGCTGGACCTTGAAACTTGTTCAAACTGAGAGACGTAAATTGATCCGTGTGGCCATTGCCGGTGTTTGAGCGTGACTGATGCTGGAGAAGTGTGGTGTTTTCAGCGAGATGTGAGGTAAGCTAGAATTTACTTTCCAGCCTTTCTTTTATTTATGTACGAGTGACAACCTGGGAAGCGGAGAGGTTGCTTAAATCGTGTTAAATCAGGCAAATAACCGCACAGATAGCGAGAAAGTCATCGGCACAATACCGTACAGCTTTTTGATTGAGAAATTTTGGGTGTAAATATCTATTTGAATGTTTGTTTCGGGATTCCCATACCAATCCTTATAATTTTTACCCGCCGAGCCTGGGCCGCCTGTGAGAGCACATGGCATTGAGATCATGTGACCCACACAAAGAGAGGTACGGTGGAGAGGGCGGGAGGACAAACTGTCCCTTGCACCCTTGCAGTCGGCAACTTTCTTATTACGAAAAATTGCATTGCTTTGGTGATTTGCCTTTCTGTATTCTAATACGTGTTATTAAAACTGAAAATTAAGAAATGAGTTCACTAGAGTTTGATGCCTTATCAATAGTCCAGTTTCAAGTAGTTCTCCACATGACCGCTGAATAAAAACACTGAGGACGCATTTTTACAGGGTTAGCCACCATCTGAACTGAAAATATTTACAAATACCTGCAGGAGGGTGCCTCGTTGGAATTTGTGAAAATACATTTACTTCACATGGAGGCTAACCCTGTAAAAATGCGTCCTCAGTGTTTTTATTCAACGGTCACAGAGAACTTGAAACTGGACCATTGCATGAAGCTCATGGATAACGCCTCATTCCAGTGTTTCACCGTGGTTCGTGTCAAACCACATGCACGTGACGAAATTGGCGTCTCATGGTTGGATGATAACGCTATAAATAAATAATATGGTAACAAAGAGAGCTGACAACTAAACTGCTATCGCTTTTCGAATGTCAACGTTTTCTCTTATTTCGTTCTAAAGAAACGTCCTTTTATCACTTGAGTGAAAACTAAGAATAGCAGGCATCAAACAGCAGTTATTCGCTTTCTAATTACATAATAATGTAACACCAAGGAGTGGTTTCTTGAAGAATAGTGAGCTTTAAGCAACGAGGACTTCGACGAGTGCGAGAACGGGAGAAACCAGTAGGTTTTATGAGCACAACCTCATTTTCAATTTTTGTACATTTCTTTGCCGGTTATCTGGAGGACGTGAGTCCCCAACGATAAATTTCAATTATCGCTTTAGACAGCGATACTGTTCAAGCCCATTCAACAATGGAGTACGGGCTTTCCACGGCGAAGGACTTGGGATAATCGCAAAATGACCAGAATAATGCAAATTTGTTTTTAGCTGATGTTCGCGTCGTCGTGGTAGGTAGTCTGGTAAGGAGGCTCGAAAGGGTTTTGCACTGGTAACAATGGGTTTCCAATGGAAAAGGATTCCTTTCAGTAGGGAAACATGCATTTATAGTGCTATCGTCAGGCAACTTGTTAAGGGTGTCTGCGAGTCCCAAACTGTTGCCATAGCAATGTTAAAGCACTGCTAAAAGACCCACTAAAATTCAGTTTTTGGAAAACCACAGGTAACCCAGGCTCACTGTGTGTAGGTAAATATAGAGAACATATGAGGCGAAGTTTAGGTCTGAAAATTTGCTAGAAAATGGAAATAAAAATCAATAAAACTTACCATGTGGTGAGCTGTTGTTGTCTTTAATACGTACACGAAGTTTCGGGAAAAATGGTCCCCGTTCACCTTCCTTCATAATATAGTGACAAGGTAGGAGACGGAAGCCAGCTTATGGACTCCGGTCGACCCAAAACAAGCACGATTTTTTTCGCGAAAATCGAATCCAGTCGGTAAATAAACACGCCAGGCTCGTGAAACATGAATTTCTCTAAACCATGAATCCACTGAAGCATCTCCAGGTAGCAACGCGAAGCCACCAGACTCCGTAAAACTTGTAAGTTAACCTGCTAAAATGGCGGCCGGAAAGCGTAGTACTCGCGAAGTGTCCAATTCAAAATGGCACTGAACTCTAGACGCCTGGTGACGAGTTTAATAAGTTCTGGAGGGAGAGGAGTCCCACATTGCTAAAAACAAAACTCACTGAGCAATCTGGGACTCCCCTTCCTCCAGGGGGACTTATTATACTCGTCACCAGGCGTTTTGAATTGGACACTTCGCGAGTACAATGCTTTCTGGCCGCCATTTTAGCAGGTTAACTTACAAGTTTTACGGAGTCTGGTGGCTTCGCGTTGCTACCTGGAGATGCTTCAGTGGATTCATGGTTTATAGAAATTCATGTTTCACGAGCCTGGCGTGTTTATTTAGCGAATGGATTCGATTTTCGCGAAATAAATCGTGCTTGTTTTGGGTCGATCGGAGTCCACAAGCTGGCTTCCGTCTCCTACCTTGTCACTATACTATGAAGGAAGGTGAACGGGGACCATTTTCCCCGAAACTTCGTGTACGTATTAAAGACAACAACAGCTCACCACATGGTAAGTTTTATCGATTTTTATTTCCATTTTATAGCAAATTTTCAGACTTAAACTTCGCCTCATATGTTCTCTATATTTACCTACACACAGTGAGCCTGGGTTACCAGTGGGAAAACATCTTAAAAAGTGAGCAAAGTGAAATTTGCCCTTTCGAGAGACTATCTGTAGTTTTATGGGCTAAAAAGAGCAAAAAGACAAAAAAATTGCAGGAGATATACAGTGACAGACCTTCGGTATCGTGGCCAAAATAATCGTTCCGAAGCTGAGCTGGGCTGTGATAGATTTTCCCGTCATCAGTGTGGTATCCTAGAGATTGCTTTTCCCATCCTGGCATTTGAGTCCCTGTGTAACCATTGGGCACCACTCCTATTCCAGGCCAGTGTGTCCTTCCTGTTTCTAAGATTGTAACCTGAGCAAAGAACAGCCAAATGCAAACTGAAGCTTCAAATTTAAGTGTTACAGAGACGAAAATTGCTGTTGCTTTTTTCCAGTTTCCTGGAAGAAATTGATATTGAGACAAAAAAATTAAATCCTCGTCACTCTGACACAGCGCTTCCCAATTTTAAAACGACAAACAAAAGTTCTCAAAGTAGCTCAAACAGCATTCGCTAAGGCCCTCAAAACACGTTCACCACCTTCGCTTCTCGCACTAATCAGGCCATTAAATTTAAAATCCACATCCCGAATAGATGAGGTCATGAACAATTTACACCCCAAGAAAAAAACTTCCAAGTTCCGACACAATGTCTCCTGTTTGGAATCTGACATGCGAGACTTCTGAAGTGACCGCTGTGCTGTGATAAATAAAGCTTTGTCCTAGGTCATGTATCCAAAGGAATCTGTCCTCTTTCCACATTCATGCATGGTTTGGGTGGGTGAGTGATGTCAAATGTGAATTGATAGGGGCTTTTGTATTTTGTCCATGCAAACGAGGCTAGTGAGTCTAATTAGCAAATAAACAAAAGAATATATTTTTTGGCCGCCATTTATGCATTCGGTCTATAGAGACGGGTACAGATATAACAATGATGAAATTTTAAATGCTGGATGAAGAACAAAAGAAGGCTTATGACAGATGCACTGTTTAAATGATCCAACATGGCGATGTACGATGTTCGCATAACGAAAACTCCACCATCAGTCTGACGAGTAACGAGTAACCTGTGACGAATAAAAGCTGAGTTGAGGCATTGGGTGCTTGCCCTTTGGCCAAAAAATCCGGAAATTTCAGTTTGAGGTCAAATGGAAAGACAATTTTTCCGGAAAATCTTTTCGGAAATTTTGGACAACTTCCAGAGGTAGTCTACTTTTTCCATTCGGAACGAAACTCGGGAAATTCCCTTACCATTTGCGAGAATCTTTCCGTTTCCAGGCCTTTCACACAAGATCGAGTAAATATGCGCCATTCTCATCCGGTAGGTCAATAAATTTGGCAAATCGCTTACCTTTATGCAACGATCATTCCATCCGGATTATTTGGCTAAATGGTAAGCACCCAATGTCTCAAGGAGATGGTAAGATGACGTCATAGTTTACTCGACCAACCTCTCGCCCCACGGCCACATGTGTAAAAATTACGCTCGAAATAATTGAATTTCCCATATTGGAGATGGACTTTAAAATTTGGCAAGGTATGTTCTTTCGATTAGAAAAGCAAAATGAACTGTTAAACTTCTTTATCTTAGCACCAGTTTGGAACATTTCTTTTACGAAATTGCACGGGGTAAAAATAAAGGTGTCGAAAGGACAGGCGAGAGTTTTTAAAAGTAGGTACGCATTGCGTACGTGTGGTAGTGCAGTAACTTGACACAGTGCTTTATTCCATAACTGTCAACTGAGCTGCGTTTTGTTTTCCAGGAAGTAAGATGTAAAATACTAAACCCAGAAAGATTGAAGGAAATAAATGGGAATCGAGAAACATTGGCTTCAAGGCTGACATGAAGTTCAACTTCTTTTTCACAGCAACTTTAAGCGTGTTCTCTGAGTGTCTGACAGTTTCCACGACAAAAGTTTACTGATGTTAATCCCTGTCCGGCGGGGTTAGCATCTGGATAGGTGACTCCAAAATATACGACTTTGCTGCCAGAAACATAGGGCCGAAAATTCTATTTTAACGCTCAAAAATGCGAACAGATTTTGTTAGCCTGCTTTATACAAAACAACTATTGATGCAAAAGTAAATAAATATTGATACACAGTTTTAAGGAAGAGCACGAGGAAGTTTTTAGGAAGTGTCGATCGAGAATTAAAAAAAAATGCCATCAGTAACAAAATTTGCGACAGGTGTTAGGATGGCATAAACCGGAAACGGAAGTTCGCGCGAGTGACGTGTTCATCCGGGATAGATATGTATGCGCAATGCAGAGAGAGAGCGATGTTGTAAAATGATGATGTTCGATTAAACCTTCGTGAAGTGCAAATTGCGTGGGTTTTTTTGTCATTTCGGACGTGGGTAACGTTTTGGCGAACCTGCCGGGACGAACTATAAACCACGAAGCCTTCGCTGGATGAAATTCTGGACGGTTTTGGAAATAGAATCAGTGGAGTTTATGCGAACGGTTTGGATATGGTGAACGACCACGTGGAGTGAGAACAAATAGAGGAAAACTAGTCAGGTGCCCACGCTAGGAGTACATTTTAGAGTTGAACAGTAGAGTGCACCCGTGAACGGGTTTTTGGGAGTCGCCACTTGTTAGCGTATTCTCAACCAGAACTGTAAGCTTGCATTAATTTTTGAAGGTTATTATTATTATCGTGGGAACATGGAACAACTACAGCTTGAAGTGAAGCGCGATTATTTGATCAAAATGAGAGTAGCTTAGGTGAAATGATCGAAATCATAGGACTTGAAGACGATCTTAACGGTAAAAGTAAGTTGCAACTAACCAAATTATCAGAGGAGGAATCGAAAGTAAAATGGCAGGCGATGAAAAATTAGCAGATGTGCCTCGAACAACTACTGGCGTACGTGAAAGGAAGTGCGCCGCCGCTTGAACCACTGAGTAAGTCGATTGATGGAGTTAACATAAAGCCAGCCGCTACTGGAGTAAAAAGTGAAAACAAAACTACCAGTGAAAAACCAAAACAAGAACAGGGGGTGGGGATATTCTGAACCAGCTAGCAAAATCCAAAGCGGGCCCCTCTCTCCTATGCAGAGAATTCAAGATTTCCGGTCAAATTGGTGAGCCTGGGCAGACAGAGAAACTAACTTTTGTGTCTTTAATGCACCAAATTGACTCTGGCCTAAAACGGGATTACAACGAAAGTGAGATTGTGGACACCGTGATTCGTGCCATTTCCCCGCATAGCAGCCTCAGAAGTTATGTTGAGACCTTAAGTGACCTCTCGCTGTCTAAGTTGCGGCGGATCCTCTGTGTGCACTACAGAGAGAAAGATGCCACCGAAGTTTATCAGCTATTAGTCACTGTCTGTCAACAAAGCAATGAGTTACCCCAGCAGTTCTTACTCCGTGCATTGGATTTGCGTAATAAAGTGAATTTTGCAAGTCAAGAGTCAGACTGTGAATTTAATTATGGGCCGGCACTGATTCAGAAAGGCCTGCGTGATGATATCCTCGCATCCGACCTCAGACCAACTCTACGCACCACGGGACTCACAGACGAAGAACTCATAAAACAGGTAAATGAACTAGCGTCACAACAAGCAGAGAGGCCAAAAAACAGCAAAAGTAAACGCATGTAGGGCGCCGAGGGAAGACAAGGAAACAAGACCCAAGAATACAACTTCAGAGAGCAACCAAGCACTCCTGGCTGAAATCCGTCAAATTAAGTCAGAAATCAGTGACCTCAAAGATCGGGTTAATGGTCGCGGGAATCCAACAGCAACGCCTGGCTGGCGGGAGACAACCTACAGAGGCCCTGGAAACAGCTATCAGCCAAATCGTCGCTATCAACGTTGAGGTTGCCAGAATTGTCAGCAGTGTCGGAGAGGTGATGAGTGTGACCATTTTTTTGCATGCCGTTATGCAGGATACCTGGATCGTGAATGCCATAGAAATAAGAACCGGGGTAGTCGCCAGGGAAACGACAGACGACTATTCCCGCGGGGCATGGAATAGTCGACAGTAACAGCAACAAGTCCCTCCGATGTAACGGCTGCGGTAAAGTTCAGTCACAAATAAAGAGATTTTTACAATGTTCAAAATGCAAGGCTGTAAAGTATTGTAGTCAGAATTGTCAGAGGAAACACTGGCAGCAACACAAAGTTCTGTGCGCTGCAATTGCACACCTGTCCAACAGGACAATGCAAGATAATGCGGACCCCAGCAATAGCATCTTTGTTAGTCGTCTGACACCACAACAGCATGCCATGCACTGTGGTGGGATTGATTGGGAAAAGATGTACTGTCAAGGGAGAGATTAATCGTCGGATGGTCAAGGTACTTTGGGACACGGGCGCCCAAGTATCAATAATATCTGACGGGTTTGTAAGGAGAAATTTTCCTTACATCGCTGTTTAGGACATATCAGAATTATTGGACATCGAACTGAACGTGACTGCTGCCAACGGTAGTAAGGTGCCATGCATAGGATGGGTGGAGCTGAACTTTAGACTGTGATCATCTAAGGATGAATTGGCAGTCCCCTTTCTTGTTACTGAACAATCGCTGGAATCCCCGTTAATTGGGTTTAATGTGATAAAAAAGATTATCAAAACAGTTATTGCGAATCAGGTACTTCACCAGTTAATTACTTCTAGTTGTACTGGCCTCGACAGCCAAACTGCCTCAAAGCTGGTGACTTTTATCCAAAGCCTGAATAAAACTGACCTTTGCTCCATTAAGCCGGACCATGAATCATAGCATTACAATAGCTCCGAGACAGAGTCAAAAAGTCACTTGCAGGTCAAATACGAGACCAATAGAAGGACTAACACCAGTATTGTTCGAGCAGGATAAAGCCTGCTCTTGGCCCAGTGGTTTGGAAGTCCAAGAGACCTTGTTAATCTATGAAGAGAGGAAAGTCATGTCAAGTTGGAATTGACATTGTTAACCACACTGACCATGATATCGTACTCAGAGGGCGAACCTCGCTCGGCCGACTAAAACTCGTCCAATCAGTCACACCAGTTGAGGTTACATTTTAAGACTCTGAGGGAACCTATGAAGCAAGCCAGGAAAGGAGATCCGAAAACACCCCAGGAGAATCACTGAATGAACCGCAAGCTTCTATGAAAGCTGGAAAACCTATCACTATCCCACCACACATTAAGGACATAAACGTCGAGAGTCTTAAACCCGACCAGAAGAAAATGATTTTTAAACCACCGACGGAGGAGCAAGATTCATTTGCAAGCGATGGTAACGATATTGGATGTATCAAGGAACTGGAGCTTGAGTTGGACGTTGTTGATCACACTCCTGTACAGAATTATGTCGCAGTACCTAAACCACTTTACCCAGAAGTGAATGCCTACATAGAAGATTTGCTAAACCAAAACTTTATTCGACGTTCGACATTGTCATATAGTTCGCCTGTAGTTTGTGTGAGAAAGAAGGACCGAAGTTTAAGACTGTGTATGGACGTCAGAGCACTAAACAAAGACCCGACCAGATCGCCACCCGATACCCAGGATACAAGAGACTTTGGACAACCTCGGTGGAAACTCTTGGTTTTCGGTGCTAGACCAGGGATTTGAAGAGCTTACCACCAGGGGTTCATGAGTCCCAAAAGTCAGCCGTTAACGGCTTTCGTCACTCCTTGGGGCCTTTATGAATGGGTGCGAATCCCATTCGGCTTGTCACGTGCGCCAGCGGCCTTCCAGCGATTTATGGAGAACTGCCTAGGAGATTTAAGGGATACAATATGTATGCCATATCTAGATAACATAATTGTGTTTAGTGCAACATTTGAAGAACATACTGAACATATGCGCAAAGGCCTTGGCCGATTATGAGATCATGGAGTTAAATTGAAACCGCAGAAGTGTAAACTGTCCAAGAGAGAGGGGGTTACAAGTTGGACCCGTCCAGTATCAAGTCAGTTCTTGCCCTTAAGGATTCCATTCCGAAGACAGTAAGCGAGGTGCGAAAACTTATGGGTTTCCTAAATTACTACCGCAGATACATCAGGAACTTTTCTACAATTGCAAAACCTATTTTTGATCTCGTCAAGGCACCTGCTGAATCCCCTGAAGAGATGAAAAAGCAGAAGTCAAGGAAAGACATTGGACAGTTGTCCCCGAATTGTCCTGTTGATTGGACTACCACTCATGGATCTGTGTTACAAAAACTTGTCTCACCAGTGCTCCAGTAATGGACTACCCAGATTTTGAGAACCTTTTGTCCTACACACTGATGCCTCCAAGGATGGGCTGGGTGCAGTATTGTACCAGTATCAGAATGATGTTCTTCGTGTCACTGCATACGGTTCCCGTACCTTGACTCCTGCCGAAAGAAATTACCACCTCCACTCCGGAAAGTTGGAATTTCTAGCGTTGAAATGGGAGGTCCGTGATCAATTTAGGGACTATCTCTACTACGCCCTAAGCTTTCAAGTACACACCGATAACAACCCTCTGACCTATGTCTTGTTCACTGCAAAGCTTATCACTACAGGCCTTTCTGGAAACAACTCTCTGACCTATGTCTTGTCCACTGCGAAGCGTAACGCTACGGGTCTTTCTGGGTACTGTGGGTAGATCCCACTGTAATACTAGCTGAACCGTACAACCTTGAAGAACTTGATACCCCGAAACTGGATATCAAACAAGCCGATTTTAGCGGATTTAATTTCACAATTCACTATCGCCCAGGAAAAACCAACAGTGACGCTGACACATTATCCAGAGTACCCTTAGACGGGAGTGATTACATGCAAGTCTTTACTGAGGTGGTACCACATGATGTCCTTGAGGCTGTTTCTTGTTCCGCAAAGTTCCAAGGGGAAGGCACCGTAAATTGGGTGTCAGCTCTTTCAGGAGATCCCACTGTAATACTAGCTGACCCGTACAACCTCGAAGAACTTGATAACCCGAAACTGGATATCAAACAAGCCCAAAGCACTGATCCAGTCACAGTCACTGGTCCAGTAAATAGTGTTCAATGTCTCTCTGCAGGTGTGGCCAGTAAAAACGTTCTCTTGCAAGATGTAACGTGCGATCGACTCCATGGTGACCCATCTTCTCATGAAGCTCCTTGAGGACCAGTGGATGAGATTTCTTTGGAACGATGATCTGAGTACGAGGTCACTTGTGTCTTCTCAGTATCCCATCCGTGTCAACTGAGAGATGGTCCCATTCATGAAGAAGTAGCTTTGTCTCGTTTAAACGGAAGCCACCTTCTCTCAAGACAAGAGCCCCATTACAACCTATTGAGACCACCTCACCGTTTGAACTGGTCGCCATTGACGTTCTCCACCTGGAAAGGAGTAATGGAGGTTATTAATACAACCTTGTTGTTATGGACCATTTCACTCGTTATGCGCAGGCTTATGCCACCAAAAAAAATCAGCACGAACAGTTGCTCAGAAACTGTACAATGATTTTATGCTACGATTTGGCTTTCCATTAAAGATTCATCATGATCAGGGAAGAGAGTTCGAAAACCACCTTCAGCATGAGCTAGAAAAGCTTTGTGGGGTAGTACACTCTCGCACCACTCCATATCACCCACAAGGCAATGGTCAGGTAGAGCGATTTAACCGCACTCTTCTGAGTATGCTCCGCACCTTCACAGAAACACTGAAATCACGCTGGGCAGATCATCTAAATCAAGTAGTTCACGCGTATAACTGTACGAGACACGAAACTACCGGATATTCACCGTTCTTTCTATTATTCGGGCGCCATCCTCGACTACCAATTGACTTACTCTCCGGAATTCAAGGGAAAAACCAGCAACAGTGTAATTCTCAGAATGTAGCAAAGTGGCGCAAAGCGATGATGGAAGCTTACGAACTCGCAGGCCAGAGGGCTAGCGGAGGGAGCATCAGAGTATTGGAACCTTGTGATAGAGTACTGGTACGCAATCTGAGTGAACGGGGCGGTCCTGGTAAACTGCGTTCCCACTGCTGGGAAGAAAGGATTCACGTAGTTGTCAGTCGTTGAGGGGGCAACAGCCCAGTGTATGAGGTCAAGCCTGAGGTTGGGCCCGGTGGAACAAGAACGCTACACAGGAACCTGTTAAGACCATGCGACCATCTCCCAGTGGATATCCCAAGCGGAGTCACCCAACAAAGTAGGCAGACTCAGCGAAGAACACGTCATAAGACAAGGACCAAGCCCACGGTATCTGCACCGGTGGAAGAGGTTTCTGGGGATGAAAGCAGTGAAGACGAGTGGCCCGCTGAACCTAACAGGCCACCGGGACTAGATGCTGTTCATCAAGGGAAACCATGCAATGAGGAGAGTGTTGTGGAAGAAGTAACTCCCGCATCCAGCAGTGAAAGAGAGGACCCTCCGCTCCACCATGGTCCAGACGCTTCAACCCAGGATGTTGGTGGTCAGGAGGATGTTGTTGAACATGAGCCCAGACAGCAACGACAGAGGCCTCCTCCGACTATCTTGACTTATGACACTCTCAGTAATCCCGTTTACGAAAGTCGATCTGTTGTTCATGCAGTTTCCCATGACCTTACACCCATGTCAGGAGACCAACCAAGGCAGTATCCTGTTTCAGCCTGGATCACAAGTGCCCCAACTCCACAGCAGTCCCGGCAACAGTTTGCTGTACCGATAGTTGCCCCAGTTCAGCATCCGATGATCTTTGGTTCTCATGGACTGTACCCCTCTACCTTAGGTTATCAAACGAACACTGGATATCCAGGACTGCATCCAATGAACTTGTGGCAGGCCATGTATTCCTTTTGCTGATATCTTAGTTCGGTTTTCAAAAAAGATTTAAAAAAAAAAAAAGGCACTTCGATTCTCGTGTCATCGCCCAAAAGTGGCATGGACTGTGAACAGAGGAGAAAGATGTGGAGTTTCAAAAGCGAGAATAGTTTTTTCAAGTTAGTTTTGTTAAGGAAACGGTGGGAAACTTCTCACGAGCGTTGTACCTCGGAAGGATAACCTCATTGTTACTTTTCATAAGTGTCGGGGACGACCGTTTTTCTCGGAGGGGGTGTATGTTAGGATGGCATAAACGGGAAACGGAAGTTCGCGCGAGTGACGTGTTCATCCGGGATAGATATGTACGCGCAATACGGAGAGAGAGTGTTGTTGAAAAATGGTGATGTCTGATTAAAGCTTCGTTAAGTGCCAATGGCTTGGTGTTTTTGACATTTCGGACGTGGGTAACATATGAAAACAATATAAATCTTGTGCCGGGAATATAAAAAGTTACCATCAGCGAAAAACATTTTGGGAGATTTTTGCCACGTTCAATTTATCTATTGTTATTTTGGCTGCACAAGTAAATCGCTAAATCGAAAGTGACATCGATTTCCACGGCCTCCTGTGATTAAGTTACCTTGCGTGTTACTAACAACTGGATACATCTGTGGCAAAATGACGGCAAGACATGGAATTGTTGTTCTGTTAGTTAGTTTTTTTTTGTCTTTCAAGTGTTATAAAAGTCGACAAGAAATTCAACACAAAGATCACAATCGTCCAACTCTTCAGGTTGACCATTCTTTCTGTAAAGTCAAAAATTTACTCTCCTCGACGAGGTTATTTATCGCCAGGTAATTCCATCGTTTTGGAAATAGAATATCTTAGTCATCAGCGTCACAAATTCTTGCCGATTGTGGGGCTCATTTGTTGAAATTCAAGCACTCTTCCAACAGACCTGTTTATTTTCGTGCTTCACACAGTTACTTTCCGGTGCGGCTGTTAAATGACATGAGGATTTGAAAAGGCTTTTCAGCTTTGTTTTCGGCCCCCTAACCTAACACACAAGCGGTTTCCGCTTCCTTATTTTTCATACAGATATAATTTTTTAAAAGGAAAGTGGAAAAGTGAAAATTTGTGTGAATAAATTACAAGAGAAGAAAGAGGCTATCAGTGAAATCAACAAATACAGACTAGCCGATATAATCTACATGTTTCCCAATCAGCAAAATTAAAGTAGTGTTCCCGAACGTACACTTACATTCGATGACTAAAAGGTTTCGACATATGTGAAAACTGAGTTGCAATTTTTTAATGCTTCGTTTAATTCAGAACAGCTCATCTTTTCTATCACTGGGCAAACTTTTGAACACAGCGCTGTGGGAATTTCAACGCGAACTCGCTGATGAAATCTACATTTTTTGCTGATCGATCGCAATGATAAAGACAAAAATAGTTTTCTAACGTTTTTCTTTCTGTTGCGAGGAAATTACTGTTGATTTTTTTTCAATGCAGGTGGAGAAGTTAGCCTGGTCTTTGAGAGAAAAAATATTATGGTCGACTGATGAGTTTTTTTCTTGTTTATTTGACCTGCAGAATGTCGGCGAATGTGAGCTTGCGTGATATCCGTAGACGTGAAAAGAGTGATTTTGATTTATGGAATTTAAATATGTCTGTTAATTTGACGATAACGAACTCAAACAGTTTTCATTCTCTGATCAATAAGAAAATTAAGATTTGATAAAGGCGACAAGTGGGTCGCAAACAAACATCAATTGTTGTAATTCAATAAAACCGTACATTAGTTTCGTAAATCATGCACGCGCTGCAGGCCTACAAATCTTACACTCACTCACTCAGACAGACACTCATAAAGTGCACTACCACAAAAACTAAAATGGCATAAAAAGACACTTATCCCGACAATGCTTCGGACACGCGAAATTCAAGAGGGTGTAATGGACGATTTGTTTTGAACCTTTCTTGCCTGAATGTAACGATTCCGAATACGAACGAAATTCCTATTCCTCAGTGTATAGAGCGACTTTCATATGACCTTGAAAAATAAACATAAAAACAGAACGTAAACAAAAATGCAAAACATTTAATTGGCTTATCGAACAAAAACGAACGAGTGCGAATTTTCATTAGCTTAGCGAACGCGGAGGCAAACAACATCATGTCTCAACGGAACTTTCTGGAAAGCGATTGGCATTTCGCTTTGACGTCATTTGAAATGCAGTGATGTGATTGGGCAATCGAACTGTTTACTGCCCATATTAGGAGTTTCCTTGGCGGGAATAAGGAGAAGCTTTTTTTAAATCTTGCCAAACATTGGTCTGTGAAACAAATTACGAACTTTTTTTCAAGGTCATACGAAAGTCGCTCTAATATCACAACATACCATTGTTGACTTAACAATATGAGCGCGAACACTAATTTGATTATTTTGATCTTTTCCAATCAGCAGTCACGTTGGTAAAGGCCTGGCCAAACGCTTGCAGCATTTCAACGCAACATCTTGCAACATTGTCGGGCACAACATGTTGCGTACGTTTGGCCACCCTGTTGCGATATGTTGCGTGCGTTTGACCAGTCCATTCAACACATGTCGCAACATCATACAACAATGTTGCAAGATGTTGCGTTGAAATGTTGCGAGCGTTTGGCCAGGCCAGTAAGTGGCAATAGGGTCGTCAACGAGAATGCTAAAAAAGTGAAAAAAGAAAAAATAATCGTGCTGAGGTCCACGTGCAGCACGCATTTTAGCACAAATTCGTGTGGTACTCTGCACAACAACGACGTGAAATCACCAAATTTGAGGTTTTGACGACAACGCGAGCGCACAAATGTGAATCTTGCATTCTCTATTTTTACTCTGTTTTACTCTGAAACCGCTCGTACCAATATATTTAAGTTTAGGATACTTCGTCCACAATGTACGACGTCAATGAGATGGAAGTGACGCTTTCGTCGACGTCGGCGTCGTAAATCTTAAAGTCCCTAATGGATTTCGTGAACACGAGCCTCGAGTTGATCATAATTGGAACAGTCTCATTGGAGTGAATCAAAATAGGACTTTTTCGATATATTAAAATTCAGCTTGAAAGAGAGGTTCTGAGGACTAAGACAAAGAAAGTGGATGATGTGCAAATATTTTTCACAATCATTCCAACATGTTTCTACTGTTTTTGTCCTCACTGCCTTTCCGAAATGGCCTATTGTTTGAGTCTCTTGGTGCCGCGAGAAAAAAAAAACCAATAGCAGTGTATTTCTCACCTCAAAATGAGGAAAACTTGGACAAAGTGGTCTATAGTGTATCGCCCCGTGGTAACACTTTTCCGGTCGGCAAGCCTCACGTGTGTTCGGTCGCCATTTACATGACATCAGGAGACCTTGTACATGAATGACGTCGGAATCAAATGACCATGCCTCGAAAAGAAAATGATGAGGGGAAACCTTACAACATAATCAATAAAAATGCTTGCTTAATGCATTTAACCTGTCAGTTTTTCTTGTCCCTTAGTCAAATCCAGAGAACTTTTCCCTTTGTCAAACAACTCCAGGGAAACCACATCTTGTCAGATTCAAAAAGACGCCTTTTTTAAAAATCTAGCTGGAGAAAATTGGGCTAAAAATGATTTAAAGAAATGAAATATTCAACAAAAAGAAGCGATAGTTTGATATTATATCAGTTTCTACTCAATGTTCATATCATCTAAGTTGTATTCATTTGGTTTAGCAAAGATGCATATTGCGAACATTTTTTAAAGAAAAGTCTTGACAAAATTTGGCAAGCTTCATAGAAGTGATTGAAAATATTCTCCGAAGTTGACAGGATGGGTTTTCCACTTTCTCGATATTTAAATCTGTCTTAATTAACAAAAATATTTGCCACGAGTACGTATTTTACTAGTTCTCTGTGTGATTCTTGTACTTACACTTGAATTGTGAAAGAACTGAAAGTCTATTCGATCCTGACATACGAAACGCCTGGCCACTTTCAATGAAAGCGTTCTGTATTGAACCAAATTGAAATCTGCCGAAGCAGAAGCAGCTCAAGACCGTTAAAGTGTTAAGCCTGGTTTTCACTAGTGACGCAAGCACAAGCGCAAGCGCAATGCAAGCACAAGCACAATGCAAGCATAAGCAGCTTATGCTAAGTGAAAACGAACGTCGACATAAGCATCCAAATCAACCACGGCAACCGCCATTTTGTTGAAATGCTCCAACGCGGGGAATCTGGAACGAGTGTTTTGATTGGCCTGACGTAACACATTTCCTTGTGCTTATGCTGTGTTTTGTTTTTACACGACGCAATCGGACGCAATCATAAGCGCAATCATAAGCACAAGGAAAAGGAAAAATTTTGATCCTTGAGCTTGCAGTTGTGATTGTGCTTGTGTCAACCCCGTTTTCACGGTGAAATAAGCGCTCTTATGCTTCCGCTTGTGCTTGCGTCGATAGTGAAAACCAGGCTTTATATCGTCATTCCGTGTAACAAATTTCTTATTGTTGCATGATTTCTACCATTTGCGTCCATCCTTGAAGCGTGACGGGGTTTGCCTGAAGTCTTAATTTTCAAATGTTAACGGTTTGTCCGGTTATGTGTCACGTTTGACCAATGAAACGTTGGCAGTTTCGTCGTGAAATTGACAACATTTTTGGCGGCATACCAGCATGTTTTGTTCACGTGCTCTTGAAGTTTTCAGGTTTTCCGTGGGAAGCGGTTGGGTTTTGCTTGACCGTCCTGACGACGTCTCTGATCATTTTGCAAAGGACACAAAAAATTCAAAGTTAACAAGGTTGGAAGGATGTAAATTACCGTCCAGGAGTCACTTAAGATCAAGATTTCAAATGCTCTATGAAACACGGAAGATCGTGTGCGCAGAATGCCCTAGACGCAGTTTCCGGGTGACCTTATTCCATGGAATGGTGGAATGATAGAATGTAATGAAACGGAAGAACGGCGGACTTGCAGAATACACGGAATATTCTAAAATACGGAATATAGGGAATATTCTAAAACACGGGATGAGAGGAAAGGATATAAATAATACACCTTTTGCCCGTAAGTAGTTTGGGTAGGATAACAAAACGTCAGATGATAATTTTACATTTCCTCGCGACAAAAGATGAAAATTTTGTTACAGAGAAGAGTTCAACCCTAAGCGCTATGTTTCCCGGCTTCCGTTTTTGAGCCTCTCAGGCTGTGACGAAACATCGCCAGCGCACTTTCCCACACTCAGAGGAGGAAAAATAGAGAAAGACTATGGCAAGTGTCTAAAATGCGACATGTTCTATTTTCTTTTGCATGCTGATTTGCTAAGTCAGTGCCTTTTTGAAGGTCTTTATTACAAAACCTAATTCAAGCATCAAGTAAAGCTATGACCCTCACAGTTATGGACACAATTTTAGCAATTGCCTCGTTTTAGAATATTCCGTATATTCCGTGTTTTAGAATATCGTATTTTAGAATATTTCGTGTATTCCGCCGTTCCGTTCCATCATTCGACAATTCCATCCAATAGGGTCACCCCAGTTTCCTCCTCGATCTTTCTAGTTTCACTTCGGCTTCACGTATTTTTTTCTCGTAGTAGCTGAATCATGTATCGATCTTTTCTGTTCTAAGACTTCGCTTCTCAGTAATGATGTGGCCTTTTTTGTTGGGTCTTTCTAGTTTCTTGCTGTCCATTATCGTTGCAAAGAAAGTCACTTTCAGACAATCCCGGGCCTTGGGATCTGAATTAGAGCTACATGAATCAGTCTTTTCAACGGGTTTGGTTTTCACACTAGGTGACGACCCCTCGAACAACTGTAGCTTTACGTGCAATCGAGAAATATCCGTTCCTTCGATACGTTTTCAGGAAGAGGCTGAAATTCTAAGGCACATGGGTTCGTCGTTCAATACGACATGCTCGCCTTCGTCATTTTGGTAAAGTATATCAAATTCCATATATATTGCTTGGAAACTCACGGGAGTTAGATGTTTACAGCTCTTCAGAAGTAGGCTTAGCTAGATAATTCCGGAATTTTTTTTAGAATTTTAGACATCAAAGAGAACTTTTGACTACTCTCGGGAATTTAAAAAAATTGACAATTTCGAGAATTTTAGAGCAATTTGAACTTTCACCTCACATTTTGGGAAACCTTTCTATGATGGATGTCAGTCAGAAGATTTCAAGCTACGCTTTGGACTGCAACAAGGATCTTGTCTTGGCCCGT
Organism: Montipora capitata; assembly: GCA_949126865.1. Lineage (NCBI taxonomy): Eukaryota > Metazoa > Cnidaria > Anthozoa > Scleractinia > Acroporidae > Montipora > Montipora capitata. The sequence continues at coordinate 39,214,481 of OX421448.1, read as the reverse complement.
TATTGTTCACTATTTATTCCAGTAAGCTCTTCCATATAATACGCAATAACTTACCAGATGTACACACCTATGCGGATGATACGCAATTGTACCTTGCATTTTCACCCAATAACACCTCGCAATCACAGGCAATTGCATCAATGGAAAAGTGTATCGATGAATTACGGACATGGATGCTCATTGACAAGTTAAAAATTAATGATGACAAAACAGAATTCATGATTATAGGAACTAAACAACAACTCGAGAAGATAAGCCCACAAAATCTGACTATTGGTAAAGCTTCAGTAAATACTGTTACTACTGCAAAGAATCTTGGGACATGGTTAGATAACCATCATACACTGCAGGAAAATATAAACAAAACTTGCAGAACTGCATACCTCCACATTCATAATATAAGACATATTCGGAAATATTTAACTAAAGACGTAACTGAAAAACTTGTCCATGCTTTTGTGATTGGAAGAATCGACTATTGCAATAGTATTCTGTATGGGCTGCCTGAGGTACATGTAAACAAATTACAGCGCGTTCAGAATTCTGCTATCAGATTGATAACATATACACCACGGACCTATCATATAACTCCAGTACTTAAAGCATTTCACTGGCTTCCCGTCAAATATAGAGTACTATTCAAGATAGCCATACTTACTTTCAAATCAATTTATGGACAATCACCAGAGTATTTAACAGAACTTATAAACATTAGATCTAACACTCAATATAACCTTCGCTCCAACAATGGACTGTTTCTAACTTTCCCAACAATTAAGACAAGGAAAACATGAGGAGATCGGGCATTCTGTGTAGCAGCCCCAACAGTATGGAACAATTTACCAAAGAGTATTCGTAAAGAACAAGATTTTAAGAAATTTAAATCTCTGTTAAAAACGTTTCTATTCAAAACAGCTTATAATTGACTTTTACTTTTATTTTTTACTTTTATTTTAATTTAAATTTCCTTTATAATACTAGTTAGCACAATTATTTGTATATATTCTTACATTTGTATTTATTCTCGTAATCACATCCTTGAGATTATTGTTGAATTTTATATATTTTTTATATTTTATATTTTTATATTGTTGTAAATTTAGCGCATAAGATTATATTCATATAGAGTTATGCGTTCTATAAGTATTAAAGATTATTAAAGGCAGAAACGTTGACAAAACGTGTTTTTTGTATTCCAACCTACCAGGAGAGGGGTCAGTCCGTTCATATCCATTCCTTATCAGCGGTTATTCACCAAAAGGGGTTTTACAGTGCATCTAAGCAGCGATTTCTCACCGAAGTTTCGGAATCCGGATCTTTGCTTGATAGCAAATATGGCAGACTTTGCACTATAAGAAACGAAATTTATAAGAATTTTCGGGAATTTTAGAGAGTTTTTGAAGAATTTTAGACATTTTTAAAAGAATTTTAGGGCTTTTTTTTGGAAAATTCCGGGAACAATTTTAGACAATTTTTCGGGAATTATGTAGCTAAGCCTATCTTGAAGAGTCCAAGGCAGATTCAAAATATCTCCGCTCTAACGGAAAACCTGAAAACTTCAAGAGCTCGTGAACAAAACATGCTGGTACGCCGCCACAAACGTTAATTTCATGACAAAACTGTCAACGTTTCATTGGTCAAAAGTGACACAACCGGTCAAACCGTTAACGCGTTTGAAAAGACAAACTTCGCGCAAAACTCGTCACGCTTCAAGGATGGACGCAGATGGTAGTGACATCATTCGTTCAACAATGCCATAAAATAAAGCACTCGCATAATGTCGTTCGGGGCGGGGGAGGAATGGAGAAACCGATACAGATAAAAAGGAAGAAATTTTTTGCGATACAGACAAAAACGAAAAATTGTTTTGAGAATAGAAGAATGATGGACATGATGATTACCTTTGGCCCACGAAGAGGTATTCTGTGGTCATCTTCCCGGGATTTGAAGCTCGAACAGATAATCTGTGTGGCCATCTGCCTGCTTCTCTGTGTTTCATCCAGTACTCTATCAAGTTTCGCGGTTTCACCTTTGGAAATCGACAAGCCAATTTTACCGACGAGAATGATATCTGAATACAATACTTGAAAACCTAGAAATGTTGACGGCCCGTTGCGATAGCGACTGATCAACAAAAAAACATCGGCGATGTTTTTTTGTTATATCCGTCTTTCTTTGCCTATTTGCAGGCTTACTTTGAATTGTTTGAATAGCCTACAATCTTGGACAAAACTCTTGGGAAAAATTCTAGCTTAAGCATCATTTGGCACGTACTCACAAAATACATTGGTCCTTTCCCCCTCCAACCCCATACCAATGTTGATGTGATGCAAAATACTGTGCAAGCCTTTGGTCGTTTTTTTAAACCATTATTGGAATGGGGTGAGGGGGGAAAGTAGGAAGAATTTAATCTTTATCACACAGGCAAATTAGAGCGTCACATTTTCCTAACGACTTTTGTCCAAGATTGCAGAAAGACTTTCACGAGACCATAAAGACCAACGTAATTTTTCAAAGATATTGCATGCTCTGTGAAATGATCATGATTTTTACGAGTTTGTTACAGGCCTACTATGTCATGAACCTTGGAGACGTCTGTCCGTCTACTTACTTAATTACTTACTTACCAATGAGAGGGAACGAATTTTTGTATTTTGCAAAGTATTTTTTTTCCAGATCCTCGATGATTGTTCTTTCGATTATAGGGCTGGGCTACAGAAATAAAAAGTTAAAAGAGCAATTAAATTTCAGGAAATAACAGGGAACACGGATATAATATTACTAAAAAAGCGGAATTGCGAGGAATCTTTTAATTCTGTTTATCAATAAAAGGCTTGTTTTGGAAGCAGTTGAATCATCTTTTATCACAATAATCTGCGTCAATAGAGAGGTATTTCACTAGTGAAATTTCAACGTTTAGCTTTGACTAAAAACAAAACTATTTTTCATCACTGTCATTTCTGTGAGTAAATCTCCGTACTTATATGATAAAGTTCAGGCTGAAATTTTCAAGTTTAAAATGACGAATTCAAAATGGCGTCGACTGGTGGCAGTGGTCAGGGAGGTCTCTCACCTTTGAATCCTTTATGGCCGACAAATGTTTAGAAGTTTGACCGAGCTAGTATCTACTGCGCATGTCAATCCGTGACAGTGCCCCTTTAAGAAATTGTCTCAATTCATGTGGCTTCAACGGGATTCGAACTTATGACCTCTGCGACGCCGATGCAATGCTCTAACATGCAACTGAGCTACGAAGTGACTCAGCTGGGAGAAGGTCAATTTGTTGGGCTCATGTGTTCCCGTGAAAGGACTCGATGAAATAAATGTATTCATTTATTATATAAAACAACAATGAAATGCCAGTTGAGCTTTCGCGCGAAAACATGATATCTTCACAAGTGAAAATAAAATGTTACCTTCACAAGTAAAAAGATCAATGCTGCTATGATCACATAATAAATCTCGCCGTTGTTCTGCGTTAGGGCTACAAAAATATCAAAGTGATGGTTCATGTGGTACTTTTTCATTGGTGTTAATATCATAAGCAACACTCAAAGAGAAATTTCGCAACTCTGTGCGGCCATGTAATATCCTCTTTATATTTGAAGTGCAGGCTATAGACGAAAGAGAGAAGTGATCCTTCACGGGAACTCATGAGCCCAACAAATAAACCTGCTCCCAACTAAGTGGCTTCCTATCTCAGTTGGTAGAGCATTCCTTGTTCCCGAAATTACTCCCATTGAACTTGTTCTCAACTTTTTGATCCCTAAAATGGTTTATGTTCCCCCGTTCCCTAATAGATATTTCGTCTTTGTTTCCCTGTTTCCCAGTTCAAATTAGCCATGTTCTCCCATTCCCCAAAACCACGGGAAAACCCTCCAACTTGTTTGGAGAGGGAGAAGTGAAAAAACCGACAATGATTTAGTGCTCTATATAAACCTCGGGTGTGTCTGTAAACCGTGATATTCGCCAAGTCATTAGAGCTGCAGTTTAAAGTGTATGTCATTGATACATTTTCACAGTCATTAATTTACCTGAAACGGGATATAGTACAACAAGCGAGTTACCAGCTCCCAGATGGTTCGTGATAGCTCAGATGGCAGAGCAGTGCAGCAGAAGATTCGCATGGTCCTGGGTTGGAGTCCTCATCAAGCCTGGATTTTCGTCAGGCTTCTATTGCAACTTCTCAAGTTGCTCGGAACAGCGATAATCATTTCCTCTTAGAGAATTCACTTTCGGAAAAATTAAAGTGGTATATCTTTCATGGCTGTTGTCGAGTGGACTCGACACGTGAAAGTGTCCCAAAGTGCTGTTCGAAATTATTTCCAATAGGGACATGCGTGCAATAGGATTGTTTGGTCCAACCTACAGGACAACTAGCGCGACTAGTTATGCCATTTTTGGATGATAGAAAGGTTAATGCACAAGTCAAAGTAAAACCCCTCTCCTCCTCCCCCCTCTCCCATAACGAGAAATTGGGCACTTTTAAACTTATTTTCACTCGACTGTGATCCCCCAGCAGGCGGGGAGTGCGTAAAAATTCACGATCTTCGCCTACGAGACCGGGGAGTAAGCGGGGACTTCTCTATTCGTTGATCAGCGCTTTCTTTTCCGCGCCGCATGGTAATTTTGCATTCATTGATACATTACCTTTTACGAGTGGATACGCGCATGGCAGAAACGAGTATCGTGATGGGGAAAAGAGGGTTGAATCCTGTTAGCAAATGTATAATCGTGTGATGTTCGGAGAATATGAAAAGGAATGGCTCGAGTATAAGTGATGTTCGGAGGAGAAGATGTACGTATACTGGAGTATGATGGAGTGCAGAGAGGTGCTCACACATCGGCTTTTTACCGACGTTTTTTGTGGAAAAATAAAGTGAGGTTAGGGGAACCGGGAGTGGCCGGTAGTTCAAAGGTTGCAAATATGGTCTAACGCTTTTCATTCGGGTGGGTTCTGCATCGTAATCACTTCACTCTTCACCGACAAATTATACGGTGAGTGCTTTTAAATTCTAAAAAATTAGTTTTAGTGTATTCGTGAAGTTCAAACCGAAAAAGATTCTTAAATTACTTATTCTGTTTTTCGTGAAACCTACGGCAGATTTTCCGGACGAGCCAAAGAATAATGAGGCCAACTTAGCGTTTTTGCTGAGAGATCGATCCGCCATTGGTTTAATTCTGGAGTTTGATCCACAGCCAAAGTGAGAAAGCTTTTACGGTCAATGAGACGCTGGTGAACTGACCCAAGATGTCTGCAAACTGACCGTTGGTAAAACGACTAGTTGGTGAGAAGAAGAAGGCATGTAACACGTTTCCAAAGGAATTAAGCTTGCTTAATTAATCCCGGGAATGAAGCTTGGTTCTTCGAAATTTTGAGAGTTCCGCCGTGGAAAGTGGTAAGACTGTATCATAAGACTAGGGCTGTTAGGAAGAATATTAGATCGTACATGAGAAGTTATATCTCTCAATAATCATTTCTTAGCAGTTAATTAAGATCTGTATGCATGTAATCGAAGTTTATATTTATTTGATCGTCAAACAAATGTACTATGCAGGTAACCTGAGCCATATTAAATCACAAACAGGTGACAAAATTGAGTCAAACATTCAGCAGCTCAACATAAATAACAAATTAAAGCAAAGAGGTTATCTGCTTCTGTTGAGAAGATAGTGATGTCCGGCGATTTAGAATGAAGACACGTTCCCTCAAAAAGGTGTTGTGAAGCGAGTCCTTGGACATCATTATTATTAGCTCAACACGGAGTGAGACCATTATTTTGATGTTCGTGGCAGAGGCGACTGTTTTTTTAGAGCTATTTCCCATCAATTATCTAATCAAAAAAAGCGAATTATTCCAAAATGAAGGCATAGAAATTCAACCAAATTGGCTGGAAATTTTAAACAAAATAAATGAAAATGGAGAATGGTCAGAATTCGTCAGAAAAGAAAAGAATTCGTCAAGAAAAGTCAGCAGTGAAAGACACGGATGAACTCAGTGGAGGACACTTCAAAACTTCTGCATCGATCGAAAGTACGAACATGCTTTTGTTTAGTTTTGTTTTGTTTCTTTTTTCCAGAGCAAAGGTTGTTTTCCCACCTTTAACTGAGAGATGCGACGTATGCGCAAGTGTGGCTTACCCGGTCATGAAAATTGGAGCGGGAGGATAGTGGCTACAATGTTTCAGGTATACTCACATTTTCTACGAGTAAAAACTTTGCTTGCCTGTTGAAAGCTTTTGCCTATACACGCAGGGAAAGCAGTGCCCTGCTAAGTTTAAAAATATGTTCGAGATGAATCGCGGCCCCAATGGAAACCAGAGACTGAAAACACTATGACATCTCCCCGGGAAAGGGGTTTTCACTAAATGGTACTTCTTAAGGAATTCATTGTGCTTAGTGTAGTTGTGAACCCTGCACCTGTAGATCTCTCTACTGATCAATGTGTTGTGTCTGTGTACTTGCAATTGAGGAAAGCATTATCCCGACCACTAAGCGATCAGTGCGCTGTATAGAATGAAAAAATGGCAAGAGGCAGTCGATGTTGCGCCGTTTTCGGCCATTTTCTTTATTGTTTTGCGTCTTTTGACTCGCGAGAGTTTAAATTTAGCGCTAGAAGCGATGGAAAAGGTCCCGGATATGTCGCGGAATTCTGCGCGATGATAAATCTCATGTAAAAAATAAGTAGAAGTAAGAAGTGGTAATCAGAGTAAGTATGTTATTGTCATCGTAACAAACTGTAGAATTGGTCATTTCATTGGATGTAAGGGACTGCGATCTAGTTGGAGACAAAGTTGTTTGCAAACAAATATTTAAACTGAGGACTGGAGCGCCAAGTCTTAGGGCAATTAAATGGGTGTTTCCATGGTAAAACGATGGACAGAAAAGACTGTATTTTCGCTAAGGTGTTTGGCTGGTATCATTTGTTATATTGTCTGGTTTGAAATTGATCTGCCTTGAGCCTTCCTATATAGCACTGGCTTCTTCCTGTTGTTATAATTTTTCCAGTGCAATGGTGTAATATTCCTGTAAAACTTTTGAATGGACTGAAATCCCCTGAACTTTGAGAACTTTACCTGAGAGCTTTGAGGATTTTCTCCTGTGCACCTTTTGATCTTGTTGTAAATGCACTTTATGCATTCTCCAAGGAAGTAAATTATGTTGAGGGGAACTGGTATTGGATCATAGTCGTCGTATGTCCAAATTGTAAGTGCTCTTTTATAAGCCCACTCCTGGATTGAGTTGTCCTTCAAAGAGTAAAACATAAAATGCAACTTTGTCAGTAAGCAATTGTCTCTTTAAGCCCTAAAAGATAATTAATTGCTGGCAAGCACAATGGGTGCTTAATTTCCCTTCGACCAAAAATAAATAATTAAAAAAAAGTTGAAAGAAACCTTTATAAGTTACACGGAACTTTATTTTCCGGGAATTAAAGTTGAATTAGCTCTTACTAGTTGGGTGCCTCAGGCACCTTCGAACTGAGGAATCACAGCCACACACTAACTCAATGTTGTACCCAATTCAAATCTCTCGGGTTAAGGTTCTTTGTGTAAGATAATGTAGCATTCGCATTCAAATGTATGGAAATACTTGGAACAAAACGTTTTATTCCCAAAGGATTTGAATTAGGTACAACATTGGTCGTGTTTTCACTAGCCGTTTTCAGGTCGCTTAGCGAGTGACAATCGAAAATTCCGTGAAAACAGTTCCCTTCCCATCGCGCTTAAAGTAGAGCGAGTCGGCAAATTTTAATAGAATTCTCATTAAATTTAAGTCACCAAACCAGGTAGCTTAAGCGAGTTGGCAATTACCTTCGGCCAATGAGGAGTCGTTTGCGGTTATTCAAATCGGAAATACAACAGGCGTGCTTTTTTTGTTATTTTTATTATTGTATGGGCACGTGATCTCTCCTCATTTAATCTTACCCGTGAAAACACGTATAATTTTTAAGTTGCTCAACGAAGTCTGCAAAAAAACCACTTTCACGAATGTTAAGCGAGACAATGGCTGTCGTGAAAACACGGCCATTGAGTTAGCTGAATCGGTCTATTGCAAGGATAAGAACACCGGTCATCGCTTGTGGAAATTTGGTAAATTCTTACAATCTTTTGTTACTTTTGCTATTTTTGCGTTGAATTTGCGTATTTTTGTTAATTTTAATTTAACGCTGATCTCTTTTTTATACTGTTTTTTTCTTCGATGTCTGTACAAATGTCATGCACGTACACACTAATTAGTGAACTATCACCTTTGTTTGTTGATATGTGTGAGACAGCACGGATATCAGCATATTCTTAAGAAGAATTATTCCCAGCACAAGAAATAGGGCGTATTTCACCAGCAAAACGATGCCTGAAAGTGTATCCATGGAAAAATCCATCTTATTGAATTCTGGTATGCCAACAATTGAAAGTACCAAATGAACGAACATTTTCCACCAGCTGTTAAAGAAAATAGACAAGCTTCAAATTTGTATCACTCCCAGCTGGTCCCTCTAAGTGGTACATTTGAGTTGTTGTTACTGAAAACTACAACCAATCACACTGATCAGTCAAGTGCCTTCGACTA
>OX421448.1:39193413-39200913 GCA_949126865.1 Montipora capitata | reverse complement strand
TCGTTTTCAATAGAACGCGACCCAAATTTGCTATTTGAGAGCTTTAGATTCTAGGACGAGAACGACTACGAGTACGAGATTTTCTCATAGACCAACAGTGAGCGCGCGCAAACCAGCGTCATTTTGGCGGGAAAAACGTGATTCGTCGTCATTACGAGGTTTTGCAAAAATGTCGTCGTGTCAAAACAAGTCAACAACACGGTAGCAGTTTTGGCATTTTTCAATCAACAAAAAGGTTCAGTTACCAGCAATAAGAATAACTAAGATTAATCGTACGGGTTATAAATTTGCCAAGTATTTTCGCTAAAAACGGACAGTCAAAACTCGTACTCGTTCTCGTCCTCGTCCTAGAATCTAAAGGTCCCTATTATTTTAGAACGGCTTCTGGTACAGTTTTTGTCCCCGATCCTTGATTTTGATTTTTTCGCGAGAAATCAGACATTAGGGTCAATCTGATTTGCGGGAACTGTATTGTAAATCTAAGTAATACCGTAAACTGTTGGACCAATGCCAAATGAGAAAGATCGACACTTCTGGGTTAAGGTCTTCTAATCTCTCACGTGTCCATTAAATATACTGGTTTAATATGGCAAATCGAAATTTCCAAGGACATAAAAATGAAATTAAAAATCAATTCGCGAAAGGAGTGTTCAGCTAAATCAACCTGACAACCGTTTCATTGTTAAGTGCACCAATACGGCCGTGAAAAATCTTTTAGGATAGAGTGTTGACGACACATTTCGGAAATTTCGTTTGACGGTCTATTGGGCAGCCGTCACCGCCAAAAATACAAGGCTAGTTAATGGTTAAGAATAAATCGGAATGGTTTAATTGTCCTTTGTAGAACGGTTTATCAGAATTTGAAAAGATGCATTTAAAACACAAATGGACAAGTCACCTTTAGTGAAATGAAATAAACAAACATTAAATGGTTCAGACAATTCAGAAACTGTGTAGATACCCTTGGTGAATTGATTCAGTGAAAACACGAGTGGTTAAGTGTTTAATGAAATGGATCAGTCACCTTATGCAATCATTGCAGTAAACACAGAATTGGTCAGTGCCAAAGACCGCCGGTGTAATTATCCTTTTCAAAATGACAAAGTCAAGTCTTGAATGGATCAGCGTACTTTGACATGATTTGCAAAGAAACGGCAAACGGTCCAGCTTACCGTGCATTGGTTCAGTGATGTGACAAACGGTTCAGAGTAGTTTGAAATGGCTTATTTTACGTGCAGATGGTTAATCGTGAACCGCAATGGTCTAGCATAACATTGATCGGTTTACCATAATGTCAAACGGTTTAGCGTTACCCCAAATGGCTTAGCGTGATGACAAATGGTTTAGTAGAAAGCGAAATGGTTTAGTGTTGCAGCAAATGGTTTGCGCCGGAACCGCCAAAAATACAAAAGTGAAATGGACAAGTCAAGATTGAAATGGAATAGTCAATGTGGGGTCTTACGTCACAACCCATACGTCATTCAGATAAATATTGGCGCGAATTTGCCCCAACGAGGTTCGTACCGTGAAGTGCACAAGTCGGATCGGGAAAAGGTTATTTCTACCAGTACCGCCTCGTTTACTCGACTCAGTGATCCTTATTCCGGTATTAAGAATCCTTCTTTGTTTTTGCCTAGTTTAGCTGGATTGGTAATTTTTCTACTCTGATCATTTTGCCGTGATATCGGCAAGTTATATACATGAATGTGGATCAAAGCAAAGTAAGTAGAGGAAAGTGCTCATAACAATCAGAAAGACAGACCTGTCAAGGGCCATCTACTAAGGTCAAACACTCAGATGAACTAATCAGCACAACACTATACGACCGCATCACCTTTCTGTCATCGTTATCCACCTGAAAAAACTGACAACGATACCAATCTTTTAGTGTTGTTATCAGGCCTCTTGTTTAGTACGTAAAATTAATGTAGAACAGTTTGAAATTCTTCTGTTATCCTCTTTCATCTTCTTCATGGTTTAACTGGCTATTGAAGGGTATTTAAAATGCAGAGGGAAAAAATGCTTACCATGATTAATCCTTAGTTATTCGAATGTATGAAACGCAAAAAAATTGTAACCTGAAACAGAAGGATTGACAAAAATACTGTTAAGAGGCATCGTTTTACGGGACAGCTACCTGACACTTTGAACCAGAGCATTCGTGATAAGGCGATTGACTGTTTTACGACATGGAAGCTGTTTATGAGTAACGGGTAGCAAGTGTATTTAACTATAACTCAGAGGTTCAAGGAAAGGCTTGAAACGATAGAGAAATATGCTCAGGTTTCTACAGAAACTCACATTTTCAGAAACTGATTGTCAGTGGCTAACTAGCGTACAGTTGAAGGCAAAGAAAAACACGGCCTGCCCATGTTTCCTGTGCTTAATTTGCTGTCATCCACATTCATGTATATAACTTGCCGATATCACGGCAAAATGATCAGAGTAGAAAAATTACCAATCCAGCTAAACTAGGCAAAAACAAAGAAGGATTCTTAATACCGGAATAAGGATCACTGAGTCGAGTAAACGAGGCGGTACTGGTAGAAATAACCTTTTCCCGATCCGACTTGTGCACTTCACGGTACGAACCTCGTTGGGGCAAATTCGCGCCAATATTTATCTGAATGACGTATGGGTTGTGACGTAAGACCCCACATTGACTATTCCATTTCAATCTTGACTTGTCCATTTCACTTTTGTATTTTTGGCGGTTCCGGCGCAAACCATTTGCTGCAACACTAAACCATTTGTCGTCACGCTAAGCCATTTGGGGTAACGCTAAACCGTTTGACATTATGGTAAACCGATCAATGTTATGCTAGACCATTGCGGTTCACGATTAACCATCTGCACATAAAATAAGCCATTGCAAACTACTATGGTGGGTGATTACCGTCATAATTCAATTTTTGATTTTCTGACGTGTTATTACATTTTGCATTGTAATGAATTTGTGTCTGTTTGAATTTTATGTTGGTTTTATCAATTTTCTGACAGAATTCAGAAATTTTTCTCTAATCAAATTTTCGGATAACCTGAACTTTCTGTTGATTTGAATTTTCGGGTTGTGTCAGGTTTCGGGGAGCTTTTCGATTTTCCGACTAGTTTTGAATACTTTACATCTCCGATTCGTTTCTGGTGTATTTTTTGCCAGTAGTTCTAATTTTCGGATACATTCAATTTTCTGCTACAACTTTTCTCTACTTGGCCTGGTGACTAGGAGACACGAGACACCAGGTCGAGGTAATATACCGTGTTGATCCAAGATGGCGGATAGAGTGATGGCGTTTAGGTACTTGCGAGAGCTTTTACTTAATATTATTCGGGAAATTAGAGGAGGAGGCCTTGACCCAAATACAGTGGATGCCTTGCACTTTAGGCTGGATTGGCTGCATGGTTTAATAGCTCGTCTTGTTCATTTGTATGGGATCGATGAACAAATTGTGAACCTAATTAAGGGTGGCACGGGATTGCCTTATTGCAAATCAGGATCAGGATATTTTTGGTGTTTCATCACCAGCTACTGCCTTTATTGGACAACGTGGACGTCCTCCAAGATATTCAATTCCCAGAGATCAGCTGGATTTTCTGATCGGCAGATGCTTTTCTGTCGTCGATATTGCAACTTTGCTAGGTGTAAGTGTTCGCGGGACTGTTGAAAGACGCTTGTTCGAATTTGGGTTGAGTGTGAGATTAACATACTCGAACGTACACAACGAAGAACTCGACCAGCTGATTCAAAACATCCTAACAGAGTTCCCTAAATGATATTTTAGAATAAATTAGATGTTAATGCTAGTAAGCAAATACTGGGCAGCGCCTGGGAGGACAGCGTGATTTCCCATCACGTGACTACCTTATTTGGCTCTTTCATTCATCCCGCCATGCGAGCCTTCTCGGTTTGACATTTCCAAAGCTCAACTCGTTCTGTGTTTTTCTGCTCAGCAATTTAATCCCTCCCTCCCCCCAGTTTTGCTTTCTGGTTCTTTTGTGTTTTATGTTATTTCTTCCTTATGAGCTTATTGTAACCTATTTGAAAGTTCTCGTAAATAAAATATGGGTGGGGAATTGCTGCCTGTGAAGCCCCGTTAGGGAGGGGGCATATTTTTACTTTGCTGGACTGGGTTAACTTGGCCCCAGGACATTATGCCAGCCACTGTGCCCACCTTGCAATACAGGCATGAGGCACCCCCTTGGCTAGTTGCTGAGGCCCCTCATCCGCTAGTCCATACCGGTGGTGGGTGTGATCCGCGCCTTGCCAGTACATTCCCTGGCCCCTCGTTTACGCCCAAGTTGTGTGTATTGTCTTTTACTGCGCACCAAAGTATATTTAACACCGGGTACAGGCGAATGACTGGATTTCTGAGGAGTAGAGGTTTCAGAATTCAACAGTGCAGAATAAGAGAAGCAATGCAGAGGGTCAATCCAGCTGGGGTCCTGCTACAGGCACTCGAGCTTAGGACAATACACAGACGACGGTACCAAGTATATGGACCACTTGCGTTGTGGTATATAAATGGTAATCATGAACTAATAAGGTATCATACCCTTATTAATTAATTAGTAATTCTAATGTCTATCGTTCTTGTTAATTACCAATATTTTATTAGGTTATTTCTATCAGGAGAATAAAAACCACCACTTATCCCTCTCTCAGTACATTTATTCACTCCTGCATTGTCTACTTAACCATATATCTATGGTAACTCAACTAGACCTTCTTGATAGTATGGGAGATGTTATTAAATTCTTGATTTGAAATTTGCTTTACAAAATATCTCACTTGGGAATTATGTTGTTATTTGCGAGGATTTAAGTTTGCTTTTTTGTTGATGTCTAAGCATTGAAAGGTATGTGTATACGTCATAAGACATCAATATGATAATTTATGGCTGAAAACACTGCTTCCAGTGTTGAGATTGGTGATAGATATTTCTAAAAACTCTTTGAAATCCGATCAGTGCTTAAATTCAGTTAAGAAGCACAGGTTAGATTTCAAAAAAAGTTTTTTTTAAAGTGATTATTTATGTTGTATGACTTCTTCAGGTGGAAGTTTGTAATACATGGACAACAGTCCGAACACAGACCTACAATCTTGGACAATATTGTTGAGAAATTAATAATAATAATTATTAATATTATTATATTAAGAAAATTCTGCTTTTGGACTAACTACGATCACAAGTATAAAAAACAAGCTCTCTTTTTGCCCCCCCCCCCCCCCCCCCCCACCCCCCCTGATCAATGTTACTACACGAAACAAAGCATGTCAAACCTGGGATTATCAACATTGATCAGGTGGGATGGGGGATGGCTGCTAGGGTGCGATATTGAAGGTGCTGTACGTAAAGGAACCTCTGTTTTTAATATTCTCAACCCTTTTTGTCCAAGATTGTAGCAAAGTTGCAATATCGACGACAGAAAAGCAACTGCCGATCAGAAAATCCAGCTGATCTCTGGGAATTGAATATCTTGGAGGACGTCCACGTTGTCCAATAAAGGCAGTAGCTGGTGATGAAACACCAAAAATATCCTGATCCTGATTTGCAATAAGGCAATCCCGTGCCACCCTTAATTAGGTTCACAATTTGTTCATCGATCCCATACAAATGAACAAGACGAGCTATTAAACCATGCAGCCAATCCAGCCTAAAGTGCAAGGCATCCACTGTATTTGGGTCAAGGCCTCCTCCTCTAATTTCCCGAATAATATTAAGTAAAAGCTCTCGCAAGTACCTAAACGCCATCACTCTATCCGCCATCTTGGATCAACACGGTATATTACCTCGACCTGGTGTCTCGTGTCTCCTAGTCACCAGGCCAAGTAGAGAAAAGTTGTAGCAGAAAATTGAATGTATCCGAAAATTAGAACTACTGGCAAAAAATACACCAGAAACGAATCGGAGATGTAAAGTATTCAAAACTAGTCGGAAAATCGAAAAGCTCCCCGAAACCTGACACAACCCGAAAATTCAAATCAACAGAAAGTTCAGGTTATCCGAAAATTTGATTAGAGAAAAATTTCTGAATTCTGTCAGAAAATTGATAAAACCAACATAAAATTCAAACAAACACAAATTCATTACAATGCAAAATGTAATAACACGTCAGAAAATCAAAAATTGAATTATGACGGTAATCACCCACCATAAACTACTCTGAACCGTTTGTCACATCACTGAACCAATGCACGGTAAGCTGGACCGTTTGCCGTTTCACTGCAAATCATGTCAAAGTTCACTGATCCATTCAAGACTTGACTTTGTCATTTTGAAAAGGATAATTACACCGGCGGTCTTTGGCACAGACCAATTCTGTGTTAACAGCAATGATTGCATAAGGTGACTGATCCATTTCATTAAACACTTAACCACTCGTGTTTTCACTGAATCAATTCACCAAGGGTATCTACACAGTTTCTGAATTGTCTAAACCATTTAATGTTTGTTTATTTCATTTCACTAAAGGTGACTTGTCCATTTGTGTTTTAAATACATCTTTTCAAATTCTGATAAAACGTTCTACAAAGGACAATTAAACCATTCCGATTTATTCTTAACCATTAACTAGGCTTGTATTTTTGGCGGTGACGGCTGCCCATAACGGTCCCCTAGAATTTTCAAAATTTGTTCGAGAACAGTTATGTTACAGAAAGATTCGCAACCTGGGGAAAATAATCCCTGTCGTCTTTGAAGAGATTAAGTTTCCACCTTTTTGCACACAAAAAGGTCATCTTCGGGTGTAGGCAAGAAGCTCGCTAAGAAGCTGCCCTGATGCTAAGAAATTAATGCTAACCGCAACGTATTGTGCAAGAGGCTCACAAAGGTGTTGAAACCATCTGCAAATTTGCATTATGTGGCACATACAAAGAGCCTCGCTCCGAGAGTGTTATATTTTCTCAACCCCTCGTTCTTTTTCAAGTGTCGGTCAGTATTCATCACTTACCCGAAATATATGTGTAGTGCCTTGCAAGTGATGTTGTATGATTCAGCTCTGCCGTCCGCTCCTCGTTGCTTCAGCCGTCTCCTTGTGCAAACGAACTGTTTGCACTCAACCAACAAACGACCAAAGAAGAAAACCAGTATGACCCATTCCAATATCCTGAACTTTATGGTTGACGGAACTACGCATAGGACACAATGTAAACCAAGGAGAACTATGTAGCTTAACGTGTCACGCACAAACTTCAAGTATGGAATTTTCAATTTTTTTAGATAACATTCTCCAATTGCGGTAGGTCCTGCAAATAGAATAATAAAGCGATAGCCAGTTCTGTCAAATTGTTCAGTGCTTCAAATTAACTCTACACCAGTGCTCTTCGTAAGTTTATCCACAGGGCGCCGTTTCTCGAACGTCCTTTAAACCTATTCGGGTACCACAACTCCCTCTTTATCTTAAACGACGAAGAGCTTTCAGGCCACCAAACTTCACAATCATTTAACGTTTTGTTTCTTTGAAAACATGTTAAAACCAGTTCTTCGAAACAAGTGTATCGTA
>OX421448.1:39171074-39176074 GCA_949126865.1 Montipora capitata | reverse complement strand
TTTCTGCTTGTCAACCACCAACTTTCAATACGGCCACGAACATTATCAGCAGATCCATGGGACAGCTATGGGTTCACCTGTTTTGGAAAAGATTTGTGGACGACGTGAGTACAACCACGAAATTTGATAGTACTCAGACGTTTCTCGAACATTTGAATTCAATTGAACCCTGCATTAAGTTCACGGTTGAACGCGAAAGCGAGGGAAAAATTGCCTTCCTTGACACTATGGTTCACCATCAGGAAGACGGAAGATTAACTACCACTGTTTACCGGAAACCTACTCACACTGATCGCTATTTGTCTTTTTCATCGCACCATCCTAGTATGCACAAGCGAGCTGCGGTTAAATCATTGATGGATCGGGCCGAAAGAATCCCCACAACAAAATCTGATCGAAGTAAGGAAAAGCAACGAGTAATATCGATAATACAGTCCAATGGATACCCCAAGCGCTTTATTTTGGATGCCAGCAAGCCTAAACCACCGTCGAAGGACACAATCAACGCTGCAGAATCCGGGCGGGGCTATAGCACAATTCCATACGTTAGCGGGACCTCTGAGCCAATAAAGAGAGTTTTGGAAAACCACGGCATCAAAGTGGCATTCAAACCCTATCAAACAATGAGCCAGATGTTTCCCAAACCGAAAGACCAAATAGGCAAAGAAGAAACTCGTGGTCCTGTTTACGACATTCCTTGCGCTGATTGCAGCAAGAGCTACGTCGGCGAAACGCAAAGAAAATTCTCAACAAGAAAAGGCGAGCACCAGAAGGCTGTCGCACGGAGACAATGCAAAAAATCAGCACTTGCAGACCACGTGACAAATACTAATCACGATATCGCATGGGATGAGGCCACAATTCTCAGGACTAATAGTAATTGGCACCAAAGGAAGATTTTGGAAGCTTGAGAGATTAATTGCGCGAAAGACCCGCTCAACCGAGATGACGGGGCATTACTCCCCAAGGAGTATTTGCACTTGACCCTCGCAAACAAGAAAAAATGACACTTATCTTGAATTTTTAATCAGCGTCTTGTTTATATCTGTGCTTTTGTGTGGTTTTTCTTTCACTTCCCCTGAAGAAGGTCCGTGATTGCGACCGAAACGTCGGGAACATTTTTTATTGTAAATATTATCTTTTAAACCACCAGTGTAACCTAGTTTGTATTTTTTCAAATATTTTTTCAAATAAATCAAAAACGTTATTCAAACATACATAAACTATCTATTATAATCACTATTAGAACGTAAGTAAGTCAGTAAAATTGTAAATTTGTTAAAATCGCTTTCGATACGCACGTGATAGGGGAGACTGTTCCAAAGTTTGGGTAGGCTCGTACACTATATTTCATTGGCTGTATAGTGTCGTACTTCCTATTGTTTTCTGTGCTAAATCCATTGTTATCTTCGTTCGTGCTATTGTTCTTTTGGCCAATCCTGAAGCCCGTTCAATGAAGTACGACACGACCCCAAACGTTTGGGTGCTGCACATATAAGCACGATCACCGGGGTTCTTCTTGGTTATAGCGTTCGATGCTTGCAGCATAAGACCCTTATTACTAGATCCTATAAGTTATATGATCCACTCTGATGCAATCTAACAAGCTCTTGTAAATAGATGGGACTGCGACCATTAATTACTTTAAAGGCGATAATGGTAAGTTTGAACTGTATTCCAAACTGAACAGGTAACCAGTGCAGTTCTCGCAAAACTGGTATGATATGACACGTCCTTGGGATATTACGAATGATTCTCGCCGCCGAATTTTGAAGACGCTGGAGCTTTGCTAGATCACTGGTTGGTAAACCATACAAAATGCTATTGCAATAGTCTATCCGTCCAATTATTAAAGCATGTACCAATGCTTGTGTTGCTTTCTCATTTAAGTATTTCCTAATACGTCGAACATTCGTTAGATGGTAGTAAGCAGCTTTACACCAATTGTTAACATTGATCTTTATATTGAAGTTATTATCTATCCATGTGCCAAGGTTCTTTACTGATTTTACTGGGGCAACCGTAGAGTCACCCACACAGAGGGAATCCACATCCAGCTTTGATAGCTGTTGTCTTGTTCCAATTACTTTGAAATTGGTGTTGGTGTCACTTAATTTGAGTTTATCATGGAGCATCTAGTTTCTTAGGTCACGAATACAAAGCTCCATTGCGTTAACAGCATCGTAAGCGCTAATTGCAGAGTCTGGTTTAAAAGCTAGATATAACTGCGTATCATCTGCATACGTGTGAATATCTGGTAAGTGACATTTAATAATATCAGATAATTTACTAGCATATAATGAATACAATAACGGTACCCAGCACGACCCTTGGGGAACATTCTGTGTTAATCGAAATTCCTTAGAAACTTTACCATGAAATGAAACACGTTGGATAGGTACGACTTGAACCAACGTAACGCTGTATTCCTTATCCCAAAACTGCTGCTCAGTCGCGATAAGAAGACCGGGTGCGCAAGTGGTGGTCAAGTAGCACCAGCAATACCACATGTTGGCGATCCATGGCAAGAAGAATGTCACTAGGTATTTTAAGGAGAGCAGCTTCAGTATATGGCCGTTTCTGTAGACTGACTGCAGCTTTGGGTAGAGGTCATGGGTGGTCAGATGGATGTCGACCTGGTCGAATACTGCACGCTCCGTCAGTTTTGAGACGTACTGTAAATTACTGACTGGTCGAAGGTTGCTAAAGTCATTTACTCCGGCTTTCTTTTGCCGTGGATCAACAATTGTCTCTTTCCATAGCTTCGGAATGTGTCCTACGAGTAACGATGAGTTTATCATTTGAGTGATAACTGGTAGGAGTTGATCGAGAGATGCCAAAACAAGCTTTGTTGATATTGGATCAAGACAGCACGATTTTTTAGAGGATTTCTGAGTAAGTGTCAGCACATCACTCTTGGAAACCGGCTGAAACTCCGAAAACAAATGTGCTTCATCCACAGAAAGACCATCAGGTGTGGACAGATTTCAGCCCTCACAGCAGCATCATCTTCCCTTTAACCAGGTCTCTGTAAGCGCGAATAAACCGTCCTTGCAATCACAAACATAATCATACACGTCAGCAGTCTTGTTCCTCACTGAGCGAGGATTTAGAAATCTAGAGAATAGCAACAAAGATTGTGCTCGATTTCTATTCAACACAGATACATCCTTGGAGCAAATAATTCTAATTAGGTTGATAGTGGTACGTGAGCAAGCATTACATAGAGCAAAACGGAGATGCTTCGAAGGGAAACTTGATTGGTGAGATGTTAAAGGCTTTAAAACAGAAGTGTTAAGTCCAACCGTAGAGGTCAATCGGAGTGACTAACACTTCATGCAGAAGTGACATCTTGTTGCTTTAATTTCAGAGGTTTCAAAATCTTGATCTTTTTCTTCAAAAAACCGTAGGGGATTAATTTCACTCGTATTTTCAAAGTTTCCACATTGCCCTCAGATATTTTTGTGAAAACGTTGAAAATACGCGTGAAATGGGTACACTTTCATATACCGGACTAAAATGGTCGAGGACACAAAAACCATCGTTATTCCGATTACGCCTTGCTAATTACGTATTGTTACGTTCGCTTGGTTCTTTTGTTTTATGGACATTAATTATTTTGGATCCGGTATGTGAAAGATCAGCCCGTGAAAATAGTCCTTAATTGCCCTCGGGCCCATGCGATTACATATACTTTTCAAGTTTTGATGGCCAAAGAACAAGAGTCTGTATCATTACATCTGATTTGGCGGCGCAATCTGCGGGCAAACAAAAAAGCGAAAGTTCCTTTATCGAACCCTTCCGACCACTTCCCAAGAATTTGCGTCTCACATTTTATCAAGGTCCGAAGTTTTACAATTCTCTTAATTCCGATATTGTTTCTGCCAACTCTCTTTCTTACGAAATTAATGTTTCAGTTCAAGATTTTAAGAGTAATAGATCTGTCTACTTTTTGGCCTTTTATCCCATGTCATATCTTCCACTTTCCGACGCTCTAATTATCTCAGTCGTTCGTTTGTTAGAATACTGGTCCATGCTAGGTCGTGTTACTGAAGAGATCTAACCAGTTATAAGCTTTTCAGCTTCTTTTAGACCTTCCTGCCTTTCTGCCTTTCCTTCCTTTTTTTCCTCTTTGTTAATCATCAACATGCGAGAAGATAGCGACCATGAATTTCAGCTCCTTAGCTTCAGTACTATTGAAGACACCAAAAAAACTCGTGAGGAGGCACGGTGATGGTGATTGAACAGTCAGATGATGGATAGTGATTATCAGAGAGTGCTCTAACTAGCTACGTCTCATTGACTACTGAGAACCTAAAGTTACTTCAAATTCCTAGAATCAGTGTAATCCACAGATAGGTAAATAATCTCTTACTGGCACTGGAATGTATTGTTTTCCAGGGGCGATAGAGCTGGTAAGGATATCCTCGGGATACTCACCAACCATAACTATAAAACTAACCATTCTAAATCAGTTTTTAGAACTAAATAGGGCTCAATGCTAATAAGGAAAACGAGAGTTTAGACCTAATTAGTGAAATGGGTGCTTAGCCTCAACAGAGACCTTAAGATACACGTATACTGGTACCCGGGTACGGGTAGTGTACCCGTACAAATCAAACGTAGTGCTTGCGTCCTCAGTCCGTGATCTTGGTGTAACACTAGACTGCCATCTTAACATGAATGATAGATAGATAGATAGATAGATAGATAGATAGATAGTTTATTAAAAACTGCATCGCAGCCAAAGGCTGAATTACGCAATTATTTACAAATGCTTTACAATACTTAAAAAATTACAAATGAATCCTAGATAATAAGTCAAAAACTGATTATTAAGACAATATTAAAAATTCCATATAAAGTATTTACGTTAAAATATGTTAACTTATAAAGTATGTATATATATGGGATAAAACTACAGCCTGGACTGTTTGGACATCGCATATATAAAAGTGTTTCTTGTTCTGTTCGTACAAAGCTTTGGCATATTAAAATGG
>OX421448.1:39118574-39168574 GCA_949126865.1 Montipora capitata | reverse complement strand
CTGTAATAAACGCCAGGTTGGTGTTATGGCGAAGAATAAACTCGCTGACTTCGTCCATTTTAGGAGCCAGAGACATGACATTTGCCAACATTGAATGCCAACATTGAATGCACATGTCAACCAACTCTGCAAATCTGCATCTTTCTCTCTGAGAAGTGTTGGGCAAGTTAGACGATATCTTGACAAGGCAACCACGGAAAAAGTCACCCATGCCCTGATTACATCAAAACTCGACCAGTGTAACAGCTTGTTATACGGGCTTCCAGATAAAGAAATCTCTAAGATTCAGCGAATTCTAACTCCGCAGCAAGATTGGTTACACCAACCAAGAGGCAAGAACATATCACACCAGTATTGAGGAAACGTCACCGGCTTCCAATCAAGAAGAGAATAATTTACAAGATACTCTTACTGACGTACAAATCGCTGAAAGGGCTTGCTCCATACTACTTATTAGACCTGTATGTGCCAACTAGAACTTTAAGATCTGGATCAAAACATCTCCTCCGTGTCCCTAGAATCAGAACAAACTACTATGGTGGACGTGCTTTCTCTTCGTGTGTACCTAAGCACTGGAACCAACTACCCTCCTACATCAAACAGGCAGCTTCTGTAGAAATTTTCAAGAAAGAAATTAAGACATTTCTTTTTGACAATGATATCGACTTTCTGAATTGACCATGTATATATATATATATATATATTTTTTATATATATCCAGAAATTTATTATTTTTTCTGATATTTTTAAAAACAAATTGCTATCATATTTTTAACATTTTTCTTTATTGTTAAGTCCATTGAGACATGTTTTGGAATGGGCTATATAAGTACTAAATTTATTATTATTATTATTATTATTATTATTATTATTATTATTATTATTATTATTATCATTATCATTATCATTATTAAAATGTTCATGCACGTAGCCATTTTGATTAAGACACCCGTAGAATTAACGAACAGGGATTGGAAACGATTGTTTGCAAAGATGGCGACCGTGGCGGCAAGGTTTGCTCCTTTTCCTCAGAAATTAGTTTACTGAATTGTTTAATAAAGTCTATCAAATATATCCAAAATCCTTCCTTCATAAAAACTTATTCGTTTATCCACCATGTCTTCTTTGTAGCTACTCGTTATTCTTCTACGGGCAAACTGGTGTCTATCCCGGAAAAACGGCTGCGTCTACCGGGTAAGATCGATGACGTCATCGCAAAAAGAAAAAAAAATGGCGCTATCCGTTACCCGTACACCGATTTTGGGGTATCTTAAGGTCTCTAATCTGTAAAATGAGAGTTTGTCCTAGGGACTCGTGGCGGGTACATCCATGAAATCTTTCCCCTGGGGTTGATTTGTGTATACTTTTCCTTCGTTGAATAGCGCTAAAAAAGGGGAATGACCACCAACGAACAATTTTTTCTCATACCTTTTTCTGCTGGAAATCAACAGCGTCGTGAAAAATGTCATCTAGGACATATTCTCCAAATTGTTGACGTTCTTCCTTTTTTGCACCTGGTCTCAAGGGATCGAGGAAACAAAAAACAAACTCTTCAACAGAGTTTGCCAAATGATGAAATCTTTCGCTATCAGGTCCCTTCCTTTTCGCCTTTTCACGCAGCTTGAAACATACCTGAAGGGTAAGCAAGTTACAATGACCATTGAACGAGATCATTCAATACCTCAGGTAAATAGAGTTTTTTTTACGGAGATCACGCTCAAGTCAGTTTAGACATCTTGTAACGACATCGACCCACATATAAACTGCTTGAGAGACAAAGAATCTCTATAAACAGACACCATGTCACTTAGACTACACATTGTAGATTCTTCTAAGATTTTACTTAAAAGTAAAATTGGGTATCAATTTTAGCCGAGTTAACCTTTAGTCCAGTCAATCTACCGTTGGACCCACGACTAACTGCAACAGAAGGTTTCTCACCATGATGTGCCTTAGAAAACTGTCTTAAACAACATACTAAAAGTCCTAGAAATCCTAGTGGGGAAAGGCCTCAGCATCGACTTGATATAAACTCAATCTCCCCCTGCAACATGAAAACGAGGCTCAAACAGGAAGTGACCTCATTTCTCAAAGTAAATACCCGATATCTGTAAAATCTTAACGGATTAGTGATTTAAGCTCTAGATTCAAGCCACTTATCATCTGGTAGGAAGCGTAATTTCAGTCACGACTTACGGCGTAACAAAGATTTTCCACGATCAATAACTGGACTTTTTTTCAAATGTTTTACATTTCTATGTACAGTTCTTGGTAATAAGAATTTCTCGAGTCTAAAAGAATAAACAGGATCGAAATGTGCTTCTACTCATCATCACTGTTACAGGATTCAACAGAGGAATAAGCGCACCCTGACTCTTTGCAGTGGCCACAGACCGGGGAGCAATCCAAACCATGCTTTGGACACGAGCATCTTCGCGTGTTGCATCCACCTTTACAACACCTGCAAGAGTCTCTCTGCTACAGGATGCAGATCCGTCATTACTGAAATTATCTGGCCGTCTTGTAGCCCCCATCCCCACGTGATGTTGTGTTGCATCCTAGTAAAGTGTGGATGAAGAGGATGTTTTGACAGACCTCAGGTCCCAGCTGCAGTTTTGCATTCTTGATATTCCAGACACGCCGCCTCATAGTATTGCTCTTGGGCTCTGGGATGAGGAACAGAAATCTTGGCAATCAGGATCCGCGTGAAAGAGGAGAAGGACCAATAAGGCGGTATGATCTCCGATAAGAATGGTCGCTCTTGTCCTAGCGGATTAGACTGCTGCCTTCTCAATAAGCAGGTCAGCATCACCATTTGCATGTCGCGTCTCACAACGATGCTCGCGCAGACAACTGCTTAGCATGTCAATGAACCGTCTCATTCGGCACGCTTTCAACTCTGGTCTGGGAAGAAAGCTCTAGTCAGATGGCATTGGCCAAAGACGGCTTGTTGGGTTGTAGAAGCATCAAGGAAGAATCAAATAGAAAAGCTGGGTAACTACGAAGTTCGTAATGAAAGAACGCTGGGAGATCGTCGCATCGGTTAGATGCCAAAATGAAGCGCTGAAATAGTAGCTGCGGGCCAACTTGCACATGTTCATTGTTAATCTTGATGGCAGATTTCGTAGCTAGAGTAACGGCCTGGTTACTTTGTTTGAACGCGCACTCTAGTGCGGGACTCCCCAGTCACAGAGGAAAGCACCTTTTCCCCTACTTTCTTGGCCTTGTCCACACTAAAAGAACAATCGCCATGAACACCATTCATGATATTTCGCAGGTGTGTTGCATTGTACGACTGATTTTGGCAGAAGCGGGCATCGCCAATAGCCATGTCAGCTGTCATACCTCGGCCTCTGGTCAAACCACCGCTGGTTTTGAAACTCCACATTAGCACCTGTTCGATGACGAGGTCCGTTGTAAGGCCTGCCCAGTATAAATCACTCCTTCTCACGACGTGCAGTCCAGACACAAAGTTAAGATACACTTCTAGTGTATTAGTCGATCACAAGAAAATGTGGCTACGGAAAATGAAAACAGCACACTTTAGCTTAACGAGAAAGGTTTTACTGTTTTCATTCAATATTCACACACACTGAAACTTGCAAGAGGAAATCATCGTTTGCATAATATACGTGGGAAAAGCACACTGGAATAACCACGTCGTTGCTACACACAAATAATGAAAAATCACCAAGACAGCAAGATTTCCTTACCTTCATAGAGGCAACTCAGAACTGGAAATTGATGGATTGTATTTGGTCGATAGAACTCAGCTATAAGTGTAGAGAATGACAAAGATAATACCGCCGACAACCTGTGACTAATGGCAGACGTCTCGAACATCCAATTAAATTATTTCTATATGGTCTATAAAACCAACTTTCCCTTGTAAATTAACTTCCAATACTTATTGCAGAGTATATTGCTCTTAGAAAATAGTACATAATAGAATAACCTGCGATCAGGCCCATTTTTAGCTTCGCCCATATGTTCTCTTATGTCGTCGCTGGCTAAAATTGGGCCTGACCAAAAGTCTCTCAAGAATTCCGGACGGTCGGCCAAACTCGTGATCTGATTGGCTGTTGAAACGCCGGAAGTGAAAATGCCATCGTGATTGCGCGGAGCTCTCGCGAAGTCCTCGAGACTAATCCGCCATAAGTGTACGAAAAATTTTGCTCCCTCTTGTTCTTACAATGCCGTGGACGGTGCAACTTGATTTTATTTGTATAAATGGAGATATGCCATTTGAAACATCTCATAACTTGTCCAGAATCGGGTTTGAATCTCTGGAACGAGTGAAATTAGCGATTCCGTTGTCGAGCTCTGTGGCCATGGGGTTGAAAGTACTTTGGCACAAACTTCCCTGATGTTTTGAAAGCTAAATAGCTGGTTCTTTCAAATGGCAATGAACGCCGATGCATATTGGTTTCCTGGATGAGACAGGGGACATATATATCGACAGGAGGAGATGCTGATAAAATCGCAAGTTACACGAGTGCATGTTTTGAATATCTGTGTATCAAACGGCTTTATTTATTTATTGTACATGACACGGTTTGTTTGTACACTTCATAATATTTCCAGTTGATTTAACTTAAAACTCGCACTCCAGAAACTAAAATGGCATGTTTTCAGAGAGATCAATTGTACAACAATAAAAGAAACTTTGCGAGTCCATCTTACTGTTCGTACTCAATCAAAACATTAACAGCCAAACTTATCATGATTTTACTGCGCGCAATTCTAGAAATACACTGCAACTGAAGATATTACCCGAAAACATCACCAAAGAAACCTTCATGGGCAAACAAGTGAAAGGAATAACGTATTTCCAAACCGTCCAACGACAAAATGCTAGGTTATCTCAATTACAAATTAAGATGTCAAGCTTAAAAGATTGCATATTCACCGGCCTTTGCCGCAATATAGTCGTCGAAAACATTCCCCATGCTTTAAATGTGTTTTTCTCAAATTAAAGCCAACTGTAACTTCCGAATTCGTTTATAATATTCCTCTCACGGTAATTAACTCTGGTCAAAACAAAATAGCGTGAATCTGCCGTCCACGCGTGTATTGGTGTAATGGAAGTAAATTTGATTGGCCGATGAAGGACATGTCAATCAATCAAAAAACGTGGGCGGAAGGAATTTCGAAGAGGAATTTGGTCAGGCTCTATTTTTCGTTTCGCCAACTCCACGTACCACGCGAAACTAAAATAGAGCCTGATCGCAGGTTAATAATAGAATGAATAAAGGTACACTTGACAATTATTTTAATATCATAATCGCATAGTTTTACACGCTCATCGAAGGCAAACAACAGTCAATAATTCCACGATTCCAAATTACTTTACAATTTTTCAATCACTTGCAGTTATTTTGCGTGATCCACAGAAATTTCCCTGCTAAACCCTTGCGAAAATTGAAGCAGATCCAAATGTTCTTCGTGCAGCCTCGTTTCCATGCCGCTAAATTTTGCCCCCCAACTCGACATAATCAGTCCTGATTTTTAGCATATTCCCCTATTAGGACTTTTTAGGACTTTTGATACGTTACAGAGGGATATATTCTGGAGCTAAAACCGTTGAGAAACCTTCTGTTGCAATTAGTGATAGGTTGACCCCTATTTTTTCGTAGATTAACTGGACTACTTGGTTCAATTCGACCCATTTCAAAACATGAAAAACCCGTTTGTACAGGGCTAAGTGGAAATAAAGAAAAGTCAAAACTTGTTTGACTATATAAAAACAAGTTTAAGTCTTCGTAGTCACAAAGCGCAGTGTATTTTATATTTCCTGTATTCCACGGGAAATGCTAGTAGTATGAGAACTTATACCGCGATTTAAACTCGGAGACAATGAGATTTCTTTGCGCCATCAAGGCGATTATTGAGATGCTGAAGTTTGCATATATGAAAGCCATATATTTGAACTGCGATTAATCAAGTCAAGAGCAGATTAAAGCCTTTCAGTTTCACCTTGGCTACTCGGTTATTTCTCATTATTTATTCACTCGTTAATTTAGTTTTTCGTGCACGAGGCTTGTGAGTCTAATTAGCACACAAAGAAAGGAATATTTTTTTGGCCGCCATGCATTTAAGCCGCGGCTACACGAGCGATTTTTGTCTCGCGCCGGTGATGCGATATTTTTAAGATTTTGTCGCGTCGCCTGGGTGGCTACCGGCTTGTGACAAATTTTGGCGACAAATTGAAGGCCGCGTGAATCGCATACTTCAAGAGACCTGTGCACTATAAACAGACATTTCATTGGTTAAATACTTTTTAGTCTTGTCGCAAGCGCGGGCAAAAAGTTGCAGGGTGGCTACACGGGCAACTATCTATGCGATTTTGTCGCGAAAGTTTCAACTCGGGCGACCTCTTTCTTGCGATTTTTTCACCTGTCGCGTCGCCAGTTCAAGGGTGGCCACACGTGTGATTTTCATCTCGCGCTGGCGCTGCATCACCAGCGGGAGCAAAAAATCGCTCGTATAGCCGCGACTTTATGCATTCGGTCCACAGAGGTACTGTCCAAAGGTCAATTAAAGAGCTCCATGAAAAATGCTAGTAATAATAATAATAATAATAATAATAATAATAATAATAATAATAATAATAATAATAGTATTAATAATAATAATAATAATAAGAAGAAGAAGAAGAAGAAGAAAACAACTTTATTTATTTCACTTACTTACATTAAAGAAATAGAAATGATTGATAATAAAAAAATTCAAAATTCTATAAAATTACGAATTCCATGATGCAGAGATATTAAAATCATACAATCGAATTATACTAATGACGGCTAAACCAGTTTCCATAAAACGCCCCGAGTATAAAAGCATATAGACCGTGTATCTCAAATATCCGCACTAGCTACATTTATTTTACAGTCTAATGATTGCTCTATCTTGCTACGAAACGGCGTTCGCGAACCTCTAACGCATGCATGTACCGATCTTAAGAGTTCAAACGAAATCTGTGTCCTGAGCCAAGTGATTACAATATGATAAGGCTCGGTATCTTTCAGAGCTATCTTGTCTGCGAGATGCTTTAAGAACCGCTGACACTCATTTCCCATTCCGCCATTGGTTCCAAACACTAAAGGCGTAAACGAACCCATTTCTACATCAACACCCGCTGCTGGTACTTGCGCTTCTTCTCTTCTTCTTGCTCCTTGAACACTTCCGATGTTGGCTTGCTCTGGTAACACTTGGAGTTGACGTGCGTAACTCTAACATCAAAAAATGCCGTAACTCCTCTTGCCCAGAACCCTCCCGCTTTGATGTCCAACCTTGCCTCAGAACTTGTAACAGCGCTCCTCAAATGAAATCGCTCGTTGTCCAGGGGTTGAAGGCGTGGTTCGATTTCGACATTATTGCAGATCTTGTCGATGAATGTCGTTAACAAGTTCCGTACACCATCATGTCTCTGCTCTACAAACCCCCCCTTTTTACAAGAGAGGGCGTGGCCAACGGTGAATTTATCCCCACATATGCAATGACTTGGTAGATCGACTAAGGGCAGGTCATAACGCAAGCGTAGCGAGTCTCTGAACTCTTGCTTGTTCAGGGCTAAACCCTGGTCTGCGAGGGGCATCGCATTCAGCCAAGAACTTACGCCCTTGTCTCTCGATTGATTGACCAGTCGCAGCAGGTCTGGGGAATCGATGTTATCCATTTTCTCTTTGGCACTTGCTCTCTTAAGTGATTGTTGATGTCTCTTTAGCTCCTCCATAGATTTTTCTCCTGGCACCATGATGGAACTCTGTGATGTAATAGAATCTACGTGCGCGATGGTTAATAGTCTCGAGGCAGCAAACTGCTGCGGTGCCTCGGATCTCAGATCAGGAATGCCTAGACCCCCTAGACCCGTTGCTAAGGTAGCAAGTCTGCGCACCTCGTTAGGGAGAGGCTCTGATTGACCGAACAAAGTTGGAAGTAGTAAATCCTCAATCACCTCCTGGACTGGGTCGACATAATCTTCGAACGATCCTATCGTACGCAAGAAGTAGGTGAACTTCGACTTGTAGCCTTTTGTGAAAGCAATGTACGCCGCATGAGGCTGGCTCTTCGCTATTTCAGAGAGACGTTCGATTTCCTCTTTCCATGCACAAACCTTCTCCTCACAATACTGATCTTTGTATTCTTGCGACGCAATAACTGCTCCCAGATGGCGCTGACCTTCAGTCGTTATGTTGACTTCCTCTCCAAACACCCTCTTTGCTTCCTTTGCAAGTTCCCCAGACTTCACAATAAGCCAGCTCTTTGACCCATTCACAAAGTATCCAAACTTTTGTCCTTCCTTACTCAAATGCTTGTGCCAGTTATACAACTGCACAATACTCCCTCCTCCAGCTGAGTCGTCTGCAAGCCACACCTGTTTAACCAGTGGGCAGTGGTCCCTCAATTTCTGAATCATTATAGATGTATTAAGTGCGTACCATGGCATCGCTAGCGGATCTCCTTGTGTGGTGCCTTCTCGAGAAAGTATTTCACCTCCCCCGCAGATAAACAGTCTAGATGGGCTTCTATACGTGTTAATAACATAGAGCGCCATTTCTTTGCACATGATCTGGATATTGTGTAAAGCCACTGACCTATTCATTTGGTTAAAAGCGTTACTAGCATCAATTAACAATATTCCATCTGTTCCTTCTTCAACAAACACTTGACTCATTGCGTGGATCGCAGCCTCCGCTCCTGCGTTATGACCAGCGCAGACTTGTAGGGGACCTGCCGCTTCTTTTATTTCCTCCTTCAAGAAACCGCTGACCATTTTCCCCACTATTCTCCTTAGTACTTCTCCAACACCAATTGGTCTGATTCCCGGGTTCTTATCGAGCGGGATAAGCCTGCAGGACGTAAACGCTTCAAGTAAGGATGGGTGGTACAATTTCCTTAGCAGATTTCTTGTGAAAACGGCTAACTCTTCTCTCAGACCCTCGGTCTTAAAGTTCTTAGAGCACAGGATTATTATAATAATAATTATTATAATACTATTAATTATATATTATTAATATATATATATATATATTATTAATATATAATATATATTATTAATATATATATATATATATTAATATATATAAATGAATGAATAATTAGGATACGATCATACTTTTGCCTCTGGTTTCCATACAGATCTGTTTCGTACAGGACGTTTAGTTTGTCCTGCACTCATCAGTGTGTAACCAAGAGTGATTTTATTCGTTGAAGATTACCGCTTTTGAGTCATACATGGCCGTTCGTGTTGCACGCTCCTATTTACTTACTTACTCATTGTGTCTACATTTACTAATCAACTCGTTGCGCTTATTCAGTGTTGCTGTCTGCGGCTGGCATATGATGTAATATTTTTCAGCTATGCATAAATTACAACGTTTTGTCGCGTTTGTATAGTGCGAGGCGTGACAAAGAATTTTCCACGAAATCGTATAATCGGTGTTGCTGTCCTTTAATTGCCAAATGTATTTGCTCAGTTCAGTTGAGTCGCTCTTGCTTTAAACGATGCTTTATGGTTTGCGTACCTTGCTTTGAAATCAGTTGCTGTGAGTCCTACGTACTTTTCTTCCTTTTCGCTGGTCTTTACCGTTGCCTGGTACACGATGTCTCTTGAGAGGCATTTTCCTTGTAATGGGCACGTGGTACTCCTCGGACAATTGCATTCCTTCTGGACACTATCTTTGCTGCCTTTTGCCAGTTTTCTTTTGTCATTTCCTTCGATGATTGTTCTTACGTTTGGCATACAACTGTAGAATAGTTTTATTGTGTTCTTGTTAAAGATCTTGTGTAATTTTTTGCTTTCCGGAAAGCATTTACGGATAATGTTCAGGAACTCTCTCCCCACATTGGTTTTCACGTTTTCGTTGTAGGGTGGGTTGAACCAGGTGACGTTACGCTTCCTTTGTCGTTTCCCTGTCTTTGGTGCCGTTGGTCTAACATAATTGAGTTTGTAAAAAATATCCACTGTCGCTCAGCGCCTTTTGATATACGGGGGCTGCTTCATTGAAGACTTCCTCGCTCGAAGAAATTTCTGACAGTCGCTTGTTGATTCCTTCAGGAATGTTCTTTAAGATGATTGGGGGGTGATTGGATTTGATGTTGACGTACTGTAACACGTTGTTTGGTTTCATGTATGGTATATGCTTTTTCGTGTTTAGGTCTAGGGTGACGCCAAGGAAATTGACCACTTTCCTGTTGGCTTCGATCGTGATTCGTAGGTCGTTCTCCTGGAATGTTTTGCAAATGTCCTTCTTCATATTTTCAATTTGCCTTGGTGTGCCTTTGACTATGCCCAATCCATCGTCTCTGTATAAGCCAAAGGATGACCCATGTTTTGCTTGTAATAGCGAAAGCATGTAACATACCACTAATTCACATGATTCCGCCCCATCGAAGCTCCCCATCGTTTCATCGAAACCGTTGTTATTACCTTTCTTCCTCCAGGGCTCTTTTCCTTTGAATACTACTGTGCGCTTTGCGTGGATGATGATATCTTTCACTGCTTTGCGAAGTCAATAGCTTTTAATAGTAGCTTTTCTGTTATGGATGGATAAAATATATATATATGAGGCCCAGAAGGCCGAAACACAGGGGCACCCAACGAAAATATAGTTCAAAACCACTTAAACATAGCATTGTTAAACGTATTTTGGTATTTAAAGGGTAGATATAGGCATATTTTTATCCCCTAATTTTTTTTTATCTGTTCGGATTTCCCAGCTGAAAGTCTAGTGATCCGAAAATTATAGGGATCAAAATTTACCTTTTTGAAAATTTCAGCCAGAAAAAAGGCTCCCGAAGATTCTAGGTGACCTTTTAAGGATAAAAATCCGTTAAAAATGGGCAATTATAGCATTTTTTAGATGTTCGAAAATCCTAGGACAGGCAGGCAAGCAAGAAATTTTAGAACAAATGTTCCGAAAATTCTAGATCTCAAATTGCCTTCCGAACAGATATTTTCCGAAATTTGACGTTGGGTGCCCCTGGAAACAGTACTGTTTGCAGTTAGATATAGCTCTTTGGCATTACAAAGCTTTTGCTTTCATGTCCAAATTGAGCACTCTACTGGGATGAGTCATTGCCACTAGCAATTGCGCTTGCTCACTAGCTCGCTAGTTTGAGCACTCTGGCATGGCTTAGATGTACCACATGTGTGGGACATTTGGGGTGGCTTTATAAGCTTAACCTCCATCTCAGACATTAGCACTGCACTGATGAGGCCCAGAAGGCTGAAACAGTACTGTCTGCAGTTAGTTATATATTATATGTATATATATCAATATATATATATATATATATATATTAATAATATATATTATCTATATATAATATATATATATAATATTATTAATATAATAATAATAATAATAATAAATAAAATAATAATAATAATAATAATAACAACAGAGAGCTTGCATTTGAACTTAGAGAGCGAAGACCTGGTTTCAAAGTCAGAGTTGTGCCTCTAATTTGATCAGTGCACTCGGTGGAGGTATACACCTGTACATGTAAAAGAGACAATAAAGGAACTGGAAAATATTTTTGAAACAAACAACTGCCGAGATGCAGAAGACAATTTTTATATAATGGACAGTGAGACAATAATGCGAAAAGTGTTATCAGGACTTGTCCAGAGTGACATCGAGTAAAATTCATGAGGAAAGCGAAGTTGTGAAAGGGGCCAACAAAATTCTTGGTGGTCCCTCAATTAGGCTATAATGTTTGAATTTGAAATATAGCTATATTCTTTACATCATAATAAAAAAAAAATAAATAAATAAATAAAAAATAAAAAAAATAATAATAATAATAATAATAATAATAATAATAATTATTATAATAATTATAATAATAATTTACTGCAAATCAGTCCATCCAAGTTTCAGAGCTATTTAAGAGCATGCCATTCTCAATGTGTACTTTTGTTACTTTTTTTTTTGGGAATGTGACATTATTCATCGCATCTTTTTAGATAATTAAACCGGCTTTATTTTATTAGTGAAATTGTTGTTGCGACTCCACATTCAATCAACATATATAGTTTCAAGCATAAATTGTCATCTTCCATCTCAAGGAAAATGTCAAACCGTCAGATTACATGTGCTAATTTGAAAAAAAAAAATGGTGAAAATTCACCTCTGGCCTTAAACAAAAGTGGTGTACGTAAAATCAAATTTTAGGAAGCCATTTTGCTATTCCAAGCAAAACTGGTGTTTTGGATCACATCTGTCATCTTGACCAAAACTAATTAAATATTTTGTTCACATTTGCTACTTTAAACAAAAATGATATTGTTATTAGATTTAATTGCTACACTGACCAAAAACAAATTTTGATCACTTTTAATGCTACCTGAGCAAACAAACAAACAAACAAACAAACATGTTTGTAAACAAACATGGAAACCTGGTTATTTGACTGCATTTGGTACACAGAGCAATTATGTTAAACATGTTTACTACCCCTCCAAATGTCAAGGAAAATACCATGTTATCTCTACTTTTACTCACAACAGCACAGTTAAGACAAGTGGCATTTATGAGCATTACCTCCAGTAGAAAAACTGTTGCAAGTGTGATCTTTCCTTTTCAGCAAATTTAAGCAATCATGCACAAAAGATAGCACTTGCTCCACATTCGCTACAATTGAAAATCCGTTTTTTCATACAGTGATGATGCATGGCCCCCAAAACAAGCTGTAATAACACTACAGATAAAACCGGCAGCTTTTCCTCAAATTTCAGTTGCAGATTTAGATCTTGTCCACTATGTTTGGTGCCTGATTACAATGCACCTTCCAAGATCTTACAACAACTTTTTCTTTTTCTAGCCAGACTGCAAGGTTTTGCACAGCGCATTTCATACGCTTCTCGCGGCATTTTGGTAAAAACACATAGAATAAAGGGCATGCAGCACGAAAACAAGCACGATGACTTCATCTTTTTAATGCAATACTTCAATGTACTGCATATAAAGATCAATTGTACCAAGTTTGACCAAAATCTGGATAGTACGTATAATATTTTAATTTTTATCCCTACCTCCATTGCTACACGCAAAGAACTGGAGCTACATCTCTGGAAGTTTCTTGGGGTAATGATTTTCTCGATCTCGTCAAATTTTTCTTCCTTTATGGTATTCATCATTGTTGCCCCTGTTTTTAACACAAGCCTCATGGTCAAAAGATCTGCCAATCAGTTCCCACCTAAGCCTGCCACAGCAAGCTCTCTTGCGGGGTGCGGGTGGCAAAAGAGCTTGCTCGCAGGCAATTAATTCCCGCCTAATAATAATAATAATAATAATAATAATAATAATAATAATAATAATAATAATAACAATAATTGTCGTACCGAATACAGCAACAACGCAGCTCAACAAGGTCGAAACGAAAGCATACTATGGTGCCTCTGGCTGTTGCTATACAGTCCATGTGTGATCTTGGAGAACAGCTTACAGCCAGCTGGATCAGCTGAATGCTGGTTTTTGCTGAGGGAGGAAAACTGGAGAACCCAGAGAAAAACCCTTGAAGCAGAGTAGAGAACCACCACAAACTCAACCCCGGGTCCAAATATCAAACCTGGGTCACATTGGTGGGAGGTGCTCGTGCTCTCACCACTGCACCAACCCCATTAATGATCCCCAATGATGAGTATTCCAGTGGTAGTTTACATTAAAAAAAAATTTGTTCCTATATATAAGTCTTCAGATTATGGTAATTAATTGACAAGGTTCGGACTTGCCTTTTAGAAATACAATAATTATAGGAAACTCTGTTGCCGGGATCGGCTTGTCATTTCCACTTTTCTGTAAAATTTACTCAGAGAACCACTGCCAAAATATTTAATCAATTGGAAAAGCATATGAAAATAGTATGCTTCGTTTGTTTGGAAATCCACTTGCAAGATGGAGATTTGTGGAATGTTTCTCACTTTAGATAAGATTTCCACCATTTACTTGCATTTACTTAACTTTTAACTAAAATATACTCAGTGATCAAACATGCAAACCCTCAGTTATTTGCTGCCTACAACTCATTTTGAGGTTAAAAAGAAGCTTTGAATCCAAGGATCGACGCATCCACATGAGAAATTTTCATCTAGGGCATCTTTGAGGCAATTGATAGTTCTCAAGTGAATGAGGAATTTTCCAGAAGTTTATAAGCCAGATACACGAGTGGGTAGTGTAACTTCTACATCTACATTTATACCTTAGCAGGAACTATATATATGTAGAGTTATATCACGCTAACTTAAAATAAAACAAATAAATATAAATAAAATAAGTTCTTTAACCCTAACAAGTGTCTTATACATGTACAAGGCACTTTCAAATGGTATCTTGCTTGCAGAAACAGAAATTTCTCTTGATCAAATTTAAAGTCTTAGCTACTTTTGACAACAGTTAATGAAGATGATTGTTCCGCCTCAAATTTGAATCCAGTGTGACCCTTAAGTAGGAGTGCATTTCAACATAGGTTAGGATGGTATTACAAAAGTATATATTCTAGTTGGTGGATTTTTCTGCTTGGATATGCATGTAATAAAACATTTAGCTGGGTTGAACTCCATGTGCCAAGTGTGTTGCCATACTTCTAATTTCTTTAGATCAGACAGTAATTAATTGTCCATGTCTGCAGCAGCATTGACAGTAACATGTAAAAGACAGTCATCAGCAAATAATCTAGTTGCACAGTTAAGATCAGATGATAACTCATTCACATAAAGTAAAAACAGGAGAGGCCCGCAGTGCCAGGACTGTTCCTTGTGGGACCCCTAAAATCACTTGCTTTGGTGGAGATGAGACATCACAGACAGTATGCTGTGTTCTTTGTGTTAAAAAATTCCCTAACCAATTATTCAGTGGACCTGTTATTCCATAATGACATAGCTTCATCAGCAGTCTTTCATGTGGCTCTTTATCAAAGGCCTTGCAGTAAAGTCGGTATGTTGACAAAATCAAAATTTGCAAATTATTCTACTGTATATTATAGATAAGAATAGCAAGATGATCGAGATGCTTAATTCTTTTAATTAAGTGCAGAAGCAATTTCATGCATACAGTGTAGTTGACAGCAGTTGCGTTTCAGTTGAACGCTTGTGGCGAAAGCCATGTTGGTCATCAACCACAATGAATACATCTACATCTACATGTTAAGGACGGTACCTACTAATTAAAGATATTTTTTCCCCGGTGTGTGATTATGCAGGAAATGTAGATCTTAACAAGTGTTATTGAAATCCAAAAAGAAAATTGTGGGTAACCACGCATTTTTCAAAGATAGTTCATGAATAATATTTGTAACAAGCTTTAATTTAAAATACAAAGCAATGTATCGCGTTCTCTCTCAAATTGAAGCTTAATTATCTCTCAAAAATGCATGGTTACCCCCAATTTTCTTTTTGGATACCAAGAGTACTTACTAAGATCTACTTTCTCTGGATAGTTTTACACCACGCAGAAATATCCCTGTATTAGTAAGCATCGGCGATAGGAAATCCGAGTATCTGGAGATGAGCAGAACGTATGCGCAATAACAATAGTTGGCACCGTCCTTAAACCACTCGGCAAAGTCCATTTTTTTACTTATGGCTGTTTCTGCTTAGGTGACCTCATACACCACATGCCTTTTTAGAGACATCACCGCCAAGCCGGCCACTTCTGCTGGAGAGAACACAGAGAAGAGGACTGAACCACAACACTGGTACTCTTCGCGAATAGTGTGTGGGTTTTCTAACGTCCCCCAGGGAATTTCTGTAAGCTTCCCACATAGTAAAGGAGTTATTTGCGAGACGGCCGGGCCTACGGTTTACAGGCCTTATCCGAGAATACTTCATAATACTTCATAATATGGCTATGGATTTCATGTTATATGTGTGCATTGTTGTGAAACTCACTTTCTTCATCCTCGCTGAGGTAGCTATTCGGATCTTCATTGACGTTCATTGCGTACATCACTACCAGTACGACAGTCCATACAGCACGGGGAGAGGTCGCTCGATTTCGGTTTGTCTCTTTCTGCGAGCAGAGGGTAACAAAAACAATGGTTGATAAATGGGAGTCCCAAAGATTTCACCTTACTCACTCGTGCACAAATTAGAGTCTTGTTGAGCTATTCAAGTAAAAACACAGGAAGTTAATACCATTCGCTCTTCACTGCCCAAAAACCGGAAACGGACGTCACTAATCCCTTTCCGGTCCAGGGGCCTGTTTCTCGAAAGTCCCGGTAATTACCGGGCCAGTTAACTTACCGGGACCGTGACCGGGAAACATCAAAAGGTCGGCTTTCCTGAACAAGCGGTTGGCAGGTTCACAAATGGCTTTTCGGGCCCGGAAAGTTTTCGGGACTTTCGAGAAACGCGCCCCAGGATGGTACAACATAAAAGACAAGAGTTTACAAGTTTGTACAAGGACCTGTTGCACATCACGATTTCTCATTGAAATAATTAAGGCAAACGGTTATGTGTTTGTAATGCAAGGACCGAATACAATATCGGACTACGAAAGACAAATGGCAGCAGCGGTCAAATGGCATATGGACTCACGGAGCGAATGCAAACCTGTATAGGCCATTTCGGAATTGCGCAAGGAACTGAGCGAGTTTCAAATTTGAACCAATCGATAAATTGACACCATCACAAGAAAGGTAACATTGCAATTAGCGATCTGTCCAAGTTTGATGCTCTTAGGTCGAATAGAAGCAGACGGTTACGGACTTTAAAACATAGTTACAAATCCATACAAAGGTCTCTATAAGGGTGCGTTCGATTGACCCTATTCCGGAATAAGAATACGTGGAGTGATGATTTAAAACGGTATGTCTGGCGCTTTTGAAGCAACAATGATAATAAACATATGTTTAAAATAGCATTTTAGCAAGTGTTTGATAATTTTAATGTGAATCTCCGTAAAAACGAAGGATTTCTAACTTCTATTCAGTTCCTATTCCGGAATACGGTCAATCGAACGCGCCCTAAGTTTTAGGCTGCGTCCCCCAAAAACCATATAAACTCTTACAAAATTTATCAGATTTGGGACAACTGGAAAATCCTGTCATGGCCCTACTATTTGGACATACGTGAGATGAAAATCACTTATTTGCCTATTCTTATGAATATTACAGAAATCGTAAAAAAATTGAAGAGATTATATGGTTTTGGGGGCGCAGCCTCAAAATTAGAGACGTTTGTCAGTTTGTATGGATTTGTAACTATGTTTTAAAGTTCGTATAAACCGTCCGTTTCTGTCCGGCCTAAATGCATCAAACTAGGACAGATGGCCAATCTTAAAGTTATCTTTCATACGATGCTGTCAATTTATCGATTGGTTCAAATTTGAAACTTGCCCCAGTTCCCTGCGCAATTCCGGTATGGCCTATAGACCAGTATCTTTAACTGCAGCACTATGTAAAGTGATGAAGCATGTCATTTATCGGAGTATCATGTATCACCTGGAACATAGTATCATCCTTTATTCCAATCAACATGGTTTTAGAAACAATCATTCTTGTGAAACCCAATTGCTGCTTACTGTTGAAGACCTTGCAAAAAACTTGGATATTGGATCTGAAATTGAACTCTAATTTTTTTACTTCAACAAAGCCTTTGACAAGGTACCACACCAGAGATTACTATCTAAACTGAATTATTATAGAAGACATAGAATTCAAGGAAAATCACTTGCATGGATTAATTTTTGCCTTACTCATAGGACTTAGCGTGTTGTGGTGGACGGTGAAGCCTCTAACTTTGTGAAGGTCACCTCAGGAGTACCACAGGGTACGATCTTGGGCCCCCTTTATGTTCTTGCTGTTTATAAATGACATTCATGAGAGACAATATGTACAGTATGTAGATAGCACCTTGAGATTATTTGCAGATGATGCCTTGTTATATCGACCAAATAATACACCAAATGATAGTGCAGTCTCCTTCAATACATTTCGCCGCTCGTCGCTAGATCGCTTCGATTGAATCAATCTGGTCTTTTATTAGCATACTCCAAATTTGGTCTGACAATTAATTGTAACATAAGCTAGACGTTTTCTGTTTTCAGTACAAGGGTATAAATTGCGTTTCACGAAACCAAAAGTGACTTATTAGATATTTAGTAAGTAAAACACCCAGATGAGGATGGCCTTTTACTGGGGACAACTTCTTGTCATTAATATATTAAATAATCTGTCAAAATGGATTCCTTCTTTCGCGAGATTGTCATTGTGAGCGTTAATAATTATTTTCCCTATTAGTTTATGCAGTACTGACTTATGTCAATCGCTGAACAACAACAACAGGAACAATGATAATAATAATAATCATCATCATCTGCAGTCGGTCGTGTACGACAATGACTATTTATGGAGGCTTTATTTTCCTTCTCAAGACCGGTCTATCTTCAGCTGTTTGTTGCCAAGTGTTATTGTTAATGTTTCTCTGTTTCATATTTCTTTTCATGACGTCTTTAAACCTCAGTTTTGGCCGACCTCGATTTCTTGACCCTTCACAAAGCTGGGAATACAACAGCTGTCTTGGTAGCCTCTCGGTTCCCATTCTGTAGAAATGTCCTAACCATCTCAGCCCTTTTTCAATAAGGATATCTGCCATTGATGGCAGACCTGCTCGATTTAGTATGTCAACATTTGTAATCTTGTCTCTCCGTATAACGTCCATGATTGCTCTGAGATGACGCATAATGAAAGCGTGAAGTTTTTCAACTTGGTAACGATAGATGGTCCAAGTTTCAGCTCCATAGAGTAAGGTTTTTCTCCTTGACAAAGCAAGAATAATATTAATAACAATAACAATAGTAATTATTATATAGTAATATGATTGATTGTAAAATAATGAATGTAATAATATAATTATTTATTGTAATGATCAGGTGACATCAACAACCTCCAGTCCGACAACGATATTTCCAGTCCGTACTGCGCAGTCTCAGCGCCCTAATGTTATAAACATTTTAAGTCTCACTCGATGTTATTAGTTAGGAACTTTGAAACCTTTCAAATTCTTTGCCCAGCAGCTTCATTTATTTGTTTTATTAAGTGATATGAGGAAGAACGAAGCATAAACCTTCGTCGTTCTCCATGTTCACACCTCGCCGATTTGCGGCTCAAAAATTAAACATTTTGGCGTGCTTCTGCTGATTATGTACAGACTCTGAAAAGCGAGATCAAATTTACTTGATTGACATTTTCAGGCAGATTAATTAACGCCTGCAAGTTGTAAAATTTGACAGTTTTGACGTTTCACAAAGATTTGTCCTGATGACGGCACTTTGGAAGTTTGGTACAGCTTGACAAAAGTTTGGTAGGAAAAAACCACTGTACACACTTGTAGAACGAAACTGATGCAATACATTTTTGCAAAATAAACAAAAACTCGCCAAGTGCGTACGGCTCTAAAGTTGGAGATAAAAGTGAATGCACGATCTTGTAACTCCGATTTGAGTTATTTTCAGTTACCAACCTCTTTCTCTCTGTAGGAGTAGATCAAGGAGAAAAGAAGGTGAAGCATTGCTTTTCTGAACCATGGGAAGATAGTGACGTAATTCTTGTGGTGGAGGACGACACGTTTCATGTTCATCGTCTGATACTGAGTATGAACTCTCCAGTCTTCAAGGCTATGTTCAAATCACAGTTTAAAGAAGCCACGGCCAACGAGACTCCTCTGCCTGAGAAAAATGCCAGTGGTGTTTTGGACTTTCTGAAGATAATTTTTGGCTTCCAATATATCCAAGAGCGGGTGTAAGTATATTTGTTATCCAGCTGAAGCTAAGCCAATAGACCAATTTCGATATATTAAAATTCAGTCCTAAACAAAAAGCATCATCTCGAGGCTCTGGGGAATAAACTCATACAAATCCTTATATTTATTCCCCAGAGCCTCGAGATGATGCCTTTTGTTTAGGACTGAATTTTAATATATCGAAATTGGTCTATTGGAATCTGGTTACCAGTTGCCGGTTACCGATTGTAGAATTTCAGTTACCGTTTACCGATTTACCGTTTTTTTGTATATATAAACAACATTTTTCGATCCAAAACATCAAAGTATCGCTGTCAAAGAAAGTGCCCCTTTATGAATCATGTAGAAAAAACAAATAAAGCGCTAGAGCAAAAGACAGCGAAAAGCGGAATGATAATTCTCCACTAAAATTAGACTTGTTTTCACATTCTCTCCCTTGCTCAAGCGTGGTAAGTTTTATCCGTTATAACTTTGCGAAGAATCATTCAAAACGTTTTCTCTTTCCCCAACGACATAGTGTCATTTCTGCTTTAACCCTTTTGAGACTCAATTACGCATATACGCGTAATTAATGGCCGAGCTCTTTGTACCACTTGTGACGTCATCAATTTAAATCACATCAGATATTCTTGGTAAGCAGATAGTAGAACTAGGCTAGGCCTTTCCGTACAATGGTCAAGTTTAGATATCAAGGACATTCCGACGTCGCAAATCGAAAAACAACTTTATCAATTTTGGAGCAAAAACGTTGGTAAAATGGTCCATCAAGCCTATGATTGATCAAGGTCCATTTCTAGGCTTCGCCCGTAATTAACATCCAACTTTTCACGGCAGCCAGAAAGAACATGCAACGCATAAGGTAGCCAGAGTAAAAGGGGCGAGAAAAAAAGAAAAGAAAGGGACAACAAACAAAATTGAGAACGGGTGATGGCAAAAAAAAGTCCAAATTTTGGCTTATTCGCATACACGGAATTGAAATATTGCTCAGTTTAGTACAAACAGGCGCGCGGAGAACCAATCACGATCAAGAATTTTGTTATAGAAACGATTACCTACCTATCATCTGAAATTTATAAATTTCTAATCATAAACGGACTTTTCTTTTCAATGTCTTAGTGGAAAATGTGGAACATCTTCTAAAGTTAAGTCACGAGTATCGGGTAAAACAACACATATTCGACCCTTGTGTGAAGTTCCTCGAGGACCAACCCAAAACAAAAGAAAACGTCATGAAGATTGACACGCTGGCAGACTTATACAATCTGGAGAAGGTACATCAGGGTTGCATCGACCTGCTCAAGAATATGAGACTTGAGTCCCTTTCAGAAGCTATTCATTTTCGGGACCTCGACAAGGAAAAGACGCAATATTACCTGACACAAAGGATTGAACGAGTAGAGAAGTTTCTTGACGAGGCATTTCCCCAGTTTTTTGGAGTAGTGGCGAGTTTTGTACTCGAAATGTTCGGGAATAGAAAAAATCACGCAAACATGATGTGGTGCAGTGAGCATGTCAGAGGGGGTAAAATTTGCAGCTATATTTCCATGAAAAGGATGGCAAAATGTTCAGGCTGTAGGAGCATGTTAAGATCATTGGTAAGTGAAACCATGAGTTTATATTATAATT
This sequence comes from Montipora capitata, assembly GCA_949126865.1. Taxonomy (NCBI): domain Eukaryota; kingdom Metazoa; phylum Cnidaria; class Anthozoa; order Scleractinia; family Acroporidae; genus Montipora; species Montipora capitata. The sequence continues at coordinate 39,147,201 of OX421448.1, read as the reverse complement.
CGGGAGGAAAAATTCCCCTCCATGGGGGCAACAACCATTTTAGTGTTGATCTGTTCTCTGTAATGGAGAATTTTGTCATGTTGACTGGGAAAAAAGTGACATTTGATCATGTTGAGTAAGCTACTGATTGAGTATTCAGTGCGTATTCAGTAGCACATTCTAATTAGTTCCTCACATTTTCATAAATGAGCACTGAACTATATATTATCTATTGCTAAACGGGTTTATCCGTGCTTAGATGTAACCTTTGCATCTTTTACGTTCAAAAAATCACTAAAACACGTTGCAGGTGTTTTTTCTTTCTTGATTAGAGGAAGCTTTACTGCAAGACTAAACTCTATCATTATCACAGAATTATTAATAGATTTGAAAGATTTGAAATTCTCTGACTTTTACGTAATTTGTAGTTTAAGTAGGCCTAAGTATAGTTATGCTATAAGTGAAGCAACATGGGATCGCTGTTTGCACGTTTCAGACGGTCGAATTTCTTTAACTGATGGGTTGCCATTTTGAGTCGCCATTTGTAATTTTACATGGTCACTCCGTTCTCGGACTGGACACTGTCAAACAAAAAAAAACAATGAAAACATAATTATTATGAAGACAGTAACAAGAAAAGCCCGAGGGCCCACGGATGGCTGGAATAGATGGCTGAATGGTGAGAAAACCGGGCTTAATGTGAAACAACCACAGTATGGAATCAAAAGAGAGCTGCATTCAGGATCAGTAATGAAGGTTACAAGGAAAATTGGAAATTTCACCTGTTACCATGGTAACCCTTACAATGCATCTGTCAAATCCAAGGGCGCGGCACTCCCAGGTTTATCCTAAGCATTTTGATCAAATTCTACACTAAGGTTGCATATAGTCATCAGCAAAACAGTTTGGGCGCCACAGTGTATTAAACGCTCCACCCTCTAAAACAAATTACACTGTAAGTCCCGAATGAAGAAGCCTCAGATGTATGATTTTTGTCCATGTAGAGTGAAAATCCTTTTGCAATAATCAAATAGGAGCTACCTTATAGAAGCTAACTATAACGCATTACTAATGCCCATTAAATGGGCATTATTAATGCGTTATAGTTAGCTGCTATAAGGTAATATCAACAAGAAATGTGTCATCGAACAACAAATAAAATTTCAAATCAGTCTACTCATTTTTTATTTGTTGTAATTAGTCCAATTACTATTAACGGAAATGTCCATGGCAAAGTACGTCGGTTACTGATAATAACTAATGAATCTTGACAAGTTAATTCGCCTGTCTTGAATATGGTTTATTTGCCAAGCAAGGAGTCAAGATGGTTAGATATTACCAAAGGTATTTTTTGGCTTGTTTATGGACCAAGTGTAGCCATGAGAACGAGGCTGCCAAAATGGTAGACACTTTGTCAAAGTCCCCACCATATTCGCAACCTCATTCCCACGCATTGTCGTACAATTTGCCGTGTTGCATTCAAGTTTCTTGCTCTTTATCACTTTATGAATTTTCTTCACGAGCTTTCACTCCCTCGTTGGTTGAATAATTTTCTTCAACTGCTTTTTTTTTCGGTGGGTGTGGAAGTGTTGCATGCCATCTTAGGGTCAGATATTTGCGAGGCAAAAGCAATTCTAGCTATGCTTACAATATGTTTGTATCGTCACTAACGGCCTTTGTTGATAAAAGTCATGGCTTCAGTTTAAGAAGCCAAAGCTTAAAAATTGAAAAATCCTAAGTTCTAAAATTCTGATAAATCTTTCCACGTTGTTGCAGCTGGTAGTAACCCCCCCCCCCCCCCCGGTGATTTATACGTTTTTGCCCACGACACACCGTCTAATCTTTATCAAAACGACTTTTTAAATATTCTTTTTTTCAACCAGTTCTGGTGCCGTGATTCTCCTTTCAGAAAGGGCCCAAAATTGTTACATGAACTAAGGAGCGCAAGTACACAGTCCATGTGCTGCGTGAGTCCATGTCCATGTGAGGTTAAGCTTACAATTTCAGATGAAAATACTATTTGAAAGAAAATAACTTTGACTTAAGTGTATTAAGACTTAAACAACAACGAGGTCTTCAGGTTTATCAGTCATCAGCTATTTCTTTATTATTGAAATTTTTAATTCCCAGTGGGGTTTAAATAACAATTGTCCTAATTAGCTTAAGGAACAGAAAAAGTGAAGGATTCTGGTATAGTTGTAGTCAAATGACGCCATCATGCAAATCGCCTATTGATCAAACATGCAGTCATTCCCTCAACTGGTTTGGCTCTTGTATAGAGTTGCCAGGTATTGTGATTGTACAGAATCCTGCAAAGAGCGTTAGAGTAGGAGGCCAGACTAGTAAAAGAAGTATTTCCTCCTACGAGAACTTGAGACGAGTTAGATAAGTCACGCGATCGAAGATTACCATTAACGCTCCGTCTTGCACACCAGGGGCGTATTGTTAATGTACTTTGTACACTTACTTACTTAGATCTCTCCGCGCCAGGAGGCGCATAAGGCCGCAACCCTCGTCTTCCAACCCACTCTGTCTTCCGCTATGACTTTGACTTCTCTCCAGCTGTTCCACCCTTCACTCTTTCGCTCATTTTCCACAGTTCGTCTCCACGTGGTCTTTGGTCGACCTACTGCCCGTTTTCCTTCTGGTTGCCACCCTAACGCTACCCTGCAGTTGTCGGTTGCATCTTTTCTCAAGACGTGCCCGATCCAGTTCCAGCGCCTCCTGCGGATCTCATCACTGGTCTTATTTATTCCTGTAATATCCCCTATCCTCTCGTTGCTCACTCTCTGTGGCCACCGAATTCCGAGGATTCGTCTGAGGCACACAAACTGGAATGCGTCCATCTTCTTTTCCTCCACCTTTGTCATTTTCCACGCCTCGCATCCGTAGAGTAGTACTGGGCGTACTAGCGTCTTGAACAGCTTGATCTTCGTTTGGCGTCCTATGCTCCGTAACCTCCATATCTTGGTTAGGTTATAGAACGCCCTTCTTGCTTTATTTAGTCGGTTCCTAATATCTTCAGTTCCACCACCATCCTTCCTGACCGTTGCTCCGAGGTATACGAATGTACTTTGTAGCGTTGTATATTGTCGCAGCAAACCGGCTGGCAGAAAACGATGGCGTACAACTGTCTTGAAACAACTGAGGACATAATGTTTGAATGTTACTATACTCCCGTTTAAGATGACAGCATTGAAATTCGTCTGATTTGAACACCTCGTGTTCGGTTCAATGTAGTCAAAAGACCAGCCTATTGGAATTTGCATTCTAACTTTGACGGTAAAGAAGGAAGCGTAAATGTGCGTTGTGCTTTTCGTTGTATTAAAAGATATAGTTACGTCTATTTAGCTTGTAATGCCAGGAGCACTTAATATCAATTGAGTGAAAGTGTGGTGGGTAGTACATGTACTTTCGTGATGAAATTATCATAGTAAAAAGTTATATGAAATACTAACTGCTGCTAGGGGCAAAGCTTCGCCTTCAGTTGAGATATTTGTTCCAACCTAACTTATTTTAACTTGTGCACATCGTTTTCTCCTTTATTCCTTGATGATTCTGCTTTCCAATTCGACTAACATTAAAACACGGTCATGAAAGCGCGCATAGAGTTTATTGTCCATATTAAATGCAAACTGCAAGTTCTGTGCCGCTTAATTTTAGTCTTTTTATATACGATGTTTCCAAGAGATCAGCATTAACAGCGTAGCGTATTCTAAAAGCACGGTCTCCTCCAGACATTGACTTCCTCGCACAAAATTGTACAAAAATGGTGTTTTGGCCGGGAAAATGTTTTCTTGTGTTACTTTCGTGACCTTTTTCTCGTTATCCAGTTCAGTGAACCGAATCAAGCAAGCATTCGTTGCCGGTTTTACCCCAGGGAAAGGGGGCTCCCTATAATATATAGAACGTAAGGGGGAACGTAAGGGGAGGTTTCGCTTGAAAGGTGTACCATTAACAGGCTGGAGGTATATTGAAGGGTAGGGAAGTTTCCCAGGGTTAAAATAAGGGAAGGGAAAACTGTTATTTAGTTATTTTAAATATGGTATTTATTTCTCGGGATGTAAATTATTTTATGTGACTTTTTAGAGTCAGTTGACAATTTAGGGCAGGGGGAAACATGCTCGATAATTCCAGATTGCTGTCTTCTTTTCTTTAAGTTCTCGGACTAAAGCAGACGACAGTACCCTTACTAAACTCACCCATCGAAGTTATGCCGGGTACCCATTCGACTTTGCTGAAAGTGGCTGATATAGCTAAGTCAAGCATATTTTTTATGCTGCAGTTTCTTTTTGTAGAATAAACGGTCCTCTGGGTAACCAAAAGTGGCAGCTACAAGTGTCTATTTCCACTGTAGATTATGAAAAAGTATAATTAGGCTTAGAGCACAAAGTGCCTTTCAAAATATCTTGCGGCTAAGAGACGTACCAAACGTCCAATTTATCCAAGTTTTATTGGCAAAAACAATTACTTCTCTTTTGTCTACTGCTAGGATATAAAAAGAGTGCCATTTTGTATGGATGGTCGCAAAAGGGTTGCTTTTTCTGTGAAAATTGCCAAAAATGGGTAAAGCTTTTGACCCCGGGGACGGAGACTTCCCGCATGTTCAGTAACCCCCCGGAAGTCTTATTCCTTCTGGTTTAAAAAGTAGGGGGCGCTACCAAGTGTCCGTTTTCATTTATATAAGTGTAAACATTTTGTAATATATTTGTTGCTTTATAAAAGGTGACTGCAAAGTAAAGGTAAAAAGAATATGTAGGTATAATTTTTAGCTTTTGCCAAAATATACAGTCAAACCTCACGTAAGCGACCACTAAAGATGTCAAGCCTAAGTGGTCACTTACAGGAGGTGGTCGCTTATGAGAGCTTGGACCGTATTGGGTCGAACTCTTCCCACATTAGTGTATGGTAACTGCAGAGCTTTGCCCATGTTTTATATGTTTTATACATAAGAAAAGTCAATTTCGAGAGAAAATACGGCACTTGCCATTGAGAAATTAAATTTTCGTCTCTTGTACCGTATAAGAATGCGATATTTTACAACACCTTATTATCCAATTTCTGCTCTTTTACCGTCCGAGTGGTCGCTTCACTTACGGGAGGTTAAAAACAAACGAAAATTTCAAACTTTAGGCTATGAAAGTGGTCGCTTACAAGAGATTCTAAATATAGTGATTTGACTTTTGGTATTCTGGAAAACTGGTCGCTGAGGAGAACCAGAGGTTCGACTGCCTTTAGTAAACAGGTTTAAAAAAATATGAAGAAAACATGAAAATAATGTTGTTGTGACTGTACTTTCTTAAACACTAGACGCTTCCGTGAGCGTACACTGGGTTGCCTAAGGTACTTGTTACAGAAAAACAGAAGGCACTGAATTGTGTGGCATTGAACTACAGCATTCCAGTTAATTTTTTTAAGTCGGGAGTCATTAATACCATTTGAGGGGTCACCCAGATGTCGTGCCAGCAGAGGCCCTTTTACTCACACGTTCACACTTTTAATTATTTTGTAATGTCCTGTCCTTTTTTGAGGTCTTTCAGTTTTTTAAGCTTTGGCAATAAATTCAGTTTACAGATAACAAAACACGCTCTTTAGTAAAATTCACTCGTTTCTTCTTTAAATAAATAGTCTGCAAAAAAACTAATTGCATATCGCTCTGACTGACGTTTTCCTGCATGTCATGCATGTCTTGCAGTTGCACTAAGCAAACGTTTATTGCGCACACTAAGATGTTGTTTCCGCCTCATAGTTCCTCTTCTTTTCAGTCTAATCTGATGCCAGGTCAAAACATTTTTTGGCTTTATGTTTGCAACAAAAAGTACCGTAAAAGCCGGGAGTTCACAGTAAAGACAAGGCAAAAGACAAATGAAGAAAAAAATGACATAGTTTTTTTTTTATATAACTCTGAATCGAATTCGCATCGAAAGATTTGTGACAATCGATCGTAAAAACACGAAAATTTCTGCAGTCTCTGACTTTTATGAATGAAGTAAAAGGTCATGATGTTCTGTCACAACCTCGTTCCCAGGGTCTCCTCAGCTTTCAATATGGCGGCGGGTCGGGAGAAGACCCTGGCACACAGCAGATCACGTGATCAAAATTTGTCCATCGAGGATGGACAAATATGCAAATGTTTTCAAAACGGCGGCAAGGAATAAGGTAAGGGTACAACAGCCAACAAAACAAAATGGAGTACGAAGGGGGGACCCAAAGGTGTAAAATTTGATGTAAAAAATACCAATGGATTAATGCACGAGCAACGAGAATGCAGTAGATGACAGAGAAATCTTTCTTTGCTTTTCATTTCATGTTATTTTAAAACCATGCAAGTTTATATACGGCTATTATTTCTCGGGGCTGTGATTCTAAAAACAGCTTGGAAACAGCCATTGCACACAGTTTCCCCCGTAACATCACAAACATTTGATTGCCGTAAAATCCGGTGAGCTAAGGTTTAATGAAAGCCCTGGTTCTAGCTATTTAGTCACGGAGATATGTTCACTGTCTTCCGTAATGTATAGTTTATATTGCATGTTTATTTTCAATCAATGCAACCTGATTATCATTAATTTTTTCATACACTGATTTCTTATCGGTGTATATGAGCCTTCTGACAACGACTTTCCCCAGTATACATTGACCCAAAGCTATTTTCTGGAAAGGAAGTATTATTATACCACATATTTTGTTTTGAGAATCTGTGGTACTTCATTTTCAAAGTGAAACCATTTGAATGTTCTATTGTGGTTCCATCTCTCATGTCATCGATTGACTGCACGTATTGTCACGTCAGTGTAAAATCAGTATTTTAATTCTTTTCTTATTGCCAACAGGGGACCACAGCATGTTTAGTGCCCACATTCTTACAACTTGTTATTGTAAATATAATTATTATTTTTTGGTAAAGTTGAATAATCAAGCCAATGTACGTTGTTGAGCATGCTATTCCATAGCAATCTGCTTCTTGTGCTTTTCAAGCTATGAAAAGAACTTTTCCATGTCTTGTCCTACCAGTGAAGGCAATATAATGTCTTGGAATGCTACTCATGAAATCTGTTGGGCCTAATTAAAAAGGGTACAATTTGTCCAAGTCCTAAACATAAGCATCTCATCATCTTTAGCAGTTCTAAATCTCTTTGTGTACCACTAGCTGAAGAGTGTGGAAGGGATGATATGGGAAAGAATATGGATTACTGCAGAGTGTACATGTCACTGTGCTGCAGACAAGTAAATATAAACAACACCAAAAGTGTCTCCTAACGCTAATCACTCAAAAATGTTGTTTCAGGCCTCGGGGAAACGTTTTGGCTTAGTTGTTGATTATAGGAGTTGACTTGTGGAATGTGACCTGTATTTAACAGATCCGCCTTTATTGCAGTTGTCAAACGAGTCAACAGCGCCACGTACAACTGCTTAAACAACCAGATCAATAATCTATGAACCCTATTGCACAATTGTATAATTTGTAACACAGTCTGACATGGTGAAAACATTGAACAGTAACAATGCTCGCCTTTGAGAATTACAATTGTGAGACACCAAAATCAACCAAAAAACGTAAAGGTAAGTGCGAAATAAAATCATTTCGTTACCATTACGTATTTCAAACACCAATTATGTCCTTTTATATATCCAGCGATCACTATTCCAGAGGTCGTGAAAAGCCATCATAGCTTTAAGGTAATTCCTTGGTATTGCATTGCGCATCCCTACTGCGCACGATTTTCGCGTCATTAGCGCGCGCTCATGAGCACGTGCGCGTACAAAACGTAAGAGATTTCCCTCAAACTAAGCCCGATAGCGAAATAAATGCTCTTTTTCTCTCAAACGAGCACGGTGACCCCCGAATTTTTTTTCAGGTATTTGCTAAGAACAATCTAATAAAGAATATATTTGAAGGAGGAAAAAAGTTTGATAGTAGAACATGAATTTTTTTGGAAAACAGTTCCGTACTGGGTGTATTTTGGCCAAGGCAAGGACTTCAAGCTAACCACGGAACTGTCCCAAAGAGTGCACTATTCCCACAACCAAGCAATCAAAAACGGCGTAGATGAAGCAATACTGCTTACGTGAATAAAAGAAGCTTTATTTTCAAAATGAAATTTTGTATCTTTCAAGTAACGAAGACTTAATTTTATATGAAGGTAATTCGAATTTTTAACGCGCAAACAGTAAAAATACCCCATTTTAAGAGCCTGCTGACGCGTAAACAAGCACGGTGACCCCATTTTTTTATTGCATTTTTTTAATGTTCATATCATGAATGTTAATTATGCCAAGTTTCCAAAAAAGTTTGATAGTAGAAGAATTTCAAAGGAATTACCTTAATTGGAATCGAAGCCTGCTGAAGATCACCGTGCAACGTGAAAAAACGGCGAATTCGTTTTGACTGTTATGCTTGTTAATTTGCGGCTGCTTCTTACGGAACAGCTGCAATTTTAAAAATGATTAAACGTGAATTCTGTTCTTCTTCTGGCTCTCCTCGCTCTCCTCACTAGCCGCCATCTTTCTTTCGACATTAAACCAATCAGAATTAATGTGAGAAAAGCACCAATCAGCGATCTTTTTAGTTCTCTGTGTGCCAGGGTGTTCTGCCGACCCGCCGCCATATTGAAAGCCCAGAAGACCCTGGGAACGAGGTTGGTTCTGTCAAAAGGAAGAAATCGATCACGTGCTAGGCAACCATAAACGTGCACGTGATCACCTTGTGTCAACTGAATGAACTATGGGAAAGAATGTTAATCGTTCGTCGTTTTCAGAGTAAAACAACGTATTTTTTTGCCAAGAAATTTCCGTTATTCAACTGAATATTCACATTTCATCTGTCGGGTTCCTGAGAGGCGTTTCTATTTTGACTTCATGGTCAACTATTTCACAATCGCGATGTTGAGCGGCCATGTAATTGAAAATCAAAACATCTATGAGATACGAAAACAGACTTGCGATTTATCGCAAATCACAATGCTGACAAGCACAAAAGCAAAAGAAATGGTTAATAAATATGAAGTCTTTTACTATCTGAATGTTTTTGGGTCGAGAGTAAAACGATATATTGTTGAAAAATCTTCGTGATAAAGGAGCTATTTCAAGGAAATGATGTAATTTCAGGACACTCAAAATTCACAAAAAGCGTGAGGCGTTTCATGTAAACAATCTTCGCACTAGTAAGTCGTAACAACAAATTGTATTAGCCAGGAAGTTAAAGAAATATTGTTGGCTTTCCAAATAAACTTCATTTTACACTATGGTGACAAAAGAGATGAGGTTAAAAACTTGGCTACCTATTTATCGTTTGCCAGAGAGAAAAAAATCCTGTCTCTTCGCGTATCATATTTCAACGCACGTATGCAAATTTGTTAAGCTCGAATATTAATTACACCACATGATGAAATCATAAAGGCCACCTTTTCCAGCGAAAAATTTATTGAAGCAAACAACATATTTGCTATTAGGGGCAAAAACCTCATCCTATTTTATTGCGTGCGTGAAACAAGTAACTCAATCGTGTCAAATTACCATGTACGCAACAAAATAAATTTCAGGTTCAAACCCTTTCCTAAAGAACCTTTTCCTTGAATAATGAAGCACAAAATAGTCGAAAAGCTTTCTTTCAAATAATTCTTGACTGTCACATTTTCAATTATTTTTTACCTGAAGACTGCCAGACAACAGAAATCACAGATCCACTTAGGTGTTCGATTCCTTCTTTGTCTTTGTTGAATCCATACGTTACCATTTGGTTTGAGTTTTGTGCATAACACTACAATCGTGATAAAATCTTAGAAATACAGCTCACTTTGATTTCGGCTCGACGGTGGAAAGATTGTTATCGAAGACCATTACTCGTCGCTTTTAAGACTCCAGATATTTTTTTCCACCGCCTGTCTTGTTTATGCAATTGACCTCCATAAGGGTATATTTGGTTTAAAGATGCACTAAAACGCCATTCGCGTTACAATGACTTCCGACGCCATCGCAGGTTACTTAAATGTTCTCCTGTGTGCACCAAGGAAATCTACGCATTACCCCCAGCCCCCTCAAACCTAACAAAATACGCACAGAAGACTCTATGCACAAAGACACCACTTAGCAGGGGTGTGACAGGCAAGACTTTTACCGACACGGAAAATAAAAAAATGACGAAATGAAACGCAGATTCCAACTGGGCTTGGCAAACCAGTAATGACGGTAGCATTAAGGTAAAGACTGAAATTTCCCCGATGGTACCTTATTGGTATTAATTTTTTAAAAAAATCGCGAACTTAAAGCGACCCGAAAAAACATTCCCGCGAAATTTAATGTCGCAAAATTTAATACCCTCCTAAAAAAACAGTGATGAAGAAGAAAAGATGAAGAAAACAGTTTAACAATGAAGGACAAGTTTACGGCATGGTACTCGAACGAAGTAAAGCAGCAAATAGAATCGGGAGACGACAGCACTGATGTTAACGTGGATCTGAGACTAACAGTCCTAAAACTACTTCATGCCGTCTGGTTGGTGAACCTTTACAACCACCTGACTAGTCCTGTGTGTGTGCGACTCATCGCGAAAGGATGGGAGAAAGCCGGGATCTCTGACCTCTTAGATGGACAAACGGATCTCCCTCCAGAAGACCCGTTCACTGACATTGAGCTCGCCCTAGAAATTGAATTGAGGCCCAAAACGTTATGCCAATGGTACCAAGGTACAATGTAAATATGTATGCAATTGCAAAGAACGTTAAGCATGATGATAATGTCTTTGACTATGCCTAATGGTACAGATGCGGTTTCTATAGTTTAATTTGGTTTTGTTATGAGTTGATGATTTTCAGCAATAAGAAGTGTGCAGTAAAATAATAATAAAAATCTCGAAATATGTTTTCTTTTCATTTTCGCGAAAATTAATTCCCTAAGAAAATAGTTTTGCACCCAAATCGCTAAAATAAAGACCCGCGAAATATGCTGACCTTTTTGCCCGCGAAAATTAGTACCAATAAGGTACGACGTATGGTATAGTGATCAAGGTTTACTAGTCTCCAGTCTCCTAATGAAAGGCGCGGATCCTCTTCCCAGTGTCACACGCGATTGAAGGGATTTATACTTCGGTGTTCCAGTGGTGAAGGAAACACAGAACACGCACTAAAATACCTTTTCGCTTGGCGACGATAAAGTTTTCAATAGTTTATAACAGAAATGGCATCTAACAGCACCATGGAAGACACAAGCCTTTCAGAAAAGGGAAGCCACAACGAAACTGGTGAGTTTACGATTCACATCATACTGCTAGCTGCTGCATATGCATACTGAAAGATCGGGAAAGAAGCTGAAAGTGCAACCTTAAGATCGGTTATTAACATATCCTGGGTGCAAGAGGTTTTTTTAATCTTTTCGTGGCGATTCGTTGCGGCGAAGCTGCGACCGAGATCGTGTTTGCCACGATATCGATCGCGGCTTCGCCGCTCACAATCCGGCGCAGCTTCGCCACGAAAACAAAAAAACCCCTCAGGCACCCAGGGTATTATTAACAAGGCTTCTTTGCCATTTCAGTCTATCAAATGCATAAATATTTAAATCTACGGTTTGTTCCGAAAATAAATACGCAAGTGTGTCATTTGGCTCCACGGTTTGTACGGCGAGGTGATCAATTTAATTTGTGTTCATGTAAGTAGAGTGTGCAAATTTTTAAATTTAAAAATTGTTGGTCACGAAAACCAATTTCCTCTTTTAGCTATGTTGATATTTGAATATTTATAAATTAGATGATTTTCCGAGCGTAGCATTTCATGTAAAAAGGCACCTAACATTCGCTCTCTTCATCCGTTTTTCCCTAATTCATTTTTTTGTTTTGTTTTTTTCTTATATAAATAACAAAAGAAGAGAATAAGGAATGATTTCCGTACAGGTCCCTACTTTATTATGCATGCAGAATAAATTAATTATTCATTCGCGCTATTGTTTTGTAGAACAATACGTATACCCAAGAGAAACGAATATATACATGGGTAATTTGTACTTACGGGATGAATAAAAACGGATCTCATTTTTCTCTCCCTCCCTCTATCTCTTCTTTCCCTTCATCGCTCACACCTGTACCTGTTCTTTACCACTGAGCTAACGTGTCAAGTTACTAATTCACACCTAACCGTAACCCTAATTACGACTAAAGGCACTGTTTAGGCTTAAGGTTAGTCCCTGTGATAGTTCTAGGTTTTCAAGTATTGCTGTGAACTGTGACCTGCTTTTCCTTCATGCCCGTGCGTGCGACACACTTATAAGTTCACTGCGTGGAAGAGTATACCACGCTTAAAGTCTGATTGGTGCATCTTTCATGGGAAACTTTCATGCACAAGTTCATTGCAATTAAAATCGTTTCATATTTCCCTTCTTTTGAAGCAAACTTGTGTCTTCGTAAAGATGGCTACCGAAGTAAAAGGGTCACAGCAATGGGAGATTTGATCATTTGGAAATTGTCCCTGCTTTATAGCCTTTCCAGAGTTGTGGATAGAGTGGTGCAAAGAAAACAATTTACTTTCGTCTTCCGTGTCCAAAACCTGTGTGAAAACGCAGTCAGTTGGCAAAGACAAAGTGCCGCATCGAGAGATGGATCTCTTTCGCGATGCTCAAGAAAAAACTGCCATGGATAGCCTTCAATCTGCCAGAACACATATTAATTTTCTGACCGTAAACTTTCCTTGAAAAAATATTAGCCCTAGCTACCTGTGGACGGAAAGTTTACAACTGCCTACAAGACAAGGGCTAACATTATCTCACCACAGTTAACCATCGCCTAAACTTCGTCGACCCAGACAAACGAGCCCACAGCAGGGCAGTGCCGAAATTGCAGGAAAAACTGTTCGATTTTCCGTATTTCAGACCGAAGTTCGACCGACTTTTTTTAAGTCCATATAGACTTAGAAAAAAAACCTTTAAAAAGAAAGAACAAAGCCCCACAGTCCCAAAGGACGTCTATTGTTATCGCTATTGTTTTCTTGAAACAAAGGAGTGTATGCATAATGAAGTAGGGACCTGTGCGGAAATCTTGCCGAGAATAAAACTGAATAAGGTACCGTATGCACTGGCTTGACAAGATTTCAGTTTCGCTCTGCTAAACATCTTGACAATTTTTGTCTCCACCAAATTTTGAATTTGCTAATCGCGTACGCACTTGAAAACACCAAAATTATTTGATAACCGCAAGTGTCAATCTCGTTGAAATCTAACATCTTCCTTTGGGTTCCGTTCGCGCCAAAGAGACCTTTTTTCTTTCTTCTTTCTTTCGTCCTTCAAGCCATTTTGTTTTCTCTGATGGCAGTTGTTGCTTTTATTATGCCAGTGGAGATTTCATTTCAACATCTGTGGGTAAGAAATGAATAATTGTCGTTAAAGTCTTTGTCGTTCTCCATCTTCACACCTTGATTTGCTATGGGGCTCCGTACTAGTCAATATTGTTTACTTATTACTATGGTCTCTTAGACTTTTTATGTGATCAAGTTAACTTTTTATGTGGTCTCTTTGAAATTTATGCGGTCAACCTGACTTTTTATATGGTCAACCTTTGACTTTTTATGCGGTCAACCTAACTTTTATATGGTCAACCTAAGTTCAGTTTTATATGGTCAACTTTTGGCTTTTTATTTGGTCAACTATTAAATGCATCGCACGCCTGATGGGGCTTTCAGCGAAATCAACTAGTGATAGCGGTACGGTGATCTTTGACCAAGTATGAGTCGAGAGACAGCGAGAGAAAGAAATGAATATGGATTGTTTTTATTCTTCGACAATCTCAAGCTACTGCTTTCTACAATAACAACGTTTGAAGAAGCGGATAGGTCGCAAAGCTTGTCATTAGAGGATATTGCACTGGACGAAAAAACGGATTTTCACATATAGCAAATGTGGAGCAAATGCATGGCAAATGCTACGTTTGCGCACGTTTGCTTAGATTTGCTGAAACGCAAAGATCACATTTGCTACAGTTTTTCCACCCATGGCAACGCTCGTAAATGCCACATTTGTCTTAAATTTGCTGTTGTGAGTAAAAGTATGGATAACATGGTATTTTTTGTGACATTTGGAGGGATAGTAAACATGATGTTAAAACTAAAATTTTGCAAGTACTTTTCCTGAAGTTGTAAATTTGATCAAACTTTCATCATTGCACCTTTTTACAAGGTGAGTAAAGGCGAGCAAATATTAGTTTTTGTACCCATTTGCTCGGAGCAGCAAATGTGTTCAAATATGAATTTTTGCAGAAATTCCTCAGAATAGCAAATGTGGCCAAACGTGTAGTTTTGCAGGGTTTTACTCAGGAAAGCAAATGTGTTCAAGGATGTATTTTTGTAGAAATTTGCTCGGGATATTAAATGTAACCAAAATACGACTTTTTTCACATAATTGCTCTGCATACCAAATGCATTCAAAGAACCAGGTTTTCATGCTTGCTTACGATAGGAAATTTGACTATTTGCTCGGGTAGCCCTGTGATCAAAAACTAAAATTATGTTTTTGCTCACTGCAGCAAATGTGATAACAATATCATTTTTGCTTAAAGTAGCAAATGTGAACAATATACATGTAGCGTTTGGTCAAGATAACAGATGTGATCCAAAACATTAGTTTTGCTTGTAATAGCAAAATGATTAAAATGTGACTTTACACTGTTCTTTAATAGGCCATTTTACAGTTGTTTGCTCAGCGACCAAACCTATGAATGGCTGCGAGGCTGCCGGTGACCTTGCATTGATACAGACCTCACTGCTTTTATCATGTAAATTGTGTTGTTGTAACGCTAATTAGTCCATATTAACATTACAAAAGCATGAAGGTTTGTATCAAAACAGGGTCACCGGCGGCCTGGTAACTTAGCCACAACTGTAAAATGGTCTATTAGGCCAGAGGTTAATTTTTTTCTCAAATTAGCAAATGTAATCAAAGAATCTGTTTGGCATTTTCCGTGAGATGGAAGATGACATACCCTTGAAACTCTGTTGATTGAATACTGCAACAACCATTTCAATAATAAAATAAAGCAGGTTTAATTATCTAAACATATGCAATAAAATGTCACATTCTCAATTTTGACTATTAATAATACAAGTGCACATTGAGATGGCAATTAAATAGCTCTGAAATTTGGATGGACATACAGTATTTGCAGTACATTCATGAAGCTGTTTTATTGCCCTTTAGATAGTGCCTCCATACAATGGAACTCAAAGGTGAATTATTCCTTAGAAACTAATGCCGAAAATAATCCATTCTCATAATGCACTTGAAATACAAATGTCACATGCAAACGAATGTAGGTAAGGTAAATAAGATGATAGAAGTACTCAACGTTTTTCTTCAAATTCGTGTCCGAAACAGACACTGTACCCTGATGCAGAACTTAGTAACAACCTAATGCAATACAACTAGTAGCAAATTATTACTCATCTTAATAAATAATTGACTTGCGTGACAGTAAGTTCCTAATTATGATAGATATACAGGTATTTAAATCCTAAATTAATTTAATTAGTTACATTGTTTAGTTCGGAGCAATGATAATATAAGGTATATCAAAGGCCTGTGTCAATTATTAGTCATCTCTTTAAATTAATGAAATTATTTTGCCTTTCTATACATGTAGTACTTTGGAAATGTAACCTGCAGAAGCGGTTTCATTTTGCCTCAGATACCATAGCTTTTGTTTTTGCCAATACAACAATTCATTTGGATGAATGCACATTTTGAATCCCGAAAGCATAACAAAATATCCCTTACGGCAGTAAACTTGGCAATGTTGAAGCCAACGGAGAAGTTAAGGCTAAGTTCAGATACCAAACATTTGATTGGGAATTAATAAAATCTTAGGCTGACCTTAGGACAACATAATAACTGCCATATAATACGTCACAAGTATATGCACAGTATAAAAATTCAGTATCTAAATCGAACCTGCCTGAAAGTTGAAATACATGTAGCAGCTAGGAGAATGACTCAGCCATTTCACATTCATTCATATGCTACACTGTATTTTCATGTAATTGATGTAAGTTATTAGGTCTGGTATCTGAACTGCGCCCAATACTATTATCAAACAACATACACTAATGATGCACCAACCAAAAACTGTGGTGAACATTTTGTTAGGCATTGTTTGGAAGCAAGTTTCTATAGTACTGTACTTGAATCTAAGTTCTTCAAACACGTTTATCTACAGAAGCAGATGGAAAATACTTCACAGTATGCTATAACAAATTAACTGCATGTTTAGACCTACTTTACAAGTCACTTCGAACCACATAAGGCGTGCCATCCGCCAGTTCAAATGGAGAATACTACAAATTAAAATGCTATAACAAATTAACTGCATGATTACACCTACTTTACAAGTGACACCGAACTGTACAACGAATGCCACCAGCCGGTTCAGATGGAAAATACTAAAACTAGTATACTATCATCATCATCATCATCATCATCACTATGACCAATTAACTGCATGGTTAGACCTACTTTAAAAGTTGCATCGAACTGTATGAGGTGCGCCACCCACCAGTTCAGATGGAAAATACTACAAATTAGTGTACTACAATATGACAAATTAACTGCATGGTTAGACCTACTTTACAAATTACATCAAACTGTATGAGGTGCGCCATCCGCCAGTTCAGATGGAAAATACCACAAATTAGTATACTATGACAAATTAACTGCATGGTTAGACCTACTTTACAAGTTACATTGAACCGTATGAGGCGTGCCACCCGCCAGTTCAGATGGAAAATACTACAAATTAGTGTACTACAATATGACAAATTAACTGCATGGTTACACCTACTTTACAAATTACATCAAACTGTATGAGGTGCGCCACCCGCCAGTTCAGATGGAAAATACTACAAATTAGTGTACTACAATATGACAAATTAACTACTTTGTTAGACCTACTTTACAAATTACATCGAACTGTATGAGGCGTGCCACCCGCCAGTTCAGATGAAAAATACTACAAATTAGTATACAAGTACTACTGTATGACAAATTAACTGCACGGTTAGACCTACTTTACAAGTTACATTGAACTGTATGAGGCGTGCCACCCGCCAGTTCAGATGGAAGATACTACAGATTTGTATACTATAACAAATAATTATTAACTGCACATAATTGAGTGGTACTTATATTACACCCATCTTTCAATTATTGATGCCACGTGCAGATACGTCTATTAGAAAGATATCACTTAAACTCATGTTACTGCTTATGTTTGATGCATTTAGTATTGAAAGATCACTGACAATTTTCTCAGACTTAAAGGATCGTGAAACCTTTCTTGATTTTAGTCAAAAATTATTGAGAAACGATTCCTATATTAGCACAGGTAATCACTGATTTTTGCCCTGAACATTTGACTCTGCCATAATTACCGGATGCCTGAAAAAATTCGCTTGACCCCAGTTCATGTCAAAAGATTAATTGCATACAGTGTATCCAGAATAACAATGACACTACTCTACCCAAGTATTGACATAAAGACATTAATTTGCAATTGCATCACAATTCACAATGAGTGGACTGTCTGTTTCTTGCACCTCAAGAAATTCCCTTCAGCACTGCAGCTTATGGTTGAGATAGGCCCTGGAAAATATTCACACCAGTCAATCAGTCAATGAATCAATCAATGCATAAGCTACATGTACATTTCAATGAATGATGTAACACACCACTCTGCCATTCATAAGCAATCCTCCGGTGTAAGTGAAACTGAATAATGAAGCTTTAAAGGAATTGCAAACTTATCTGGAAGCCTGTGACAGCCTCCCACAAGTGTCCACCTTTCCAAATTGACCATTTTGTGCATGTAATAAAATCAATAATAGTTACTGAGCTTGAGTTTCTCATGATTTTAAAATGGAATTAGTGTTTGATGGTTACAACTCAAAACAACTTTTGTATTTCATCTATAATTTTTTTTTTTTCTTGGGTTCCTGGCCACAAAGCACTAAAAGCATGATGTTGTGAGTTTTACCATATACAATTAAAGCAGTGGAGCAATCATACAGAAAACTGCTCATTAAAACAAACGTTTTAATAAAAGTTCTCTAGGATGTCCTTTTTGTGTTGTTACCGTATGAGCTACATGTAGACTAAGTACTTATCAAATAAAATTTTAGGTTTTATGTGGAGAAATTGAAAATATTGACAATATCAACTCTATCACAAAATGGTTGGTACAGTATAATTATTTAGATAGCCGGCTCTCAACATGTACATGTATAGTAGCTTTATAATCTTCCATGAGAAATGCTAGTAATGCATTGAGTACTCTACCATAGAATACCCCACAAGACAATTGGATTTTTTTGTAAAGGTTCACATACACCTGTACATGTACATGCAAATAAAATACAAGTGACAAATAACATGTGAGAAGCTTTGTATACCAATTGTCATAGTTACATGTATCCTTGCACAAGCAATGTGGTGTGCAGTAGCAAGGTTTGGTGGAATAAGGCTGCATATCCAGTTATTATTTCACTGTCTTCCCTGTATTCTGATTTGTTGCAATTATTTTTATGGCTTGGTATAAAAGGCTTTAGGTACTAAACATGTGACATTGTTTGGTCATGAGACACCAGTGAAGGTATACCATGTCATAGGAAAAACAAGTGACAAGTACACTGTAACAAGTGAAATACCTTTTTATATCATGTCATATGAAATAGTTACAGTATATCCTTGCACAAGCAATGTGGTGTGTAGTGGCAAGGTTTGGCAAAAAGCTTGGTACAAAAGGCTTCAGATACTAAACGTGTGACATTGCTTGGACATGAGACAACAGTGAAGGCATACGGTAACCATGTCAGGAAATTTGTATTTCACCAAACCTTGCCACTGCACACCACATCGCTTGTGAAAAGATATATGTAACTTTAGTAAAATCCAACTAGTGGTCTATTATCAATGCTGCGTTCTGATTGGTTGAGCTACTAGCAGGCTATTTGTTATAGCCCACTAGTAGCGAAAAGCGACGGCTTTGAAAACCAAAACAACAATTAAAGTCTAGCTTTAACTAGCGAAAGATGTTTTGTCTCGATATTTTTTTGACCAACTAGTTGGATTTTACTCAAACAATTATTCCTCTCGCCCTCATGGCCTCTGAGTCAATAGCCCATTCGGCCTTCAGCCTCATGGACTATTGACTCAGAGCCCATTCGGAATAATTGTTAAATAGCATACCTGGGCCACTAATGTGTTCTAGGAACAGTATTGTTTGAAGAACGAGGCATATAAAAATAAGTGGCAAATAAGGGGCTGGGTATAATAGACTTCAGCTGTCACAGGGATGCTGAGATCCATATCATTCATACCCCTTTCCTTATTATTGGTATTGTGTTAAATGGCCTTAAATTAATAACGTGACCTGAAATTACTAAGGGAGTACGTCTGCAAAGACTGTCCTTGCAGAGGGAGGGATGTATGATGCGAATCTCAATTCAATGAATCAGCAATCAAACGCGGCAGGTACAAAACGCAGGTCACAGGGCACAGGTCACAGGTCACAGGTCGCAGGTCACAGGTCATTGTTTTACCTATAAAGGAAGTATCCTGAACATTCATAAAAGCTAACCTTAGGCCTAAAAACTTTTCTTTAGGCCTAATTAGGCCTAAGGTTAGCTTTTATGAATGTTTAGGATACTTTCTGTATAGGTTAAATAATGACCTGTGACCTGTGACCTGTGACCTGTGCCCTGTGACCTGTGCCCTGTGACCTGTGTTTTGTACCTGCCGCAATCAAACGTGTTATGAAAAAGAAAGGATATTCTATACAAAATTTAAGGCATATACTTTCAGGTTATTATCAGTGAGGTGACCTACCGAAACTCCTTCGGCAATCTTTTGCTATTCGGCGCTTTAATATAAGTCTTGAATCTTCCCGCTCTTTTGCTTAAATCCACATGTAGCTGTTCGGCCATCCTTTGTTCCAAACGTTCGTTGAACTCCGTTTGCTTCAGGAAAGAAGGCCTCTATTTCTGCCATGAATTTTTCATCGATTAATGCTGCTGGCGTTGGTCGTACTGTAACTCTTTCTCAAACACCGTCTCTGAACTCCCTGATCAGAATCCAGTACATACAACTTTATGAGTCTAGATATTCAACGGTTCCATGTCAAGCAGCTAGCGAAGTCTATTCTTGCTAGGTTTCTCTGGTCGCCTTGGAATTAGTGGGAATCGTGGACTTGAAATAGGCATAGAACATTCCAATGACCGACCATTCAACATTCATGACACTGGCGTGTGTGTTTGTGGCGAACTACTGTAAAACTACTGGGGCTGGTTCCCGACGTTATGGCCTGAATGGTCGTTGCCCTTTCTTTCGGGTTTCGTCGATTCTTACTGCCATTTCACCTGCACAAATGTCAAGGAATCGCCTTATAAAACCTTGGTCGTCCGAAAACGACAAGAAAGAGGAAAGAGCACATCGCCCGCGCGAAACCGTTGATAACCAAATTTTCATCGTCACAAAACCTCGTTTCCAGGGTCTTTGCGGCGGGGTGATTCAAAATGGCGGACAATTGTCCCTCCGAAAAGATCCTGGGAACGAGGAAGGCCCAAGCATTTTGGGTGCTTACCATTTAGCCAAAAAATCCGGAAATTTCGGTTTGAGGTCAAATGGAAAGGCAATTTTCCCGAAAATCTTTTCGAAAATTGTGGACAACCTCCAGAGGAAGTCCTCTTTTTCAGTTTGGAACAGAATTCGCGAAATGCCCTTACCATTTGCGAGAATCCTTCCGTTTCCAGGCCACTTCTGAAAAGATCGAGTAAAATATGCGGGATAGAATGCTATGTAGTAAATGGTAAGCGCCATTCTCAACCGGTTGGTCATTAAATTCGGAAAATCGCTTACCTTTATTTATGCAACGATCATTCCATCCGGATTATTTGGCTAAATGGTAAGCACCCTTTGTTTACCATTGGTTGGTTTCGTTGTAGGACGTTGCCGCTGATGAAACTCAAAAGCTTCCGAATACCAGTGCAGTTTTCGTTCAATAATATAACGGTTATGTAAAAATTGAAAGTTTGCCACAGCAGTAAAATGTGTAACAAATATCATATGCACATTGCCTATGACAACAAAACGAAGATGCTGTAAATCACCATATTTGCTCCCAGGTAAATATGAATATTTATAGCAAGGAAATTTGCAAATTTACCACAAAGTCATATTCCGGCAATTCATTCCTTTTTGCTCCCATTGCAAAAGAGAGTAAATAAAATGCAAATGTACGTACTTTGATCCTTTGAAAATCAGTTCAAACGATAATGCAAAATATTGGTTTTGCGACATATTTGCTTGCATTTGCGGTTGAGGTCAAACTGCTATCTTTGCGGTGAAGCAAATTTGAGCAAATCTGTGGAAACATTAAAGATTTCCATAGCACGCAAATGCCAAGCAAATAATTACATTTCCTTAACATTTGCACACAAATTCCTACAAAACAAACATTCAAGTTTGCGCAAGCTTTACCTGTCAAACCAAAGTTAAAGCAAATTTAGAGCCCTAAATTTGCCACATATTTGCTCAATTCGCAAACTCGAGTAAATCCATTTTTTCGTCCAGTGTTGATCAGGCTATTGGTCGATTGATGGCTGCTGCAGACACCATTCAGTTGCTGTTTTCCGAGATGGAAAGCAATAGTGATTTTGCTGAGGTGTTACCAATCCTAAATGTAACTCTGACTAATGTAAGGAACTTGGGTAATCTACTACAACTACATAGACATGGTGCTCCAGATTTAACTAGGGAAACTGCATATAGTAGCCCAACCATTTCCACATGCAATGGTCCAGGACGCCCACGTTACGTTATCGAGGAAGAACAAATACGTTTTTTGTGAGAACTGTGTAGGATTAGGCATTGTATGCTGGGATCGATAGGTCGGCCATCTTGAATAAACCTCGTGCTAGTTTGCGTTACTCGATCAAAGTCTCCTTTCTTCTTCGCCTGATACTATATGGTGGCAGCGGTCTTGACCCCTCCAACCCCGTAAAACAGAATGGAAAACCAACCCGGAGATGCTCCTGCAGTTGAAAATCCGCCTCCACCCGTTAATCCGCCTATACAGCCTGTAAACTCTCTCCCGCTCCCGAGCAAGTTCCAAGGAGCAAACAACCCGCATCAAGCAGACATGTGGCCCAAATGGCTTCGACATTTTGAGCGTTATCGGATCGCTTCTGGCCTTCAAAACAAATCAAGCCAGGAACAGGTTGGAACATTTCTTTATGCAATGGGGGATTGTGCGGATGACATCGTCAAAACGTTAAACATAAACGAAGCAATCGCTTCCTTCGACGACGTCAAAACTGCCCTAAATGGCTATTTTGCAGCTCGCCGCAATATTATCGTCGAACAAGCTCGGTTCAATCGACGAAGACAAAACCCCGGTGAATCCGTGGACACCTTTATTCAAGATTTATACCGCCTCGCCGAAAATTGTGATTACGGAACTCTGAAAGATGAACTTATAAGAGACAGAATTATTGTTGGAGTCCTCGATGATACACTGTCCGACCGCCTACAAGCTAAATCTGACCTCACTCTCGCGGACGCTGCTCGCATAAACCGACAAGCCGAAGCAAGAAAACAAAATCGAACCATTGTCCGTGGGGTAGAAACTCAAAATGAAGTTGATTACGTCAGTCAGCCACGCTATCACAACAAACAACAAGCCACAAACAACCTACCTGCTCGTAACCGAAACGAAGGATACATAAAAGAGCCCTCCAAGAATGACCGTCCCTGTTTTTGGTGTGGCCGCCAGAGCCACGACAGGAAGTATTGCCCAGCTAGAGACACTATTTGTAACAACTGCAACAAGAAGGGACATTTTCAGTCTGTCTTTCTCAGCAAGAAACCTTATCCGAGAAAGGTACATGCAGTAGAAGAACAAGAGGAGGAAGACATACACTTCCTCGGTGAGATCGGTTGTGAGAAGAACTATTGGTCTGCACAAATAGGAGTGCACGGTCGTACAACACGCTTCAAGCTTGACACGGGGGCAGCAGTGACTGTCCTTAGCGATGATGTCCAGTGGCTACAAGATGTTGAATTAACCAAGACATCCCAGGTTCTATGCGGTCCTGGAAATACTCAACTGCCTGTGAAAGGTCTGTTCTATGCAACTCTTAAGTACAGACAATCAAAGTTAACTGAGCCTATATATGTGGTGTATAATCAGAAGAGTTCGTTACTCAGCAGGAGAGCTTGTGTCGAACTAGGACTCATAGGACACGTTGACAAAGATGTCGAAGAGGTGACCACGGGGCCAACAGATTTCAAAGCCGAATTTCCTGCACTCTTCAGCGGACTGGGAAAGCTTAAGACTGAATGCCACATAACACTTCGCCCTGATGCTAAGCCTTTCTGTCTCTACAATCCCAGAAAGATTCCCCATCCACTGATTCCAAAGGTAAAAAGTCAAATAGAAACAATGCTTCTGCAAGGAGTGATATCGCCTGTAACAGAGCCAACCGAGTGGTGTGCAGGTATCGTCCCTGTCCTTAAACCAAATGGCAGTGTGCGTATCTGTGTTGACCTGACTCACCTTAACAAAGCAGTCCAGCGTGAGATACACCCAATACCTTCAGTGGATAAGAACCTTGCTAAACTGGGAGACAGTAAGATATTCTCCAAACTTGAGGCCAACAGTGGGTTTTGGCAGATTCCCTTGGATGCCAAATCAAAACTGCTCACAACCTTTGTCACCCCATTTGGACGCTTTTGTTTCAACAGACTCCCATTTGGTGTCAGCTCCGCCCCAGAGATCTTCCAACGCACTATGTTCAAGATACTTGAGGGCTTGGAAGGGACCCTCTGTCAAATGGACGATGTTCTCATTCACGGGGTAGACCAGTCGGAACATGATGGACGCGTACGAGCCGTTCTCCACCGCTTAATGACAAATGACAAATGTGAGTTTTCACGATCATCCATCAGATTTCTCGCTCACATCATTGATAGCTCTGGACTCCACGCAGACCCACAGAAGACCACTGCTGTGACTCAATTCCCAGTCCCTTCAGATGTCTCGGGGATACAGCGATTCATGGGAATGGTCAACCACCTTGGAAAATTTATTCCCAACCTGGCTGACCTCAGTGACCCCCTTCGTCAATTATTACGCAAAGACAGTGTTTGGGTTTGGGCTGAACCCCAGCAAAAAGCCTTTGAGCAGATCAAGCAAGCGTTAGTGTCACCGACAGTCCTGGCACATTACAATCCAAACCGTCCAACGATCATTTCAGCGGATGCTTCCAACACAGGAATTGGTGCGGTCTTATTTCAAGTTCAGGATGACGGAGAGCGCCGCCCGGTGTGTTACGCGTCAAGATCTCTCAGTGACACAGAGAAACGTTATGCCGTAATTGAAAAGGAAGCCCTCGCGACAACATGGGCTAGTGAGAGGTTCTCTGATTATGTGCTCGGCATCCCTTTCACCCTGGAAACAGACCACAAACCGCTTACTGTACTCCTGAATTCATCAGAGCTCTCAAAGATGCCCCCCGTATCCTGCGATTCCGCCTGAGACTTATGAGATACAGCTATCAAGTTCAATATGTGCCAGGAAAACATCAAGTTACCGCAGATACACTCTCACGTGCTCCTGCTGGCCTACCAGGGATAGAAGATAAGCTGCTTGTCGAAGAAGTAGAGGCCTTTTCGACTCCGACCACTTCCTATCTCCCAGCCACACCCAACCGACTACAGCAGATACGGGATGCGCAGAAGGTAGACGAAGAATGCTCCCTTTTAAGATCGTATTGCCTTCACGGATGGCCCCCTTACTTGCCTCACCAGCCGTTACTGCGCCCATATTGGGAGAACAGAAGCCACCTCACGATTGTTGATGACTTACTCCTGTACGATGATCGTATAGTCATTCCGAGGAACATGCGACTACAAATCCTCGACTGCATTCATACTGGTCACCTGGGTCTGACTAAGTGTAGATCCAGGGCACGCACTTCCGTATGGTGGCCGGGACTCTCCACACAAATTGGTGAGTTGATCACCCGATGCCACACCTGTGCCAAGGAACAACCAACGCCCAGAGAACCGCTCTTGCCTTCGTCCTTCCCAGGCCGCCCCTGGGAGAGGGTAGCAACAGACCTGTATGATTTTCAAGGAGGAAAATACATCATCGTGGTAGACTATTACTCGAGATGGTTTGACATCAAAGAACTCTCTGATGAGACTTCTCATTCAGTTATAAAAGCTCTCAGGGAGGTTTTCGCCACACATGGAATCCCAGATGTCATTATGTCGGACAACGGGCCACAGTATAGCGCAGAGACTTTTCGACAGTTTGCTGAAGCATACCATTTCACACATGTTACTAGTTCGCCAAAATACCCCCAGGCGAACGGCGAAGTCGAAAGAGCCATTCGCACAGCGAAGTCTATGCTGAGGAAAAACGAAGACATCTTTAGCGCCCTCTTGACTGACAGATCAACTCCTCTACAGAATGGCTACTCACCTAGTGAACTACTGTTAATTTCAACAACAACAAAGTTGTAACATATTACGATTATTCAAAATTATTCAAAGACAGCAGAGCCTTACAACCATTACCTCATCATACAATCCTTCATAATGCACTTCTTGCAATTTTATTCAAGGTGGCTGACATCGATTTCTATCACTCTCCAGCAAGTTTACGTGACGGATTAATACAACCATTCTTCAGCAGTTGACACAATAAAAATGGAATCAAAAATGTGCCTAAACATCGGTGATATTGAGAATACATGTATTTCCATAAATTGTTTACCAGTGTTAAGGCATGTTCTTGATACCATTTTTGTTGTATCAATCGATTAATACAACAATCTGGAAAGTGATAAAAACTGTGCCATCCAACCTAATTCTGTAAGTTCCACTACTGGACAAGCACATTCTCCTCAATGTTCGTGACACATTTCTTTTAATACTAATTGGGAGAAATATCTGGAACATCTGATCTTTGGTGATCAATTTCCCTATACTGATGGCCTGCATGTTGCATTATTAAAGACATGTTATTTTGAGGAGAAATTTTCCTTTAAATGAGACCTCAACTATTACCAGACTTAACAAAGTGACAGAAGATTGGGTGGTTAAACAAATGTAAATGAGAGCATCATTTGTCTTTAAACTATGGTCATTTCCCAATTATCTGCATTTAAAACAGCCATGAACTCTTCTCTGAACTCACAGAAACTTGAATAGGTGCTTGGTAGTTCTAACGTGTAGCTACATGTGTGAGCAACTGGCCGTCTTTGAAAACCTTCATTGTTTGTGAAAGAAATTGTCAGCATATCAGGAACAAGAACATCTGATGCTGTAGTACATCCCAAAAAAGTGGCAAGTTTGGACTAGTCAAGACCTCTTATAAATCTCTTTAAGTGGGCTAAGGTCTCCCCCTCAGCAGCTGTAAGGGGTGTTGCTTTAAGGAGGGAAATAACTTTGACATTAGTTGGTAGTATAGAAGAATACAGTTCATGCAAAGAACACATATCAGGAAAATATAACTTAAGGTGGGAAACAATAGGCCCCCAGCAATCAGCTACATATTGAGGTTTCTGAATTATTTCCTTGTGGGCAAGTTCTCTGATTATTTCCACTAGGTTGTCTTGTATAACTCTTCATTTACAATCAAAAGCTGACAAAAAGTCAAGTAATTCTGCATTGTCACCCTGAATGCTATCAGACAAACAGCCCTCTATTACAATAGCCTCAGATGTAGAGACATTGTGCTTGAAGGAGTCTTGCAACATCATGGAGGTTACACTTCCCTCCCCAAAAAGGCAACCAGTGAAAAAAGCTTTGCTTATCTTGCGGGGAAAATATTGGCAATCATTATATCCCTTAACAAGTATCCTTCCGACTGCCTCCCACTATTTTCTGTCAAAATCATGCCTGATGTAGGGAACCCTCTCACACTCTCCCAACATGTGTGACTCATAACAATCTTTCCAAACAAAGAAAAGACTTCCCTTAGGACCCCATTACCCTGTCCAGCCTCTTCAATACCATGCTGATTTATAATGATGGCATTTACATTAAATTTCAATATTGAGGGATCTAGAAAGATCTCAATCATATCTTCTCTAATGAGGGACCTGTGTACTCTTATTATTTTTGTTGGCACTTCATCACTGCATGTTGGAGAAGTTGGTACGACATTACTAATAACTACATCACAATTATTGTTGTGTGTGGACTGGTCACTCCATGGGTCAATAAATGGAGGCACTTCTACAGGCAGTTCTACAGGCACCGACAACAGTGGATCTGCCTGATCTAGAGGCTGAGGCTGACTATTTGGCTGCTGAAGGGGTGAAGACATTGTTTGAGAGGTCATCAGAGAGTTGACTAAAGGTTGGACTCGTCGGTTGCTCATCCTCTTCATCTTTATCCTCATCTTCAAGGGGATCTATACAT
The DNA here is from genome assembly GCA_949126865.1 of Montipora capitata. NCBI lineage: Eukaryota > Metazoa > Cnidaria > Anthozoa > Scleractinia > Acroporidae > Montipora > Montipora capitata. Next base: position 39,119,769 of record OX421448.1, on the reverse strand, counting down.
CTGATGTACACACTCCCTTGCCCTGAGAGCTTTATTATCCATTCACCATCCATCCTTACCCCCTTTGCCAGTTTTGGAATCACCAAGGTTCCATAGCATGCCTATATAAAGGAAAGGAAAACGAAACTGTTCTCCCTTGTGTTGTATAATTACATGCTTTGGTACAGATTTGCCTAATCATATCTCTCAGAACAAGGAGTACCAGCGCTTTCACTATTGGTTTCCTACCCCCATTCCCCTCCTTTTCTCAGATTGCAGTCACAAATGGACAAAATTCTCTTTGTTATGAGATGGCATATAATTGACATTCCAACAAAAAAATGAAAGGAACACAACCAGCTTTGAAAGGTTACATTTCCTAAGTATCTGTCAATATGTGATCACTAGCAAAGCGACAGCCCTTATACATATTGATCACAGTACTAAAAAACATTTATTTAAGAAATAATTTGAGGACTGAACTTTCTCCTTAATGTCTGTTTTTCTTATAACTTTAGGGCAAACACAAACTTTGAGAATCAAATTAAAAGGAACAAGACGATCTAGGATCGTAAGTCGGGCTGTGGCCACACGTGTGCTGCTAAGGATCATGAGCGTTGTGTAGTAGTTCTAAAAAAAGATGTGTAGTACTTGGAAAGATGTGCATGTCTCAAAGAAAGATCACGAAATTTGTAATCACACTGGCAAAAACAACATGCATTTCGTCATGAAAACGTTACTGACTTGATGTCCGATCTCACCCATACATCACTTGCTTGTAAAGCGCATTTGAATATACCAATAGAAAATGCGCTATATAAATTCATTACCATAAATTCACTACCATTTACTACCATCAACTTCACAAATATCAAGACTCTTGGGTAAATCTGCTCTTGTGAGGTGTCTGTTAATGCTCAGGTGACGATAGAATCTGTTTCCTTGGTCAGCTATGCAACATAACGTTTCGGATTTCCAATAACTACAAGACTTTGCTGTTGAGTAACACATTGCATGAAGCCCTACAGCACAGCATTGTTTACAAGTGCAGTTGCATTGTTCTCTAACACAGTTCACTGCAGTGATTTCATATGTACCAATATGAAGCCCTCTGAGTTCATAAGTGTATACCCTGGAAATACTGTACTAAGTCCTTAATGGATGGTACTTCTAATTGTACACAAGTACCTTAGGGATGGCTTCTACCATATCAATC
>OX421448.1:39111074-39113574 GCA_949126865.1 Montipora capitata | reverse complement strand
TATATAAACATTTTTCGATCCAAAACATCAAAGTATCGCTGTCAAAGAAAGTGCCCCATTATTAATCATGTAGAAACAACAAATAAAGCGCTACAGCAAAAGACAGCGAAAAGAATGATAATTCTCTACTAAAATTAGACTTGTTCTCACATTCTCTCCCTTGCTGAAGCGTGGTAAGTTTTATCCGTTATAACTTTGCGAAGAATCATTCAAAACGTTTTCTCTTTCCCCAACGACATAGTGTCATTTCTGCTTTAACCCTTTTGAGACTCAATTACGCATATACGCGTAATTAATGGCCGAGCTCTTTGTACCACTTGTGACGTCATCAATTTAAATCACATCAGATATTCTTGGTAAGCAGATAGTAGAACTAGGCTAGGCCTTTCCGTACAATGGTCAAGTTTAGATATCGAGGACATTCCGACGTCGCAAATAGAAAAACAACGTTATTAGTTTTGATGCAAAAACGTTGGTAAAATGGTCCACCAAGCCTATGATTGATCAAGGTCCATTTTTAGGCTTCGCCCGTAATTAACATCCAACTTTTCACGGCAGCCAGAAAGAACATGCAACGCATAAGGTAGTCACAGTAAAAGGGGCGAGAAAAAAAGAATGGAAAGGGACAACAAACAAAATTGAGAACGGGTGATAACAAAGAAAATTCCAAATTTTGGCTTATTTGCATACACGGAATTGAAATATTGCCCAATTTTGTACGTTATCCTCAAAAAATCTCTCCTTTTGGTAAAAAAAAGCTTTCTTAGCAAAACTTAGGCTTCTTTAGCGTCATGGTAGCCAAAACACCTGACTAAATGGTTAAAAACGATATTTTTTGGCGAAAATTTGGTATTTAAAAGGTTAACCACCGCAATATGTCTCACTCCCATCGCAACAAATTATCATGAGTATACAGACATAATATATAGATTTAGCCAAGCCTAAAAGCGGAGCTCCCGGGTTGTTTATTCTTACTGGCTGTAGGATTAGTAAAAATAAAAGGTTTTTGAAGTGTCCCCGTTTTCGTGTTTCCGGTTACTGCTTAATTAAGTCATTTTCTTCTCTGCCTAACTAGTGAATTCCACGGTAATTCCACGCGAAAAACCGATATCACATGAATCGCGAAGCGATGAGTGCGATATCTGTTTTTCAAGTGAAAGTTATTGTCGAATTCACCAGTTTGGCAATGAGTTTTTCTTGAACCCAATGAGTTTTGAAAGAAAACAAGCACATCCTCGGCGAGCGAATGGAAAAGGAAAAAAGCCATGTCAGAGTCAACTGTCAATAGCCAGCGAATACGAATCATGCTAAAATTAGAAGCCATAAAAAAAATTGTCAGTTCAAGGTCAAAGAAGAGTTTTACTAATGCACTTTAATCCACTTTATCTCTGAAAACGAGATAATTCACATTTTGATGTATTTCATTGAAACACGCCAGGTTGGCTTAGAATAAGAATCGCCAAAATACGGCAATGCAACCAAGAAAGGACGAACTTCAAACAAGATCCGCTCCAACACAAACTAGTGAGATTTTCCCCTAATTTTACGAGAACTCATTGCGATTACGTGTTTATAACATAACGGCAAAATTTTCTTGTCACTGTCGAGGCACAACGAAAACCAGTTGGGCAAACGGATTTTAAAAAGCACTTGTTTGCTCGCATTTTAGAGCGAAACCAACAAACAAATCAACGTTTTCTTGATGTCCAAAAGAGAACAGATAATTGTTATTTAATTCCAGTTGACAATAAAAATTCGATTTTCATTCCTGAACAATGGAAGAACCGATTAAACCACCTTTAAAAAATGCGCATCCACTTTAAATAACGCATCCGTAAAAATAACAAACGGTTTAGTGCCCAAGGAAAGAATTTGTGGACTAACTTCTTTCACTAAGTATGAGCTATTTAAATAATACTGGTATTCTGTTTTGTCGTTGTCGTTGTCTTTCGCTCTCCTTTCGTTTCTGTTCTATACATACGTCCTCCAGTAATCATGTAACCTTATCAGAGCTTCTAAGGATGCACCAAAAATTGCAATACAGAGAAAAAAGCAGGTCTAAGCAAATTAAAAATAAACAGCCAGCTTTAAGTTTATATCCCTCCGATGCTTGACTTGAATAACTGCGTAGCCACCAGTGTGGACCAACGATATCATGATATGACAAACTGGATTGAAACCAGCGAAAAATGCAGAAAGAAAACATCTTCCAAACCGTTTTCCACCTGAACACGAAAAGCGTTGACTGTGTAAGAACTATAGTTGATGTAGTATGGCCGTGCAGCCGCGTCGAGCCACAGAAAGCGCGCAAAAATGAAGCCTCGTTTATGTTTAGGTGAGTTAACCTGGGATGAGCCTGCAATCCATTCGAAAAACAGTACCTGGTCAGACTTAAAAAAAACAGCTGACCTCGGTGAGGTTTAAGTTTGAGCCCGCGATATGGTCACGTGATGCTGGTCAGTGGATACCTTGTTTTGCTTGACAAGTGTCAATTGATCAA
>OX421448.1:39093574-39101074 GCA_949126865.1 Montipora capitata | reverse complement strand
AGACGACGAGCATCCCCGTCTGTTTCATATGGGAGTCCCCCCCTAACCCTAACCCTAACCCCCCCCCCCGACAGACGCTAAAAGGACTATGATAACAAGTGCTTCTAGTACGTGATGTCGTGCAACCGGTGTACTCCAGGCCTCAGTTGTTCAAAGGATGGATAACGCTATCCACCGGATAAATCGCTGTCCGGCGGATAAACACTAGCAAAACCAATTAATTGAGTTATCCAGTGGATAGTGCTATCCACCCTACAAACAACTAGGGCCTGGTGGATAGCGTTATCTACCTTTTGAACAAGTGGGGCCAGGTTTTCTATGTATGTTTGTAAGGCTGTAAGTCTAAACTAAGGTTAACTGCTGTTGTACTGTTAGGAAACGACTCTGATGTACCATTACCGTTATCATGGAAACTCCGTTGCAATACAAGCCCTAGTTGTTCAAAAGGTGGATAATGCTATCAACCAGATAAATCACTATCCTATCCACCGGATAGTAATTTATCCTGCGGATAGCGCTATCCATTGTTTGTACAACTGGGGCCCGTGGCCCGTTTCTCGAAAGTCCCGAAAACTTTTCGGGCCCGGAAAGCCATTTGTGAAACTGCCAACCGCTTGTTTTGGAAAGCCGATCTTTTAACATGTTTAAAAAAAAAAAAAAAAAAGGACTGTGTAGTTTGACGACTTGAATCTTCTTCGTTCTTGAGATACAAAGGGAATTGTGACACCCGAATGATGGCCCGTAAAGTTTCGGGATTTTCGAGAAACGGGGCCCTGGGGCCCGTTTCTCAAAGGCCCGAAAAGCCATTTGAGAACTTGCTAACCGCTCCTTCAGGAAAGCCGATCTTTTAACATTTTTTCAACGTAACAAAAGGCAAACTGACTATGAAGTGTGATAACTCAAATCCTCTCCGTTCTTGAGATACAGAGGGATTTGTGACACCCGAAAATGGCCCGTAAAGTTTCGGGACTTTCGAGAAACGGGCCCCTGATGCGTTAATCCTTTGTTTACGTTATTAGATTTAGGGCTTTGTTCAACCAGGTACATTACTTAATTTTGTTAATCCCTTGTTTACTTCAGAGACGTAGTCCATATTACTCTAAATTTATTAGTCGACAAGTTACGTTCCGTCCAGAGAGTTAGGTACAGCGATCCTGGTCCACCAACCACTGCAATTGGTCTTAAATGAGTTGTTCCAGGCCTAACCGAGCAGTGCGATTTGGAAGTCGTCGGCGTAAGCCACGTTTCGTGCAGCGATAGGTTCACCTTCGGAGTTGGTGTTAAGCACCTCTTTTCAAGTTGACGTTATTGTATTCTAAGCTTTCGACCAATCACGATGCGTTACCTGGACCAGGAGAGCGAATAAGTAAGCCACACTTTCAATTTTGAAAAACTACTCACCGGAGTACAGAACACTTGAGGAGAAAACTGTGCACTGAACTTGAAGACCCATTAAAGCAAGTGACAGGTCCAGTAATTGATTGTCTCTGAGTTCCTGCGATTTAAGTAGAAAGTGGAGAGGGAGCACGAGTATATCTCCGGTCAGTCTCACCAAAAAGTTCCCTTAAGGAATTTAATGGACTTAACTGATAAACAACAACGACAAACATCTTTATTTATCACCTGGCTTTTTTTTAACGATACTTTCACGTTTTGTATTTACTAGAGAATTGACACAAATATTCCCTCTAGTGATCACCTGGCTCTTAATCATTTCCCGAGATCCACTTTATTAAACAACTTGGATTGTTTGAACGGTTTGTCAAGGCTAGACCATATACGAGAAGAGTGTCTCTATGAACTTTTGACCTAGTTCCTAAGAACTGGTCTTAGTCCACGAGTTCGTCAAGATGTGTGACCTACATATCGCTACTACTTCACCATAAAATCGTGCTGCCTGAAAGAATCTTTCTTACAACCCCTCTGTTGCAAATACTTTATGTTGTTACATTAACAAACAAAAAAGCCATCCGTTAAGTCTTTCATTACTTACATGCAATTTGCTACGGTTGAATTATGCAACAGGAATAATTACTGGGTTGCCAGTATGGCAATCCCAGTCGGAAAGTGGGTGGGATTTGTTCGTTTTATTTATTTTTTTTTATTTTCCGTGTCGGTAAAAGTCTTGCCTGTCACTCCCCTGCTAAGTGGTGTCTTTGTGCACAGAGCCTTCTGCGTGTATTTGCTTAGGATCGAGAGGGTAGTGGGAAATGCGTAGATTTCTCTGGTGGACACAGTAGAACGATTAACTTAACCGGCAATGGCGTCGAAAGTCATGTAACGCGAATGGCGTTTTAGTGGATCTTTGAACAAAATATACCCTTATGAAGGTCAATAAGTCGATTGGATACTGAACAAGACAGGCGATGGAATCTTAAAAGCGACGAGTAATGGACTTCGACAACAATCTGTCGCCCGTCGAGCCGAAATCAAAGTGAGCTGTATTTCTAATATTTTACCAAGTGTGCTGTTATGTAGAACACTGAAACCAAATGGAAAATTCTCTGGTAACTTATGGGTTCAACAAAGACAGAGAACGAATCGAACACCTTAAGGATCTGTGATCAACTCTGCACAGTCTTCAGGTAAAAAAAAAAAATTGGAAATGTGACAGCCAAGAATTATTTGAAAGAAAGCTTGTCGTCTATTTTGTCCTTCATTATTCAAGGAAAAGGTTCTTCATGGAAACGGTTTGATCCTGAAATTTTAGTTTGTTGTAATATTGCGCATATTTGACACGATTGAGTTTTTCTCTTCACGCACGCATGTGACGCATCACGTAATGAAATAGGAAGGGGTTTTTGCCTCTAATAGCAAATTTGTTGTTTGTTTCAAAAAATTGTACACTGGAAAAGGTGGCCTTTATGAATTCATCATGTTTTATAATATGCGAGCTTAACTGGATAGTTTTTATGGCAATAGTAAAGCATTTTCGTGTCAAAATGAAGTTAGCGTCTTTCTGTTGTGCTAACTTAATTAAATACAAATATACATTCTGCCTCGTGAGTTTGTTATTCTTGTTAACCAACAATGGCTTCTAAAGTCATTGCAACGCGAATGGCGTTTTAGTGCATCTTTCAACAAAATATGCTCTCATGGAGCTCAAGAAGGGAACGTCAATTGGATGAACAAGACAGGCGATGATGATCTGGAATCTTAAAAGCGACGAGTAATGGACTTCGACAACAATCTTTCGCCCGTCGAGCCGAAATCAAAGTGAGCTGTATTTCCAATATTTTATCACGAGTGTAGTGTTATGTACAACACTGAAACCAAATGGAAAATTATCTGGTAACTTATGGGTTCAACAAAGTCAGAAAAAAAAAAAAATTGGAAATGTGACAGTCAAGAATTATTTGAAACAAAGCTTGTCGACTATTTTTTGCATCATTTATATTCAAGGAGAAGGTTCTTCAGGAAAGGGTTTGAACCTAAGTACATGGTAATTTGAAACGATTGAGTGCACGCAATGAAGTAGGAAGAGGTTTTTGCCTCTAATAGCAAGTATGTTATTTGTTTTAATAAAATGTTTCGCTGGAAAAGGATTCTGTGATATTTTCTGCCTTTGTGAATTATAATATGTTGTGTATTGAATTTTCGAGCTTAAGGTTGAAATGTGATACGGGAGGATATTTTTAGTATTGCTCTGTGAGCAGGAAGGGTTAACGAAAATAAACAGGTCTGTTGGAAGCGTGCTTGAGTTTCAACAAAATGAGCCCCAAAATCAGCAAAAAATTGTGACGCCGACGAATAATAAAGTAGCTGCTATTTCCAAAATGATGGAATTACCTGGTGATAAATAACCTCGTCTTGGAGAGTAGATTTTTGACTTTACAGAAACAATGGTGGGCGATTGTGATCTTTGTTTTGAATTCGCTCATTTATTGTCAAACTTCATAACACTTGACAGAAAAAGAAACTCTTTTTGTTTTTTTTTCTTTCCCTATCATTATTATTATTATTATTACCTTACATGTTTACATGTTTAGTTTTAAAAGCACAAAAACCCCTCCCCCCACAAACACACTCACACCCACACACACACCCACAAACACGGAATATGTTTACAGAATAGAGACAAAAACGAAAAAAAAAAAAAAAAAAAGGAAAACCCGGTATCATTTGACACAGATGCTTCACTGTTTGGCGAGTAAACATGCCACGGTAACTTAATCACGGCGCCCGCTGAATTCCGGCGATTTATTTGTGCAGCCAAAAGTAAAATAACAAAATTGAACGTAGCAAAAATCTCCCAAAATGTTTGTCGCTGATCGTAATTTTTTATATTCACGGTCAGAATAACGGTCACGGTCAATGGGCTCCTGTCACGGTTCAAAATTAATGTTGTTTTCATGTCGTAAATATGTTATTCTCGAGCGACCGTCCTGGAAACTTCCTTCTGCTCTTTCTATAATAATAACAATAATAATAATAATAATAATAATAATAATAATAATAATAATAATAATAATAATAAAAAAATCTTTATTACCGTGTCAATGTATTTAGCTCATAGAGCTAATTGGGGACACCTACTATTACAAAATATATAGAAACTATGTACAGTATTATAATAAGTAACAACATAGCTGGTAAATTATGCTTTAAAATTTAAAATTTAAAAAACATTTAGAAATATTAAAAATATTTAGATAACATAAAAAATGCTTGTACAATACAGATAATTATAAAAAATCACGTGCTGCAAAGATTGCAGCAGTTGCCACTGTCTTCCACTAGGCTGGCCAGGTCAACTCTACGGATATTAGTTTTAAAGATGCTAAGGGTTGGTAGTTCACGCATACTATTTTCTAATTTGGACCAGATATATGGTCCTTGATACCTAAGTGTGTGTTTACCATAGCGTATAGTATTAAATCGTGGTATTTCAAAGTCGCTATTCCTAAGGTTATAACGAATACCCTTTCGAGTAAATATCTCAGATATGTAGCTAGGTACTAGATCGTTGTTTACTTTATACATTAGTATTGCTATGTCCTGTAAGCGTCTATTATAAAGCGTAGGTAACTTAGCGCGCTTAAGAAGTTCCTCCTATGTCTCTGTTGTTGTTTTGAAGACTGCGCGCAGGGCTCGCTCTTGGATGCGTTCGATTTTCCGCCCATCTGAAGATTTGCAAAAGTTCCAGACTAAATGACAATATGTTAAATGTGGCATTATAGCTATTTTATACAATATGAGTTTAGCTTTGCATGGTATTAGGTTGCGCAAGCGCATGAGGACTCCTACTTTCTGGCTGGCTTTAGTGCATATTTCGCTAATGTGTTGTGTAAAGTTAAGGTTCTCGTCTATATTTACTCCTAGTAGCTTGATTTGTTCAGTTTTCATGATCTCGTCATTGGCGATGGTGAGAACGCTGCCCTTCTTATCTGCATCTATGTTTCTTGGGTTAATCGTAAGAGACTGAAACTTATCTGGATTTGCCAAGAGAAAGTTGTTCCTATACCATAACAATGCTTGTTGGCCCTGAGTAACTAGAGTAGATTAAAAACTGTGTATCAATATTTATTTACTTTTGCATCAATATTTGTTTTTGCATAAAGCAAGCTAACAAAATCTGTACCTTGCTGAGTTCGCATTTGTTAGCGTTAATAGTATTTTCGGTCCAATGCTTCTGTTTTACGAAGGGGTATATGTTTTAGGTCACCCATCCAGATACTAACCCCACCGGACAGGGCAGGTGTAGTAAACTTTAGTAAACTTTAGTATTACAAACCATTCAGATGCTCAGAGGGCAGGCTTAAACTTGTGGTGAAAAGAAGTTGTGAGGGAACTTGAAAATTATCACCATGTCAGCCCAGAAGCCAATGTTTCTCACTTCCCATTTATTTTCTTCAATCTTTCTGGGTTCAGTACCTTGCTAGTAACCACATGTCTTCTCAGGCTATTTACCCAAGACTTCTACCATGGCACTACAATGATAGACAATACCAAAACAATATCGTGCACTGTTAGTGCTACATATTACGAAAGGACAACTTGAATCTCCTGGAAGACAACACACAGCTAAGTTGACATTATGGAAAAAATCGCTGTGTTACTTCACTACTACACGTAAGCAATGCGTCTCTAAAGAGGACAGGACTTTCTTCTTTCTGACAAGTGATTAATTAATACATGGTTCGTACAATCTTGAAAAGGTCTTGAATTTTAGTAGCCGTCTTGAAAAGTCCTTGAATTTGTTTAAGTCCTTGAAAAGTACTTGATTTCTTTATTAGGTCTTGAAAAGTCCTTGAAATTTTATTTAGTAATTTGTTTATGCCATCACTTTTCTGAAAAGTTAAATGATTTTGCTGAGAAAATTTGTCCATTGACTGCTAATATCTAATATTTTCATGTCATAGCGACGGAAATACATGCAGGAAAATTAATGGTCGGTGTAACACGTGAGCGTGTACATGGAGCGAAATTTCATCTTTGCCTCAATTCCATGCGCGTTGAACCAGGCCTCTAAATGTGGGGTTGTCCGCCAAATGCGTTTGTTTTCAGGGGCTTCGTGATCAATGGTGTCTAGTTTAGGGAAAATTTTTTGCTTTCCCTTCGTTTGCAAATTAAATGAGCGATGGGCAAATGTGTATTCAATCGTAAATGGTTAAGTGATGCGAAGTTTAGCTGGGTAAGACAATTTAAAGGCGACAAACACAAGGCTATGTTTGTAACAAAGTGATCGACATTGAACGCATGGGAGAAAGCGCCTTGAAGTCTGATATGAAAGGCGAGAAACACAAAACGAACGCTGGTGCAACTTCAAGTTCCACTCAATGTGTGCTAATGGCTACATTTTCACGTAAAGGAGCTAGTTCAAGTTTTGATCAAAGCTCGGAATCTGGCCCTAGTTGTGCGGAAGCGAATAACGACGAATTTTTTGTTCCTCCGCCACCGTCAGCAGCAGATGCTCAGTCAACAGTCAGCAGATGATTTCAGTGTCAAAGCTGCAGAAACTGGGCAGATGACTCTTGTCACTAAGTCCAATGCTCTTAGAAAGGCAGCCAAAGATAAGACTCTTCAACTGCAAGACGTTGAGGACAAACTAAATGGAAAGTTGGAAGCTCTAAAACGCTGCTGAAACATTTTGGTATCATTTTTGTTGAACTAAAATTATTTCTGTACCTCACTTTCTTTCTCGTTTCAGAGACTAACGTCATCAACCATGGCTGCATTTTTTACATACCGTAAATAGGTTATGAGTGAATTGAGTGTTGTGTTAAAAGGGGTACCAAGAATGTCGATTTAGTGAATAAAACTGAGTCCTTGAAAACTAGTTTTTGTCCTTGAAAAGTCCTTGAAAAGTCCTTGAATTTTGTTTGTTTGAAGTTGTACGAACCATGTAATAGGCCGGTAGCCAGGTTTTTAACCTCAGAAAACGATCTGTTTCGTTGTACGAACGTGTGAGGACCCGTGAGCCAAAGGTCCTGTGCTGGTATGACTTCTGGTGACCCCTTAAATGGTCTTAATGACCCCCCAACTTGAAAAAAATTGCCA
>OX421448.1:39058574-39063574 GCA_949126865.1 Montipora capitata | reverse complement strand
TTACCAAACGAAGGGTTACTTCATATGGAATGTCATTGGTGACAAAATTCACTTTTAGTATTATGAAGTAGTTATGGGGTTAGGAAGTCAATCGTGATTATTGTGAATTGGTATTATGATGTAGTTTCGGAATTATGATGGTACCAGGATTCTTTGCGACTGTACAATCGGGTGCGAAGGGAATCATGGGATAACAAGGACGGTCAAAATGGCGACTTTGGAAGACATAACTGCACAGTTATCACAGCTAACTAATGATATTTCCTCTGCTGAACTTATCCATGGTGAGGTAGATTTTTACATCTATAACTAGGACTTGTTGTGGAAAAGCGTTTTCCAACTTCTAATGTTGACAGTAACTGCTCTATGTCCTCCATAAAGGAAGCCATTCTCTGTTTGAAGGAATGCAATCGAATTCTACATTCCGCTTATCGATGCCCTGTACAACCCACTGGAAACGTAGGACGACCACAGCTTTCAGTAACAATAGACCAGCTTAAGTATTTCATCGATTACGATTTCAGTGCTACAGATATAGCGCACATGTTGAATATGCAAGACTTTGATCTTTTAATCAGAGCATCTCAATCCCCAATTAACGATTCAGAACTTGATGATGTGGTAGCGGAAATCATTAAAGTATTTCCTAAAATTGGATATCGTATCATGCTTGGGGAACTCGGAAGAAGAAAAATGAAGGTCACCCACACAGAGTTCGAGATGCAATGCATCGCGTTGATTCTAGTGATGTGGGATGGCTATGAGATTGATGAATTCGATTCCTAGACGTTCCTACAATTTAACCAAGCCTTTAGCTTTATGGCACATCGATGGCCACCACAAGCTGATAAGGTAAATTAACAAATCGAATGTGATTCAGCGTTGTCTGTACTCTTATCGACAACGATATTCGTCATCACGGTGGTCAAAATTTGTTGTGGACTCACAAGACTTCCTAACCCCATAAGTACTTCACAACCTTCTAGTGTCGTACCTTTTTTGCACAATCTGTTCAGAAACGAGAAACCAACAAAGAGTAAAAGAGAAAAAAATAAATCAAAAACACAGACGATGCTGAGGATTGCCTTCCAATTCCTTTTTTCCAGTTTAGTGTCAAAACCATGCCATTTTCGATGCATTTCTTCATGTACAACTGGATGAGTAAAGAACTGTGTCAAGAGAAAAAAATTATGATTAGTATTTACAATATTTCAATTCTATATAAATTCTCATAGTTTGGCCGAAGTTCTCAAGCTACGCTATAAGTATTGGCTGTATCAAAACAATTCGCAATGCAATTTTGCTATCTGAACAATGCAGACCGGTGAAGAAATTCGTGGAAAGAGGAGGACGAAAATCTCAGATCACTACTAAATAGGAATTTTCCCTGTTTGACCGTTGAAGGTACCAAGTAACAGGAAATCCATGTGTTTTGGTGAGTTTCAACATTTTGGAAATTAATAATCACCACGTGGTAGGTTATCTTAGGTCATCGTGATTGTTTGGACATTATTGGACTACCTCTAGAGACACTGCTACAGTTAGGGAATTTAACAACATTGTCGGTTTAAATTCACATTCAAGTATACATGCGTTTCCTTGACTGCGCCCCGGAGCATAAGTACACTCTTAAGTCCCGTAATCCTGTGCGGGCCCCACTCTTACGCACCACATCAGTGTTTGTTCATTTCAAGGGGAGCTATACTGTACAGCCAGGACTTTAAATAATGAACTCGGGAACAGAGGATTTCAGATTTTTAAATACGAATTTACTAATTTAAGATGTAAATTTTATCTTAACTCGTTTATTTTTTACGTAAATTTGTTATGTTTGTAATACTGTTGTAATTCTTCGTATTAATGAGCTAATGGGGATGGGCCGATGGATGGGGTCGCATTGTCACGATTGGATTGACTACAATGAGGTTGCATTTTGAACAGACTTCCCGACAGAGTTACTAGAATGGGGTCGCAAATTGTCGGAAGATTGGGGGTAAGAAAATTATGGCTAGTGGTATTTAAAAATGGAAAGATTTGCGTTCAAAAAAGGTTGTTAAAGAAACAACTGTAGCGCTGTTGTGTCGCTGCTCCTACTACTGCTGCCGCTACTACTACTACTACTACTACTACTACTACTACTACTACTACTACTACTACTACTACTACTACTACTACTACTACTACTACTACTACTACTACTACTACTACTGCTACTGCTACTGCTACTGCTACTACTACTACTACTACTACTACTACTACTACTACTACTACTGCTACTGCTACTGCTACTGCTACTGCTACTGCTACTGCTACTGCTACTGCTACTTTTGTTTCCAAGACTTTGCTTTTTTTAAAGAAAATGAAACTTAATTACTTACAGTTTCTGAATGATATAATGAGCTCCTTCAGGCTGAATACCTACCTTTAAGGGAGTTTCCATCTTTCAGTCTTCATTTTCTTTCCACTTTTTTTATAAACCGGCAACTGGATCAATTAAATATTGGTGCTGACTAAAATCCTGGATTTGAGTGATTAAATTGTGCGATTTCTAAATGGATCAATCATAAAGTGGTAATTGAACTGAGTGGAGTGCAATTTTGGCCTGAAATAATACTTGTGATTTTGAAAGCACACGTATGATTTCAGACCTTATAATATTCAGGGCGTTGATTAGCTGAGAGCACGTCAATTAATCCCAAACAGAGTGCAAGAAAGTGAAATTGGTGCAGAAAGTTCCCGAAAGAAAGAATTGGTGCAGAAAGAATCCTGAAGAATATGGACGAGAGGCGCATACCAGTTGTGATACTGATTGACATGACTAAGGGGTTTGATAGCATACGACATGATATACTTCTAGCAAAGCTCCGTAGAATTGGAATATCTTCATCTGCACTTGCCTGGTTCACCAGTTACCTATCAAGCCGTAAGCGGGTAGTGAGGATTGGAAATGCTGTCTCAGAGCAATTGGAGCTCAGCTATGGCGTCCCCCAGGGATCCATCTTGGGTCCAATGCTATTCACCTTATGAGTCAACGAGTTGTTATCTATTCCTAATCACTGTCAATCGATGGGATACGTTGATGATACTAAGCTGCTTCTTGCCCTGCCACCAAACCCGGACAAGACTAAACTTTTGGTGATTGGAGTACCTCAACTCACAAAGACTCTACCGACCCTATCCGTAACTCTTATGGGTAAGAACATTTTGAACCTGTCGAATTTGGAAGACGCTGGAGCTTTTCTAGATCACTGGCTGGTAAACCATACGAAATGCTATTGCAATAGTCTATCCGTCCAATCATTAAAGCATGTACCGATGCTTGTGTTGCTTTTTCATTTATGTTGATCCAGCGTTATCACATAGAAAAAAAAACTGGTCCTTAGGGAGTCCCACGTAAATGCCACACATTAAGTGATCAATCAGCCATGTTGGCAGCATGGTTGTCCTGATAGTGTTGTGGTCATCACACCCGACTAGTGATCAGGGGGACGTGGGTTCAAATCCCCCTCAGGGCAATTACAGTTTTGTCCAGTGTTGAGTTTCCTGTAACTTTCTCTTAATTTCTCCTCAACTTGGACTGTGAATCCATTTGCGATCCTCCTGGGGGTGATACGTTGTTGGCTCAAGGGATCTACTTAACTGACTCTTTACATTAATCACCCTTGTCCGCCTGTGAATCACATGTTGATCCAGCGTTATCACATAGAAAAAAAAAACTGGCCCTTAGGGAGTCCCACGTAAATGCCACACATTAAGTGATCAATCAGCCCTGTTGCCAGCATGGTTGTCCTGATAGTGTAGTGGTCATCACACCTGACTAGTGTCCAGGGGGACGTGGGTTCAAATCCCGCTCAGGGCAATTACAGGTTTTCCCAGAAGTTGTCCAGTGTTGAGTTTCCTGTAACTTTCTCTCTCTCTCTATATATATTTTATATCCAGATATTTATTATTTTTTCTCATATTTTTTAAAACAAATTGCTATCATATTTTTAATATTTTTCTTTATTGTAAAGTCCATTGAGACATGTTTTGGAATGGGCTATATAAGTACTAAATTTATTATTATTATTATTATTATTATTATTATTATTATTATTATTATTATTATTACACATAAAATGTTCATGCACGTAGCCATTTTGATTAAGATACCCGTAGAATTAACGAACAGGGATTGGACACGATTGTTTGCAAAGATGGCGACCGTGGCGGCAAGGTTTGCTCCTTTTCCTCAGAAATAAGTTTACTGAATTGTTTAATAAAGTCTATCAAATATATCCAAAATCCTTCCTTCATAAAAACTTATTCGTTTATCCACCATGTCTTCTTTGTAGCTACTCGTAATTCTTCGAAGGGCAAACTGGTGTCTATCCCGGAAAAACGGCTGCGTCTACCGGGTAAGATCGATGACGTCATCGCAAAAAGAAAAAAAAATGGCGCTACCCGTTTTCGGGGTATCTTAAGGTCTCTAATCTGTAAAATGAGAGTTTGTCCTAGGGGACTCGTGGCGGGTACATCCATGAAATCTTTCCCAAGGGGTTGATTTGTGTATATTTTTCCTTCGTTGAATAGCACTAAAAAAGGGGAATGACCACCAACATAGGTTTTTTTCCCATACCTTTTTCTGCTGGAAATCAACAGCGTCGTGAAAAATGTCATCTAGGACATATTCTCCAAATTGTTGACGTTCTTCCTTTTTTGCACCTGGTCTCAAGGGATCGAGGAAACAAAAAACAAATTCTTCAACAGAGTTTGCCAAATGATTAAATCTTTCGTTATCAGGTCCCTTCCTTTTCGCCTTTTCACGCAGCTTGAAAGATACCTGAAGGGTAAGCAAGTTACAATGATCATTGAACGAGATCATTCAAATACCTCAGGTAAATAGAGTTTTTTTTTACGGAGACCACGCTCAAGTCAGTTTAGACATCTTGAAACGACAGCGACCCACATATAAACTGCTTGGGAGACAAAGAATCTCTATAAACAGACACCATATCACT
>OX421448.1:39041074-39046074 GCA_949126865.1 Montipora capitata | reverse complement strand
ATATGGCTATGGATTTCATGTTATATGTGTGCATTGTTGTGAAACTCACTTTCTTCATCCTCGCTGAGGTTGCTATTCGGATCTTCATTGACCTTCATTGCGTACATCACTACCAGTACGACAGTCCATACAGCACGGGGAGAGGTCGCTCGATTTCGGTTTGTCTCTTTCTGCGAGCAGAGGGTAACAAAAACAATGGTTGATAAATGGGAGTCCCAAAGATTTCACCTTACTCACTCGTGCACAAATTAGAGTGAGGTATTCAAGCTATTTGAGCTATTTAAGTAAAAACACAGGAAGTTAAGACCATTCGCTCTTCACTGCCCAAAAACCGGAAACGGACGTCACTAATCCCTTTCCGGTCCAGGGGCCCGTAACTTTACGGGGCGTTTTCGGGTGTCACAATTCCCTTTGTATCTCAAGAACGGACAGGATTTAATTCGTCAAACTTCACAGTTATTTTTCTTTTTGTTGCCTTAAAAACATGTTAAAAGATCGGCTTATTAAAACAAGCGGTTGGCAATTTCACAAATGGCTTTTCGGGCCCGAATAGTTTTCGGGACTTTCGAGAAACGGGCCCCAGGGGCCGGTTTTTCGAAAGTCCCGAAACTTTTCGGGGCATTTTCCAATTTCCTTTTGTATCTCAAGAACGGAGAGGATTTAAGTCGTCAAACTTCACAGACATGTTTCCTTTAGTTAGCTTGAAAACATGTTAAAAGATCGGCTTTCCTGAACAAGCGGTTGGCAGGTTCACAAATGGCTTTTCGGGCCCGGAAAGTTTTCGGGACTTTCGAGAAACGCGCCCCAGGATGGTACAACATAAAAGACAAGAGTTTACAAGTTTGTAAAAGGACCTGTTGCACATCACGATTTCTCATTGAAATAATTAAGGCAAACGGTTATGTGTTTGTAATGCAAGGACCGAATACAATATCGGACTACGAAAGAAAAATGGCAGCAGCGGTCAAATGGCATATGGACTGACGGAGCGAATGCAAACCTGTATAGGCCATTTCGGAATTGCGCAAGGAACTGAGCGAGTTTCAAATTTGAACCAATCGATAAATTGACACCATCACAAGAAAGCTAACATTGCAATTAGCCATCTATCCAAGTTTGATGCTCTTAGGTCGAATAGAAGCAGACGGTTACGGACTTTAAAACATAGTTACAAATCCATACAAACGTCTCTATAAGGGTGCGTTCGATTGACCCTATTCCGGAATAAGAATACGTGGAGTGATGATTTAAAACGGTATGTCTGGCGCTTTTGAAGCAACAATGATAATAAAGATATGTTTAAAATAGCATTTTAGCAAGTGTTTGATAATTTTAATGTGAATCTCCGTAAAACCGAAGGATTTCTAACTTCTATTCAGTTCCTATTCCGGATTACGGTCAATCGAACGCGCCCTAAGTTTTAGGCTGCGTCCCCCAAAAACCATATAAACTCTTACAAAATTTATCAGATTTGGGACAACTGGAAAATCCTGTCATGGCCCTACTATTTGGACATACGTGAGATGAAAATCACTTATTTGCCTATTCTTATGAATATTACAGAAATCGTAAAAAAATTGAAGAGATTATATGGTTTTGGGGGGCGCAGCCTCAAAATTAGAGACGTTTTATGGATTTGTAACTATGTTTTAAAGTCCGTATAAACCGTCCGTTTCTGTCCGGCCTAAATACATCAAACTAGGACAGATGGCCAATCTTAAGGTTATCTTTCATACGATGTTGTCAATTTAGCGATTGGTTCAAATTTGAAACTTGCCCCAGTTCCCTGCGCAATTCCGGTATGGCCTATAGACCAGTATCTTTAACTGCAGCACTATGTAAAGTGATGAAGCATGTCATTTATCGGAGTATCATGTATCACCTGGAACATAGTAACATCCTTTATTCCAATCAACATGGTTTTAGAAACAATCATTTTTGTGAAACCCAATTGCTGCTTACCGTTGAAGACCTTGCAAAAAACTTGGATATTGGATCTGAAATTGAACTCCAATTTTTTTACTTCAACAAAGCATTTGACAAGATACCAGACCAAAGATTACTATCTAAACTGAATTATTATAGAAGACATAGAATTCAAGGAAAATCACTTGCATGGATTAATTTTTGCCTTACTCATAGGACTTAGCGTGTTGTGGTGGACGATGAAGCCTCTAACTTTGTGAAGGTCACCTCAGGAGTACCACAGGGTACGATCTTGGGCCCCCTTTATGTTCTTGCTGTTTATAAATGACATTCATGAGAGTCTATATGTAGATAGCACCTTGCAGGGGCACCCAACGTCAATTTTCGGAACATATCTGTTCGGAAGACGATTTGAGATCTAGAATTTTCAGAACAATTGTTGTAAAATTTCGTGCTCGCCTGCGTGTCCTAGGATTTTCGAACATCTGAAAAATGTATAATTGGCCAGTTTTAACGGATTTTTACCCTAAAAAGGTCACCTAGCATTTTCGGGAGCCTTTTTTTCTGGCTGAAATTTTCGAAAAGGTAAGTTTTGATCCCTATAGTTTTCGGATCACCAGACTTTCAGCTACGAAATCCGAACAGATGAAAAATTTTTAGCGGATAGAAATATGCCTATATCTACCGTTTAAAAACTCTTATACGTTTAACAATGCTATGTTTAAGAGATTTTGAACTATATTCTCGTTGGGTGCCCCTGACCTTGAGATTATTTGCAGATGATGCCTTGTTATATCGACCATATAATACACCAAATGATAGTGCAGTCTCCTTCAATACATTTCGCCGCTCGTCGCTAGATTGCTTCGATTGAATCAATCTGGTCTTGTTAGCATACTCCAAATTTGGTCTGACAATTAATTGTAACATAAACTAGACGTTTTCTGTTTTCAGTACAAGGGTATAAATTGCGTTTCACGAAACCAAAAGTGACTTATTAGATATTTAGTAAGTAAAACACCCAGATGAGGATGGTCTTTTACTGGGGACAATTTCTTGTCATTAATATATTAAATAATCTGTCAAAATGGATTCCTTCTTTCGCGAGATTGTCATTGTGAGCGTTAATAATTATTTTCCCTATTAATTTATGCAGTACTGACTTATGTCAATCGCTGAACAACAACAACAGCAACAATGATAATAATAATAATCATCATCATCTGCAGTCGGTCGTGTACGACAATGACTATTTATGGAGGCTTTATTTTCCTTCTCAAGACCGGTCTATCTTCAGCTGTTTGTTGCCAAGTGTTATTGTTAATGTTTCTCTGTTTCATATTTCTTTTCATGACGTCTTTAAACCTCAGTTTTGGCCGACCTCGATTTCTTGACCCTTCACAAAGCTGGGAATACAACAGCTGTCTTGGTAGCCTCTCGGTTCCCATTCTGTAGAAATGTCCTAGCCATCTCAGCCCTTTTTCAATAAGGATATCTGCCATTGATGTCAGACCTGCTCGATTTAGTATGTTAACGTTTGTAATCTTGTCTCTCCATGTGACGCCCATGATTGCTCTGAGATGACGCATAATGAAAGCGTGAAGTTTTTTAACTTGGTAACGATAGATGGTCCAAGTTTCAGCTCCATAGAGTAAGGTTTTTCTCCTTGACAAAGCAAGAATAATATTAATAACAATAACAATACTAATTATTATATAGTAATGATTGATTGTAAAAGTAAAAGTATCAGCAATGACAATAATAAATGTAATAATATAATTATTTATTGTAATGATCAGGTGACATCAACAACCTCCAGTCCGACAATGATATTTCCGTACTGCGGAGTCTCAGCGCCCTAATGTTTATACACATTTTAAGTCTCATTCGATGTTATTCGTTAGGAACCACATGCCTTATCTTTGAGGCCTTTCAAATTCTTTTCCCAGCAGCTTCATTGATTTTTATACCTGCGAAATTGTTTTATTAAGTGATACGAGGAAGAACCAAAACATAAATCTTCGTCGTCTCCATGTTCACACCTCGATTTGCAGCTCAAAAATTAAACATTTTGGCGGGCTTCTGCTGATTATGTACAGACTCTGAAAAGCGAGATCAAATTTACTTGATTGACATTTTCAGGCAGATTAATTAACGCCTGCAAGTTGTAAAATTTGACAGTTTTGACGCTTGACAAAGCTTTGTCCTGATGACGGCACTTTGGAAGTTTGGTACAGCTTGACAAAAGTTTGGTAGGAAAAAAAAAACACCGTACACACTTGTAGAACGAAACTGATGCAATATATTTTTGCAAAATAAACAAAAACTCGCCAAGTGCGTACGGGCTCTAAGTTGATGATAAAAATGAATGCACGATCCTGTAACTCCGATTTGAGTTATTTTCAGTTACCAACCTCTTTCTCTCTGTAGGAGTAGATCAAGCAGAAAAGAAGGTGAAGCATTGCTTTTCTGAACCATGGGAAGATAGTGACGTAATTCTTTTGGTGGAGGACGACACGTTTCATGTTCATCGTCTGATACTGAGTATGAACTCTCCAGTGTTCAAGGCTATGTTCAAATCACAGTTTAAAGAAGCCACGGCCAACGAGATTCCTCTTCCTGAGAAAAATTCCAGTGGTGTTCTGGACTTTCTGAAGATAATTTATGGCTTCCAATACATCCAAGAGCGGGTGGAGATTACAAGTAAGTATATTTGTTTTCCAGGTGAAGGTAGGCCAATTGGAATCTAGTTACCGGTTGCCGGTTACCGATTCTAGAATATCAGTTACCGTTTACCGATTTACCGTTTGTTATTTATATAAACATCATTTTTCGATCCAAAACATCAAAGTGTCGCTGTCAAAGAAAGTGCGCCATTATTAATCATGTAGAAACAACAAATAAAGCGCTAGAGCAAAAGACAGCGAAAAGAATGATAATTCTCTACTAAAATTAGACTTGTTCTCACATTCTCTCCCTTGCTCAAGCGTGGGAAGTTTGATCCGTTATAACTTTGCGAAGAATCATTCAAAACGTTTTCTCTTTCCCCAACGACATAGTTTCATTTCTGCTTT
>OX421448.1:39028574-39036074 GCA_949126865.1 Montipora capitata | reverse complement strand
CTAGCCCCTGAAGACACTTATAGACCATTGTGGCTAGCGCAATTTGTTGCTGGCTAACTAGATTTTTCCAGCCTAAAATTTTGAATAGCTCGCTAGCATTTGCATCAAAATTAGAGAAGGTCAAAACTCTGGCTGCTCTATTTTGCAATTTTTGTAATTTGTCATGTAACGTGATACCACAGTTTCCCCAGACGACATTGCAGTAGTCAAAGTGCGGTTGGAGTAAAGCGTGATAAATAGAGCGCAATGTCGTCTGAGGAACGAGATGCCTTATACGTTTGAGGGCTCCAATTCCAGAAGCTACTTTCTTTGTCAGTTTATCGACATGGCTACTCCAGTTAAGATTATTATCAATAAGCACGCCCAGGGATTTAGCAACAGAAACTTGAGTGATAGGAGCACCATTAATCTCGGGAATTGGAGGATTTGTGAGAGCATACAACCTCTGCCTTGATCCAATCAGCATAAATTCGGTTTTTGTCATGTTCAGGGTAAGTTTGTTTGCTATCAACCATTTTTTAACATTTTCTAGATCATGGTTAAGTCTTGATTCTATGTCGCCTGTATTGTCACCCGCATATGTTAGGTGGGTGTCATCTGCGTACATCCATGGCACACAATTCGTTAGACAGTTTGGCAGATCATTGATATATAGCAAAAATAACAATGGACCCAAAATAGTCCCTTGAGGGACGCCGCAACTTAGTGAGCAAGTTTTAGAAAGTGATTCATTAATGGAACACTTTTGAGTGCGGTTGTCCAAATAGGACTTAAACCAGTTGTAAGAAATGCCATGTATGCCGTAATTATTTAATTTAGATAAAAGGATCTCGTGATTAACCGTATCGAAAGCTTTTTTTAGATCTAGGAAAACAACAGCGTTTATTTTTCCGACTTAAAGGCAATATCGCGGACTACCTCACAATACTTCATTAATTTTGGAGCATCCTGGGGCTGTGGGGCACCCTTTCTACATAAATTGCTACGAATGTATTGAAGGCAGTTACCCACTGGGTAATGGTCTGCACCTTTTTAGAAGACTGCACGGGCTCTAGATGGAGACGGTTCTGTGAGGAAATAGTATTACCCGGCGAGAGTGATAGTTCGAACTTTTCAGTCGGGGGCCCAACGCCTAACAGCGTCCCAAAGTCTACATATTCGTTTTGCCAAATCTTGGTTTTGATCTTAGCACTCACGCGTGATCCCATGGAGATGGCGATGCTGGTAAATGATTGGCGGGGCCCATCTACGGTCCCAGACAAGGTGCAAGATTCAAGCGTAGACTCCCGTGAGTGCCGTTACCTCGTCGTCCACCGCCTGATCATTTGGGTGCACAATTGACGTGGAAGGAACTGGGGTTAACTCGTCATTGGTGCTGGAACGGCGATTCGCTAGGGCAGTATTCACGGCTTCAGTGACGGCCACAGAAATGGTAGTTGCCAGAGCCTCGACACAAGGGCACCCAACGTCAATTTTCGGAAAATATCTGTTCGGAAGACGATTTGAGATCTAGAATTTTCGGAAAATTTGTTGAAAAATTTCTTGCTTGCCTGCCTCTCCTAGGATTTTCGAACATCTGAAAAATGGTATAATTGCCTATTTTTAACGGATTTTTACCCTAAAAAGGTCACCTAGAATTTTCGGGAGCCTTTTTTATGGCGCGCCGTTTCGGACAAAAATACTTGTTGTAGAATATCTAATACATCTAGCAAATACATACAACTTATCTTGGGAAATATACAACTTATAGAGAAAAATATATCACTTATTGTGAAAAATATACTACTTACTACCAAAATATACAACTTGTTGGGCAAATAAACACCTTTGTGTAAAAAGTATGACACATGAAAAATGTACCGAAATTCGGAAATATACAACTTGTGTTGTAAAAATAATACTTCGCCCGCGGTGTTTTGGTCAGCTGACTGTCGCAAAAGCCTTGCACCCTAGGCAAGATGGCCGCAAGAAATATGTCGTCTGTCTTGTCGTGTGCGAGCGTACAGCTTTTCTGGGTGTGTTTAACGTAGGAAAAGATATTTATCACGAATTTCAAAGGGGATTTTTTGTAGCTGATACCGTAACAATTAAAAGACTCCGAGATCGTTGCCTAGAATTCGTTATGTCCCTCCTTGTTGTCTCAAGACCACTGGAATCTCAGCAAAATGTTATCGAATTCCAAACACTTATTCAACGCTTAGAAGAACGACTTAGCTTCATTGATAAAGGAGAAGTCCATTATTCATGTCCAACCATGTCATCAAAGAGAAGAGGGCGACCAACCCTGGTAATTCCAGAAGAACATTTGGATGGGTTAAGATCACTTGGGTTATCATGGTCTGGTATAGCTAAAATGTTGGGTGTATCAGAAAAAACTATAAGGCGCAGAAGAGACAGTTACAGTATGGCTTCTTCTCACGGGAACTTTTCTCTGAAATAAGTGATGACGAGGTTGATAATCTAGTTGAACATGTCCTGCAAATATCACCAAATTCTGGTGAAAAGATGATCATGGGCTGGTTTAGAGGAAGAGGAATCTGTGTCCAAAGGTGGAGACTTAGACAATCAATAATGCGGGTGGACCCAGTCGGCAGAGAACTCAGGCAAAGAACTGTAACTAAGAGACGAGTTTACTCTGTACCAACTCCAAATTCTTTGTGGTAAGAAATTAACTACAGGCATAAAATATTTTATTACTCTAACTGTCTCTTCTGCGCCTTATAGTTTTTTCTGATACACCCAACATTTTAGCTATACCAGACCATGAAAACCCAAGTGATCTTAACCCATCCAGTTGTTCTTCTGGAATTACCAGGGTTGGTCGCCCTCTTCTCTTTGATGACATGGTTGGACATGAATAATGGACTTCTCTTTTATCAATGAAGCTAAGTCGTTCTTCTAAGCGTTGAATAAGTGTTTGGAATTCGATAACTGCTAGAAGGATGTCATCCATAACATTTTGCTGAGATTCCAGTGGTCTTGAGACAACAAGGAGGGACATAACGAATTCTAGGCAACGATCTCGGAGTCTTTTAATTGTTCCGCTATCAGCTACAAAAAATCCCCTTTGAAATTCGTGATAAATATCTTTTCCTACGTTAAACACACCCAGAAAAGCTGTACGCTCGCACACGACAAGACAGACGACATATTTCTTGCGGCCATCTTGCCTAGGGTGCAAGGCTTTTGCGACAGTCAGCTGACCAAAACACCGCGGGCGAAGTATTATTTTTACAACATAAGTTGTATATTTCCGAATTTCGGTACATTTTTCATGTAAGTCGTACTTTAAACACAGAGGTGTTTATTTGCCCAACAAGTTGTATATTTTGGTAGTAAGTAGTATATTTTTCACAATAAGTGATATATTTTTCTCTATAAGTTGTATATTTCCCAAGATAAGTTGTATGTATTTGCTAGTTGCATTCGATATTCTACAACAAGTATTTTTGTCCGAAACGGCGCGCCATACTTTTTTCTGGCTAAACTTTTCGAAAAGGTAAGTTTTGATCCCTATAATTTTCGGATCACTAGACTTTCAGCTAGGAAATCCGAACAGATGAAAACTTTTTAGGGGATAAAATTATGCCTATATCTACCGTTTAAATACTAAAATACGTTTAACAATGCTATGTTTCAGTGGTTTTGAACTATATTCTAGTTGGGTGCCCCTGTCGACATTTACTTGCATAAGCCCAGAGTCGTTATTGGCTTGAGGAGTTGCAGATGAAGCTACGGAGGGCGTTGTAGGAGCCACTTCAGGGAGCTCAGAAGGACGTAACCGCTTTGAGCGACGAGAATTTGTACCCAACGTGCGTTTCTTGGGTGGCGTAGCTGATGGTGAAAAAAGCTACCGGAAAGATAAACTAAGCTAATTAAATAGGCAACGCCGGTGGCTCAATTGGTTGAGCACCGGGCTGTCACGCGGGAGGTCGTGAGTTCAACTCCGGCCGGACAAACACTCAGGGTCTTTAAATAACTGAGGAGAAAGTGCTGCCTTTGTAATTACATCTACAAATGGTTAGACTCTCTAGTCTTCTCGGATAAGGACGATAAGCCGGAGGTCCCGTCTCACAACCCTTCAATGTTCATCATCCTGTGGGACGTAAAAGAACGCGCACACTTGTCGCAAAGTGTAGGGCATGTAGTTCCCGGTGTTGTGGTCTGTCTTCTGTGATGTATCATGGTTGGGAGGGTAAATGCTCGGAGATATTAGCTACACCAAGCTACTCTAAAAATCCGATATAGATATATGATATGAAGCGTGATTGCAAGTGTTACCCATGCACACTGATTAGAAGCCAATTAAGAATCAACAGATGGCCCGCATCTGGTTAAACTGATAAGCTGGGCTATCGGAAAAATGAATCGGAGCAGGAAATTCCTCAGAGGGGCGTATTGTAAAATGACCTGAATAAAAATTCATGTGACAATAGCGAGAGCGTGTGTGCTAGCGCAAAAACGTATCAAAAAGCCGAGTTCCATAGCGGTGTGAGAAAAAACAGCAGCCGAGTGCATTGGACACACCTAACCTACTCGGTGGTCGAAAGGATTGTACACCCGTATGGCTTTTGTAATTAGCTCACAATAAAAAACAACCAAAGCCGGTATAAGAAATAACATCGGGCACACTGTGCCATCAGGCGGATATCAGCACATGATATAAGAAGTTGTGAACAGCGTGGAATGTTGCAGCCAAAAAGTCAGCAACGTGTAATTCTAACTGAAGGCTGATTCATTAAAAATTATATATTCATCGACTTGGTGAACATAAACCGCAAGGAACTGGCGAACAAATAGCAAATAAATAGCAAATCTTTTCAATGATGAGAGATTGCGATTGGTGAAATGCTCTCATTGTGTAGGGAATGTAGGCATCTTAAAACGGCCTCTCTGAGGCTCCCAAAAAGTCGATAATGGCCACGCGAGTTTAAATGAACGCCATCGCTGAAATGAAGGCTAACCTTGGTATTCCAAAAACCCCTGTGCCTCCAATAAAAAGAGTACGGGAGTGGCTCTAGCAGGACCTTCAAGTACTAGACTAAATCGCGAACGCGTTTATTATACATAGGGCTCGATTCTCGATAAACAGTTTGGCAAACGCAAACACGTTTGACCTGAAAGCGGTCATGAAGCAAAGTGACTGAATCCTCAATAGCAGAAGCTATCGACAACGGGTCAGCGTGTACGAGATCGTTCGATCCCAGCTGTATAATGACAATCTGGGGCAGAAAAGACTCAACCATTGGTAAATCAAAGGCACGTGCCTTTGCAATAGTTCTACCGTCAACACCATGCCATTTAATTTTGCAGGCTTCGGCAATGAGAAAATTGCCGTTAAGGTCGGGATCAGAGGCAATAAAGTCCTTTAAACGGCGGATAAAGGAGTGGCCAAGAATCAATACCCGAGGTGGAGCCATGCCAAACGTTTAGGGAGAATAAAGCCCTCCAAAAAAGAACTTAAGCAGCATACAACTTGCCTGAAAAATCTTGATAATCCAAGTTTAGTCCGTGAAGGTACAGCTAAGAGCGCCAGTCACGAAGATTGCAATCCCTTAACTAGACCTATCCTTACTCCGCCCTTATCTATGATGACTGAATTCATCTATTGACCCGAGGAGGTCAAAGTCAACGACATAAATAGCATCATTCCTTATAGTAATAATGCCCCTTTTAATCACGATTGAGTATTCAGTGCGTATTCAGTCGCACATTGTAATTGGTTTTTCATATTCTCATAAATGAGCACTGAACTATATATTATCTATTGCTACAAGGGTTTACCCGTGTTCAGATGTAACCTTTGCATTTTTTACATTCAAAAAATCACTAAAACACTTTGCAGCTGTTTTTTCTTTCTTGATTAGAGGAAGCTTTACTGCACGACTAAACTCTATCATTATCACAGAATTATTAAGAGTTTTAAGATAAAAATTGTGATGAAAAACCGACGTTTCGACGCATCCTGCGTCATTCTCAAGGTAGGTTAGAAAAAAGTCAGAAATGAATAAATTTAAAGTTCGTACAGTCCTCTAGGGAGATGTCCGTATTGTTCAGCCTAATTGAAAATTTTTGCCTTCTTCCATTCAAAGACCAGTTTTCCTGTGAGAACGTCAAAAAACAACTACGGCAATTAAATAGTAAGATCAAGGTCCAAATAGAGGCAGTGTTTACAACCAGAAAACTCGGCACCAACTTTGGTTTGAAGGAAGAAAAACACCCACTTGTAAGTAGACAGAATGTTGTTTACTTTTTTCAGGGTGACCTGTGCGAGGCAGGTTATGTGGGGTACACATGCAGACACTTATACCAGAGGGTAGAGGAACACAAAACTACTGCAGTTGGAACGCACTACAAGAACTGTCACAACAGCCTAAACGGCTTCGAGGAGAATTTCACCGTGGTCAAGCGATGCGTATCAAAATTTGACTGTTTGGTAAATGAGATGTTGTATATTAAGGATCTAAAACCATCGCTAAACATCCAATCAGACTCGCTGAAGGCAAGAATTTTCAATTAGGCTGAACAATACGGATATCTCCCTTGAGGACTGTACGAACTTTAAATTTATTCATTTCTGACTTTTTTCTAACCTACCTTGAAAATGACGCAGGATGCGTCGAAACGTCGGTTTTTCAGCACAATTTTTATCTTAAAACTATTTTCCAACAAACAACTTATTAGAATTATTAATAGATTTGAAAGATCTGAAATTCTCTGAGTTTTAGGTAATTTGTAGTTTAAGTAGGCCTAAGTATAGTTATGCTGTAAGTGAAGCAACGTTTGTATGCACGTTTTAGATGGTCGAATTTCTTTAACTGATAGGTTGCCATTTTGAGTCGCCATTTGCAATTTTACATGGTCACTCCGTTCTCGGACTGGATACTGTCAAAAAGAAAAAAAACTCAATGAAGACAGTAACAAGAAAAGCCCGAGGGCCCACGGATGGCTGGAATAGATGGCTGAATGGTGAGAAAACCGGGCTTAATGTGAAACAACCACAGTATGGACTCAAAAAAGAGCTGCATTCAGGATCAGTAATGAAGGTTATAAGGAAAATTGGAAATTTCTCTTGTTACCATGGTAACCCTTACAATGCATCAGTCAAATCCAAGGGCGCGGCACTCCCAGGTTTATCCTAAGCATTTTGATCAAATAGCAGATGGGTATTCTGTCTGCGCGTGCGCGACTTTGAGATCTCCTTTGGGCGTATCCGCTGGCCCGCCATTAGCATCAACCAAAATAATGGCGGTCTCCGTGGCGAAAAGTTTCGAGTTCGTGTCGTTATCTGTGTCGTTTATCTTCCTTGCCATACGTGTAGACTGTGTCAAAAGACCGAGAAACGGTTGGGCTGTTTATGGCAAAAAGTCACAGCAAAGTACCTTCGAATAAGAAGGGAAAACCAAGTTGTTTTGTTGTGGAACTCAGTAAAATTGCGAAAGTTGCAGAATTCGAAGGGCTCTTTAAACACACATAAGCAGACTGGACAGACATTTTATC
>OX421448.1:39003574-39023574 GCA_949126865.1 Montipora capitata | reverse complement strand
CTTCGACTCCTTGAAACTTACCTCGTTTAATTGATTTCTCTCTTAGCCACCTTGATTGAAAGAGGAAGCCCCGTCACTCTGCTGTGCTTCACATGAAAAAAACCATTTTGTTCAGACTTTGATCTCCAAATCCCGCCAATCGAAGCGACAGACAATTCTACAAAAGTTTCCAGTGATAAAACTGTTGTTGAACTAATAAACTTTCTTTCAATCTTTCTTTAACTGTGTTTCTAAAGCGCCGATCTTCAATTATAAATACCGCACAACACATCTCGCAAAACAAAATGGCGCTGCACTGTGTTCGATCTTTATGTCTCGCCCACGCGCAGAACAGAATGCCTATATGCTCACTAAGGTGGCATATAGTCACCAGCAAAACAGTTTTGGGCGTCACAGTGTATTAAACTCTCCACCCTCTAAAAAAACATTACACTGTAAGCCTCAAATGAAGAAACGTCAGATGTATGATTTTTGTCCGTGTAGATTGAAAATCCTTTTGCAATAGTCAAATAGGAGCTAATGGGCATTAGTAATGCGTTATAGTTAGCTGCTTTAAGGTAGTATCAACAAGAAGTGTGTCATTGAACAACAAATAAAATTTCAAATCAGTCTACTCATTTTTGTGTGGCTTACACGAAGTGTATAGCCACATAATGCTGAGACCAAGGGTGCTTACCATTTAGCCAAATAATCCGGATGGAATGATCGTTGCATAAAGGTAAGCGATTTCCCGAATTTAATGACCAACCGGATGAGAATGGTGTTTACCATTTACTACACAGCATTCCATCTCGCATATCTTACTCGATCTTGTGAGAAAGGGCCTGGAAACGGAAGGATTCAGTCTCGCAAATGGTAAGAGCATTTCGCGAATTCCGTTCCGAACGCAACTACAGAATACAGGGCCACTTTTCAAGGTCTACCTCTCTCAAGTGGCTCGTCGGCTCGTCAGTTACGCTCAGTGATGAAAGAACGAGAAAGGGATATATAACAGAGTGGCTCGGCGGCTCGCCGGCTCGGCAGAGTGGTTTTAGTGCCTTAAGAACGAGGTAGATATTGATAACAGAGTGGCTCGGCGGCTCGCCGGCTCGGCAGTAGTTTTAGTGCCTTAAGAACGAGGTAGATATATAACAGAGTGGCTCGGCGGCTCGCCGGTGGTTTTAGTGCCTTAAGAACGAGGTAGATATATAAGAGAGTGGCTCGGCGGTTCGCCGGCTCGGCAGTGGTTTTAGTGCCTTAAAAACGAGGTAGATATATAACAGAGTGGCTCGGCGGCTCGCCGGCTCGGCGGTGGTTTTAGTGCCTTAAGAACGAGGTAGATATATAACAGAGTGGCTCGGCGGCTCGCCGGCTCGGCAGTGGTTTTAGTGCCTTAAAAACGAGGTAGATATATAACAGAGTGGCTCGGCGGCTCGCCGGCTCGGCAGTAGTTTTAGTGCCTTAAGAACGAGGTAGATATATAAGAGAGTGGCTCGGCGGCTCGCCGGCTCGGCAGTGGTTTTAGTGCCTTAAGAACGAGGTAGATATATAAGAGAGTGGCTCGGCGGCTCGCCGGCTCGGCAGTGGTTTTAGTGCCTTAAAAACGAGGTAGATATATAACAGAGTGGCTCGGCGGCTCGCCGGCTCGGCAGTAGTTTTAGTGCCTTAAGAACGAGGTAGATATATAAGAGAGTGGCTCGGCGGCTCGCCGGCTCGGCAGTGGTTTTAGTGCCTTAAGAACGAGGTAGATATATAACAGAGTGGCTCGGCGGCTCGCCGGCTCGGCAGTAGTTTTAGTGCCTTAAGAACGAGGTAGATATATAAGAGAGTGGCTCGGCGGCTCGCCGGCTCGGCAGTGGTTTTAGTGCCTTAAGAACGAGGTAGATATATAAGAGAGTGGCTCGGCGGCTCGCCGGCTCGGCAGTGGTTTTAGTGCCTTAAAAACGAGGTAGATATATAACAGAGTGGCTCGGCGGCTCGCCGGCTCGGCAGTAGTTTTAGTGCCTTAAGAACGAGGTAGATATATAAGAGAGTGGCTCGGCGGCTCGCCGGCTCGGCAGTGGTTTTAGTGCCTTAAGAACGAGGTAGATATATAACAGAGTGGCTCGGCGGCTCGCCGGCTCGGTAGTGGTTTTAGTGCCTTAAAAACGTGATGCTTAATCATTCAACGAGTGCTATATTCTTCAGGCGATCTCATAAAAAGTGTGATTAACCAAACCGCAAATTGAAAGCTAAAATGTTAAAAGAGTGCTTCGACCTAATCACTGAAACAAGAGCTTAGGCTTAATCAGTAAACGAGTGCTATATTCTTCAGACGATCTCATAAAAAGTGTGGTTAACCAAATCGCAAATTGGAAGCTAAAATGTTAAAAGAGTGCTTCGACCTAATCACTGAAAGAAGCGCTTAGGCTTAATCAGTAAACGAGTGCTATATTCTTCAGACGATCTCATAAAAAGTGTGGTTAACCAAACTGCAAATTGAAAGCTAAAATGTTAAAAGAGTGCTTCGACCTAATCACTGAAAGAAGCGCTTAGGCTTAATCAGTAAACGAGTGCTATATTCTTCAGACGATCTCATAAAAAGTGTGGTTAACCAAACCGCAAATTGAAAGCTAAAATGTTAAAAGAGTGCTTCGACCTAATCACTGAAACAAGAGCTTAGGCTTAATCAGTAAACGAGTGCTATATTCTTCAGACGATCTCATAAAAAGTGTGGTTAACCAAACTGCAAATTGAAAGCTAAAATGTTAAAAGAGTGCTTCGACCTAATCACTAAAACAAGCGGTTAGGCTTAATCATTAAACGAGTGTGGTTAACCAAACCGCAAATTGAAAGCTAAAATGTTAAAAGAGTGCTTCGACCTAATGACAGAAACAAGCGCTTAGGCTTAATCATTAAACGAGTGCTATATTCTTCAGACGATCTCATAAAAAATGTCGCTGCTGGGCGACGATAAAACTCTGCCGGTTCGTTTTGTGCAACTTTATTCTCCGATTTTACATTCAGAACGTTCAACAACATCGCTTTCTCACGCACATTTTGACAAAAACTCAACTTATCTCTTTTACACGTGCGGACGAGGTCCCTAGCAACGGGCTGACGTCATTGGTATCATAGCAACGTGACCGGAAATGAAAGTTCAGGAAGCAGGAGGCACATCCCCGCCCCTAGTCGAGACACAATGTTTGTCGAGACGATTTTAAGTTCTACTCTTCCGCCTCCTGTACTAAGCAAAGTTTTGTGATTGGCCTTTTATACTCTCGGAACTGAGTTCGTACTGTAACAGCTCGAACTAACCCATCCTGCCCAGGATGAGTGGACACGATTCTGCCCAACGGCCATACACCTCGCGGCTGATTTGGCTCAGCAACTAGGACAACATCTCATTCTTTGAGGTTCTGTTTCTTCTCTTTCCACTTCTTCCTTTCTGTCAGGCTAGAAAGGTACTCTTTGGTAAAACGTCTCCAGAAGAAGTTAGCTAGCGCTTGGGACTGTCGCCACATCTTTGTCGAGTTAATCTCTCTGTCACTAACTTCAGCATCCTCATAACTCCGATTTGCCCGCAACAACAAGAAATGGTTTGGGGTTAACGCTTCAATGTCCCCTGCATCATTGGACACATAAGTAATCGGTCGACTGTTTAGTATTCCTTCTGCTTCGACTAGTGCGGTTCTCAGCACTTCTTT
The DNA here is from genome assembly GCA_949126865.1 of Montipora capitata. Taxonomy (NCBI): domain Eukaryota; kingdom Metazoa; phylum Cnidaria; class Anthozoa; order Scleractinia; family Acroporidae; genus Montipora; species Montipora capitata. The sequence goes on along the minus strand of OX421448.1, from coordinate 39,019,909 downwards.
GGAAACAGCCCTGTCCGCCAGAATTGCCTTCAGCGTCTTCTTGGTGCACTGTACTATCCTCTCGCATGCACCTCCAAAGTGCGGGGCACTTGGCGGCTGAAATTTCCACTCGATTTCGTTAGGAGCACAGAAGTTTTGTATCCTCTCTTCATCCAATTGTTTGATGCATTTCCGCAACTCATTATTTGCACCAACAAAGTTCGTTCCATTATCGCTGTGGATGCTCTGCGGTCGTCCACGTCGCGCAATGAACCTTTTCAATGCCATGATGAAATGATCTGTTGAAAGATCATCCACAAGTTCAAGGTGGCACGCTCTAGTACTCATGCAAGTGAACAAGCACCCGTATACTTTAACTTCACTCCGTCTTTCCTTAACTAACATAGGTCCAAAAAAGTCAACTCCAGTGTTCCTGAACACCATTCCTGGCTCAAGTCGGCACTCTGGTAGACTTGCCATTTGCTGCTCTTGAGGCTTTACTGTCTGGCGATAACAGTAGTTGCACTTGAATTTCGCGTTTCGCACTACCTGGCGATGCTCCAGCCCATCTTTCCTTCTTCTTTTCTTTGATGTCATCGTTCTCGCAGGGCGCTTTGATTTTATTTTCTGGCCAGAGCTCTGCTGATTCATACAGGAACTTGGGTCCACTAATATAGCGAAAGCCCGCGCCAAGTTCCGTAGGACTTAGTCCCCGGGTGATGTCATCTGCAGGGTTACCCTCTGTCGGCACAAATCTCCAACTCACAGCGCCCGCCCCTAGTGTGGCCTCCAGACTGCTCATGATTGTGTGAATCTCAGACACCCGGTTACCGACGAATGCTTTGTAAGTGGAGCTCGTTTGGCGGGTCCAATGTAGGACTGTGGTGGAGTCACTCCAGAAAGTTATCTTCTCTATCTTTGTAACCATTTCTTCTACCAGTGTTTGAGTTAACCGCACAGCAACTAAAGCTCCCATGAGCTCCAATCGGCAGATAGACTGTGACTTTAATGGAGCAACACGGCCTTTTCCCGCTATAAGACTACACTCTACTGTGTCATCTATAAACGCTCGTCTTAGGTAGGCACATGCGCCATAAGCACTCTGGCTAGCGTCGCAAGACACATGAAGTGCAGTCTCTCGTACAGGTTTCTGTTCTTGGATAAGAGCTCTCGGAATTCTCACTTCATCAAGCTTTTCTGCTTTCTTGCGCCATTCACGCCACTCTCGATGATCAACTTCCTTCAACTCGTCATCCCATCCGTACTTCATACGATTTAGATTCTACAGGATGATTTTACTTCTGATTGAAAATGGGAGGAGACGTCCTCGCGGATCCCAAACAGAGAATGCTTGACTCAAGATCTTCCTCTTCGTCGTACCTGGATCATCCTTCAGTCCGGTAAACTGGAGCATATCTTCTTGGGCATCCCAAATGACGCCCAAAGTTCTGTCCGTTGGTAACTTATCTTCACTCAGTTCGAGGAATCGTGGAGATTTTTCCAGCTCCGGGATGGTTGCCACTTGTGTAGGCGGAAAACTCCACGACGCAGCAACTCTGTCATCTGCCTCCTCATTTCAATAGCTTCCTCGCAAGAATCTGTTGACGGTAGACCATCATCCATGTAAAAGTGCTGGTAGACGGCTTTCACACCCAAAGGTAAATCTTCCCCATTCTCATCAGTATTTCGTCTCATAGTGTAGTTCGCTCTGGATGGCGCAGACACTTCTCCAAACACTGTTCTCTCGAACTGGTACACGCTTGGTTCTTCTATCAGAGAGTCTCTCCATAAGAATCTCAATGCTGGCTTATCACGATCAGGGAGACGGAGCATATGGTACATTTCTTTCACATCAGCGGCCACTGCAATTCTTCCTTCGCAAAACCTGAGGAAAACTCCAAACAGAGGAGACAGAAGATCTGGTCCTGTGTAGATCTTATCGTTCAAACTTTGTCCCATGAGTTTTGCTGATACATCGTAGACTCTTCTGAGGCGATCAGGTTTTTTGGGATTAATGACAAATCTGTGTGGTAAGTACCAAGTCACTTTACTATCGCACCGTACTTCCCCTTTACTCAGTTTCTTCACATAGCCCTTCTCAATGTCATCCTGGATTGACTTTGCATATCTCTCTCTGATCTCGGGACAGCTCTCAAACTTCTTCGTTAGGGATTGTAGCCTCCTCTTTGCCGTTCCGTAATTGTTGGGCAGAGATGGTTCCTCATCTCTCCACAGTAGACCTGACACATACGCATCTTCATTCCCACTCTTAAAGGTTGTCTTTTCCATCAGTGACAATGCTCGCTTGTCCTCAATCGAACGGGTTGGATCAGCTAGTTTGACCACGCCCAAGGTTTCTATCTCTGACTGAGCCATGACCAGCTGCTTCAGCTCCGCATTTTCAACTGAACTTCTTTCATACACTTTGAACCCATTGTATGGAGATGCTACTCTTCGCTCACCAGGTAACCAATTAGTCACCGCCCATCCAAGTGGGGTCTCAGCAGCATAAGGTACCCTGTCAAGTTCCGGTTGACCTGAGGGTTTCAGAATTTGTGTTAGTAGAATCAAGTCAGAGTTGTTAGTTCCAATTATGAGTTGCACTGGACCCGTGTCAGTGTCACGCAAGTCCAAGTTCTTCAGATGTTGATACTCATGCTTGATTGTTGACCACTTCAACGTTTGATCCGGACCATTCAGGCTAGGAATTGTCTTCACATCTCGCAAGGAGTACTTGACTTCCTCTTTTCCGACTCGTGCGACATGGCATTTCTTGATGTGCTGGGAAGCAAACACCTTCTGCGCATTTACTCCTTGAATTTCGAGATCTACCTCTTTGCCTTGAAGCCCAAGTGAGAGCGCAAAGCTTTCATCTATAAGCGTTGTGTTACAGCCTGAGTCACGCAATGCCATCACCTGCTGTTTTCCTATTTCTCTAAAGACAACTATGGGAAGTACTTCAACCAAAGCAAGACCACCAGTCTCACAACCTGTGTACGCTGATTGTTGTTACTCCTCAGGACTCTCCACAGCCTGACGTGGTGATGAGTCTCTACCTTCCAGGGAGACAGGAGCTGGGTTTCTCTCAACTTCTGGCACTTGTTCTGATTCACGTTTCGCTTTTGCCCGTTCAATAAATCTCAAGTCGACTTCATGTACAAGGGTATTATGACGCATGTCACAGTTTTCAACTTTGCATCTATTCTTACTACGACATTTACGCAGACGATGACCGGGTAATAGACAACATAAACATACTTTGTATTCCTCGACAACTTTCTCCTTCTCGCTAGTCAACATTCCCTGAAATCGTTTGCACTCTTGCAAAGTGTGATTAGTGGATTGGTGAATTGGGCACTTTGTTCCACAGCTGGCGCGTAAAGATTCTCCAGTGGCTCCTGCAAACAGCCCAGGTTGGGAGTTGTCAGCTGGCTTACGCCTATCAACTTTAGATGTATCTGAACGCTTCCACTCTCTCTTCTCTGGCATCCACCGCTTCTTGGACTCACTAATTTTTGCCTCTTTCTCTAGCCAATTTGCAAATGAATCCCAGGTTGACAATTTCTGTTTTCCTTCAACAAACTCGGCCCATCTGCCGCAAAGGCGTGTGGGAAGTTTAGAAACAGTTGCTTCAGGGACTTATGCTCTTTGAAAATGCCTATCAATTCAGAAACTATTTCTTGATACCGCCGGATCTGCACACTATTTTCTTTCACTATGGTCGGAAACTGATCTATACGTTTCTTCGCAGCTGATACCACTGTGTCCACAAGACCAAAACGCTCCTGGAGCGCAGTCCATGCCTCCTCGTATTTATCTGAACCTGGCATGAATTTCGCTAGACATGATTTTGCACTTCCATCCACAGAATCTAACAGAAATTTAAGCTTCTCTGTTGCATCATAAACTTCCTTTTTATCCACTTCAACATTAAATGCTGCTTTGAATTTTGAGTACTCTAGTGGATTTCCATTGAACTTCTGCACGTTTGGTTTAACGATTTTCACATAGGCTGGCAGCATTTTCTCAAACAACTGATCTATCTTTGACGTTTGCACACTAGGGTCTCCTGTGGCAGAGGCTTTCAACTCAACTTCACCTTTAGCAATAAAAGATTCACATGTCTCTTTTTTACGGGGCTCACTAGAAACCTCTGTTACGACCTCTTATTTGGTGGATTTAACTTCCTCCATGTGAGGTTTTTCAACAACATTGTTTTCAGTAATTTCCAGGTCTAAGCGCGAGACCCGATCGTTCACACTGTCTCAAGGTAATTCATTTAACTCTTCATCAATATCACCTTTATTTGACATACCTTCTTCCTGGGCGATGGCATCTTCGAACTCATATTCCAATCTTGATTCTTCAGCTTTCTTTTGAAGTTCCAAGAACTTTGCACGCTTCTGTTGTTCGGCTCGCAGACACTCGATCTCATTTGCGAACGTTTGCTCGGCTATTTTTAGTTCCAGTGCTAACTTCTCAGCTCGCGATTTCTTTCTCAAAACGGAACGTTTACTTGAAGTAGTAGACTCACTTGGCGTGAACAGTCGAGGTGTTTCGCCTTCTTCTCTGTTTGAGGCCCTCATCTTGGCACGACTTGAATGACTCTTCCACCATATTGAACCAGGCGGTTCGATGATAAATTTTACACACAATTACACGCAGTTTCACGGCTGTCTTACAGCTTGACTGGGCGATTTTCCCCTTGATTTCACAATCTCCGGCTCGGTGGACCAAATGTCGCTGTGTGGGCGACAATAAAACTCTGCTGGTTCGTTTTGTGCAATTTTATTCTCCGATTTTACATTCAGAACGTTCAACAACATCGCTTTCTCACGCACATTTTGACAAAAACTCAACTCATCTCTTTTACACGTGCGCACGAGGTCCCTAGCAACGGGCTGACGTCATTGGTATCATAGCAACGCGACCGGAAATGACAGTTCAGGAAGCAGGAGGCACAAAAAGTGTGGTTAAAGTACCCTTGTGACCAAAAAATCAATTCATATTTTTCTTTGGATTTCAAAACTATGTTAACAAAACACTAAGTGACCCACGTTTTAAGCCTTGATTTCAAAAATCTTTCTTTTAGCTGTAATTTTCCTATTTAATGGTCCGCCATTACTAACATTATGTTCTTGAGAGAGCTGGATCGAGGAGAAAATGACGTCAAAGGCTCACTAGTTTAAGAATGCAATACGTGTGTACGACGCAGAATTAATATGCAGCACGGGGGTTTTGGGCTTTCAGACTTTTAAACTCACGCTTTGCATATATAATAAGCTGCGTTCACACGCTGAAATTTTAAGCTAGTGAGCCTCTGACGTCACTTTTCCCTGGATCCAACCGTCTGAGGTCCAATCGGTCAGTTTTGAACGTGAGTAATGGTGGACCGTGAAATCCAAAACTTACACTCAAAGTAAACGGCCTTTGGATAAAAACCAAAGATCAAAATTTTGCTAGTCAGGTGTTAAGCAAACACACTTTCAAAATCTGAAGGAAAAAAGGAAGTGGTCTTTTTGATCACAGGGGCACTTAAAACCAAATCGCAAATTGGAAGCTAAAATGTTAAAAGAGTGCTTCGACCTAATCACTGAAAGAAGCGCTTAGGTTTAATCAGTAAACGAGTGCTATATTCTTCAGACAATCTCATCAAAAGTGTGGTTAACCAAACCCGCAAATTGAAAGCTAAAATTTTAAAAGAGTGCTTCGACCTAATCACTGAAAGAAGCGCTTAGGCTTACTCAGTAAACGAGTGCTATATACTTCAGACGATCTCATAAAAAGTGTGGTTAACCAAACCGCAAATTGAAAGCTAAAATGTTAAAAGAGTGCTTCGACCTAATCACTGAAACAAGCGCTTAGGCTTAATCATTAAACGAGTGCTATATTCTTGAGACGATCTCATAAAAAGTGTGGTTAACCAAACCCGCAAATTGAAAGCTAAAATTTTAAAAGAGTGCTTCGAACTAATCACTAAAACAAGCGGTTAGGCTTAATCATTAAACGAGTGCTATATTCTTGAGACGATCTCATAAAAAGTGTGGTTAACCAAACCCGCAAATTGAAAGCTAAAATGTTAAAAGAGTGCTTCGACCTAATCACTAAAACAAGCGGTTAGGCTTAATCATTAAACGAGTGCTATATTCTTGAGACGATCTCATAAAAAGTGTGGTTAACCAAACCCGCAAATTGAAAGCGAAAAAGTTAAAAGAGTGCTTCGACCTAATCACTAAAACAAGCGGTTAGGCTTAATCATTAAACGAGTGCTATATTCTTGAGACGATCTCATAAAGAGTGTGGTTAACCAAACCCGCAAATTGAAAGCTAAAATGTTAAAAGAGTGCTTCGACCTAATCACTTAAACAAGCGGTTAGGCTTAATCATTAAACGAGTGCTATATTCTTGAGACGATCTCACAAAAAGTGTGGTTAACCAAACCCGTAAATTGAAAGCTAAAGTGTTAAAAGAGTGCTTCAACCTAATCACTGAAACAAGCGCTTAGGCTTAATCAGTAAACGAGTGCTATATTCTTCAGACGATCTCATAAATAGTGTAGTTAACCAAACCGTTAATTGAAAGCTAAAATTTTAAAGAGTGCTTCGACCTAATCACTAAAACAAGCGGTTAGGCTTAATCATTTTAAACGAGTGCTATATTCTTGAGACGATCTCATAAAAAGTGTGGTTAACCAAACCGTAAATTGAAAGCTAAAATGTTAAAAGAGTGCTTCGACCTAATCACTGAAACAAGCGCTTGGGCTTAAGCATCACATAACTTTACGCCTCCATTTCAACGCGTCCTTAGGAACGCTCCTAGCAACCATCCTCAAATCCTCAAAGTCCTTTGCGGAAAAAATCAGCGCGAATTGTACATCATATTCTACTGGTGTTAAAGGGAACCTCCACTAAAACAACAAAATAACTTTAAACCACAGAACATAATGTTTACAATTGGAATTGCTCAATCTTTTTCCAATGAAAGCGTTTGTATTCGAGAAAAATAAATTCCAAAAACGCTTATTTTGGCTTTCAAATTTCCCGGGCGCCGCCATCTTGAATAATTGTGACGTAACTTGGTTGCCCTATTGTTCTGATACAAAGAGCGATTGTTCTGGAACAATAGGGCAACCAAGTTACGTCACAATTATTCAAGATGGCGGCGCCCGGGAAATTTGAAAGCCAAAATAAGCGTTTTTGGAATTTATTTTTCTCGAATACAAACGCTTTCATTGGAAAAAGATTGAGCAATTCCAATTGTAAACATTATGTTCTGTGGTTTAAAGTTATTTTGTTGTTTTAGTGGAGGTTCCCTTTAAATTTCTCTTTTCATTGAGAAACTCGGTTAGTTTTTGTTTTTGCTGTTATTCTCAAGAAAGGAAACCGAAATGTTTTCCATATGCCTTTAAGAAAGAACCTGATTTACAACAAGAACATATTACGCAAACAACCCAGCAAATCGAGCTTATTACAGATAAATGATATATCTTGTTTACACCAGCGCCTAGTATAAGAAAATAGATATATTCTAAATCGAAAATTTACTTATTGAAACACGTTTTCTCAAATTAAGCTATAGGGATTAATATGAGGATGTTCTATAGCTCAGGTTTGGTTTATTTACCTTCGGGTAATGCTGTGCCTCGACAGATCAGATATGATGATTCCATGTAGATAACTAAATTTTAACCTAAATTGTTTTCAGGCAAACAAGCTTATATGTTCTTTGCGGCTCTTTCGGCTGAGATAGGGAATAAAATTTATAATGAGCCGTGCCATTACTTATTACTTTCAGCCTTTCTCGTAAATGTTATTACTACATGTCATGGTTTGGCATTTTGGGAGAAACATCGCCAATTTTATCGCCCGAACAGCGCCCTCGATTTGCACTCCACTTTTTAGACTGAGATACATTGCGCATGAGCTGATACAGTCGCAAGAGAGCGTTCGGAGGAGAGCAGTCGACTGAGTGACGTTAGAAAGGAGCTTGCACTGTGAGTTGCTTAGCTTAACAAAGTCCATATCACACCGCGGTTTTCAATCATTTTACCTCCATAACTTTAATAAAGTGAATTTCTTCAAACAGATTAATGCTTTTTTCCCTTGCCTTTTCGATAAACGCACGGTGTACGACAATGAACATCCCTACTAGGATTCGCCAAAATGAAATTGACTTGAGACCCCAACCGTACCGAGCCGAAAATGGGAATACCCAGCCTCATTCCCAAGTTGCTGTTTGTCTGTGGTGCTAAATCATTCAAATGCAATCAGACTTATTTCCAAACACGGAACTGATCTTCGTTAAAAGGGTTGTGCACCAGGACTTTCTTTGAAACCGAGGCAAAAAGCAGGATGGAAATATTATTCAAAAATTTGGTTTTATCAACGGAGTTGATAATGTAAATTTGCCACCGTACAGAGATTCTAAAAGCTGACGTTTCGAGCGTTAGCCCTTCGTCAGAGCGAATCGAGGGAATATGGGTTACGTGTAGTTTTTATAGCAGAGTACGAGCTACGCTATTGGTGGTAACATGGCATCGTAAAAAATAGGAATATATTAGTTAAATGAAAAGCGTTCGTTAATACCGTGAGGATTAAGGGTGCCAATTTGAAAGATGAATTTTTGTTCCAGATTCTTGCGGCTTTCCGTCGTACCGAGATGTTGGGAAAGGCCGCAGATAGCCATGTGTTTTTTGGAGTGGTTAAAAAAAATTTCGGAAACTTCATTGGCTTTCCTAGATATCAAAGTTTCTATTAGAGGCAACGTGCTATGTACTAGTGTGCACTACAAACCTACAGATTCACACAGTTATTTGTTGTATTCATCGTCACATCCATCACATGTCAAGAACTCCATTCCTTATTCTCAATTTCTTAGACTTCGACGTCTATGTGGTGATGACTCCGATTTTTCCTGCAAATCAGAGGAGATGTGCCAGTTCTTCGAAAAACGTGGCTATCCTGTCTCTGTGGTCAAAGCGGGCCATCATCGCGCCCAACAATTCGATCGACGGTCATCACTACAAACGTCACAAAAAGATAAGAATGACAGAATTCCATTCACCCTCACTTTCCATCCTCATAATCACGCAGTCAAAAGCATCATTCTTAGTAATTTTAAATTACTCCAAAATGATCCCGAGACTGGTAGAATCTTTTCGCAACCTCCACTTATTTCATTCAAACGCGACAAAAACGTAGGCAACTTTTTAGTTAGAAGCGCGCTCAAAACTAACGAGCAACCCGGCACTTTCAAATGCGCGCGCTCACGATGCAAAACTTGTCTTTTCATTGTTAACACTAACAAGATATCGGGACCTAAGCGATCTGTTAAGATCACCGATCGCTTCACATGTATCTCCGCAAATGTCATTTATTGCATAACCTGTACGTTATGCAATAAATTATACATTGGTGAGACAGGTAGACGACTAGGTGACCGATTCCGCGAACACCTTCGCGATGTTGAGAAGAATGACAAGGATGCGTCTAAGCCAGTCGCTCGCCATTTTAATCTGCCTAACCACTCCAAAAAACACATGGCTATCTGCGGCCTTTCCCTACATCTAGGTACGACGGAAAGCCGCAAGAATCTGGAACAAAAATTCATCTTTCAAATCGGCACCCTTAATCCTCACGGTATTAACGAACGCTTTTCATTTAACTAATATATTCCTATTTTTTACGTTGCCATGTTACCACCAATAGCGTAGCTCCTACTCTGCTATAAAAACTACACGTAACCCATAATCCCTCGATTCGCTCTGACAAAGGGCTAACGCTCGAAACGTCAGCTTTTAGAATCTCTGTACGGTGGCCAATTTACATTATCAACTCCGTTGATAAAACCAAATTTTTGTATACTACTTCCCCACCGACGCAGCACCACAGTTTCTTTAGAAACTACCCCTTCATTCATTGGAAATATTATTGCTCACCAACTTGCTGGAACTTGAGGATGGGTGTATGGAAATTTCGTGACAACAGATATGGAGATCCGAGAAGTAAGTCAAGATGTGATTCTAAGCCGACATGAGTTTGATTGACGTTTGGAAAAACCAGCAACGTCATTGACACACAAATAACGTGTCGATCGAGGAGCGAGATGGTAATTTAAAAGAACGTTTGACTTCCTTAGTTTTATTTCAGTAGTGTCTGATATGTTTTTTTGAGTTCACACAACTTTGCTGACCATCCATTCATGGGTACAGATTTAATTTTAAAAAATTGCAGTGTTTATGAACTGGTTAAAAACACAATCACACCAAACTTAAAACGCTGTGAGAAATGACACACACTGGTTAACTTTAACCGGTTAAAAACACACACCAGATTTAGAAACAAAAAACAAGCTTCATACACCCCTGCTATCATAAAAACTCCGTGAGAAATGACGCACTTTGGTCAAAAAAACTGGTTAAAACACACACACCAGAATCAAGGGAGGACGAGGTAAGGGAGCGGACCCCCATAAATAAGCATCTTCCAATCGTGATGATAGGTTTTTAAAATCTAATTTCATCGCATGGTTCAGCTACGCAGCTATTTTTAGAGAGTGACATGATTGGCCAGTTGTAATGACGTAATAACATTTTAAATATGCGCAGCTTGTCAGGAACTGAAGAGTGTTCTCTCGAATGCTCAGTGCACTCAGACTACACTTAAAACACACTCTGACAAACGTGATCACATATTTCTAGCCACAATATTTGGAGGTTGCATGAACGTGACACAGTGGGAAAATCTAATCCCCGGCCTCTCCCCGGGTCTGGTCATCTAACCGCGCGACCTTGCGAACGAGAACTTAAAATAGATTTGCGAAACTAAAAATAGACTTTAAAAACTTTGATGGAGCATGGGGATCTGCTCTCTCGCCTCATACTCTCTTGCCTGAATTATAAACAAAAACCAAGCTTAACACACCCCTGCTATCATAAAAACCCAGTGAGAAATGACACACATCTTACCGCATCTTATTTCAGTGGGAGCTCCCTAACATACCTCTAAAGGACCTTTGACATTTCCTGAACATATATACACCGAGTCAACTTTATGAGACTAGCATACTGTGTTGGATAGAAACCTGAGGGAAGAGAGCTAAAGGGCCCGGTTCTACAAAGTCCGATTTAGCTAATCCTAGATAAGTGGATAGGTTTCTTTCAACTCATTTGCCAATTAAAAGTGTTTTCGCAAGATTCTTATCCTTCAACTTTGAGTTAGACTTTTTTCCTTGATTATAAAATTAGAGTGTTAAGGCCTTTTTGGCAGGCAAAATCCAGAGCTTGCTTGGTATTTAATCGTGAACTAGTGCAAAACGGCTTGTAAACATCTGGACCCAGATCAACAAGACTAAGCGTCGATTGATATGTAGTATCTTGGTGTACGAAGCGATTTGAAGCACGGAGCGGGTGTTCCGTGTAGTGCCATTGGCCCTTTCTTTCAGATTTTTCAAGTTTGAACTGAAAGGGTCAAGTTCTTTTCGGGGGAAAAGTTAACAAATGGCAAACGTAATGGATCAATGGCACAGTCAAAAGGGAATGCGTACAGCATTCAAGCGATCGTAAATGATTCTCTTTGCCTTAAATCTGCAATAAACCCCATAATTTTGTCAATTTTAAGATTTGTTTCCTCAAGTTTACGATTTGTTTCCTCAACTTTAAGATTTGTTTTCTCAAATTTAAGATTTGTTTCCTCAAGTTTACGATTTGTTTCCTTCAACTCCTTTTTCACTTCTGCAATCTTTGCCACCTTATATTCTTCATTTTCTTTGCAGCAAATCTAGAGAAGTAAATGAAACGAATTATTACGCGAATATCATAAATAGTGTTATGCATTTTGATGTATAATAGGCTTTCTGTGCGCAATTTCTGAAGACCAAATACATGAAAGACATATTATTATGGGAATAATTATAACCGGTTCATAAGTGCGATCAGACCTAACAATCTTAAAACCCTCTTTTCCGCGGTTGGTACCATTATCTTTCTTTATATATAGTATATTATCTTCATTTTCACTCCCTCTCCGGGCTTAGTGTGAATTCACGTGATGACCAGTTCCTTGTTAGCTTGAAAGCTCAATTGAGAGACAGCACTGGACCAGCATAGCAGAGGTCAGATATCAGAGGATTCAAATCCTGAATTTTCCAGACTAAATATCTTAAAATTAAATACAATGTAAAATAAAAAATGAAAGCCTCAAGAGGTAAACCTCATGTTTCAGTATTTTAACTACCTTCAAAGACGGATTATTGCAGCTATATCAGGGAACAATTCAGGCACGTTCAAGGGAGGGACACGATTAACAGGTAACGTTCCAAGCTCACAGCTGAGGTAAGAAATTAGAGAATTGATCTTGAGTTCGCACGATAAAAAAGCTACATTTCTTAGTGACTATACCTTGACTAAAACGCTGCATCCATCACTTAAAGCTAAGTAAGGATATAAGGATGAGCAAGGAACAGAAAAAGTGGGATTTGTTTTATCCTGTTCATCAATGCGTACGGTTACTATCTTCTCGCCATTCAGAGTGAAGCAAATTGGAACTTTGCCGTCTGCTTGATGCTCAAACATTGCTGTGCAGCGAATCAAATCTCCTCGACGAGCCATCCGATGGCCTACACGTCAAGAGAAAAAATAGCAAAAAAAATATGTTATTTACAGTGGCTCTAGGTGGTGAGATATGTTTCATTTCAAAAACGAGAACGAGCGTTTCATCAGGGTTTCCAAACACGAGAAAACAGATTTTATTGTATTCGAGGGTTTGGGACCCTGATGAAACACGATGCAAGAGTTTTTTCAATATCTTATCAATCGCGCCTAAGGAATAAATCATTCGAGAATTTTCACATAATGTCGGCAACTTCCTGTCACGAAAAATTGTATTGTTAAGGTGATTTGCCTTTTCTTTGTGTATTCCAATACACAAAGAGAATTGACAATACGTCAAAGAGAATTGACAAGTAAACTGTTATCGCTTTTCGCATGCAAACGTTGTCTATTATTCCGTTTTAAAGAAACATGCATGTCCCGTAATCACTTGAGTGAAATCTCGGGACAGTAGGCATCAAAGGAAGGGAAGTCCACTGTGATCTCAACACAGGGGGTGTTAGGGTTAAGACCTTTTAAGATGATAGCAGTTATTCGCTTTATAATTACACAATATAATGTAATACCAAGGACTGGCATCTCGAAGAATAGCGAGCTGTCAGCAAAGAGGACTCCTTTTAACAACCATAATAATCATAATATGCGGTAGTTTAGTAAGTTTCAATTTGACTTTCGCAAGAATCACTCCACTCAGTTTTCTGTTACATACTTCATGGACAATGTTTTGAAAGCAATGGACAAAGGAAATCTAACAGGTGCTTTGTTTATCGGTGTGAAGAAAGCCTTCGATACTTTACCCCATATAAGCCTTCTGCAGAAACTAGAGCGTTACGGAATAATGGACACCCCTCTGGCCTGATTTTCTGTCTATTTAACTGACAGAAATCAAATAATGCACGTGGATGGTATTTGCTCCGACCCTCTACCTGTCTAATCTGGTGTCCCTCAGGGTAGTATTCTTTGTCCACTCCTTTTCATATCAAACATTAATGACCTTCCATCTTGCTGGCAATTCTCAGATTTTTTAATGTACGGCGATGATACTGATCTCTGATAATGAAACTCTCTCTGGATCTAACGAACGTCACTTACTGGCTTAAAGAATATAATCTCTTTCTGAATATCAAGAAAACGGAATGCTTACTCTTTGGCACAAGACAACGACTAAAGGTATCTGGAAATGCAGAGGATTTTTTTGAGTGATTTTAAATGGAACTCCCATCACCTTTTCCAAAGTAATCAAGTATGTCGGTGTTCTGCTTGATAACCGTCTTACATTTAACGAGCATATTAATTATGTAACTACCACGGTATCCAAGAAACTAGGAATTCTTTCCAGAGTCAGACCTCTTTTAACAACCGAATCTGAAAACCGTCTGTATAAATCGATGATCTTACCGTTACTGGAGTACTGCGATATCACCTTCTCAGTATGGTTTTAGCAACGAGAACCAGAAGAAAATTGAACGTTTGCAAAAAGGAGCTGGCCGAATTGCCCTTAAAAGACTCGAAGAATTTGAGTGATGAGTGATGCCATCATTGAGAACTTGATTAGGATGGAGGCCGCTCTCCGAAAGAAAAGACGAGCACACTAAGGAACTGGTTAATAATTGTCTTAAGGGCCTTTCTCCTGACTTATTTAAGGATTATTAATACCAAGCATTGCGACATTGATTCTTATATCACTAGATCCAGAGGAAACCTTTTTGTTGATAAAATCAATTTAGAAGTTTTAAAACGTGGATTTTATTATAAAGGTGCATTGATTTTTAATCATAAATGTTAGTGCATATTTCTTATTTTTATTATTTCTATTTTCTATTATATATTTTTGTATTATTTACAGTTATTATTAGAATTACAGTACCTATATGGATACCAGTTGTACAACTGAAATGGTTACCCTGTATAAATATTATGTTTATTTCAAGTTCAGAAAATCCTTTTACAATTACAGAAAATTGCGGACATAGTCTATGCAATTATCTTAAAGGTGCATGCGGTCTGACAATAGTACAATCTCTGTGAAATCTCAAAGTTTTGTGAAATGACCCATTTCTGACACCGTGTCAGTGTCGTGTAAGTTCTATATCTGTTAGTTTTCTAATCAAGTTCATGTGATATCTGGATAGAAAATCGAATACTACATTCACTTGCGTAATCTTACGGCCAGGGTTCATTCTTTTGAGACTGGATCTTATGTCCATATAATTTATTTCTCTGTTTTCCTTTGATCTCTGTCATGGATGTCAGGAGAAACCAATAAGGTTTAAGTTATGAGCACAACCTCTGCACTCCCCACACGTGCATTTGAAATTTTGTTTCGTTTTTGCTGTCCTAACAAGGACGTCACACCAAATTTGCGGTTACCTGGAGACCCACTAAAATTTAGCTTTTGGAGCTCTTTTAGAAGTAATTCAGTGACCAAGTGAAATTTTCCCTTTCGAGAATCTATAAAAAAAAAAAGAGCAAATATACCTAAAATTGCAGGAGATACTGACAGTGACAAACCTCTGGTATCGTGTTCAGAATAAAAGAAGGAATCAGGATTCTTGCAATGATATATTTTCCCGTCATCAGTGTGGTATCCTAGAGTGCCCATTCCCCATCCCGGCATTAAAGTCTTTTCGTAACTCTTGCCCACGACTCCTATTCCAGGCCAGTGTGTCCTTCCCGTTTCTAAGATTGTAACCTGAGCAAAGAACAACCAGATGTAAACTGAAGCTTCAAATTCAGTAATGTGTTAATAAGACAAAAATTGATGTTTCTTTTTCCAAGTCCAGTTAGACGAAATTTATTTTGAGACGAAAAGTCAAATCGTCGCCACTCTGAGACAGCGTTTCCCAATTATATAAAGACAAACCTAAACTCTGAGTTTTCAAAGTAGCTCAAACAGCATACGCTAAGGCCTTCAAAACCCAGGGAGAGAATTCCCATATGGAAAGGGTAGGGATGCTCGTCGCCTCGCTTAGGGGTGTAAATTTCGGATTTTGGTCTCACTTTGGTTGTTCTGAGCAATGTAGCCGTGAAGGTCTCCTTAAGGGTTGCGCGCAAAGAAATATGAACAAAAATATATTTAATGCACTTCAAATATGGTCTCTTGTTGGGGTCAAAAAAGCCGGGGCCACGCCTAGATTGGTCTCCTTTTGGGGGTTTGATTCAAAATTTCCGACGAGCATCCCTACCCCTTCATATGCGAAGTCCCCACCCCTCGGCTTCAAATCTCGTTCACCACCTTCGCTTCTCGTCACGTCATCTTACCCCTTTTGCTGTTCATTTACGCAAAATATACATTCATTTATGTCAACAGTTGAAACTATACGGCAAATATACGTTCATTATCACTTCCATGAACTTCATTAACGCGAACAAACTTTAAATAACACTATTTGCATATGTATTAACATTCAATAGTATCAACGAATGAACAATTGCCCCTTTCAATGGACAATCAAAGACAACAAATATACTTTCAATTTCGTGCAATAGTTAATTATTAACACCAATAGAAAATCTATTGCACAGTATGACAATCAGTGGCGTATTAGAGACGTACAATAATATAATTTGCATAGAGATGCACAATCATTTTCACCTTCACACAATCGTTTATTCGAAATGGTCATCATTAACGTGAACTGACAAACGTGTGTGTAGAAATAACAATAACTAAGGAAAAAGAAATTTCAAAATTGTTTTGTAATTATCCTGATCAAATGAAGCTACAACACCGTATCACATAACAACAA
>OX421448.1:38986074-38988574 GCA_949126865.1 Montipora capitata | reverse complement strand
AATAGAAATAAGCTTACATAATTTTTTTTTGTCACATATATTGTGAAGTTTGGTTGTACTTCAGGCAAGTGTTCGCACTCTGCCTGCCTTTATTCTTTAGCGCGTTTTTTCTCGTATTTATCCTTTTCTTCAATACTTCATTGTAATTCACATCTTAGATGCCATTAAAACTACCGCCGGGCAAGTGTTTGCACTCTGCCTGCCTTTACCTTGTTGTAGTGTGTTTTATGCGTCAGCATACTGGAGAAGGAAAATTATTTTCCTTCGTACGAACGCAGTGAGAAAGACGGAAAATAGAGTTTTCCAGGGACTTGGGTCGATCCAAGGCCCTGGTGACGAGAATGGTCTATTTCGCAATGACGCAATCTCGTAACCAGAGTCTTCGGGTTATTTGGTCAGCGGGTGAGCGCCCAGAGAGACTCTGGGATAATGGACTCCATTCTCCCAGAAAACGTGGGATTCCGATCTTATTGCGCATGCTTTAGTTTAAACAGAAACAGAAACAGTAAACAGTAGGAAATAAATGATTGACTCAAAATGGCGGGTTGAAAGAAGTGTTCGAGAAACAAACCTTTAATCTTACACACCCCAAAAGAAACTGTTTTCTTTTCAAGGAGAAATGTTCAATGGCTTGCTGTAATTGCGAGTAAAAGATGAAACTTTTGACGCTTTTGGTAAGTGTCTTTTTAGTGTTTCAGCATTCCATCATGAAGATTACCATCGTGCAAGCAACACGATCGACAAATTTTTGTGGAAACGACACCAGCCCTCTTCTACAACATTTTTATATTTCCGTAATTCTGAATGGCTTGGACAAGACCTTCTTTCACTCATTTCTCCTCAAAGAGACTGATGTAATGTTTCCCAACGGTACCCAATCAAGAGAATTGTTTAAGTCAGGAACCCATGTCCCGGAGCCTACAGCTCCCATACTGGGCCTATGTAACGGCATTTTTACAGACCGATCTATTTTTAGACTATCTTTTCCGGAAAAAACAAAGGCAGTTCCGGTTCGGTGACCCTATGACGTCAGCTTAATTTCTTGAAATTGGTCATCGGGCTCCTGTGGGAGTCTCATTCGCGGGAAATTTAATCTAAAAATAAATCGGTCTGTGAAAACGCCGTTACACGAACACAGTAGAGTTGTAGGCTCTGGGTCATGGGTTCCTGTTTAAGTCCATTATCAATCTCGTACCCAGAGTCCTCGGGCTTTTTGACCAGCGGGTGAGCGCCCGGAGAGACTCTGGGATAATCGACTCCATTTTCCCAGAAAACGTGGGTTCCGGTCTTATTACGTTTGCTTGAGTTTAAACGGAAGCAGAAAAGAGAAAACCGTAAACAGTAGAAATGGCGGGTTGAAAGTGTTCGAGAAACAAGAATTTTAGCCTTACGCACAAAGAAACTGGAGAAATGATCATTGGCTTGCTGTAAATGTTTTCCCACGGTACTTTTCCAACAGCAACAGTAATCACTTTTTAGCACAGGTAACCCAGGCTCACTGTGTGTAGGTAAATATAGAGAACATATGAGGCGAAGTTTAGGTCTGAAAATTTGCTAGAAAATGGAAATAAAAATCGCCTTTACCAAAACGCCTGGTGACAAGTATAATAAGTCCCCCTTGAGGGAGGGGAGTCCCAGATTGCTCAGTGAGTTTTGTGTTTAGCAATGTGGGACTCCCCTCCCTCCAGAACTTATTAAACTCGTCACCAGGCGTCTAGAGTTCAGTGCCATTTTGAATTAGACACTTCGCGAGTACAACGCTTTCTGGCTGCCATTTTAGCAGGTTAACTTACAAGTTTTACGGAGTCTGGTGGCTTCGCGTTGCTACCTGGAGATGCTTCAGGGGATTCATGGTTTAGTGAAATTCATGTTCCACGAGCCTGGCGCGTTTATTTAGCGACTGGATTCGATTTTCGCGAAAAAAATCGTGCTTGTTTTGGGTCGATCGGAGTCCATAAGCTGGCTTCCGTCTCCTACCTTGTCACTATATTATGAAGGAAGGTGAACGGGGACCATTTTCCCCGAAACTTCGTGTACGTATTAAAGACAACAACAGCTCACCACATGGTAAGTTTTATCGATTTTTATTTCCATTTTCTAGCAAATTTTCAGACCTAAACTTCGCCTTATATGTTCCCTATATTTACCTACACACAGTGAGCCTGGGTTACCTGTGTTTTTAGCAGCGTGGGAAAATTCCCGTGCGGTATAAGACATAATTCAAACCTCGTCGTTTTATTATTTTTGTGGTTTATATATTTCTGAGGTAGAAAAAATCAAACAGCACCGAAACTAGTTTTAGACTTTGAATCTCCCTCCAAATTCTGGGGCCTCCGAATTACTTACCGACTTCCTGTCGGACTGCCATTAGGGAGCTTACGCAAGGACGACGACGACGGCTACGAGAACGCCACAAAACAATGGGTTTAATGAGCAAAAACAAAAGCTCTGCACGCCCTGCACGTGCGTTTTGCATTTTGGTACATTTCTTTGCCGTTCT
>OX421448.1:38951074-38981074 GCA_949126865.1 Montipora capitata | reverse complement strand
TTTTTTTCGAGAGGAACTTTAAAATCTTAAAACTGTGTAACAAAATAAAAAACGAAGCAGAATTATACATTTTATCAGGAAGCTAAACCAGTCGCAAAACCTTTGAGGAGTAGGCTTGGTACAATTCAGAGACAGGCATTCCTTCTTATGTAAAACTTATGATTGCGGCGAACAGTGTTCGTCAGGGAGCCGCCTTCCATTCGACCAAAAATCCCACTGAGTTTATCACATCGAAATGTTCCGTGGGATGAAGAAGAAGCAGTAGTTTCCGATTGACCACTATAGGCCAATGAAAAAAGAGTTTTCCTTATAAAATGTACTGATTAACTTATATAACGCAAACGGCCAACACTATAAATGTATATTGAAGCAATCCTAAGAGAGGAGCTCCTCAATTATCATTTATTTAAAGCTTATGTTTTTGTTTTCAGTTATTTTTATCACTGTAGTCTGCAGCTAACCGTACGACCACTTAAGCGTGCTCGTTACTTTAAAGTACTCTATTTTCCTGTGCTCTTTCTTGCTCTTTTCGACGGTTTTTGTCACCATTATTTCAAGCACGAGCACGTGAAAACAGACTTAAAAGTCTGTTTTCACGAGCTCGTGCTTGCTCTTTCTTCAACCGCTCGTCACCATAAATGCGTCTCTTTATCGTTCGAGCTCTTTCTTGCTAACTCTCTCTCTCGTCGTTTTTCACTAATAGTTCCCCTGTTTTCTCGTGCTATCTTCAGCTTGCGCATCACTTTCTTTCTCTCTTTCTCTCTTTTCCTCGTTGTACGACATAAAAAAGTACTTAGCTATACTCAGCTAAAGACTAAAACGCAGTGTTGCATGCAGTACGCTGGCCATGCAACTTTCCCCCAAAAAACGCGGGTTCCAGCAGTGCCACATTTCGCGTTTCAGCTTACATGAAAGGTTGAACGTACGAATAAGTTACCATATTTTCTTAACCATGTTGCTCCGCCCGCCACTATGAATGGGTATTTTTGGGAACTTTATCATTTTATCAACAATGCAGACATTTGTGGCTCCTTTTTCGCAATTTCCGGAATTTTAGTCAAATGGAATGGTCGAAAATGATGCAGTGAACGCGATTATGTCATTTGACAAAGAAGCATTGATTTACAGATTTTAATTTTGGGACGAGAAAGGAATAGAGTAAGAACCTCGGAGAACACTAAAGAGAGAGAGATTTTCCAACAAGGGTAAGATTCTGTGTTCGAGGTAAATGAAACACCATTTAACGGACTTTAAAAGGGTTAGTTAGTGAAGGAGACCTCAGATAAATCCCTTTCAAGGCAAATTGTCTCAATTATTCTTGGTATTGGTT
The DNA here is from genome assembly GCA_949126865.1 of Montipora capitata. NCBI lineage: Eukaryota > Metazoa > Cnidaria > Anthozoa > Scleractinia > Acroporidae > Montipora > Montipora capitata. The sequence goes on along the minus strand of OX421448.1, from coordinate 38,979,744 downwards.
GAATAAAAGGCTTTTCAATTAATGGATCCTACAACGGATACTCGCTGTCAATGAGAACTTACCAGGAAATTCCAGATTTACTCATGCAGGCACTGAAAAACAAACAAAGTTAAATGTCAGAAATGTGAAATGACCCTTCCAGAATCAGTAATCTCTTCGTGTCATTTATTCAATCAGCTACGATGTGATCCGAGTGATGCACAACTCTCAAAGCTAAATACATGTTTTTTTAACATAAACACTTGCTAGAAATATCATTTAATATCTAAACATCCTCATTTTGTATGGAAACGGAAGCACAAAACTACAAGTCGATTTTTCCTTTAATTGAGTATTTTCCCGTTTCATGAATAATTTTGCCAGTCTTTTCTTTTTCTTGCTTTCTTTACGAGACTGGGTAATAACGATTTACAATAACAATAGGCAATTTCCGAGTTCAAGTCTGCCTCCTCTTCAAAGCGAGTCTAAGTGCGAAGTATTTCTTTTATTCATATGTAAAGTAGAGCTAATTACCATCAAAAGAACTTCACACTTAAACTCTTTTTTGAATAGGAGGCTAGGCAGATATGAAATCGGAAATGGTCTATTTAGAGGCCAAAAACCGAGCCTTTAATTTATCAAGAAACCTGGCACTGGTGAGATGCAAAAGGTGGTGCAGGGTTTTCGATCATTTCCGCAGAAACGAGAAAAGAGGAATATCTCTGAAGGTATTTCTTTTTTCCAAACACTTTCCAGTGGAGAATCCGGAACAACCGGGTTTTCCATGCAAAAGGACGTCACCCACTGATTTTGCTTTGCTTAAGCTTATTCAAGAGAGTATAACCTCTCGAGGCTACGAGTTAAAGCAACGACAACCGTGGCACGACAACTCCATAAAACAAGAATATCATTGGTCGTGCTACGTGCTACAAGTACGGCACGCATTAATTTTAGCTCGAACGTGAGGATACAATTGTGAACCTTTCATTATTTATTACTATTACTCTGAAACCTTACTCACTGGTCACGTGCATCGCGGTCACCAAAAGATCTCTCATCCACATACACTTTCGTTAAAGCAAAGGAAAACGACACAATAGCTAGAAAGATATGTCCAAGTACAACGCGGATGTCTCTAAGGATGCTGAATAAAGCCCTTTGAGTGGTTCCAACTTCCTCAAATTGTTCCACTATGTGACCAAATGCTCTGAAGGAGAGACACAGGGCATTGACGCCATAAAGATAACTGGAGACGATAAGAGCATAGTTGTTTCTGATTTGCCGGGACCACACCACAACATACAATCTCAGCATGAATATTACGGAGTACAAAAAGAGAATGAAAACGTCCAACCTGTTCCAGCAGTCACTAAAATTTGAAGAAAAACTCTTTCAGCAATCTGTGTTAGAATTCAATTGCGTTTTTCTAAGCGGGTATGCATTGGTACTATAGTAAGTGTTTTCAATAAATATGATCCATTTGGCAGGAAACAACTGGTTAGCTTTTGACAAGCATAGTAATCTGTCGTGAACTGAGTTAGTTGGTGATTAGAGTATGATTGAACCTACATGCAGATTAATATACACTTGTATCATGTTATTATGTTAATTACATCCGTTTAGAAATCACTGGTGATCCTTGAAATCTGATTGGCTCTCAGCAGTGCGATTCATTCCCAAATCGCACTATTTAATTTTTGCTCTAAATCGCACCATTTCCCCAGCCAATTAGAAAAGAACACCAAATTAAAACGACCAATCAGACTTCGAGGCTTGTTTAAGGTAACCAATCAAATAGACCATGTTACAGTTGTGTGCTTAGTTTCCTGGCCTTTGAATGAAAGTGAGGCTGGAGCTGACTTTGCTTTGATAGAAACCTCACTGCTTTTCTTATGTAAATTCCTACTACTGAGCACGAGAACAACATCATTAACATAAGAAAAGCAGTGAGTTTTCTATCAAAGCAAGGTCAACTCCAGACTCACTTTCACTCAAAGGCCAGGTAATAGCCCTTTTCACTGTTAGTTTTTCTCATTTGCATTGCATTATTTAAAACTACAAAATAGCCCGAAATTGCCTCATATACATGCTAGATTACATTGTACTGCAAATGAGAAAAACTTACGGTGAAAAGGGCTATTGAGCACACAACTGTAAATGGTCTATTGCAGGAAACTGAAAGACAAATTAAACCATTGTGTGGCGAAATTTGTAATTTTTGTTCCGGGCTGGAATAATAAAATATCGGTACTGACTAAAATCCTGTATTTTAGCGATTAAGTAACTATTATGTGATTTCTAAATGGACGTAATAAAGTGTTGAAGTGAATGGAGTGCGATCTGGTTTGAAATCATCCTTGTGATTTCAAATCGAACTCGTGCTGCGCGCTCGTTCGATTTTGAAATCACACGTATGATTTCAGACCAAATTGCACTCCACTAATGACACTAAGTTCATTTACCGTTATAAAAATTGAAATGACTGTTTCCAGATCCAGATGTTCCCTTGTTTCAACCAAAAAGAATTGTAAAAGCGTTTTTTTGGGACACTTTGCGCGCTTCAACCAATTGAAACTGCCTGTGGTTGAAAGAACGGTCGATCTCAAAAGAACAATGACGACCAAAATTTGATGGGGGGTTGTCTGGTCAGTACATCTCTGACGAACCGATGCATCTATAAGTCATGCGTCAATTTGTGACTGCATGATCACCAAATCACCACAGAGACAGAAGTTTATAACTCAGAAATCTCAATCTGCGATAGAATGCGGCTTATTCAAGTACTGATCAACCAATTGTTCAGCAAGAAGAAGAAGAAACTTTATTTGTATTCTATTCTTGCCTTAGTATTAATTACAATAAAATGATATTGACTAAAATAATTAGAGTACTTGCTGCCTGGAATAACCATGGGGGCTAGCGGAACCAGGCAGTCAGTCAGCTAAATCAACTTGACAACCGTTTTGTTCACCAATACGGCCGTGAAAAATCTTTTCGGATGGAGTGTTGCTGATTTGCCTGACGGTCTCCTAGAATTTTCAAAGCTTGTTCCGGAAGAAAGTCATGTTACTGAAAGATTCACAACCTGGGAAAAATAATCCCTGCCGTCTTTGAAAAGGTTAAATTTCCACTTTTCTGCACACAAGAAGGTCATCTTCGGCGGGAAGCAAAAAGCTCGCTAAAAAGTTCATTAAAGATCAGGTATCGATTTCTGAAAGGAAGAGTTCATTTCCTATAACGTCAATTTTCAACTATAAAATTCCGAACCGACATAATTTTTCTAACTTTAAACAGTCTTTATCAATTGCAAGCAACTTATGAATGTTCCTCGAACGCCGCTTTGAAATAAATTTCTTCTTTGGCTGCCCCTGAGCAGTTAAGGAATGAAGAAATTAATGCTAACCGCATTATGCGACACATACAAACAACCAACCTCATTCCCAGACCCTCGGAACGAGGTTGACAAACAACCTCGCTCCGAGAGTATTTCATTTTCCCAACCCCTCGTTCTTTATCAGTTGTCGTTCAGTACTCATCACTTACCCGAAATATCTTTGTAGTGCCTTGCAAGTGATGTTGCATGATTCCGCTCTGCCGTCCGCTCTTCGTTGCTTCAGCCGTCTTCTTGTGCCTACGAACTGTTTGCACTCAACCAACAAACGACCAAAGAAGAAAACCAGTATGATCCATTCCAATTTGTTGAACTTTATGGTTGATGGAACTACGCATAGGACACATTGTAAACCAAGGAGAATTATGTAGCTTAACGTGTCACGCACAAACTTCAAGTACGGAATTTCCAATTTTTTTAGATAACAATCGCCAATTGAGGTATTAATTTCTGATTGCTCTCTTTGTGAGGCAGTAATAGGCCCTGTAAATAGAATGAAAAAGCGATAATCAGTTCTGTCAAAGTGTTTAGAGCTTCGAATTAAATCTACACCAGTGCTCTTTTGTACGTTTATCTCCAGGGGCCGTTTCTTGAGTGTCCTTAAACCCATTCGGGAGCCTTAATTCCCTCTATATCTTAAAAACGAAGATCTTTCAAGCCACAAACTTCACAATCATTTTATGTTTTGTTTCTTTCAAAACATGTTGAAAGACCAGTTTTCAAACAAGTGTATCGTAGTTTTACAAGTGGCTTTTCAGGCTCGAAAAGCTTTTTCTCAGTAACAGCCTCTAAGGGGGGTCCTTGTTCTCTTTTAAAAATTTGCTTGTGTTCCCTTGCATACTCGCCTCAGCTTTTTTTTACCAAACAAGCACACTCCCAATTATTTTCTGACCTCAATTAGTTTCTGGGCCGAAAATCTAAGGAACATTTTTTATCGGGGGAATTTCCTGTGGCAATTTATAGTTTCTCGAGTGGATGAGAAAATTTGCCGAACGGGTCGTGTAACTTCATGTTATGTATGTGCACTGTTGTTAAACTCACTTTCTTCATCCTCATTGGGGTTTCTATTCGGCTCATCATTGAGTGCATCACTACCACAGTCCATACAGCATATCATCCTGTAGTTCGGGGAGACGTCGCTCGCTGGGACGAAAACAGTGGTTAATAAATGGGAGTCCCAAAAATTCTACCTTACTCACTAGTTAACGTTGTTATCAATTCTCGTGCACAAATTACAAAGTCTTGTTGAGGCTCGTTAGGATACACAGAAAGGTAATACCAATCGCTGTTCAGTACCCAACAACCGGGAACGTACGTCAATAAGATCCCTTTCCGGCCCACGCATGACAAAGTACAAGTAAAGAGAAGAGGTTACCGAAGTTTTGCATGTCAAGATTTACAATTGAAATAAGGCAAAGGGTAACTAATTTGTAATGCAAGTATATCAAACTCTCACAAGCATTTTACGTTTTGCTTCTTTCAAAACTTGTTAAATGACTAGTTTTTCAAAACATTCAAGTGTCACAGTGTCTTAGTTTCAGAAGTGGTTTTCCGGTCTAGAGAAGTCTGCGGCACTTTGGAGAAACGGGCCCTTGGTCAGCTTTGCAAAAACACCAAGAAGGTTCATTTCCGGAAAACGAGTAATGTTTGGGAAAATCTACTCGATATGTTAATCCTACAAATATGCGATTAAAAGTCAACCGAATAAGCAAAAAATGGATCCTTAATGAAGTCAAAGATATGAACAAGATTGTTTTATGGTTGGTTCGTGCGAAGTGAAAACATGTAACTTGAGGAGGTATCTGATTTCTTGTGGGCACACTGACTTAAAGATTCAAATACCACTGTCTCTCTAATAATGACACTTTTAGGATTGATTTAATAAGTTATACTTCATCAAAAATATAACAACTTGAAAGAACTCCAAGTAACTGGAACCAGAACCATGAGCAATTCACCTATCTGATTAATGACATATTAGCTTATTTCTAATCCAGGATCTCGACAAGAGGATGCCCCATTTTAAGAAGTAACCGAACAGAAAGCGTGTCTCTTCCACAGAGGGAGTGTCATGTGAATCTCAGGAGTCAGGACACACCATGCAGCATTCAGAAGCAACAACACTTTGTTTAGACAGGGCAAACTGGAAGTACACAGAGTAATTTTCATTTCGGCCCTGCTAAAATAAAGAAGATAGTGAAAAAAGAAATTGACTTTGACGGACAAGGTTATGATGTACTGTTTGTCCCAGGTAGAGACGTGGAAAGAGTTAAAGTACAAAGCAAGGAGTAAACTTAGATATATATTTAAGATTTTAATATAAATGTAGGTAGGGTTAGTGTTGGTCATAAATAATGGGTTATCAGGAGGGCGGTCAGAGCTTCCCTTGCCCTTGGTGGCAGGGAGCATTACGTAATATGTCTCTGCATGAGGCGCACTTTCGGGTCCCCCTCCTGATAATTATTGCGCTGTCCCGGGCCCTAAATTGCCTGATTATGCCTGATTCTAAAACAAGAGGTCTGCCAGTCACGTTCGTTAGGTTTTTCTGCCCAAAATCAGGAATTTGGAACAACAGTGATCGATCGCCAACGGCTTCACTGCGACTGCGCATATTTTGAAACTCGCCCGAGTGCTGATTGAAATAAGAAAGAGCACTGGGATCGAGTATTCTTTCTTCGTGAAATTAATGGTCCATAATGTGTATAAAAGAACTTGTTTATAGACGTTATTAACATTAAAAACAAACTTTATGTACTAAGAGTTGCACGATGGTTAACGATTAAATATCCAAATATGAAATTTTATAATATCTGAGATTTTTTCTCTCAGAATCCAAGCTACTCGACGACGTCAAGATCATACACCTTTTTCCAAAATGAAAGCCATTTAAATATTCTTTTGTTTTTATTCAAATTATTCAATAATATTTTTCCTTGAACGAGGCATCAACGTCTAATTTGAATAAAAACAAAAAAATATTTTAATGGCGGCCATTTTGGAAAAAGGTGTATGCACCGAAAAATCAATCAGCTTACTAAACAAAGAGTAAAATTTCTATATGTCATCCTCATGTACTTTCACCAAATCGTAATTAACGCTTGTAGTGTAGTACCTTTTTTGCATAATTTGCTTAGCAACGACAAACCAACAAAGAGTAGAAGAGAAAAAAATAATTCAAAAACACAGACGATGCTGAAGATTGCCTTCCAATTCCTTTCTTCCAGTTTAGAGTCAAAACCATGCCATTTTCGATGCATTTGTTCATGTACAACTGGATGAGTGAAGAACTGTGTCAAAAGAAAGAATGTAAAATGATTAGTATTACAATATACCAATTCTATATAAATTCTCAGACTTTGGCCGAAGTTCTCAAGCTGCGCTAATTATTAGCTATATCAAAACAATTAGCAATGCAATATATGGACATCTGAACAATACAGACTGGTGAGGAAGGTGCAGCCCAGTGGTTAAGGTGCTTGCCTTGAAATCCGGGGATCCTGGGTTCAAGACCCGTTCTGACCACCCGTTGAATTTGTTCCTGGTAGTCCCTGGTTCAACTTGTCAGTTGTGTTTCGGTGAATTTCAACATATTGAAAATTAATAATCGCCACGTGATAGGGTATCTTAGGTCATCATAATTGTTTGGACATTATTGGACTACCAAGAGACACCTTAGACCTACTATCTGAACGTAGGGACACTGCTACAGTTAGGGTATTTAACAACATTGTTGGTTTAAATTCACAGTTTCCTTGATTACACTCCGGCCTCTACTAACTATGCTCCGGGGCATAAGTACATTCTTAGGTCCCTTAATCCCGTACGGGTCCCACTTTCACGCACCGAGAGACAACAGTGTTCGTTCATCTCAAGGGGGGCTATGCTGTACAGCCAGAACTTTAAATAATGAAGGCGGTTAAGAGAAGATTTCAGAATTTTAAAAAAGAATTTACCACATTTAAGATCTAAATTTTATCTTAACTTGTATATTTTATACGTGAATTTTCTATTTTTGTAATACTGTCCTGATACTTTTTAGCCCAAAACAGTGATAAAGCTATTATTATGGCAGATTTATTTAGTTTTGTGCATATCATTATTACATCAACCAGCGGGAGTTTAAATCTAAGCTAGTTAATCACATCAATTTACATCCCTTTTTCCGCTTAATTTCGTTTTTTGTTGGGTGGTTTTCTCGTCGTTTTTAAAATTCTTTTGGTTTATCCAAACAATAAAGTTTAGACAAACCAAAAGAACTTTCAAAGTAATGATAAAGTACAATATTCTATTTCTCATCCGTTACTACTACATCATTGGAAGGATTTTATTTCCGACGACAAAATGACAAAAATGTACGTACTACAGAAACTAACGAAAGACTTTCCAACTGGTATTTTACAAACTAAAATATAGAGCCTATATTGAGCATTTAAACCACACCTGTACATTATTACATCAGATTAGAAATAAAAAACCAAATTGCAGTTATATTTCTTTTGACATCCATTTAGAAATCGCTGGTGATCCTTAGGATCTGATTGGCTCTAAATCGCGCCTTTTTCCCTGCCAATGAGAAGAGAACACTAAAAAAAACACCCTATCAGATTTCAAGGCTTGTTTAAAGTAACTAATCAAACTGCAGGGAAATGAAAGACAAAGAAAGGCATGGATCAATTTAATTACTTACAGTTTCTAAATGATATAATGAGCTCCTTCAGACTGAATACCTACATTTACGGGAGTTTCCATCTTTCAGTGTTCATTTTCTGTCCACTTTTTTTATAAAACGGCAACTGGATATGTATTGATTAAAATCCTGTATTTGATTGATTAAATTGTGCGATTTCTAAATGGATGTAAGTATAAAGTGGTAATTGAACTGAGTGGGGTGCAATTTTAGTCTGAAATCATAGGTGTGATTTTGAATCAACGATTTATCGAATTGAACTTTAACCGAAAGACTAAAATGTTCATTAAACCGCTTGGTCAGGTATACGAAGTTGAGTGTCATTTGTATCAGTTTTTAACTGACTTCCCTAAATAAGTTTGGCCTTTATGTGATAAACATAAAATCGCAATGTACCCTTGTGTAATTAAGTATTAATTTATACAAATTTTACCTGAGACCGGATTTACCGGAAACATACACACCAACCTTAACTTTAAAACTAACCATTCTAAATCCGTTTTTAGAACTAAATAGTGCTCGATGTTATAAGGAAAACGAGAGTTTAGACCTGTGAAATGGGCGCTTAGACTAACATGTAAAATGAGAGTTTGACCTAGGGGGCTCGTGGTGGGCATATCCATGGAATCTTTCCCCTAATTTTCCTTCGTTGAATAGAACTTACAATGTCTATGACCACCAATATGCGTCTGTTTTTTCTCTCATACCTTTTTCTGCTGGAAGTCAACAGCATCGGGCAAAATGTATTTTAGGACAAATTCTCCAAATTGTTGACGCTTCTTCTGTTTTCTATATGGTCTATATGGATCGAGGAAACAAAAAACAAACTCTTCAACAGAGTTTGCCAAATGATGAAACCGTTCGTTATCAGGTCCCTTCCTTTTCGCCTTTTCACGCAGCTTGAAAGATACCTGAAGGGTAAGCAAGTTACAATGATTATTGAACGAGATCATTCAATACCTCAGGTAAATAGAGTCGGGGTTTTATGACGGAGACCATGCTAAAGTCACTTTAGGCTTCTCAGTTATAACGACATCAACCCACATTATAAACTGCTTGAGACAAAGAATCTCTATAAACAGACGAGTCATTTGTAGTAAAAATTGTACATGCTTAAGTAAAATTCGCTACCAATTTTGGTCTACTTTAGCCGTGTGTCATGGAATGCATAATTACATCTGTAATCAATAGTTATTTCTTCTTCTATGCGGATTTCTTTTGTTTGATTTTAAGGTGGCTGGAACCAGTTCTCTACTTTTGAGGACCTTTTTATTAGGGGAGTTGTCACTACAACACTGTATCACGCAACAGCAATTTTTATGGTACCATATGAAACATCAGTTATTGCTTTACAAAATACGCCTACTATTTTGGCGTAATAGGTTACCATGGCAACACGAAAGCTCTCCAAAAACACCCTATATTTCGTTTTTACTTGCTTCATATATCTCGAAAGTGAATTCGGTGACCCCCATTTATTCTTCTAGAATAGTAATTAGCAATCTGAGATAGAACTATTGTGAAAGCCTTTAACAATTCTTGGGAACCAATTCAGAGTTATCTAATTAAGATAGCTCTGAATTGCTAACAGTGCAATCTCAGATTGCTAATTATTATTATTATTATTATTATTATTATTATTATTATTATTATTGTTATTATTATGGCAGTAGATACGCATGAATGCCTAAGGTAACTACAATGATTGGGCGTGAGATCACGTGACCGATCGCTGGAAATCTCTTTTAAAAAAGACCTAAGTAGCTCTTGAAAAAACTTTCTTCAGAATCTTAATTAAATCTATCTAGATTAAAATAATGGAAAATTATAAATTCTAAAATCCTACAAATGTAGTTAATAAAAGCTAGATAATCCTTTCTTTTTTTCTTAAAATATTAATTCTAATTTCTATCACTAATACATTGAAGTAATGTCTAAAGTCTAGTATTAGTTTTTTTTTAATTTTGCTTAATTCTATATCAAATGTGAAAAGTGCCCCTTAGTGACTGAGAACAATAAAATGAAACTTTATGACTATAAATACAATAGGAATAGATTAAAAACTTTTTCAAAAAGTATAATTGTATATCAGTTCAGTTCTGTGCTCATTGTTCATTGTTCCTGATCTAGTATCTTCATACTTCTTGCAATGTTTAGGGTATATTTTAGAATATAGATAAGAGAATAACTTTCTCTTTTTTCTTGTCAATGATTCGCACATACGGTTTGCTTGTACTTCTGTCTTTCAGCAAAAAACAGGGACATTCCACAAGGCTCTCACTTGATCATCTTTATAGACTGGTTTTGGCTTGATTGGCTTCTACCATGCGTAGTCTTCCCAAGGAACTAACTTTTAGTTGGCAAGAATCTCGAAGAAAAAGATTCTGAGAACATTATTGTCTCTCCACGTACTTTGATTGCACTAACGCACTACATCCAGCGAGGACATGTGCGACACTCTCTGGCAGCTGTAGTCATGGGTGTTCAGCGTTTTGACTTTCTTTGCCGGGTAAAGCTTTGTTGGTAGCAACTGTTGATATAATTCTTGCAGTCCGGTAATGGTGTGCGTTTGTGCTGTCTACTATTCATGCATCCAGCTGAAACAGGCTTTATTAAGATCATCATCTTTCCATCTGTTGACAAACAGTTTGTCTTACCACTTCTGGTCCTCAAGCTCTTTCCTTAACATGTTGACTTGTTCTTTCTTAAGGGCTTTCTTCGTCTGATTGTTTGGACTCTCTTCACCTTCCACGATACAGCACACTAGGTGAGGATAGGATAACTTCAACTCCAGATTCAATTGTCTTGCATACTCTACTGCATCTTTGCCTCTCGTACAGTTGCTATCATTGGGTTAGGGTTCTCATAAACCTTCAAAGCTGCCTTTATCTTGATCAGCTTGTATTCCCACTCCACCGATCGGAGGCCTCTTCCGCCTAAAGGTCTTGGAAGATAAAGCACTGCATTCGAGCTTGTAGGGTGCCGACCACTATTTTCAGTAATTATAGTCTTTCTCGTTTCCCGATCAATTTGTCGAAGCTCATCTAGCGGCCAGGTCTGGGTTCACATCAGATACGATAACGTAGGTAGTGCAAACTGATTGGATGCGTTGACTTTATTCCAATCAGAGAGAGGACTGGACCATATGACAGATAGCTTCTGAAGATATAACTTCGCTGCCTGTTGTAGGGCCAGCTTGTCGTCTTGTTTCAGGTTTTCTAGTACTCCAAGGAACTTGCATCGTTCACCCTCATTCAGACTTGCTATCTCGGTTGAGTGGTCTAGTTTCGCTTTTGATCCATTGTTTGCCACGCTTCACGTTGATGATGGAACACTTCTTGGGTTTAATTCTAAGCCGATGTCTCTCATTGAAGCTTGAGTAGTTGTCAGCACTCTGTGCAATTTACTTTCAGAAGCAGCAAACACTTAAGGTCATCTACGTATAGAAGGCCAGTGATCTTAATGGAGATAGGCTTACTTAGCTTATATCTCTCAGTCGCTTTGAGCATCCATGCCACGGGATTTAAACATAAGGTAAATAGTCTCGGGCACAAAGCATCACCCTGAGGTAGTCCTCTTTCAAATCGGATCTTCTCTGACGTTTCCAGGCCATTCTTCGTCTTTGCACGATTCTGGTATTGCATGCTTCTATCCAGCTTGGGAACTTGTGATTGGCCATCATGCTACTAAACCACTTATGATCAGCCGAATCATAGGCCTTCTTTACATCCATCCATGCCATACTCATGTTACGCTTTCCTCTTACACAGTCCTGTATCATCATCCTGCCAATCCATAAATTATCAGTAGTACTGCTACATCCACTCTTGGCTCCTCTCTGTTGACTCTCCATCAAGTTATTCCTGTCTAAATGGTGGTTAATAGGAGCAAGCAGGCAAGCAGTAAGCCACTTGTATATGGTGTTGAGACATGTAATTGGTCGTTGATTCTCACTGATAAACTCCTCAGGTTTAGGGATGAGTGTTGCTTTTCCTTGGATGAACCATGATAGATATTCTGGCGAGTCATAGATGGCTAGGAAGATTGGTCCCTATACAAGTGACTGTTTTGCTACGTTCTCCAAAAACAAAGTTCCTAGGTTCGTTTTCTAGGTTTTGGAATCCAGGCACATCTGACGTGGATGTATCTTTCCAAGTGTGGCGAGATAAAAACGTTGAGTGGTACCTCGGGTGGTTCTCCAATCTAATGTGCTTAGGTTCATGTTTCATTCTAAGGCCCAGGGCACTACATAGTTTTACCATTTTGGACCTCTTTCCCATTTTGGCCTCTTCTAGTTCGGGAGTTTTGGAGTTTCGTAGTGGATTATCACTTTTTCCAAGGCACCGTAGCTTTGCTCCAAGGGCGCAACACTACTCACTCTTGGGCTCCCCTTCGTGGTCTGGCCACATTATGGCCGTCAAACTATTTTTTTTCTAGTAATTCCGCCGGTTTTTTGGCGTGCTACCAGATTTTTGGGCAGCCGTTTTGTTGTTACGATCTGCATTCCAGTAATGTTTTGCCCGGATAGCTCTGCCAGTTTTCTTACATTGAAAAGTGTTTTTCAGAGTTGGCCGGGTGGCACTTATTTTTGCCAGGTGTCATTCAGTTTTTGTCTGGTGACATTATTTTTGCCGGTTGGCACCTTTTTTTTTCTCTACCCTCGAGGATCATTTTTTCCCATTCATTGTTCGTTGTTGTTCATTGTTTTGCCGCTTTTGATGTTTCTTCTTCTCTATCCTTTTACTGTTTGTAGCTGTTCTTTCCTTATTTTTTGTAGGATTTGTTGAAGGCCACTACCTGGGGTGAAGTGTGCAGGGTTCAAAGAGAACGTATGGTACAGCAGAACTGTTGTTATCGTCGAGAGTTAACTCGTCTGTGAAAAAATACCTCTTTCTCTTCCATGTGATAATCTACTGGAACCAGAATACCTTTCGTATCTCCATGATGCTAACAATTCCTACTATGTTCTTTCTTCGGTGTTTTCTGCCTTAAAGTGGGTGCAAGACCTTGCCTTCGCAATGGCGGAGTTAGGGGTGGGCCTACCAGGCCAAGGCTCCCTCTTTTGTCCAGGAATTTTTTTCTTTTGTAAACATGTGTCGGATGGTACTTCGAGGTTTGTTACATAAATATATTTTCTTTAATAAACATTATTAATAAGAAAATTTATCGAACGTTACTCGAATCAACGGCCGTTACAAACTGGCTTCAAACCGGACAAACAGAAAGATATTACAGGCGTTGCATTTTATTCCGTAAAAAGACAAGGGAGGCTGCATACGAATGAAGATACGAATGTTTTACAATGTGTCTTACATAACAGTGAAGGTAGGCTTTGTAAAGGAATAGAGAAATGAAAGCAGCAGTTGCCAAAATAATGATCCCATTGACACTCGTAAACCAGGTGAGTAGTAACTGTAGGTTACATTTTATCGTCTTCCTCTTCCTGACTATAAGAAAATTTATACGCAAGTTTAAGCCACATTCTATCTCCGCCGATGGCAGCACTGCGCTGCAGATCCAGGTTTCTGCAAACCAGCTACCTCAGGTTTAGTCAAAAAGCAAAATGAACGAAGAAAATATAATGAAGCAATCAATGTAGCGGCTGCAACTGTACATGTATCTTAACTCAGCAAGTAACCTTAATAAAATCAGAGATTTAGTCTTTGCTTTAAGTAGGAATTTACTTTAATATACTTGAATGTCCATTGAAGTGATCTATTTAACTTTACGGCTAGTCAAGTGTTTTTCCGTGTATTTACAAAGCTTCTGTAACTAACCGACTTTCAAGTGGTACAGTGTGCATCAGGCGGATGACTAGTTCAGTTTCAGAATTTTTCATAATTCAAAATACATTTTGCTGTGATCTATTTATTTCCTTGTACCGGTGATGACAAGAGTATTATAGTTATGTTTTTGACCAATTGCGAATTGGTTTAAGGAAGTTCGCGCCCATTGCCATCATGGGATAGCTGTGGACCCAGGTCTTCTCGGAAATGTCACGCAGTGACGTGACAGTGCGAAGAGACAATCGCTTTGAGAACTTTGCAGCGATTTTACTCCCTTGAATGCTCGGTGACCTCCATTTTTCTTTCCGTAGATCACTTCCTTTCCTGATTTTGTCCATTTTAACGAAACACAAAAAACATCTGTACGTGAAAAGTTACATATATTTCGCCTTTTATGCTCTCGTGCGCCCGAAGTTTTCTTTCTTGGACTAATACGTATCGTTTCTCAAGGTCTATTTCACCTCAGAAAAAGACATCAGCTGCAAAAATTTATTTAGTTATATTAGTTATGTTGAACTGAGTACGTTTACCTGATCTAAATTTCACTAATGTAGCTTTTTTTTTATTGTTGACAGTTGTAAGCTAAGATAGTCATAAAAAACACAAGCTTCTAAAAACGCACCTTATCTCGAAAACGAACACGGTAACCCCCATTTTGCTTGCCTTTTTGGCGAAGTAGATCATTACTTTCTGCGTGGCAAGCTTAAAAAAAATCTGTACATGGGAACATTTTGGGCGTGAACGACCTTAAAAGAGGACGAATGTGATGGTTCCATTTATGGATTCCTAATTTCTCCTTAGATTGGATAACTGTAATATAAGCTCTAGTTACTAGATTGAAAAGCCTTGTAGCGGTACTTAGAATATATTTGATGTGTTCCTAGGACTCCAAACAAGGCAGAGCGGAAATTATTTTCAGTGATGAATTCCGCTCGAAATCTCAGTCCATGAATGCCATCGACAAGAGGCCTTCTAGGATCATACCCAGCCTCACTGTAAGGATCCCCTCGTCAGGGACTCGCTCCTTCAACACCGCAATAATTTTCAGGGCTTTAGAAGCCATTTGTGAAGCTCTTAAGATTCGCTTAATTAGTTCTCAAAAGCTTGTTTCAGATACATGAAAACACAGAATACTTGCAAAATTATATCTGCCTGGAAATAACGTTTTTGAAGATAATTGGATGGTAGAGTGTTTTTTTCCCTAGAATTTAACAGACGAAGTTTAGTGAGAGTGGCGGAACATGGCCTTCAAAACAAGCTGTCAAAACGCTACAGATAAAACTAAGTTTTCCTCAAGTTTCAGTTGGACATCCCGTTAAATACGTCAGTTTGGTGCCTGATCTTTAACTTCTATCCATACCTCCATTGCAACACACAAAGAACTGGACATGCAGCGTTGGAAGTTTCTTGGGGTAATGATCTTCTCGATTTCGTCGAAGTTGCCTTCGTCTATGGTACCCATCATTTTTTTCTCATATGCAAGTTTTTTCTTCCCTGCAAAGGTTGAAGACCATGTCAAGATTAACACCTGTTTTCAACACAAGCGTAATGGTCAAAGGATCCGCCAATCAGTTGCCACTTGATACGATAAGCATTAACTGAATAGAGTGTAATGTGAAGTGCTCGATTTCTATCCTATATGAACCATGTGAGCGTTAGCCCTACTGATAGAAATGGGCCCACACAAGGACAGAGAAAAACTCTGACCAGACCACCCTGGTCAGAGTTTTTCTCTGTCCTTGTGTGGGCCCATTTCCATCAGTAGGGCTAACGCTCACATGGTTCATATGGGATAGAAATCGAGCACTTCACATTACACTCTATTCAGTTAACTCTGTTTAAAATATAAGTGCTACACGGCCAACGTTTGTATAAAAGTAACCTTTCACGATAAGCATTAGTTTACTAAAACAATTTTGTTACCAAAGCCGTGTTCACATTAGGCCTCGATTATGACCGAACTAGAATTAAGAATGAAATGGGTTCAAATCAACTAATTACAGTCCCTGATTTCAATTGGATTATAATCACTTCAAATAACCTCAAGGGGGTTGTTTGAAGTAATTACAGTTCGTAATTGAACAGAATGGCGAACACGTGGTGGTATGAACAGACGAAACTTCTAATCGCTTTATGGGGCGAAGATTTAGATTTGTCTTCCTTTATTCTCGGAATCTATTCTTGGTTCTCTTCTCGCCTCAAGCGTGGTGGTGATAATCGTGGCAGCCACGCGATACGGCGCCGACTTGTTTCACACTGCGAGGTTACCCTGTCTATTGTATTTGAATTTTCGCAGATGTGAACAGAACCATAACTGATTAAAATTGAATGGAGTGTGATAACCTGAATTATACTTCAGTTGATCATAATCAACGTTGAGTGTGAACCAGGGCTCGAAATTGCGACCAATACGGTCGCATTTGCGACTAAATTTTTCCCTTTGCGACTAAAATATCTGGAGAAGTCGCAAATTTGCGACTTGCTGTCACCTTCGTTCTTTCCAAACAAAAGGGTTAGCAGTTGCCACTTTGCTGCTACTTTTGTGAAAATAAACAAATAAATAAATAAATGACAAAATTATTTTGTTTCTCGCTGTGAATTTTCTCTGAAGGTAGCGTAATTGTATAGTAATTTAGCTGCGATGTTACGTGCACAGCTCCATTCCTTCGATCATTCGCCATTTTCAGCAGTTTCTCTACACACAAGTACTGCGGGCTCATATTTTTCTGCTAAACCGCTCACAACACAATGCAGCGCGGCGATTTTGCGACTAAAATTTGCGAAATTGCGACTTAATTTTCGTATCTTATCGCAAAATGCGACTGGATTTTTTCGTTAATTTCGAGCCCTGTGAACACGGCTCAAGTCTTGAGATCATGATTATGGTAATTAAAGGCCATGGACCTTGTTTCGAACTTTCTCTCTAGAAATTACAACAATACGAAATTCGGTCGCCGAGATCGGCGTGTCATTTTCACTTTTCCGTCAAATTTAGCCAGAAAACCTCCAGCCAAAATATATCGATTGGGAAATCAAATGAAACTAGCGTGCTTCGTTCGTTCGGAAATCAACTTGCAAGTTAGAAATTTGTAGAACTGTTGCTCTAAGTTTAGATATGATTTCAACAATTTCCTTGATTTAGTTGCCGTTTCACGACGACTTCCTACTCAGTGGTGATCAAATTGTACGACCCCTCAATTATTTGCTGACTACAATTAGTTTATGTGTCAAAAAGAAGTTTTGAATCCAAGGATGCGTCCACATTTGTATGACAATTTATAGTTTCTCGGGTGGATGAAAAAATCTGCCGGAATTTTATAAGCCAAATACAAGAGCGGGTAGTGTAACTTGATGCTGAACTTCATAATATATGTGCACTGTTGTTAAACTCACTTTCTTCATCCTCACTGAGGTTTCTATCGGGCTCATCATCGAGTGCATCACTACCACAGTCAATACAGCATGTCATCCTGATGTGCGGGGAGAGGTCGCTCGATTTCGGTTTGTTTCTATCTGCGAGCATAGGACAACAAAAACAATGGTTTATAAATGGAAGTGCCAAAAATTTTACCTTGCTCACTCGTTATTATCTTCTCTTGCGCACCAATTACAGTGTCTTGTTGAGACTCGAACACACAGGAAGTTTATGCCATTCGCTGTTCAGTGAACAACCGGAAACGGATGCCAATAATCCCTTTCCAGTCCACGCATGGCAAAGCATAAGTGAAGAAAAGAGGTTACAAGTTTATGCAAGTACCTGTTGCATATCAAGATGTGCAATTGAAATAAGGCAAAGGGTTACCTGTTTGTAATGCAAGGACAGAGTACAATATCGGACAAACCGCGGCAGTGGTCAAATGACATATATTGAGCTACAAATCCGTCGCGCTAACCACTCAAGCACTCCACCTCCAAATTAGCACATTAACAGGTTGAAAAGGATGTTGTGTAACGCGGAATCGATGATCATTAGTTGGTCATGATATGGAATGCACCAAGCCGTACAATGGCAAATTAACTACCTTTGTCACATTTTATACATACATCTTATTCGATGGTTTAACGTATAATACGCGCGGATATTTTGTGAGTTGCGTAGTATTTTATTTGGTAAGGGTTTTAAAAACAATTCCATCATCTGTCCTTCAGGGCGCGTGCAACCGATGTAAATAGCAGAAAAAGCGAGCCAAAGATCTTTATTTGATTGGATAAACAAAATGACGAGTGACAAGCGAAGACAAGCTAAATTTTCAGGCTTTTCATCTTGTTTAAAAAATTTCTTTCATTGAAAAAGTCCCGTTCCGTCCGTCTTTGCTCTGTTCTAAACTGGTCAAACCGGGACTCTACAGTGTATTACCGTCTCATATTCCGGTTCTGCAAACGAAAAGCGCCTTTCGATTCCGGTTTTACTAAGAGCGCCTTCGGGCAAGGATGGATGCAAAAGTACTTGAAATGAACATGTTGTTTTCATTGTTTCTCAGCTTTCTAAGCCAGCAAAAACGCAACATGGTTGTCATTCCTACACGAAACTAAAGATCTTCACCTTTTCCTTACCCGATAACCAAAAAAGAGAACACTTCAAAGACTGGTTTTAGATCTTGGTGTGAAAATTTATGTCACTGAGATACATGAGGAAGAAGACTATATCGCTGGTTGTTTATTTTAGTCACTCGGTATGATCGTGAACAAGACCAATATTACTCAATGCGTTGAATGTGCGTCTTTCGTGGTACAAATTAATGTTTTCTTTTACAGTGTTACAAGACAGACTGCCGCGTTTGCGATTCATGTCATAGTTTAATGTGATTCGTGTGGCTCAGTAGACGTCAGTAAACACTCATCACCAAACTTTAAACTGGCCATTCATTTGAAAATAACAATAATGTTATACGTAATGATACGACTTACATTCCTGTCTTAGTGAGTATACAGCCTTAGAACATGCTCATATTGTCATGATTTATCCAATCTTCATCCGCTGAACTGAAAAGTGTTTACTTAAGGTACTGGCAAAAGAGGACACGTTGTTGCGGACACATTGTTGCTCATGATGTTTCTTGGGGCACAAAATGAATGTTGTGTTTCCATGCTGCGAAAACTAGGAAACATTTCTTGGGCAACATCGCGCGCGCAATGCAAACTTGATAAATTTGCTCACACAACAAAGATGGCGGCGGAGAAAATCTGTTCATAAGTAGGTCTTTTCCGTCTCGATTAATATATTCTTCACTTCCGAAGTCCCATAGACAAATTCTTTCTTCATACAGGCCAAGATCTTTCATGTTTAACTCTTCTCGTCACGTTCTGGATCTCCTTTTAAGGCTGTCTAGATGAACATGATGAAAGCGGTGGAATATTTTCCGCCATTTTGCCTGAACTACAAGAATTTGGCGCATGCTCGAGGTAGAAAGTAAAGCCCGGAAAGCCCTGGAATCTAGGCAACAGTGTCATGCTGCGCAAACTGGGAAACATTTGTTGCGAACACAAAATGTTTCTGAACAAAATCAGAAACATTTTTTGTGTCTGCAACAAATGTTGCGCCCGCAGGCAAAGGGGGAAACATTTGTGTCGGCAACAATCTGTCCGCAACAATGTGTCCTCGTTTGCCAGTACCTTTAAAATGACAACAGCGCGACTTCATTCCGGTTTTTCATGACCGATTATTTCCTAATCATTGTTCTTTACGGTTATTTCGGTTTGACGGCAATGCAACATTGTTCAGGAAGTTCTGTCGGTTAGAAATTCAGATCTAAAAAGATGTAAAAATTCCAGGACTATTCATTTGGCGAATGCAGAGTCACTGACCATAGAATACAAATTTTCTTGCCGCTATGTGTGGTTATTTTGCCGACCGAAGCTCAAATCATCATCAAATTTACAACACAGTGATCAGTATCGTCGGCCTACGGAGCTAGGGAGTTATTTTGTTGTTGGTATCAAGATCATGAAGGAGACCCTGTCGCCCAAAAACAAGACAATTGACTCCTCTCCAGGTACAACAAATCAGCAACAAGTAACTAAAGATATTTATTTCATTTGAAACAACAATCTTGTTCACACAAGCAAGAAACAAGATCGGAAAGGCTCATCAATTTCTACATTACAGAGACAATGTAAAAGTCATACTTTTGTCTTAAGATTGTGACCACTCTAAGCGAGAACAGCAGTTGAAAGACCAAATTTGGCAGTTACAGGGAAACGTGAAAAGAGTTGATTAATCACGGTTCTTAACGTACAAACGCGAGGGTATGTTGTTTTACAGAGTTGATCTTACATCCATAAACACTGAAGAGGAGGAAATTATGTATATTAATACCATTTAGATGCTTCACACGATGTCCACTAACAATAAAATATCACCGTTTTATAGATGAGCAACACACGGAAGAGGGCACACTGAGCATTTCATGGTTCCACTGAAAGTACAGTAGCGTAATGGAATGTTGTGTCAGTATCACCATTAATAAGCTGGACCGTAGCATTTTTACCAGCTGTTATCCAATAAGTCACAATCCCAGTTGTTGCACTAACCTTACAGCAGTGAAGGTGCGGATCTTTCGTGATGTGGGCTTGGGCTTTTTCCAACCCGGTTTTCCCGGAATATACAGGCGATGGCTGAACTTCATTGCAGTTATTTGGCCTCACACCGGCTTTCGTTAAGAATATTGAATCACGAGTAGGATCCATGAAAGTTTCGTGTAGAGTGAAATATTGACTCACTTTGAGCTGATATAAAAAACAAGAAAACAATTTAGGCGTTTTAGTTACACGGAGTAAAACGTAATAAGATATATAGGTGATTGGGTCTTACGTCTTCTCGGTTCCCTGAAGGTCTCAATGATTTTTAGATTTTCGCACTTCGACCAAAATTTATATCAAATTGAAAGAATACCGTTGAAAGTGATTGACAGGTGTCAGGGTCTTGTGCTTCTTCAGGTGGTTATAACTTCTGTCAGATATCTAACTGCGGAAATTAAAATAACCCGAAATTAGTGAGTGGGATTGGTCCGCTTCAGTTGACTGGTGGCGATTTTGCTCCGCTGTCACTAAACAAAGAATAGAAAACCGGGGACCGTGAAGTTGTGACAGAAGAATAGAGGAGGTAGCCATCCGAGATCTTAAATCATTACCATCGCTGAGTCATCTCCTACATTACCTCTTAAATTAAGTCCAGGACATACCACATCTTTACTAAAACAAAAAGGTTATCACAAAATTTGCATTTTGTTTCTGATGCAAAAGAAGTGGTTTAAGTCTTCATTTTTGTAATGGGGATTTTAACCCGGTATTTGGCAAGTAGCTCGAACATAGAAATACCTCCACTGTGCCATGTAAGAGAACAGAAAAGTCGGAAATAGAGAACAGGCATAAAGACTCGTCAGTTACTGAGGAGTCGTACGCGTACTAGTCAGAACACACATAGAATGAATCACACAGTGGTCTACACATACTTAATAACTCGCGACTGCGCCACCGTGAAAACAGCACTGACTACGTAAATTGCATTTATGATATTGGTTCACGGTTTACGGTACCGGGTAGCTGGAATGAATCTCCCGTGATACATGCCTCTTCCTGTACATTGTTGTAAAAAATCCGTGACCGTACCCATTTCTTTTTTCTGACTGACAAAACAATTACGGCAGATAACCTTACTTTCATGAGGAAATGAGGACCTGACCATGTTCCATTAATTTGCGCGAATTTCCTAAAAGTAAACTCAATGATCACTTTAGGGTAATATCAGGCTGGTTAATTTGTTTGGTGTCTCTATGCCTAAGTACCTACTCTATGCCTAAGTGCAACGAATCTTACTCGTCGCCTTAGGTGAAAATGGGGCAGTTAAGAGCAACGAGTCACAGGGTGCTCATGCCGTTGGCAAAGGTGAAGCGGGTATTTTGTGTGGCTTCTGCTTAATTGGTTTGTAGCTGCATGGCAAAGTGCATGAAAGCAAGAGCTATAATAATGTTTAAGTATCCTACGTATAGGGGAATGCAGAAAATGTTCACTGACGTAGTTAGAATGAGGAACGGTGAGCCGGCAAATCTTGCTTTGTGCGAATTATCAAATCCAAGAGATAAACATCAAGTTGATACTGGTTGTACAAACCACAGTAATATATATTTACGTTTGAAACTGGAGGTGACGTGATTCACTACCAGTTACAAAGTCTTCTCGCACAGAAAACACAGGAAGTTAACACCATTTGCCGTCCCCAAACAACCGGAAACGGACGTCAATAACTTTACCCTTTCCTTCCCATGCATGGCAAAGCATTAAAGAGGAGAGGTTACTAGTTGCATATCAAGATTTCAGGGTTTACCTGTTTGTAATGCAAAGACCGAATACAATATCGAATTGCGAAAGACAAACTCGGAGCGTATACAAATCCATCGCGCCAACCACTAAACCACTCGACCTTCAAATAAGCACATAAACTGGTTGAAACGGATGTTCTGTAATGCGGAATCGATGATGATCATTAGTGGGTCATGATATTGCATGCTCCAAGCAGGACAACGGGTTTACTGTTCCGCAAATTAACTGCCTTTGTTACAATTTATACATTCATTAATTGGTGTAAATAGTATTCTAATGAGCTATTGGCCTTCAGGCATTTTACAATAGCGTAGTAATAAAGGGCTGTTTGTTCACGCTACTGTGTAGCCGTACCCTAACAACCAATACAAAGCGTTGAATGTGCGTCTTTTGTGCCACAAATGAATGCTTTTTTTTCGCATTGTTACAAGGTAGACTGCTCTGCGAGTCATGTCACAGTTTTCGACACTTTCTAGGTACGACTTACATTCCTGTACGTCTTCAAGAAACTTAGTGGGTGTATACACTTAAAAGCTTACATTGGTTCCATCCAAGTGTTTTAGGACTATTCCTTAGGCGAATGCTGAGGGTGACAACAGAGAAACACTTTGTTGTTGTATCAACAAAAAAGAAAGACCCTGTCGCCCAAAAATCAAGATAAATTGACTACTCACAAGGTCCAACAAGTATGATGTTTATTTATTACGTTTCAAAACAATAATGGTTCAACAACACTGACACAACTCACAAGGTCGGATACATTCTTCCACGAAAACTATGTCCAACCCTGAAATACCACCGTTTGAGGTGAGCAGCACACTGGGGGGGTGGGGGGGGGGGGGGGAGAGAACATTGAGCATTTTCATTGCACTGGAAGAAGAGAGAACAACGACATCGCCACAAAACAATAACATCATTGGTTAAAAGAGCATAAATAATCGTGCTAGTGCAACACGGATTTTAGCAAGTATCTTAGCGGTCCTCTGCATAACGACGACGTGAAATCACCGACTTTGAGGTAAGCATGTAACAGAGAATCCTTCATTCTCTATTTTAAGTCTGAAACCGCTCGTACAAATTTAAGGATAGTTCGCCCATATTGTAGAACGTGAACGAGAGTGAATAATAGCGAAAGACTTATGATAGAGCCAAGTTATATTTTGAGGTGACGTTTTCTTCGACCGTCGCCGTCGTAGATCTTAAATTCCTTATTATCATTATTAAGCTGGACCGTAGCATTTCTGCCAGCTGTTCTCCAATACGTCACCGTCATAGTTGTTGCACTGAACGTTACAGTAGTGCATGACTGTAACGATCCTTAGTGATGTGCTGTTTGGCCTTTTCAGACCGCTCTTCCCGGAATATACAGGACTTGGTTGAATTTCATCCCAGTTATTTGGCCTCACACCAGCTTTATTTCAACTGAAGGCTTGTACAATGAAATTTTGTCCTGATACACAGTAAAACACAAGAAAAGCGATTTTAGCGTTACAATTTTAGCCGGTGTTTTAGTTATACGGAGTAAAAGGTGACAAAATATGTAATTGATTGGGTCTTACGTCTTGTCTCCCAAATGTCTCAATGATTTCTTCAGTGGGTTTTCGACATCGACCGAAATTTACATCAAATTGAGTCAATTCCGTTCAAAGTGATTAACATGTGGTTATAACTTCCTGTGACAATTAATTAAAAGCGCGTTTAAGTGGTTTGTAAATTTCTCAAAGTTTGCTAAACAAAACCACTTTAGACTTTCCAACTGCGTAAACTAAAATAACATTTTCCGTCTCCCGTCGGTAAAATGAAAGTTCAATGCCACAGCTGCTAATCGCCAGATTTAGGGTGCGTTCAATTGACCCTATTCCGGAGTAAGAATACGTCAGTGGAGTGATTTAAAACGGCATGTCTGGTGTTTTGAAGCAACAATGATAGTAAAGATGTGTTTAAAATAGCATTTTAGCAAGTGTTTGACAATTTTATTGTGAATCTCCGTAAAAACGAAGGATTTCTAACCTCTCTTCCATGTATTCCTGTTCCGGAATACGGTTAATCGAACGCACCCTTAGTCAGTGGGATTAATGATGTCTGTTTCAATTGACTCAGTGCTGGTAATTTTGCTCCGCTGTCATATAAACGAATATCCATACAAAAAATAAAAGTTAAAGTTCTTTGCATTTGATAAATAGTTCAGATACATAAAAGTGGCTTAATTAAGTTTTCGTTTGTTGACGGGAACTTCAACCCGGTACAGCAAGCAGCCTCGAACTAATACCGCTACTTATCACTTGACTCTGAAGATGACTTCCGCTCAGGTTGTCGAAACGTCAGTCAATGTCATCTCAAACAGTCCTTCTCAGGACTACACTCACCCGGACGATCGTACTTTACTTAATGATATGACTCCTGGGTTCAAACCATTTACAATTTTACAGAAGTCCCTCTACTGTACCATGAAAGCGAACTGAAAAGGCTCGAATGGAGAACAAGGATGACGACCTCAGTACTGGAGTGAAAATATTGTCAGTTACTATCAGATAAGCAAAGACTTTTTCTGCTTACAGCTTTGTAAAACTGATCAAACTTGAGGAGTTCTGCCAGTCAGGCCTAGGACACACAAACTAAGCATGAAATCACCACGGTCTACACTTAAGAGGATAACAAAATAACTCCCGATCGCGATTACGCCACAAAAGCACTGACTACGTAATGTGCATTGAGGAATATTGCTTCACGGTTCAGGGTAGCTGGAATGAATCTCTCGTGGTACATGCCTCTTCCTGCATGTACCTTGTTGTTAAAAAATACTTGACCCGGTTCCTTGTAATTAACTGTTACTCTTTTTTTTTCTGTGCCCAAATCAACGACGGCAGACAACTTTACTTTCAACAGTTTGGTGTTACTCTATGCCTTAAATGCAACGAACTAGAAGGTGCTCATAAGAAACTGTTTGCAACCCTAAAAAGAAACCGTAAAGCTTTATAAACATTAGGGGTATTTTGTGTGACTCCTGCCTAATTGGTTTGTAGCTACGTGGCAAAGTGTGTGAAAGCAAATGCTCTAATAATGTTTAAGTATCCTACTTATATGGCAATGAAGAAAATGTTCACTTAGCAGTTAGAGCCCAGTTAGAGCCGGCATTCCTGTTTTGTGTACATTAGCAAATCCAAGGGATAAAGAATGTGGTTTCAGTTGCAGTCATTGATACTGGTTGTGCAAAAAAATGTAATGTTTACGTGTGAAACTGGAGGTGACGTGATTCACTGCATTGACCTCTCATGTAACAAGTACAAATTCTTGTTGCGGTTAGACAAGTCTTTACCACAAAAACACAGGAAGTTGATACGATTTGCTCTTCAGTGACCAACCACCGGAAACGGACGTAAGTAATTTACCTCTTTCCAGCCCGTGCGTAGCAAGGCATGAGTAAAGTTAAAGTGGTTACAAGTTGATACAATGACCTGTTGCTCATTAATTAAGATTTCCAACGAAAATAAGGCAAAGCATTACCTATTTGCAATGTAAGGACCGAATACAATATCGGACTACGAAAGAAAAACGCGGCATTGGTCAAATGGCATATGAACTCGGAGCGAATACAAATCCGTCGCGCTAACCACTCAAGCACTCTACCTCCATTTAACACATAAACAGGTTGAAAAGGATGTTTTGCAACTGACGCGGAATCAACGATCATTAGTAGGTCATTATATTGGATGCACTAAGCAGGAAATGTGTCTGCGTTCGCAGGCTAGCAAATCAACTGCCTTTGTTACAATTTATATATTCTTTAATTAGGATCTCAGATATCTAAACAGTACTCTAGCCATTTGCCTTCAATTTACCTGCAAACGGATTTCATTTGCGTACTTTAATAAAATAAAATAAATAGTTATTGAGGGTAATGATGCAACTGATTGATAATGCACGGAACTGTCCACAACCCCGAAGAGGGTGAAGTTTTATCATTAAAGGTTTTTTGTGCCTTCTCTTCCGTTTCTGGGTAGCAAAGTGTATGAAATCAAGAGATATAATGTTGTTTATGTATCGCAATTGCCGAGAAATGTAGAAAATGTCGCGTAAATAGTTTGAACGGGGGAATGGTGAGCAGGCAATCATTATACTTTAACACCATGAGCCCGGTTGTTCGAAAGCCGATTAACGCTAATCCCAGATTAAAAATTAACCAAGGAGTTTATTTCTCTACTCCCAAATGTTGCACAACGCTGATATATGGCAAAGTTTTACATTAGATGAAGTCAAGCTTGAAAACCAAAAAATTACCAAAAGAAGCTTTCACCCAAAAGTTAAAAAAGCAAACCAAAGTTTACGCTAATCCTGGATTAAGTTAATCGGCTTTCGAACAACCGGGCCCAGCTGGTGATTAAGAATGTGCTTTAGCAATCATTGACACCGCGTTAAAACACAGGCAGTAATTAAAAAGTCAACAGGAAAAAAACATTTCCTTTGTGCACTTCAACCTTTTTAAAAAAACACAATGAAGGCCATTGACGCGTATTCACTCTCTTCACGCCACATTTGGTAAACAGGAATGATTCTTCCCGTTTCCCATTATAAAAGGACAGCTAATCTGCTTTGTACTTCAGAAGGCTGATGATAGAGATTACGATGGACTTTGGATAGAGAGCCGAGAAAAGAACGAGTCAGTGAGTATTTTCACGCTTCTTAAGTTCTTTTCCTTTGCCAATGTTTAGTCGCACATAGAACCAAAAGCCAAATTGAGAATTTATTCGGGGAAGCTTCCTTGCTTCGTGATATCATGCTATGAATGGGGATTATTTATTTGAGAAATTTCGTAGCGTTCAAGGAATCACTTGGTTAGATTCAAAGAGAGCCTGAAAATTAGTTAGGCCTTGAACCATGACCGTACTTATTCGTGTTACTCACTGCCCTACCAACTCAGCGGACAGGAAAATGTTATTTTCATTAAAAAGAGCTTTGCGTTGATTTCCCGCAAGAGTCCTAGGACGAAAAAGCGACTCTTACCACCTCAAAATACTTGTCAAGTGAAACTATGATCCTCGCAGTTATGAAAGCAATTTTTGCAATTGCGCGTAAAGAAGCCTGAAAAATTCAGGATTTCAACGGGGTTTGAACCCGTGATCTCGCGATACCGGTGCGACGGTCTAACCAAGTGAGCTATAAAGTCACTGACGTTGGGAGCTGATCATTTGTGGGTTCTAATGTTCCCGTGAGGAATGAATGAACGATGAAATGATATATGAAATGGATCATATATGAACTGCGGATATGAAATCAAGTGAAGTTAGGAACGCAAGTCCGGATGTTTTTTTTTTTTTTTTTTTTTTTTTTTTTCAGGCTTCTTTAAGCAATTGCAAAAATTGCGTTCATAACTGCGAGGATCATAGCTTCACTTGATTTCATATCCGCAGTTTATGATCAATTTCATGTATAATTTCATCGTTGATTCATTCCTCACGGGAACATTAGAACCCACAAATGACCAGCTCCCAACGTCAGCGGCTTCATAACTCAGTTGGTTAGAGCGCCACACCGGTATCGCGAGGTCACGGGTTCAAACCCCGTTGAAGTCCTGAAATTTTCAGGCTTCTTTACGCAATTGCAAAAATTGCGTTCATAACTGCGAGGATCATAGTTTCACTTGATTTCATATCCGCAGTTCATATATGATCCATTTCATATATCATTTCATCGTCAAAATACTTAGTAAAACAAATCGTGCAGGCACGGGATGAATAAGTTGAATTTTCTTTTTTGTTTTTTTTTTGTTTTTTTTCAATGGTTCAATAATTTTATTAACGATAACACTAGGAAAACAATACTTACAATACAAATACGATTACCTCACTAACTCTATTTACATAATATTACGCTAATTATTTACTCTACTTATATTAATTACACAATATTTACATGACATGCAGTACACTACTAACAGCTACAGTAACGGCCAGGGGCAAAGAGAAAAAAAGAGAGAAAAATACATAATTATCCTTCCAGCTTAGGTCATAAAACATCAAAAACAGATCAAAGGCATGTGGTACATTACAGGTACAATCAGCTATGCATCTGACAGGAGATCAGGAGAAAGCTAATGCGTAAGAGATAAATAAAGATAGGTATAAATAATATAATTTAAGTTATAATTACATCCTGCAAGAGGTTTCCATTTCTTTGTTTCTCCACTTTTTGTTTCCATTTCATATTGTGATTTTAATGTGCATATGAAATGCGTAAGATTTGGATGGTTTTCTTTTGTTTTAGCGAGCCATATGTGATATCGTGCTAAAAGGAAACAATAGTTGATAAAAAGCGCAAAATGAGAGATGTCTGGCCTCAGACCCAAAGCAGTAATGTTCGTCAAAGTATAATCTCTACGAAGTAAATTTAAGTTTTTCAGCCATTCAGTAACTTTATTCCAAAAGTGAGATGTTTTGTGGCATGACCAGAAAAGATGAATTAATGACTCGGGGGAGGTGTGACAAAAACTGCAATTTTTATCATCCTTTAG
>OX421448.1:38941074-38946074 GCA_949126865.1 Montipora capitata | reverse complement strand
GATCGAGAAAAAAACAAACAAGTTTTGTAATTTGTTTTTTTGTGACGTCACGTGCAAACCAAGAATTGTAGATCCCGTTTTCTCAAGCCAAGTTTGAAAACGTCAGGTAAGGGTAAAGTAGACTAACCCTTGGACCTTGAGTTACCACCCCTTCACTCTAACACCGGCTTTCTGTTGTGCTTCGATACTATGGAAATATTTTAACTTCAATGGACAGCCTGTTCTCTAATATACACGTTGATAAAAAAAAAGTGGGCTCTGCTTAATAAGTTTTTTTAAAGTGATTTTCAGTCATCAAATGGACTGTATCAAGGTAGTGCAGTTGATTTGTGTACTTTTGCCAAATACTCGCCCCCACCGGCTACGCAACGTAATTAATGTTAACCCAGAACCGAATTACTATTAAACGACACAACTCAAAGCTTCCTGAAAATCATATTATCTGTCGAGCATACATAATTTAAGTTACAAACGAAGAGATGAACTTCGAAAAGCTGTTTTCAAAAACCAAAATTCCAATCCACTTTTATTTTCTTCATTTTTTCCCATCCCTGCCTCCTTTTGTATTTGCTGTTTTATTCAAACCTTTCTTCAATGTTTTAAGTTCTCGTTTTTACGTTTCGCCTAAAGATATCATTTGATGGCCAGATTTGGCTAAATTTCGTGATACAGCGCCATTAATTGGATTTTTATTCCCTCCAAATTCTTCTTTTTTTTCTAAATATAAAGCGTGAGTTAATTTAACATTTGCTCTTTATAAGATAAATTGGTTCCATGCGTTCAGCTCCCACCTTTTTTTGCATGAAAGAAGGGGGAAGGGGGGGTTGGCCTCATCCTCCTACCCCACCGTCCTTTTACGACCGAGAGCTGACGTTCGTTTTCAAGGTGGGCAGTGGACAAGCAGCGACAGATCAGTGAGCCCAAAAGTGAAATTCAGTTGGAAACGTTCTGTCTCACATCCGCCACTTTATACTTTTTATCAGTTTATTTATGACAACTTAGCCTACATGAATGAACAAGTAGGAAGCTAAGATTTTCCATGAATTTCTCTTCGAGTGCTCGTTGAATACAGAGATGCGAGCTCTTCCATTTTCGCATGAGGCTCCTCAGTGTTTTTTTTCCTTTTTTGTCAAACGGCTTTCGATTCTTTGCATCCGCCACTGCTACTCAACAAGCTTAGAGCATGTGGTTTTCAGGACAGCGCAGTATAACTTTTAAACAGTATCTATACGACCGGAAATACGGTGTGAAAAAGGTGGCCATGTAAGCTTCCACAAGACGGTCAGTGAGGGTAGCCTCTTGGTCCGTCGTTATGGAATATCTTCCAGAACGATTTGACTTACTTCGTTAAGACAAAGTGAGCCATCTAATGTTTTCTTTTGGTTGCTGTGTCGTTGTTGTGTTTGCGACGTGGATTAGCCATGATAATTATTAGAAATCCTGTTGTTGTTCTTCGAACAAAGTATACGATTCGACTCCGTTTTTGGACTTAGGTCTTTTTTTTTGTGGGGGTGGGGGAGGTGGGGGGTCGTGATTTGGCTGCGCATGCGCATTCTTTGGCTCGTAGAAGGCAGCTTAAGCTCGAACTTGGTATCTCTTCATTCAGAGGCAATCGCGATGACCACTAAACCACGAACGATTACGCGACAAAGTGACGGGAAATATGTTTTAAAGAATTGTGTGCGTGACCGGAAACGAGTTTTTGTGTTTTTGTTGCACGCAACGCAATATCCGGTCATCGTATGACTCGGTAACACATCTTACCGGGCTAATAGTACGGTGGCCCACGAGGGCAAAACACAACTCAATATTGAGCTGGATACACAACAATCTTTCGTGATGCACAACAATTTTTCACGGTACACAACAATCTTTCGTGATGCAAAACATTTTTTCACGGTACGCAACAATCTTTCGTCATGCAAAACAATTTTTTACGATGCACAACAATTTTTCATGGTACGCAACAATCTTCCGTGATGCAAAAAAAATTTCACGGTACACAACAATCTTTCGTGATACAAAATAGTTACATAGAACAGAAGAGCGTTTCACGATGCAAAATTAAATTTCACGATGCACAACAAAAGATTGGAAGAATGGTAACAAGCACGGGCATTTTCATATCACGTGATCATACAACCTCGTGCTCTTTGCCGCCATGTTTTGTGAAAACTGCGGTGCATGGTTGCGGAGTGATTATAAGTATTGCCCTAAAT
Organism: Montipora capitata; assembly: GCA_949126865.1. Taxonomy (NCBI): domain Eukaryota; kingdom Metazoa; phylum Cnidaria; class Anthozoa; order Scleractinia; family Acroporidae; genus Montipora; species Montipora capitata. Next base: position 38,943,855 of record OX421448.1, on the reverse strand, counting down.
GCGGGAAAACGTATGGTGAAAACACAAAGGTTGCGTCTACAAGTTCAACGATCAGCTTTCAGGAATTTAAGGCTAAAAAGTCTACGGAAAGGGGGAAATTCATTGATAACAAAAGCAAGAAGAGAAAGACGGCGGATGAAACCCCTGTCATTATCACAGTTGGTATCGCTTCCAGCAAGAAAGGAATACTCAAACTAATTCGAGGAAAGTCCTTACCTCTAAAGGTCAGCAAGTCTGCATCAGCAGAAACTGTACGTGAAGAAGCTTTGAAGAAAAGAGCGGCTTACGATAGGTCTTTTAGAAGTGACCTAAATTACAAGCTGTGCTATCCAGATGGGAGTGAGGTTGTAAATCTGCCGGGCACTGATGAGCCATTTACTTTGGAGAAATACAAAGAAGACTTAGGAAAAGCCTACACCCGCATAACACTTCTTCTTTGTCCACTCCAAGAAATGGACATTCATGATGAACAAGAGCATGTCAACATTAAAACAAAAGACCACGGCGAAGAAAGTGAGTTTATGTCGCTTTAATAAATAATATCTTTTGAAATATGCAAGGAGTGTAAGATAGTTCGATGTTATTTGTGAATTTTGTGTTGTTGTGTTCTGGTGGTACTCTCAATAATATTTACTTGTATTGGATACCATTGATCAGATCAGTGTACTGTATCTGCCTGTCATAATACCCTACAAATTCCCCTCGGCTTACAGGTATGGCTATTTGCAGTTGGCGTAGATAATTTAATATTGGTGGGCCACCGTATGTGAAACACCTTTAGCTTGTACATTTCACTGGTGGGACTTTAAATGTCCAAAACTGTCTGCTTCACTCTGATGGTTGATCCCTTTTTTAGGTTCTTCAAGTGCTAGTTTTGATGACACTTTTGGTGAATATATTTGTGGTGAGAACATGAAAATCATGTCTAAAAACTGAGTAGTTTGTCCAATTTTTTTTTATTATGAACTGTGTGCACTTGCAAGAAATAAAAGTATTGTCTTTATCCTGACCTAGATGACTATGATAGTGATGTGCAAGATTTAGAGGCTTATGTCCTGGATAACCAGTCTGCTAGTAAAGGTACATTCAGTATAACTTAAACATGTATTGTTATGATATAGCTCATATACTTGTGTCACCATGCATGAAGAGATTAACTTTTATACTTGTAGGTAACAGTTCTACCTTGGACTCGATTCATCAAGGTGGCAGTGTTGCTATGGATCTTGACCTTCCAGGTAGCAGGGCTGTCGTGCAATCCCTTCCCCAAGCCAACAGGGCTGCCTTAGACCTCGATCAACAAGACAACAGTGGAAACTTGCATTGTGCTCCTCATGACGATAGAGCTGCCTTACAACCAGTCCAATCTCAGCCAGTGGATGAAGGCACACATTGACCTTACCATCGTGAGACTTGATGACCTAAACTGCTACTTGATAAGGTTACTTCAATGACCACTGCAATGTCGAGAACAAAGTGGCAGCAAGGGTCTTATAGTAGCTGGTCTATAGATACCCTCAGAGTGAAACCTTACTAGTTTTTCGTCAATTGACTGCAAGAAGAGAATATCAAACTTCCTTAAATTTATTTTAACAACAACCACATTGCTTTCCGAAGCAAGAAATTATGTGATGACATATGTTACTCAGTGATAGTGAAAGCACCTGTTTTTTACTTGCCACCAAAAGGTCATATGCTCCCTTTGAGGAGAAGAAAGTCATTTCTGCCAAGGGGTATGCCAAAGTTTAACAAGGGCTTTCACTGTACCTATTAATGCATTGAAATAGTTAAGATATTATAATGGAATGGCGCCAAGTACAATCTTTTAGACTTTGGAAGTTTGAAGTTAAGGAAAAACTGCCTTTACATTGACCTCAAGGCCATGGTGATTTCTAACTCAAAGCAATCATAATAATTACATATAGTGTATGTTTTGTTGGTAAGACTGTTGTTACAGCTTTCATCACTTTGTTTTCTGTTAGGCTGTGTTTCAAGCACATCTTCACATTCTGTGTGCATTCCAGGAAGACGGTCTACCATGGAGATTAAAGTCCATAGAGCCAACATCAGGAATGACATGCTTACCATATTTTCTGATCCATGCATACTCGATGAACGCATCATGTTAGATGTAATTTTTATAAATCGTAGAGGTGAAGATGAAGAGGAAGCTGGTAGAGGGAGTGGATTACTGAGAGATTTGTTTAGCCTCTTCTGGAAAGATGTCTATCAATCTCTGATGGTCGGTGAAACTGAACGAGTACCAAGCATCAGACATGACATTCAACGACCACAGTGGGAAGCCATTGGAAGAATCCTTATGAAGGGCTTTAGTTCTTGTCAGTATTTTGCCTTGATGTTATCAAAGACATTTTTTATTAGCTGTCTTTATGGAGAGTCTGCAATAAGTGAAGAGTTGCTTATGCAGTCATTCATGAACTTTGTCTCTGAGAGTGAGAAAAAACTCATTCAGAGTTGCCTTGATGGCCAAGTTGATCCACTTGATGATCCTACCTTTGATTGTAAAAAAGTTGTAAATGCAACTAACAGTAAAGGAATTCTGGTGGAATTGGCCCATAAAGAGCTTATTCAGAAACCTCAGTATGTTGCAGAATGCTGGAAAAGTGTAATTCCTTGGCTTTGCGAGTGTTTCCCCCGGAAAGAAAAAATTGATAACCTCTATGAAAAATTCTGTCCAACGGTTTCGAGAGTTATTTCTTGTTTTGAAGCTGAAGAAACCAGTGAAGCAGAGAGAGATTCAATGAAACACCTTAAGAGATT
>OX421448.1:38931074-38938574 GCA_949126865.1 Montipora capitata | reverse complement strand
GCATCACGAAAGATTGTTGTGAACCGTAAAAAATTGTTTTGCATCACGAAAGATTGTTGTGTACCGTGAAAAATTGTTGTGCATCATGAAAGATTGTTGTGTATCCAGCTCAATATTGAGTTGTGTTTTGCCCTTGTGGGCCACCGTATAATAGCGTAATTTTAAACAATATAATTCTCCCGGTGTTGTTAAGAAAAATAATGAAATATTTTTAAATGCCCTCGTAGAAACTTGTAAAGCATCTGTTTACTGGTTTTGATCAGGGTCAACGCCGTTAACATCAGTTTTAAATATGAACAACTATTCTAAGATCGCACTTCACTCTACGGTTGATTCACTGAATGTGAACTTTGGATTTTGCACTACAGAATTAAACTCAATATTGAGCAAGATATTGCAAAATTGAAAAAACACTAAAATATTGTGACCTAAAATGGAAATCGGCTAAAAATCCTTCCATTAAAGTGTAGGCTACCAGTAGCCTCTTGTTATTATTGCCATCCTTGAACTCGGGAAGAAGTGAGGATGGTGTAGATGAGTCTTGTTGCCAACACTGTCGCGCTTCTGCATGCTAAATTACGACGACTTTCGTACTTTAATACGGTTAACTAGGTCGGTTTATTTATTATATGGCAAGCAATTCTTAGGATAAATGGAGCGCTATGATTGGCTGGTTTTTCGTCGGGATTTTACAGTATGGACCAGTACCATGGAAATGGGCAAAATTTTTCTCTCTCCCGGGAAATTCAAGTTGTGCGAAACAGAAAAAGTAAAAAAAAACGGAATTTGATTTTTGCATCACAACATTACAATTATGGCAAGCGGAATTTAGTTTTTACATGTAAAAGGTTACCGTCCAAGGCCTTCCACGACATATCCGGAGGGGTCAGTATCTGGATGGGAGACCTCAAAAGTATACGACTTGTTAGAAACATAGGACAGAAAATTATATTTTAACGCTCAAAAATGCGAACTAAGCAAGGTACAGATTTTTTTAGCCAGCTTTATGCAAAGCAAATATTGATACACAATTTTTAAGAAGAGCAGAAGGAGGTTTTCAGGTACTGTCGATCGAGAATACAAAAATTTGCCATCGGCAACAAAATCTGCGACATGAAAGCAACATAAATTTTGTGCCACGAATATAACAAGTAACCATCAGCGAAAAACATTTTGGGAGATTTTTGCTACGTTCAATTTTTCTAATGTACTTTTGACTGCACAAGTAAATCGCCAACATATCCTCTACCTCTGAAATGACTATTATCGACAATTCGTAATTTTCCCTGGAATGACTTTTATCGTCATTTTAGGATTACTCTGTCCCAGGACTTGTGGTAGTAGATGACAAGAAAAAAAGAAAAGTGGCATCCCTGGACGGGATTTGAACCCGGAGCACCCAATGTGAAAGAACTGTTTTTATCTACTTAACAGCTAAAGATCAGCTGGCTGACAATTGCACCGATTATTCATCAAATCTAATTAGTATATATAAAATCATTGCTGAATAGTGGTTAAGTCTAGTACTTGATTTTAAAATGGTTAGCTTTCTCTTAAGGTTTGGTACCGACATTTTCTTCTTTTTAAACTTGTTTCTTAGCCGGTGATAATACACGTTTACAGCGACATTCGGAAGAAAAAATATATTAATATATTTTTTAAAAAGTGTACTGTCAGTTAGCGATGCGGTAGTCTACTGGTTAAGTGAAAGGGTTATTAATCGAACTTTCCCAGGTTCGAGTCCAGCGAGTTAGGGCATTGGGTTGGGATTTTAAAAAAATATATATTCATTTCCCATAATCCTTATCAAGCGCTAAGCGTCCTAAATTGACGATAATAGTCAATTTAGAGAAACTTAGGAATTGTCGATAATAGTCATTTCAGACAGAGGTAAAGGATGGGTTGAAATCGCACTGATCGAAAGTGACATCGACTTCAGCGGCCGTTTGTGATCAACTTTAATTTCCTGGCGTGTTACTAGCAACTCACGAAACAAAGGATACATCTGTGACAATGGAAATGATGGCAAGACACTGGGTTTTTGTTTTTGTTAGTTTGTTTTTTTCTTTCTTTCAAGTGTTATAAAGTTCAACAAGAAATGTCACAATCGTCCAACCCTTGAGGTTGACCATTGTTTCTGCTAAGGCAAAAGTTCACTCTCCTAGACGAGGTTAATTTTCAATAGGTAATTCCATCGTTTTGGAAATAGAAGCGGCTTTATTATTCATCAGCGTCACAAATTCTTGCCGATTTTGGGGCTCTTTTGTTGAAATTCAAGCACGCTTGCAACAGACTTGTCCATTTTTGTGATTTATGCACGTACCGCGGGCCTATTGCCACCACGGACTTAGACTCTTACACTTTTACACTCTCACACTCTTACAGCCCGGGAGCCGTTTCTCCAAACCCCCGAAACTTTTCGGGCCTTTTTCGGATATCATCATTCCCCATGTATTATTAGAACAGAGGGATTTTAAGTCAATAAACTTCAGTATCATTTTGCGTTTTGTTATCTTGAAAACGCGTAAAAGATCATCTTATGAAAACAAGCGGAAGGCAGTTTTGAAAATGGCTTTTCGGGCCCGAAAAGTTATCGGGACTTTCGAGAAACGGGCCCCCGGTGACGTACTGTGTAGTACACTTACAGTGCACTGCCACAAAAATACCTTTGAATCCACTGGCGCCCCAAGCTCAGTGTGAGGAAAAGCCTGGCATGGCCGACAAAAATGTAAGGATTTGTATGGGAATCCCTATAAAAGACTATACGAACAAATTCTCAATTAAAAAGCCTAACCTTATTGCCATTGTGGGTCGCTTCCTTCCTGTGTGGTTATTTTCCAGGGCGATTCGAGCCATTTCTCAATTTCTCGATTGCCCAACGTATTATATGATTCCAAGGCTGTACACTCTATTCTGGGGAGCCCACCAATTTGAGTCAAATGTTCCTTGATAAGAATGTTCCCACAGTCACAATTCTGCATCAGAATCAATTGACAAATATTGAACTTTCATTTCAATCCACCATCAACGCAAGAGCAATCCTGCGAGCGACCTCAGGCGGTCATAATCGGCCATATAAGTTGAACAACAGAAAGAGTATATTTGACACAGTTGGTTAAGCATCGGACTAGAGTGCGGGAGATCGCGGGAAACTCCGATCGGACCAACATATACTTAGGGTTTTAAAATAACTGAGGAGAAAGTGCTGCCTTTGTAATTCCATCTGCAAATGGTTAGACTTACAAGTCTTCTCGGATAGGGACTGTAAACGGCCGTACACCCCGTCTCACAACCCTTGTTCATAAAACTCTGTGGGACGTTAAAGATCCCACGCACTATTTGAAAAGAGTAGGTCACGGAGTTCTTGTCTGAGGGCCACAAGTTCATTAGCCTTTGGCTATTACGTGCTATCCTTGTAAAATATAAACTTCACTTAACTTCACCTTCTTTATTCCATGCTCACAAAGATGTTTTGAAAGCAATTAAACAATTTAAGGCTTCAGAAAAGTAAATTAGACTCTGTTTTATGTTAGGTTACGCATATGAATTGAACTTCAAAGACAAAGCGAATATCATGATTTCCGCTAGAAAAAGTTCCATGTCTGAAGGCAATGATAGAAAAATACCCCCCGACCTCAAGGAAGAACTTGCTCTCTTTGACTTTCGTGATCGAAAGGAAGATTTGACGAACTACGGTCGTCAAGAATTGAATAAAGCTAAGGAATACCATGAAGAGAAACTTAGACATGCCAAAGAATTAAGAGACGAGGGTAAGCAATTACGAGCCACTGGAAATCTGGGCGTTCTGTTTTACAGTCTTAAGAATTTCGAAGAAGCAGTGGGGTACCACATTGAGGAACTAAGGATAGCACGTAGACTGAAAAAGGGGGATGAAGAAAGACGTGCTTACCAAAATCTTGGACACGCTTATCACGGCCTAGATAGATTTAAAGAAGCAATTAAGTGTCAACAGAAGGAGCTTGAGATCGCTAGTCAAATAGGAGATAAATCTGCAAAAGGGCAAGCCAATCAAAATCTTGGAACTATTTATAGGCATCTCCGAGATTTAGACGAAGCCGAAAAGCACCACGAAGATGAGCGAAAAAGCGTTCAAGAATCTATGGACAGAAAGGGGGAAAGACAAGCCGAAACAAGTCTCGGTGATGTTTCCTTTAGCCGCCGTGATTGCGAAAAAGCTATAGTTCACTATCAAAATGAGCTTCAAATTGCCAAAGAAGTTGGTGACGGGAGTAGGATATCACGTACCATGGCATGCCTCTCTCTTGCTTACCATCTTCGGGGTGGAGACGATGATAAAACGAAGGCTGGCGATATGCTCAACAAAAGCAGAAAAACCCTCAAAGACAAAAAAATTCTTGTTGATGTTCTTTGCACGTTTGGAGAGATCTCCTTAGATCAAGGAGAATATCGGATATCCATAAAGCGTTTTGAAAAAGCGCTTAAAATCGCTAAAGGAGAGAACTACCTGGTTGGAAAAACAGGTGCTCTTGGACACCTCGGAAAGGCTTATTCTAGTCTGGGGGATTATGAAAATGCATTAAAGTCGCACCTGGAACAGCTTACAACTGCAGAGAGTATCAAAGATATGGTAGTAATACAAGGACGAGCGCACTGCAATTTGGGACACGATTATCGCAACATTCCTGGGTTTTTTGCGAAGGGCCTTGAGCACGACAAAAAAGGCCTAAAGATTGCCAAAGAACAAAGAGACGAATATGGTGAAGGACTTGCTTGTAGCAATCTTGGAGCTGCATTTCAGAGCACTGGTGACTTTGAAAAAGCTAAAGACTATCACTATCAGCATTTGATGATTGCCCAGAAACTGGAGCACAGAAGGCAGGAAGGGAGGGCTTTTAGAAACTTAGGAACTGTTTACTGTTGTCTCCGCGATTTTCAACTAGCTGAAGTGTATCACCTTGAAAGTTTGAAAATTGCCGAAGATGAAAAAGACGAAGTAAGCAAAGGACTCGCACATTACCTTTTAGGTCGAGATTTTGAATGTGCTGGTCGTTTGCCAGAGGCACTGAATCATTATCGGTCCAGTATGGAAATCTATCTTTCTTTAAGAGATGAGTTTCTCTTTCCGGATGAATCGAACATTGCATTCCGTGAGAAGCAGAAACCCGTGTACACAGCTTTGTTGAGGATTTTGGTAAAGCTTGGTCTGACTGACGAGGCTCTATTTACCGCTGAGAACGGGAGAGCACAGGATTTAAGTTATCGTCTACACAAACGTTTTGGCTGTAGGGACGCCCCTAGAACAATGTTAAACATGGCTCGCTTGGTCAGAAATTTACCATCACAATTGGTAAATTATGGTAAACAATCTACCATAGTTTTTTTTTCTCTAGGAAGTAGCAAGATCTATTTCTGGGTGCTTAAAGAAGGCGAAAGGATCAATTTCAGACAACGGAAGTTAGATAACGCTGCTTACCTGAGCGTAGACGATTCAATGCAGCGTGCTTATGTTGCACTGATGAAAGATGATCAGCAACCACAACAACAACAACAACAGCAACCACAAATTATTTTGCCAGATGAGACACCGCGAGTTGGAATTTTAAAGAATTTGTATGACCTCCTTCTAGGACCCATTGAGGACTTGCTGACGCCTAAACCGCCTGAACTGATTGTCATTCCCGACGGGCCACTACACTTTGTTCCCTTTGCTGCTCTTTTGAACCACGAGGAACCTGAACCTAAGTACCTGAGTAGCAGGTACAGGATACGCATTTTTCCTTCGCTCACGAGTCTGAATTGTATTACAACTTACTCGGAGGACCAGCACAGCAAGGTCGGGGCTCTTCTCGTCGGAAATCCACGTGGATCAAATTTGACACATGCTGAGGCCGAAGTAAAATACATTAGGGACATTATCCAAAGGCAGACTGGACAGAAGAATGTATTAACAACGTTAATCCGGGAAGACGCCACAAGAAAGGCTGTCCTAGACAACATCAAAAACGTTGCCTTGATACACATTGCAGCACATGGTGAAGGACTACATGACGGGATTCAGCTGGCTCAAACCAAGACACTTTCGATGGCTGATGTACAAGATCTTGAGCTCAAGGCAAGGCTGGTTGTGCTCAGTTGTTGTGCTACAGGTCGAGGGAAAGTCACCCCTGAGGGAGTGATTGGCATTGCAAGAGCCTTTTTGTGTGCTGGTTGTCGTGCTGTTCTGGCCACATTGTGGAATGTAAATGATACTTCCGCGATGAATTTCATGAAATCTTTTTACAATCACCTTGTGGGTGAAAAAGGGAAAAAAGGGAAAAAAGTTACCGAGGCGCATCAGATGGCGATGACAGAGCTCAGGAATGCCAACTACTCTGAAAAACACTGGGCTCCATTTGTTCTCATTGGGGATGACATCACACTTGAATTTGCAGACAATGTTTGTTAGGTAGGTTTAAAAAGAATTAGCTTTAAGTCGTCTTTTATAAGGAATTTTCAACCGGTTTTTGTTAAATCGGCTGAAATTTCCCTTTAAAACGTTTTTCCAACCATTTCCGGTTTAAAGCGGTAACTCCTAATTGGTTTCTCTAGCGCATTTTGGTTACCCAGCCCCCTCCCCCCCCCCCCCCCTCTCTCTCTCTCCCCAGCAACGGGGATGGGTGGTGAATAAAACCCCTCGTTTTACTCTACCACAATGTTTTACAAATTGTTCTTTGCATTGTCAGCCAACCAAACGTTACGATCAAAAGTAAAAATCCCGAATCCACTTCTTGCTGTAATTCAAACACTTTCGCATCTCGTTAAATACCATGTACTTATTGACTGAGTGGGAGGGCCGGACGGGAAAATATTTGGCCCGAGGTCATGGTGTACGGACCGAGCGCCAAATATTTTCCGGTCCGGCCCGACCTAAACTCAGTCAATAAGCATTTTATTGTATGGGCTCTTTACACTATTCATGAGCACCCAGAATATGAAGTTTGGACAAAACAAGTGACAAAAATTTGCACAGAAAATTTATCTAAAATTTTGTTTGCATTTACTTTTCCGGCTGTAAATAACTTGGATGTTAAAAAGCAACGAAATCCTCTAAAATTGCATCGCGCTGAGCAGTATGTGTTTCCCCACAAATTTTGCATAAACTATTGTCAACTATTCCCAAGTGCATTTGAAAACAATAGGTTATGCAAAATTTTGTTGGGAAAACAAAATGCATTGCGGGTTATACGAAAGTGGCTATGGTAACACAATTTTCACAGATTCGATCGAGTGGTATTGTGACAATGCGAACAGTGATCCACAAACTAAAACCCCACAAACATCTGTTTTGGTCAGTATTTATGGGTCTTCACTTACTTTATGATCGATCAGGCTTTAAGCCTTTTACAGTGACTGCAAAATCTCATGACATAACCACTATTAGTGATGTAAATGTAAACCACCAGGTTTCTTACACTGGCAGCCATAAACAGCTGTTTTCATTTTTATTTTATTTTGTCTTATTTCAGATCTTCAAAACAA
>OX421448.1:38923574-38926074 GCA_949126865.1 Montipora capitata | reverse complement strand
CAGAACACTTGAGGAGAAAACTGTGCACTAAACTTGAAGACCCATTAAAGCAAGTGACAAGTCCAATAATTGATTGTCTCTGAGTTCTTGCGATTTAAGCAGAAAGTGGAGAGGGAGCACGAGTATATCCCCGGGGATCCCCGGTCAGTCTCACCAAAAAGTTCCCTTAATGGCTTAACTGATAAACAACAACAACAAACATCTTTATTTATCACCTGGCTTTTTTTAAACGATACTTTCTCCTTTTGTATTTACTAAAGAATTGACACAAATATTCCCTCTAGTGATCACCTGGCTCTTAATCATTTCCCGAGATCCACTTTATTAAACAACTTGGATTGTTTGAACGGTTTGTCAAGGTTAGACCATATACGAGAAGAGTGTCTCTATGACCTTTTGACCTAGTTCCTAAGAACTGGTCTTAGTCCACGAGTTCGTCAAGATGTGTGACCTACATATCGCTACTACTTCACCATAAAATCGTGCTGCCTGAAAAAATCTTTCTTGCAACCCCTCTGTTGCAAATACTTTATTTTGTTTGATTAACAAACAAAAAAGCCATCCGTTAAGTCTTTCATTACTTACATGCAATTTGCTACGGTTGAATTATGCAACTGGAATAACCATTGGGTTGCCAGTATGGCAATCCCAGTAGGAAAGTGGGTGGGATTTGTTCGTTTGATTATTATGTATTTTTTTTATTTTCCGTGTCGGTAAAAGTCTTGCCTGTCACTCCCCTGCTAAGTGGTATCTTTGTGCATAGAGCCTTCTGCGCGTATTTTCTTAGGATCGAGAGGGTAGTGGGAAATGCGTAGATTTCTCTGGTGGACACAGTAGAACGATTAACTTAACCGGCAATGGCGTAGAACGCGAATGGCGTTTTAGTGGATCTTTGAACAAAATATACCCTGATGAAGCTCAATAAGTCAATTGGGTACTGAACACTGAAGATAGGCGATGGAATCTTAAAAGCGACGAGTAATGGACTTCGACAACAATCTGTCGCCCGTCGAGCCGAAATCAAAGTGAGCTGTATTTCTAACATTTTACCAAGTGTGCTGTTATGTAGAACACTGAAACCAAATGCAAAATTCTCTGGTATCTTATGGGTTCAACAAAGGCAGAGAACGAATCGAACACCTTAAGAGTCCCTGCCCATAATTATCAAACATAACTCGGCAAGGGTCGAAAATTCGATTTCGCTCATATTTTTATGGTAGATAGGCTAGGTTATGACAAAAACTACTGGATAATTTTTTCGGCAAAATATCCTTTTATTTCAAAGAAAAATGCAAATTACCAAATTCCGTTAAAATCGTCATTTGACGCACCATTTTATTAAACAAGTTCAAAAGCCTCGTATGCAAAAACAAATTATTTTTCCGTCTTTAAAACAATCAAATAGTTTTGTGCAATGTTTAAGTGTGTGTTGGGTAGATTTGGGGGAATGTTGCGTCATTTTTTGGGTGCAAAATAATTAAATTTCGAAGACATATATTTCTTTCACTTAAAAGTACTTCGTGAATACAATTAATTTTCACCATGTGCGAAACCTTCAAATGGATTAAGCTTCTGGTGGTCTAATTGTAGAAGGATGTTCTACAGATTCGCTTAAAAATTTCTTTGGGCAAATGATTGTGAGCGACGCAAGAGCTTCTCAAAGTACGTAAAAAATGCAAATATTTCACCTTCTGTCGTCAACTGGCATTACACATATATTTAAGCACGCGGCAGATGTATGGACCCATCTTAAGTTGAAAGAGACAAAGAGCTGATAATTTCGAAATGTTCTAACCTTATTTGCCGTAAGAGGCAGGTCCAAAGGCTGATTTAACTTGTTTCTCTCACCATTTGTCGCATTTTAAGCGGTCAAGTTTGCTTCTGTGTACACAACGTTCGCCGCACACGTATTCAAATACCATAATCTGTGATCATCTTTCGGGGCATATGATCACCACTGCATCTACCTAAGTCAACAACTGCTAAGTGATTTGCAGATAGTTGCTTGCTTTGTACGTACTAAACCTGCTAGACCAACATATTACATTTGATTGCGACCATTGCTCTCAGGCGTGTCGGCGCCCGCAGCACAATCAATAGCTCGTCACGCAATGCTTTCCTTTTTGGCGGGTACGTGTACCGGTAGGGGTATATAATATAGCAAAAATAAAAATAAAAGAACAAATATAAATATTTGTTTCCATATTCGTAGTTTGCTTTGCATATTTTGTATTGAGCACTCTTAGGATAAGTGAAACAATTTATTGCATGTTTATCCGGTTTTTTTTTGTTGTATAAATCTACTAGCGCGTAATTCTCTGAATTGCTACGCTACTCAGTATCTATTCTGTGATAGATAGTGAGTAGCGTAGTAGTGTGCACTTCTCGATAAGGCAATGATGTCCTTTGCATCAAAATTAGAACAGGGTGTTGCCACTGTTGATAATCCTGTAGAGGATACTGGTACAGCTAAGGTACCGGATTCCCGTTCATCGTTGTC
>OX421448.1:38916074-38918574 GCA_949126865.1 Montipora capitata | reverse complement strand
GAACAAGACAGGCGATGATGATCTGGAATCTTAAAAGCGACGAGTAATGCACTTCGACAACAATCTTTCGCCCGTCGAGCCGAAATCAATATGAGCTGTATTTCCAGTATTTTATCACGAATGTAGTGTTATGTAAAACACTGAAACCAGATGGGAAATTATCTGGTAACTTATGGGTTCAACAAAGTCAGGTAATAAAAAATTGGAAATGTGACAGTCAAGAATTATTTGAAACAAAGCTTGTCGACTATTTTGTGCATCAATGTCCTAAAAGGGATTAATCAAAGCCAGTATAACATGCAAAATCATAAAAATTAAATATCATCAGTGGTTTAAATCTATGCCTGGTTGCCAACCTTTTTTCTCTTTGTAATACGATAAGCTGTGATCAATAATGCTAACCTCTGTAGAGTAAACCAGAAGGGAACTGGCTGTTGCTGAATCCTAATCTTAATCTCAATGAATTAAGAGCAATAACGTTTTAGACCTAATTAGGCCTAAAACGATATTTAATCTCAAATCCAACCTTTGTCGGTTAGTATTCAGTGTATGGTGGGGTCATACATGGTGTTTTAGTGTTTCGTTTGGCTGTTTTGGTGTCTCGCTGTTTCGTTGTTTAGTAATGCCCGTTTGGTGTTGCCTGAGCTGTAACTCAAAGGTCTATAACATCCAGCAAAGTAAGCTTCCACAAGTGGCCAATCGACACTATTAACGATCCAAAAATCGATTTGGGGTTCCGATAAAGAAATCAAAATTCAGATTAAGACTGAGATTAAGAGCAATAACTTATTCGGCCTAAAACGATGCTTTATCTCAAATCCAATCTTTGTCGGTTAGTATTCAATGTATGGTGGGCTCATACATGGTGTTTTGGTGCTTCTTTTTGCTGTTTCATTTTTTTCGCTGTTTCGTTGTTTAGTAATCTCCACACCAAACAGAGAAACCACAGCGACAAACTCTCCTCCACAACTCCTTTGATCCAAGACGTCGACAACGACATCTTTAAAATTACCAAGCTTGATTAGTGGAAAGTCCGACGAAAAATTTTGCTCTAACAGGGACCTGCACATAAACTTGCTGGGCTGACCACCGCACATCAACGAATTTAGCATAAACCACCGTTTATCTGTCGGTAACTGGACGGATATCAAGGCCTCCATGGCTTCGTTCAAGACGAGCTAAAATGAGTAGTTACGGCAAGTTTCCCGTGCTTCCTGAGATTGATGTGAAATCCAACCTCCTAAAACACCAATGCATCAAATCCCACCCCTACAAAGAACAGGCACTTTTCTATGTTAATTGATTGCAAAAACTCTCCATTTGAAAAAACCACAAACAAACCGCAAATCGACTGTGATGATGGGCCCTGAGCAGGAATATGACGTCACTCCTTAGCAACCGTTTAAGCACCATTTTTTCACTTCCGGTTATTTCTGGCTCGTTATGATTACAAAATAATTTAACGCGTGAACTTTGGGATATTTATAAAGTTAATAGAAAAAATTATGCCAGAAATAAAAAAAAGTGATTCAAAGAAATATTTTTACTAATAGAAAATGACAAGTGGAAACGAAAGTTAAAGATGATATTTCAAAACAAGAAAGAGAAATATGGAAAAAAAATTAAAGAAAAAATATCAAGAAAAATTGTTACTTAAAATACTAATGATTGAAAAGGAATATCAGAGGATGTAAGAGAGTCACCTGAACTTTATAAAGATAATGAATATATTAAACGGTTGAGAGAAATATATGGAAACTACAAAAGGAAAATGAGGAAGAAGAGGAAGATAAAGCTAAAAAAATCAAATTAGCACTTAAAGGTTATTACAAAGGATATCCTGATAATTTCAATACTTGGATTTCTAAAAAACGTAATGTGAATGCTATTAAACGCCCTTAAAGCAAAAGACTAGAATTTAAGCTAAATTTGTTGTATTCAAAATTCTAGGAATACTATAAAAGACAGGGAAAAATCTAGCTTTATTTCTATTTGTTAATCATTTTGTGCAGTTAAAGCCAAATAACAAATTTCCTTTAATGCAAAAATATCCGAGAACTAACCTTAAGTAGCTGCCTGAATCGCTATTAAAATTCCTGCGAAACAGAAAAAAAACTCAGAACTAGATATTGTATACTACATGTACTGACTACAAACAAGGGAAATCCATTCCTTTTACAGGTGTCCTGTTAGATGTGGCCTTCAAGGAGGGTGTAGACTCAATTGAGATTTTAGACCCTGATTCCTCTTTGAGAGACTATACTGTGCTGATTTTATTTCCAGTACCATTAGCCTGTCATGCAGAAAGTCAAAGTGCAAGACCCACTACAACCCTCTTCAAAGAAGTCACCTACAATGGTTGACCACCTTACAAAAACAAGTGCCCACCAGAACTATGCGAATTTTTTGGAATCCCAGGTACCATCTCATATAAAAATGGAATGGTGCTGAAAAGCAATGGGATAGTCATGCCAAAGGTCATGTGGGACCAAGTCCTAAA
>OX421448.1:38898574-38901074 GCA_949126865.1 Montipora capitata | reverse complement strand
ATCTTGTTAAGTCCTATTTCTGGTGTCCCTGTTTACAATAGCCACGAGGGAAGAATGGAGTCCAAGGCATGTAAATCGATCTACCGGTAGATCTCTTGTGTTTATTCTTCCTTTTACAATTCCTCTTGCTCGAGAGTATAGATAGTGTAATTTTAATTTTATCCACAAGGTCGTGGATTTCACTGACCGAGTTGGTGAGGTCGGTGAAGAATACAACGAGAAGACCGAGGTGGATCCAAACAAGCGAACAGAATTGTTTCACGTTCGCGCTCATCCAGGAGTGGATCGCAGTGACACCTTACATGATTTCAAACAAGTAAGATTTAGTTCTTTACGATCTCCGCTTATTTTCAAAACAATTTACTATGTATACACTCTTTCTTTTTATGAGAATTGTTTCATAGGAATATCAAGGCTGCAATTTGCGAAAATACACCGTACATTCGAAACTCCAGAAATGCCGTACGCTGTAACTACGAATATTAAGAAAACTACAGTGTATTTTCAGCCTAAAATCGGCAGAAAAATGAGAATATTCATCCGCGGCCAGAATGGAAGATTTTTTTTAATTTGCCAATAGTCACGTCCTATCCTGCTAATAACAATTCGAAAATATATTGTTGGTTTTCAGTGTCACGCCATTCAAAATAGATCAAAATAAATATCAAAACCGTTCAATAGATTAACTCCAGAATCTAAGAAAAGATAGAAGGTAACTATGCAAAGACCCTCGCCAAGATTCAGGTCATAGCGATTTTTCTTATACAAGATATGCGAAGAAGCTTTTCCCCAAAATTTATAGGAGAGGTTTGTATGGAGCCGCCATGTTGGTGCCCATCCGGTGTTGGTGCCCATCCGGATGGGCACCAATATTGCGGCCGGAAACCAACAGAAACATCGTCATGTAGAAATTCAAGCGTAGTTTATCACAAAACCAAGAACCCATTCGGAACAAAACTTTGTATG
The DNA here is from genome assembly GCA_949126865.1 of Montipora capitata. Classification (NCBI taxonomy): domain Eukaryota; kingdom Metazoa; phylum Cnidaria; class Anthozoa; order Scleractinia; family Acroporidae; genus Montipora; species Montipora capitata. The sequence goes on along the minus strand of OX421448.1, from coordinate 38,900,108 downwards.
GATAACAATTTTCAGCTTTTCTTATACATCATTGGTAACCTATTGTGTCACAAAATGATAACAATGTGTTCACCAATGATTGGGCAGTTTTTTGATATCATGATCATAGCAACATGATATTTTCACTCACGAGCTGACATGCAAATTTATTGAAACTAGACGCATATTTGCATATACTCGGGCTTTGAGTTGGAGAGAAACATTGCTTTTGTTGCGCGCACTTCGGTAAGGCTTTTTTGTAATTATGGGTTTATCTTGTTACTGTTTTTGTCTCGGTATGCTGGAGATGCAGGGTTATTACTTATGTATACAGTAAGAGGAAAAGATTTTAGTGTTATGCTTCTCTCGATTAACATTAGATAGCTGTGTTGATATAGACCGTTTTCACTGTCACGCAATAAAAATAAATAAATCGTAAACCATTCCATGGATAAAGCCAAGAAATTGTGATCTTATAGGAAATAAATAAAGAAAACACTTCTCCAAGTTTTAGGTCTGTGCATTTTCCCAAACTGCAGATATTCGTCGAAGTGTTTCGCAGAAACTAACAGAGCCCAGTATGGGAACGACATCTGTGGTGCACTAACATGGTGGCCGGAAAATAGCGTAAACATCTGGAACTTACTTTGGCTATCTAGTCGACTATATCTAATGAACAAACAAGCATTTACATAAGCACTTTTCCTGATGCTCTAACTTCTAAAAAGCTAAAAATCACGAGAAAGTTATACACACAACTTAAGCAGTTGTGAAATGAAAGCCTGAAAGAATTCAGGCCTGAACGGGATTCGAACCTATGACCTCTGCGATACCGGTGCAGTGCTCTACCAACTGAGCTAGAACTAGAACTCACAATGTGACCAGCTCCCAGATGGCTTGATAGCTCAGCTGGTACAGCACTGCACCGTTATCGCAGAGGTCATGGGTTCAAATCCCGTACGTTCAGGCCTGAATTTTTTCAGGCTTTCATTTCACAACTGCTTATTTAAGTTGTGTGTGTAACTGCGATGATCACCCAATCATGTATTCATAAAGTTATATATTGTTCGGCCTTTGTGTCACGCAACGCAATAACTCTGATGGTTTCCGAACGAAGCACACTATTAGAGCTATAAAATTGTAAACAAATATAAAGTTACCCCCTCTTATGCCTGATGGGGATGAAAACTTTGGTGGCTCTTTAGTTTTCGATTTTAGAAACCATCGCAACATTGTTCGTGTGGAAGCTAAAGTTTCAAGTTCAAGTTCAAGTTTCAAGTTTATTTATTTACACTGTTTACAAAACAAAACAACTTAATATAACATATTTACAGTAGTGCAGAAATAAAAATACACAGAATTAGCGAAAGAAATACAATATTAATCGTGCACAGTGACCAAAGTAGCCAATAGGCTTTCGAGTTGGCCACTGTCATGTGCAGAAATAAGTTGGCGTTGGCCGCATGTTAAGTATAGTTGAAATTAATAGGACTCTATATTTTTATTCAATATATATATATATATTTCTATCAGCCATCAATTCTGTCGTTACAGG
>OX421448.1:38883574-38891074 GCA_949126865.1 Montipora capitata | reverse complement strand
TGCGTTGACCGAACAGCTTTTTCCCTGTATCCAAAATGGAAACTTCGCTTAGAGAAAGCAAACTCATATATATCTTCCTTATCCTATCTTAACGTCTAAGTTCTTGACAGTAATAAAAACATCAGACTTTTAATGACATTCTACGGTGCAGTAGCAGTCTAACATGCCGTTCTCACGGCCACACGCTAATAACATGCCAATAAAAAAAAGGAAACGGATTAACCCTTATCAGTAGAAAAACAACTTCACCGCAATGAAATTTCAGCCACAAGTTAACGAAATGAGACGATGAAAACAGTTGAAGACAACGACTCCCCGAAACGAGTTATTACAGGCGTACTTTCTTCGTCCGCAAATGTAACACACTATCAGGGCTGGGCTGTTCAAAACCGATTTGGAATTAAGTAATAGTAACAGAGCTTGATCTCAGGAATTAAGGCACCAAGTAATCTCTTTTAAACAACAAGGCCCTTAACTTCATCTATATTTCACGTAACAGAAGTGTTTAATAAGAAGTATTTATGTGTCCTTCAAACAAAGTCTAACTATCTGTAACTTTAATACCTTATCCTCAGAGCCAAATCAGAAATGTGTAAGTTAATTTACTGGTAAATTACGAGCTCAAATGGAAGAGAGTTTGCAGTCTAAAAGTACGAACTAAAACGCATTAACGCCACTTTTTTTTGTTTAAGCGAAGAGCTCTTTGCCGCTCTTTGCGAATTTTATCGCACAGCTGTAATGGAGTGAACTGCTTCAAAATTATGCTCGCCTAAATTATGCCTAATGCCTATTGGGGCATTAGTTTCAGCCTCTTTAGTGTTTGCTCATCATCATTAAATACTCGACCAGACTTTACGGAAGTTTGGGTGTTCATTGTCAGGGACGTATCATCAACAAACGCAATGCTCTGCAGGGCCGTAGCCAGGGGAGGGTTCCAGGGGTTCCGGAACCCCCCTCTCGCGCCAAGGAACCCCCTCTCCTATTTTTAACAGTGATTTTATCCCAGCAAGAGTGTAATGGACTCTCGATTCCTGAAATTCTTCGTTTTGTTCTATGCTTACAATAAGTACAGTGAACGTCATTGTGTTATCTATTTGCGTTTCACTTGCATTTTCGGAGACATGAGACAGAAATCCTGACATTGAAGCAGCGCTGGAGTTTTATGAGAACGACCTTCCTTCTCCTCATGTGGTTGATGTTGAGCTCCTGTGATAGAAGAGAAAGTGGTGCAGCACTGAGGATGCCGACCTCCCCACCAGTGCAGTTCAGACACTCGCAGCATACACCTTATTCCAAAATGGCCGCCATTTTAGTATTCTTTTGTTTGATTGCAAAGTAGCCCTGTTGGCCTCGTTCAGGGTTAAATATTCTTTTGAATTCTACGTTTGCAAGCGAGGCCCAAAGGGCCAGTTTACAATGAAACAAAAGAATACTAAAATGGCGGCCATTTTGGAATAAGGTGTATACGATCGAGAGTTCTTTCCTAACATCCACACCTTGATCCGCATGTTGTGCACGTTGCCGATAACGTCAGCTAAATGTGAGCGCGCTCATTCAGTACACTAAGAAGGTTAACAACATACCTGAGGTCGACCATGTCAAGCGAGCGAGAGTCTGGGCTGGCGTTGATGAACATCAATTACCACCGAGACATAAATATCGAGGAAGCGATAAACACGTTCGCTCAACGGCAACCAAGGCGTCTTATGTTTACATAGCGTAAACGCCAAAGTCTTGTACGTTCGTAATGTAAGGATTTTAGACCAACCGTTTTCGTTGGAACCAATTTGGAACCCCCCCTCCTAGAAATCCTGGCTACCCCCCTGCTCTGCTGGTCTTCTCCTTCCTGTCTGGTCTCGTCCCTCTCGCCTGGGAATACTCCAAAACCACCTTAGCTTGTCAGATGCAGTTTCCATCTCAGTTGGTGGATGAAAACCGGCTGAAACGTTTTCGCTTTCTTGCTTTGCCTTGTCTCTTACCCTCAAAGGAATGTTCCTTAATTAATTAACAAGGTACTGTCAGCAACCACTTTCTTCACACATTCCATTGACACTTTCCCACTATGCATGTTCTCTTTAAAGGCAGTATATACTTCAGTTAACTGTTCTTCGTTCCAAAGTTACGGCTTGAAGAGACACTGCCCTCGGGAATGTCTGAAGCGTTAGCTTCAGAAGCTCGGTTGCGGCGTAGAACTGAGCGTAACTGTTTCACTGTCTTGGCATCATTCTTTCCTTTATGCTGTATGTTATAGAATTTGTCTGTAGTCTTCCCTGAATAAGTCATGGGATTATCAAGGCTTTTCTTTAGTGAGCTCTGTTTCTCATGAACTGCACTAACTGCAGCGTTTCTTACCAAGGTCGCACTTATCCTCTCAGTGTCTTTATCTAAGATCAGAGAGAATTGATTTGTGCTGAAACTATGGAGGAAGTCATGGCTTTACCGGCCCAGATGACGAACACTGTCCTCAGCAGTCAAGCTCAACCCTTGTAAAGAAAAGCTCCTCTTACGGATGAAAATAGCCAGCCTCGTGTAAAGATTTGTACTCATGACTGAGAAAGCTAGACCATGAGATTCCAAGTTCTTGTCACTCTTGCTACATATTGCTCTCCCTCCCGCTTTGTGCTCCGATACTCTCCTATTGTGAGGTTAGCCAGTGGTCCTGCTCTGGAGGCATTGTTGATGCAGAGAGTAGTGAGGAAAAAGTCGTGAACGACTGTAAATTCGGTTTGGCTTGGATAGCTATTCTCTTCAGGAGTTCTTGAATATTTTTCAATCAGTTTTACTGCAGATCGCGCAGGTTCCGACACATCAAAGACACGGATTTGCTCTGGGGTGACCAGGCGGTCGAGATCTTCAGCCTTCTTCTCTCAATTCCTCCCTTCAATAAGCTTTTTGTACATGTAGGAGCTCATCCATTCGTTGACTTGTTCTTTGGTAAAGCGTACTGCGTCAATTTGCACGTTCTAGGTCGTCTTTATTTCTCTAAAGGATCAAGCCATTTATCACGGATAAGACGGGTAAAGGCCAAATAATTTACCCTGTGATATGCTGGGTCAATTTTCTTGAGCCACGTATTGGTTTGTCGTTTTTTGCTTACGTCGTCCACCATCTATCCCTGACAGTCATCTAAAGAATTTGTCTAGTACCTTTTCTGTCTGGCTTTTGTTGAAAGTCCCCTCTTGAATCTCATGAGACCTTTCAAGAATTTCATCATGCAGATAAGGGTGTGTCATCCATTTCTGCTCATAGCAAATACAAATGAGCCACAAGCACTTCAATTTTAAAGCTAAAAGAGATATATGTGATATCGTCACGCTTACTTAACATTCAGTTTTGTACACATTTGCTTGCGCCAATTAACAAGAACCACGGCCTTGTACCTGATTAGCACCTTCAAGACCTCCATCAGACATTGCTTGAAACAAGGCAATCGAATCTGATTCATCCCCCACACACTCTGTAAGGTCTAAAGGTCAACGTTTTGAGGATAACTTACTACGCTTCAAAAATTGGACTCGAAAATAAATTAGAAAGAGACCAGTTGGTATCACTTTGAAGCAATCTAGCAGTATAATGGTACAGCATAAGAGCAATGTTGCCATTTGGCTTCAGTATTCTTGCACACGCGTTCGCATGCTTGAAGATATTTTCGTTTTCTAAAAATCGGCTTGCTTTAGGTAATATAATAAATGGACATCTCAGTACACAAACGGTGAAAAATGATGAATACACCGACACAATACATTTTTTTCAAAAGTTTTCTTATCCATGCTCTGGATAAGGATACATTTCTTTTATTTACCAGACTCGTTTTTTTCGCGCCCAAGTTCCTGAAAGCTCTGAATGATGTTGTTTTCTCTTGAGTCTCCGAATGGAAAGGATGCGATTATTTTGCTACTTGGAAGAAAAAAGCAAACTGATTTTCAACGCAGTCAAATAAGTCAGCGTTCCTTTCCGTAACCATTGATTGAATGATTCAACATGGTTGACAGGCTTTAAATAGAAAATAAAAGTTATTTAACTATGATCTCTACGGCCGAGAAGCGTAATATACCTGAAGGGCTCCTTTTTCCAGTAAATATTTTTTGCGTAATTGCAATTGCCAGAAAAATTCAAAATGCAAGATGTTCGATTAATTCAATGTTTGTTAAACCCATACAGAATTTGCCATTTGGTTTCAATGTTGTACATAACATCAGAGTTAGCCAAATAAAGTTAGAAACAAACCTCCCTTTGTGATATCCGACGGCGAAAGAAGCAATTGTTGTCGAAGACCATTACCTGGCGTTTTGCACTGCCTTTGACGATTCCAGATATTTATTTTTCACCGCCTGTCTTGTTTATCGAATTAACTTTCCATGATTGAGCTCCATAAGGGTATATTTTGTTTAAAGATCCACTAAAGCGCCATTCGCGTTACAATGACTTTCGACTTCTACTTTGTCCACCAGATAAAATCTACGCATTTGTAGTACCCCTTCAAAATTAACAAACATACGCGCAGAAGACTCCACACACCATGGTACTACTTAGCAGGGGAGGGTCAGGGAAGACTTTGAATGACACGGAAAAAAAATAAACAATTAAAAAAAACAACAACAGAGTAATGAAACGCACATTCCGACTGGATTCGGCAATCCAGTAATAATTTTAAGAACAAGTGGCATAATTTGACCATAACGTGGGCAAAAAATGGACACTGCTAGTAGCATAATATGCTACTTTTACCAGCAAAATCTATAAAAGCCTATCCTGAAAGCATAGGAAGCTCAACAAGCCATTGAGAATGATTCAACTGAGCCTCAGACTATATTTCATGCAAAGTATGTCATTTCGGGAAAAAAAGGGATAAATAGGGATTTTTAGAACAAATTTTGAGATCATTGTTTAGAGTTAAAATTGGGATTTATGGACATTTCCGTTTTTAGGCCACTTTCGGGATTTTTGTAACTAGGTCTACTTGCTCATCACTAATAGGGAGCTTAAGCAACAACGACGGCGACGGCAACGAGAACGTCATCTCAAAATATAAATTCGCGTTATTGTAATCACTTCGTGGCTATTGCAACCTTTTTAATATGACAAGGGTGTGGTAATTCTTCAAAAATGACACTGGTCGGAGCGGTGCTTAATTTAGAGGAGAAAAGGAAAAATTATCATCAAGTCCTGACGTTCTTCATAAAACCTCAACTTTGGCTATTTCAAGTTGTTTAGTTGACTACGGCAAAGAAATGGACAAAAGTGAAAACCCCACGTGCAGTGCGTGCAAAGCTGTTGTTTATGTCCACTAAATATGAAAATTTGTGACGTTCTCGTCGCCGTCGCCGTTGTCGTTGCTTAAGCTCCCTAACATGATTTTTCGCCAGAAAAACGCGGGTTCCCAAATGCAACACTGCTACTCGATTTCCCGTCAAGGAAAATTGCCCTAACACCCCCGTCCCCACGACAGCCTGTACGGGCGGGCGAACGCTGATGTCATAATGCAAATTTCTCGCATGGATAGATCTCCCAAAAAATCTACCCATGGTGCTCCGCTGGCGCCCTTCGCGCGTTTTATCGGGAAGAAGGCAGGCTAACAATGCCCTTTTTACATGATACCGGGGAGCCGATACTTCCGTACCGGGCGCGATTTCACCCCGGTTCCCTCTTGTTTCTCTGTATTCGTCTGCATGATACCACCAGAAAATGTCATTTCGTCATTTTCGAGTTCGCCCCGGTTGTAGCACCCAAGCAAGAATTTCATTCCGGTACGAAATCCCGCACCATTGTTCTCATCCTCGGAGACCCAGGGGGCAGATCGCGGAGGCAAGGGGAAGTCTAAACGGGCAAAATAAAATGGCGACAAAGAAAAGCATAGTAGGGCAAGAAGAGCCCCTGGGGACACGTTCTTACCAGACCAGTTCCAAACAGCAGGGGTAATTCTCAATTCTGATTGGTGCCAGAAATTCTTTGTGTTTTCTGCCCAATCAGAGGTAAGCAGGCCGTGAAGTCGTTTCGTGTCTTCTTACACGGAAATAATTTGATCGCCATACTCACCTGGTTCGTTTGGCAAGGTTTTGCTCGAGGAGAAAGTCTCAATCACAGCACAAAATGTACAGGAAATCGTTCGGAATATCGGCCGAGAAATACGCTGGACCTTTCGCAGGTATCGTTACAGTCGCGTATTTCCAAATGTGCGAGGTTTTTGCAAAGATGTCCACCCCGATTCTGCCCCCTTTTCCTGGTCGAGGTATTTCTAGATTTCTTACATGAATTGCTGTGGCAGAAACTTTGCTAATATCGAGCAATTCTTGATCGCACGGGCCACACTGGTATTTCGAGCACACAGCATGCAGCACGACTTTATGTTAATGCTCGCCAAATTCAACGCTACCGAGTTTGTGTTCTCTTCACGATATTGTTCACATGAGCCACCCGAAAGAAACAGTTGACGACTGTTGTCGAGTGCGTTCTTACGTTTTTGTTAACAAAAAGAGAAAGCGAAACCTTTATGGTAAATTTTTGAGAATATTTGAAGAAGTTTTCGATCAAAATTAAAAGTCCAGGCACATGATCGATGGTCTTTCTCGTGGAAAGGGTGGAATCAATCTGGGGGAAAAAAGTCGTCATTTGCCATTTCAGAAAACCACTTGTTGAAAAGGAGGCATCCCCTTTCTCCTTTGACATCGAGCCAAGGGGATGCACAAACTGCTTGTCACTTTGACAAGAAAAAAATGTTATAGAATTCCATTTGAAAATGTACCATGCAATTAAGCAAATTCCACCATCCTCGGTGGTGTCTTGTCCTGGTGAGTTAACAAATGCGTGAATGCGTTCAACTAGCCAAAAGCCAGCGGCAACTAATACCTAGCGATTCGAACACTACTTCACGCAGAAATCTTAACGACAGGAACAGCAGTCATGCAGAAGCACAAAAAATGCGACGCACTTCACGCAGCATAAATTAATGAAAAAATGGCCTGAGGAAATAAGAATTTAATCAACAGAACAGTTATCAACATTTCTCTTGGTGGCGACTTGGAGGTGGCGAGATAACCTTTGGTGGCGACTTCATTAGTGGTTAGGCTACCTCTGGCCTCAAGTTACAGTTAACACCTGACAAGAGTGTAGTCTTTTACTCACCGTGCGGTTATCTTTTTTGCCGTTTCGACCAGTCAGGTCTCCCACCATTCGCTGATACATACTTCTCTCACTCTGTTTTTCCAATGCCAGTAACTGTTTTAATCTATTAAGTTCTCCTCGGATGGTCTGAAAAGGAGAAACTTCATTTCCATTTCCGTATGTACAATCACTATGATATTTTAGAATAAAATAGATTTTAATGCTGGTAAGCAAATACTGGGCAGAGCCGGTGGGAAGAGGGCAACTTCCCATCACATGATTACTTCATTTGGCTCTTTCGTTCAATCCCGCCATGTGAGACTTCTCGATTTGACATTTTCAAAGCTCAGCTTGTCCTTTTTTCTGTTCAGCAATTTAATCTCTCCCTTCCCGGGCCCC
>OX421448.1:38871074-38873574 GCA_949126865.1 Montipora capitata | reverse complement strand
CCTGCAACTCCAAACAAGAACAAAATGAAACAAAATTGTTTCTAGAAGTGATTGTTTACGTATAGTTATACAATATTTCAGTCTTTGAAATTATGTGCTCCACCCTCCCAGGTTAAAAAATTGCTGGCTTTTGATACCAAGTAATTGTAGCATAAAATAAGCATCGATAGCACATTGTGTTCTCTACCTTTATGGTTGCACACTGCTTGCACATTGATCGAGTGAAATCCTTTTCTGTTCACGAAGTCGTTTTCGTTCGCTCTGGGTGCCTGGATCCTTACATGTGTCCCTTCGACGCGACCAATTACACCAGAGAACCCTCCTTTGTCATAAAAGCCTCGCTTCACTTCTTGTAGTTCGGCGGGAGAAGGCCATAAAATGAATTCGTTCTGTTTCTGCGCTAGAGCAAGTGACACATCTTTTACCACTCTTGAGACTGAGGATTTTGGCAGACCAAAGGTGTCACCGATGATTTGAAGGAAGCTGCCGCTCGCAAAAAAACGTAACGCTACGAGAATTTGCAGTAGGGAGTTTAAGATCTACGACGCGACGGCAACGAAAACGTCACAAATTATGCATATGTAATGAGCAAAAACAATAGCTTTGCACGCTCTGCACGTGCATTTTTCATTTTTGGACATTTCTTTGACGTTTTCTGCAAATCTACGACATGAAATTACCAGTTCTCAAGTTTTTCAGAGAACGTGAACACAAGGCAGCGAATTTGAATTTTCTGTCGTAGCTTCAACACAGCACTTCCTAATTCATTTCCTGGAAAGTTACACTAGTTTTTAGAAGTTAGACAAGCCGACATAATGACGAAAAAGATTAATTGACCTGAAGTTGCAATTTTAAATGACGTTTTCGTTACTGTCGCGTCGCAGATCTTAAACTCCCTATTGTTGGCGACAACGCATGGTTTCTCTTCGTCTCTCGTTGCAGATCTTTTTCAAGGATTTCCGTTAAAAATTCTATGGATTCTCTGCCAAATCTGTATCTGCTGCGAAGTTCTTCATCTGAAAATTCGTCAAGATAAATTTCGTGCTGACGAAACTTTCTTACACGTACTTGTGGACGAATTATCGGGAACAGCAAGTCCGCCATTTTGTTTGTTTTGACAAAGTTTGTTAACTTTATTCCCCGATTAGTGAGTTAATCGACCTATCTAGGTGTGTTAAATTTAACCCTCAGTTTATCCCTTGGATAGCACTAATCGTGCTTTCAGGAACAGAAACTAATCGACGGATAAATTTTATTCCTCGATTATCAGGATTTAACCCTCGATTAGCGTTAATCGGCTTTTCAGGAACCGGGGCCAGATCTAGCATTTCTTTGCGAGCCACAGCAGATGAACTTTGGGCATACATTCAACACAGTGACAACATATATAGAGAATTGTACTTTGTTAAGTGTGCAGCCTAATAGACGCTATGAATAAATGGTAGACAAATCTCCCCACTGGTCTCAGTGAAAGGGGTTATACAGGTTATGAATCAACTTGAGAAGTTGCGAAAGAAGCCTGAAAGAAATCCAGGCTTGGACCGGACTGGAACCCATGAGCGTGCGATTGCACTGCACTTGCTCTCCCTTGAGCAGGCTCACTTGGAAATCGCACGCGTGAGTTAGATCGCGGCGACGCCGGCGAGAGGAATATGGAGAGGAAAAGCGACTTTTTCTCTCCCCATTCCTCTCGCCGGCTTCGCCGCGATGTAACTTACGCGCGCGATTTCCAAGTGAGCCTGCTCGCAGGCTACACTTGCTCTACCACGTGAGCTATAGAGCCCCCTGCTGACTGGTCACCCGTAAGCTCGTGTAGGGGAATCTTTGTTCACATTTTTTGCATCATTAGCACAAGGTTATCGTTTTTTGATCAGTCAGGAAAGAATAAAATACTGGATATTAAAAGCGTATTGCAAAATGAGCTATTTGACCCCGATATATCAGACAATCTCTAGGTAATGTTGGGTTGAAAATTCGAAATTTTACAAACTGTAATAGTGTATGGGATTATTGGTGCCTTGATTATTGGTGCACCCAAGAATTTATCAGTTTTTGATGGCTAATAACTGGCTCGTTATCAAAGCTAAAAGGTTTCACTAAGTTTAACAACTTCTTTTACCTTTTGACTTCAATTTGCAATGGCCAGTTCTGTGAGCAAACGCGTATGTTACGGAAACAAAATATAAACAATGACATGACATGACATGCATCCCATAATAGGTGAATGGAATGCAATACGAACTTTCAAGCGACCAGCTTCAAGCTGCGTTGGTAGCTCAGATGAAAGAGAAAGTGCAGCGTAATCACACGCTCTTGACTTCTAGTCCCGTTTAAGTCTGGATTTTTTCAGGCTTCTTTCGCAACCACTCTAGTTGCGCCATTCATTGACTGCACCTGACGTCACGGCAGCCATGTTGGTGTAAAGGATGATAGCGATAAAGCCTTTTGGGAATTTGACTGTATTATGATGCAAAACTTGAGCTACATGCACATTTTTCTA
>OX421448.1:38851074-38856074 GCA_949126865.1 Montipora capitata | reverse complement strand
TCACAACATTCATGTTTTGTTAAAACAGAGCACTCATCCTTTGCTTTTGCAATGCCATCAAAATGTTTAAGAATACAAAATCGCTCCAACAAACAGGTTTGTGTTGCAGTGGTGTTCTTTGGTTTCTTCTTCAAGCCCATGAACTTTCTTTCGTGACCTGCACATGCTTTGGAAACGATGCTCTCTCTGGCAATTGTGGCACGTTTTACCATACGCGGGGCGTTCTCTCGCACCGTGTCTTGTTCCGCAATTCCTGTAATTAAAAATCTTGTTTGAAGGTGCCGGGTTTTTCCTCCTTGTCTAAGAGCTGCTTCTTGAGGACTGATTTTCTCCTTTTCCCAATACCATGTACTGATGAGTCACTTTCCAGTTCTTAAAGTTGCTTTTCAGTCATTTCCGCTGATCTAACCACGTCTAGAGCTTTTTCAAGGGTCAGTTCTTGTACTCCGAGCAGTCTTTCCCTCGTCTTGCAATTATTTACACCAAGCACAATTCGATGTTTTCGAGTCTCTTAGTGTTCCAAATTCCCAAGTTTCACTCAATTTTCTAAGTACAGTCACATATTGGTCGATAGTTTCGCCGCTCTCTTGGGCCATTGAGAAGAACTTGTATCTTTCGTAATTAACATTCTTTTTTTGGTTCACAGTGTTCTTCAAATTTCTGTAATACCTTGTAAATCTTTGTGTCATGACCTTCTGCATTCCACGTTATCGTGTTGAAAACATCGATAGCATTATTGCCGATGACTGTTAGCAGCGTGGCCACTCTAATCACACTTTCTTTCTTGTTTATTCCAGTGGCAATTTCATAATAAGTAAACTTCTGTTTGAACTTCTTCCAATTTTCGGAGATACTACCGCCGCTTAAATCAAGTGGTTCCGGAGGTGGAAGGCTAAAGTGCACAGCCATTTCTTGTGAGTTTACCTCTTGACTTGTTGTAGGTACGTTTTCATGTGACACGTGCTCCGATCTCCGAAGTTGATTACTTGAATTTGCCGATCGTATTCGGTATAAAATGTCATGATCAGAATGGCGGGGTTTACGGTGCGTGGTTTACTTCTGACGCCATGTTATAATCTCGTTATTTTAGATGGATGTAAGCAGATAAAACAGACTCAAAGAGAACACTAACAATTTAATCCATCATGGATTCCACATCCAGCGCAATGCCCATATCCTTACAAATACTACCTCTGATCATTACAATTATCACGTTCAGCTTGCTTGCAAAAATCTCTTTTGTAAGCGTTTCACCACTCACCACCCGGTCTATAATTCACAGCTTGTCTTCCTTTGTAGTTAAGAGTATTATACAAAGTATCTGGAATGTCATAAGTTCATTGAATGAGTCTTAAGCAACACAGACAAACAAGCATTGTCCTGTATCGCAACCACTCGGCGAACTAGTCTCCACCGATAAGTTCAAAGCTCTCCCCAATTCCACCTGCCGAACATCGCCAAAGCAGGCTTTCTGGGAATTTCTGGTTCTCCCAGAAAACCAAGTCAAGTCAAGCATCGGAGGGATATAAACTTAAAGCTGAGTGTCATTTTTACTTTTCTTAGCGCTGCTTTTTTTCTGTATTGCAATTTTTGGCACATCTTTAGAAGCTCTGATAAGGTTAGATGATGCCTGGAGGACCTTAGTTCATTGGACACTAAACCGTTTGTTATTTTCAAAAAGTGGCTTCATCGGTTGTTCCTTTGCTCAGGAATGAAAATCGAATTTTTATTGTCAACTGGAATTAAATAACAATTATCTGTACTCTTCATTATTTGTTTGTTTGTCTTATTCTAAAATGCGATCGAACAAGTCCTTTCTAATCCGTTTGCCCAACTGGTTTTCGATGTGCCTTAACAGTGACAAGAAAATTTTGCCCTTATGTTATAAGCACGTACTAGCAAAGAGTTCTCGTAAAATTAGGGGGTAATTTCACTAGCTTGTGTTTTCAAAAATTTGTGTAAAGCACCTAAACGTTATTTACGTGCTGGAGTGGATCTTGTTTGAAGTTCGTTCTTTCTTGGTTGCATTGCCGTGTTTTGCCGATTCTTGTTTCAAGCCAACCAGGCGTGTTTCAATGAAAATGTGAATGCTCTCGTTTTCAGAGATAAAGTGGAATAACAAACATTAGTAAAACTCTTTTTTGACCTTGAACTGACAAAGGTTTTTATGGTTTCTAATTTTAGCGTGATTCCTATTCGCTGGCTATTGAAATGGCTTTCTTCCTTTTCCATTCGCTCGGTGCAGTTCGTCGATGACGGGGTAACTGTCGTAGCCCTTGAAATTGTGGGCAATCACCGTTAAGGGCCGCGTCCCATTCTCTGTGAGAGTTTCTAACCACTCCAAGAAATGGAGGATGCAGTCGTGAGGATCCCTGAACCGTACGGGACGATCGTGGGTCTCCGTTTCGGCGACGATGAGGTTGGGTACGTGACGTCCTTCCACTTGCATGCTTTCAATGTCGAAAAAAACATGCAGGGGAGGTATCTCCTCTCGATCTTCCTCGTTGTCGTCGTCGTCGATCTGACCGTCGGCGTCTTTGTTGCCGTCGTTCCTCGGCCGGGGTCTTTTCGACTTACAAGAAACATTGATGTTGATGTACGTCCACCAGTTTGTGACAGCATCGACATTCCCGGAAGCCACACCGATGGGTCCTAATCTCTTTGATACTGCGTAAAATACGGTGACATTCTTTGCACTTCTTTGTGTGACAGTCCAAAATATGTTGGGGATCGACGGGTTTGCCGGCTTGGGTCTTGGACCTGTGTGCTTGGAGACAGGCGTCCCGATAGAAAGAGCGGTCACAGGGATGACAGAGGACATGAGGCAAACGGTAGTGTCGGTAGGCGTCGGCGTGATCTTGGCATCCTTCTTGCAAACCTGCTCCACGCTTCGTTGTTGGGGCAGGCATGTTGACCCTGATGGTTGTAGGCTTGGAAAAACCCACTGCAAAAGTAACCTTTAGCGAAGAAACCGGGCAAGGAGGACAAAGCATCGTAATGTCTGTCTTCGTGTAAGAGTCCCAAGGGTGTTTCCCCACGTCCGTAAGCGAAACAAGCAAAAGCGAGGTTGGCGTCTACGACGAAGATCGTGTAGTCTTGGAGACGGGGAGCTGTGGCTAGTTCATGAAGTTGTTCTGGGCCGCAGGGTTGTTGGGGTAAGTGAACTTCTTCTAAAAGATCCCGAGCAGCTTCCTGATTCTGCGTCGGTTTTGGGTGGGATCGATCCATTGTCGACGTGTCTTCTTGCTTTTGATGGACACCTCGAGGGAGAACGATGGTTCGGGGACAGCATAGAGTGTCGTCGTCGTCCTGCAGGACGCGTAGGACACATTGTTTAAATTCTTTGAGTCGTGTCGAAGCTTGGTGACCTGGCAGGTACGTCTTTCTTTTACCAGAACCGACGGGAGCGCCACGGACGTGGACGAAAGAGAGGGTTAAGGAATCGTCCATTTCAAACTGTTCGTTGGAGTTGGGCATGTGTGAGAGATCACCGAGTAAGGCGTCGGCGCGTTGACCTTGAGCACGCCATTCTCCGGCCCGCAATCCCCATCTGTTGTAGGCATTGGCTATTCGATTGGAGGCTAGGGCTATGTAGATCCGATCCCCGTCCAGAATGTCTTCATCGTTAAACAAGTCGTCCAGATCGACACGAAGTCCCTGGACCAGTGCATCGGCTAACCTTTGTCGAGGGATGAAGGCACCGATCTGTCTGGGTCGAAGCTAAAAAAAGCGTTCGCCAACACCCATACGTGCACTGCGTCGTTCCACGACGTGTTGTCTTCGGAATTCGAAACGGCCGCGAGGAACAACACCGCCTATCTGTTCGAAATCGTCCATCGCTCAGGCTAATTCTTCGTCACTGTCCATGATGGCAAGATTATCCGTGGAAGGAGGGTAGTTCTTTTTTATAGGGAGGTCACGACTTTGACTGACCAATCAGGATCAAAAAAAGGTCTTCATGTGACCTTTTGGGGGTCTATGATTGGTGGAAAGATGAGTGTTAAGTGGTGAACGAGACGGACTTGGACATCAGAAGTGTCATGGAGTCCGATCGTATGCGATCTTTCTTAGATGCGGCTATGTCAAGGCGACAGATCGAGACAGAGAAGGAAGGGCGTTATTAAACGTGTTGGATCAGGAAGGACGAAGGAATATGGAAGAAGGTGATGAAGAAAAGTAGAAAGACCCTAGTGACAGAAGACGATGCCTCTTACTGGGACCTATTGCCCCAAGAACTTCGAGATAGGACACTGGAAGCCCGAGAGCTGTTATACAAAGTAGAGAGAAGGAAACGCTGGAAACCCATCCATGAGGAGATGTCCCGTCTACCACGCACCACGCTGCACACAACATGGCACGGTACATTGTCCTTCTTCATTGTATTTTGATGCTTCAGTTACTGATCTGCTCGATGTTATTTTTGGTATTTGTAGATGACGGCGACGTACGTAGGAGAATCGGCTATCGTCTTCGAGTGTGGGTCTTGCGGTATGAGACGTCCGTCCCCGGACCGGTCCCGAATCATGCGATGCTTGTATTGTCTTTACGATATCTCGGGTTGTCCTGGGTATCGTTATTGTACGGGCCCTTATGGGCATCGTCCCGAATCGTTCATCATTTGTCGTACGTGTCGACTACCCATCTACAGCAATGGACTTCTCTGCATGCCCCTGCCACCCTATTGTTCATGTTGATAATCTTTTTTCATCCCAGATGGTCGTCGCCTTCCACAGGGAGTATCTCGGAGATCGGACAATGGATCAAGTGAGTGTGCTCCCATTGTGATCATTTTGTGGCCACGTGCATGCACTGTCTCAGGCGTGTGAATGACTACGATTGTCTTTGTGCCATATGCCTTAGTCGCTGTCGTTGTTCGGAGACGAACCCAGATCAAGTCTCTTACCGTCACCATCGATGTCATATTCACAGTCGTGACCCTCTCATCGCTTTTCTTAATTGAGCCCTCTTTTTCTTTAGCTTGTGTGTCATATGGAGGTCAC
>OX421448.1:38836074-38846074 GCA_949126865.1 Montipora capitata | reverse complement strand
AGCCTAATCGGGGGTGCCATTGTAGTGACCTCGAACTCTCGCGGCTTCCATTCTTTTTTCTTCTTGTCCTTTCCCAAAGCATATCCAATCGAAGTGGCTTTCCCCAGTGTCGACAACAATCGGTGTCCACGTTGACGCTTCTTTCTGGGCCACCTTTTTGGCAACTTTTTGGATGCCACGACAGACCGCAGCACCTACGGCCACTTTTCCTGTGGCAGCCGCCAAACCAGAAAGGGATAGGGTGCCTCCACGTTGCTGTCGACGGCAGCGTCATCGGAGTTTGGTCATGATGATGATGAATTTTGGGCTAAATGAGTTCGGGGGATCTCCCTTTATGGGTAACTGATTCGCGAGTACCCAGGAGATCCACCAGGGAAGCCTTCAGGCGAGCCTCCTGGAGAACCACCGCCGTCGGGTCCCCTACGTCCATGCCCCTCTAGGAAAACCACGACTACTGAGAGGAGAAGGTGGTAGAGGTCTTCGACGTGGTCGTTTCTATCCTACCGTGGGACGGGTGGCAGGACCACTGGCCGTTGGAAGGACCGCTGGCTGCAAAATCTTGTAAATCCTGGTCAGAAATGTGGTAATCCCGTTGATTTTGAGCTCTTCGAGCGGGTCAAACGCTTCCATCCAATAGGGCATACACCATGAGTTGTCATTGGCTCAGGAAGGTGTCGGTAGCCAGTCCAGGTCCGCTAGGATCTAGACCCAGTTCGGCCAGGAGAGCATTGGGCCTGGGTGTGGGTAAACCCTGATCTAACGTTTCCAAAAATTCTTGGAGGATGCTACCTCTGGGCGTCCCGACTCCTGCCGGAGACGTCCATGGTGTCATGTCTTGATGCGTGTTGCCCACACCGGCCGGAGACGTACAAGGGGTCCCTACACTAGCGGGTCCCGTACCCATAGGAATCTGGTCGCCCATGCTCAAACGTTCACTAAATTCCAAGGCACGTCCTCCACGTCGTCGACGTCGATGCTGCGCACGGGACCTAGTCAACTTCCGTTTACTCTGATGGATTGTGGGGATCCAGCACCTGTATGGGGTACTCATTCGCGTTTCCACACTTGGGTTGGACTGTCCCCGTGCATCACACGACTGAACAGTCGGTACCGGTCGTCTGAAGCTGGATGAAGATCCATCATTATATACCCGTAAGGTCGTTGTGTACACGTCTCGAAAAGTCGGAGCACGTCATGCCATCCATCTGGAAACGCTTGAAGAGCCAAGGCACGAAATCCCGATTGATCCCTGGGATTCTTGAAGGCGAAGATGCAATGAGCATTCCTAGAGATGGTCTGGTGAAAAGATCCAACACACGTTTGTAGTTCCCTCCTTCGTCCATGAGATCGTCCTGGACCAGCACGCCTCCCTGACTTTTGCCGAACCAATTTCGAAGATGGTCGATTTCGGGAATGCCCTCGTAACACTGGATCCCTCGACCTTTCATACATTCGAATCGTGGCTGCCACATGGCATAACAGTAATGACACGGTCTTGTCTTTCGACCCTCGAACACCGTGCCTTCAGTCAAGAGAGCTTCGGTCAATTGCGTCATCCCACTGCCCGATGGGCCGACGATCATCGTACTGCTCAGTCTACATATCATGACGAAAAAAAGGAAAAAAGGACAAGAGGGTACACTCCTTTTAAATGGCCCAGTTGTGTACCATACTGCCAGGTTTGACTCCTCCCACTGAAGCGGACTCCCATCCTTGATTTATACTGATACCACCCCCGACTATTTATGTACGGCAAGACAAAGACACCGTTGGCATGTGGTCAATCTTTTTTTTTTTTTTAATGTTTAATCATCCACTCATGCGCAGTACAACATTGATTCGAGGGTAGGGCATTCAAATCTTCCACGATCCGACGACGTACTTGTTGACCCACGTATCGGTCGTTCCCCACCAAATCGACCGGAGAGATTCCCTTCAATCGGTCATCGTTCGCCCTCGTACCCATTCTTTCAAAACTAGAAGGGCATAATGGCCACAGGCCATACTGTTCAATGCTTGCAGAGTCTGTCCCATTCCACCGCACAGGTCGCCATTGTTCTAACAACGTCTTCAACTCCGGGGCATCGTAGGTCGTGAGAGGGAGTCCGTAACTGTCCATGACTTCACACGTTCCCTTCTCCGTCCAGAGTCCTAACCAATGTCGACCCGGTTCCCCTCGTGGATCCGTATTGACGATGTAGGCCCCTCGTGTCGTACGAGTGGGACGAGAAGGCAACCCGTCCGAAGAGTGGTCGCCGTGAATGACGCGTTTCAGAACCGGATCGTCCAAGGCTAAATAGCGTAAGGACACGTTACTCAAAGGCACGAATTCCATTTTTTTTCTTCCACTTTTTTTTTCAACTCATTCGTATTTTATATATAGAATGGTACCGTTGCAAGTCACCTGAAAGGTATCTTCGAATTCTCCCCATATCAGCACGGTGATGTTCTTGTTAGGGGCAGTATTAAATTTGATCTCCAGACGGACTTGCGTTTTTGTTTAGGGTTTCGATGATTAGGAGAATCGGCATCTCCATTGGGCACGTTGTTAAAGGCAAACAACGTACAATGACGACCAAAGCCCCAGTCTTTGGGATGAATCTTGTGCGGGCGATGATGCATCAGTAAACCACTGGTTTCCAAGAGACGATGATATCCCAGCAAATCTTTCCGTGTGTTGGTTCCATTCAATTCTAAGGTCGAGTACGGGTATTCCTCCCCACCGATGATCTGACGGATACTCATGACCCCAAAATCTTGGAAGGTGTACGGGTATACTCCAGATCCCCATTAAACGCTTTACTGTCCAGCAGAACGACCACCAAACGGTCGGGAACGCGGTTCAGGAACGCGTTATGTTCCATCCAGGCGGTCGTACGTCCATCGAACGAAAAGGTTCGAATCTCGCCTTAATGCCATCTTTACCCAGCGTGACCTGCCTCTTGACCCCCGTACCGCTGGTCTTGGTGCCAAACAGAAAGAACTAGGGCTTGTTGCAGAACATTCCCACGATGATTTCCACATTTGGTGCCAACAGACGTCCTATTCGCATTGCAGCCAAATGACGGCACATGATCACCATGGCTTTGGTATTGCTGTGAAACACCTTTGCGGCTTCTTTCAATGCATTGGTCTGGTCGGATTGCCATCCCACCGTCGTGCAAATGTCGTCGTTGGGTCCGGTGGCTGCCAACTGCTGAGTCATGTTCAAATAGTTGACCCAACCCTGAGGTGCCAACATGGTCGCCCCTTCATCTCGATTGTGGTTCAACACAGTCTCCAAAAACGCCTTGTACATGTTCGTATCGGTCTGTTCGCTCATCAAGACACCACCAGTCGTAGATTGACCTGCTTGAAGAGTCCGTAGGCGCTGTTGGCATCGGCCACGATGCCATTGGTCGATGACGAATTCAATTTCAATTCGAGTTCGAAGTAACTGCGCCCCAAATCGACAAATTCGTCCAAGCCAGGGGTCGTAAAAGAAATGGGAACGATACCCGTCATGGCTTGACTGTAGGGAACCATACAGTAAGCCTCTACGGTCACATTCGTCGAAGGCAAGGTAAACAGATCCAGACTCATCTTTGTCGTCTTCTTTGTCTTCGTGGTGGTGCTGGTCGTCGTCGTTGTCGTCCCAATAGACGGAGCCAAGGTCCTGATGTGTTTGTACCCAGCCAACCACCGTACTGATGTGAAGGACCCGTCCCTTTTATACTAGCGACGGCCGACTGACGTCGACGATAAGCACGTTGTAGACGCAACCGCGAATGTTTGACCACCGGTCAGAGATTCATGTTCCAAAGATGGCAGCCACGCTTCGTTTTTCTTTTTTTCTTTTATAGGCATGTCGTCCTCTGGCCTTTAGGCCTACTTTCAAGATCGATCCCACTCTTCGTTTGAAACCCTGTTTCAGGGATTCTCCCACGACCTGTCCTGCCGCGCCTAACGATTGACCACCGGCGGCCGCATGGAGTCCCGATTGCAAAGCATTCAACAACACAGGCGATGCAATCTTGATCAAGTCTTCCG
This sequence comes from Montipora capitata, assembly GCA_949126865.1. NCBI lineage: Eukaryota > Metazoa > Cnidaria > Anthozoa > Scleractinia > Acroporidae > Montipora > Montipora capitata. The sequence goes on along the minus strand of OX421448.1, from coordinate 38,842,045 downwards.
TGACGCCAGACCCCTGTTGACCATGAAGGTATGGGGGATTATACCGTGTCAGACTACCGCCTTGCATGACAATGATGTGGATGACTTCTCTTTCCCAGCATTCCTGCTTTTTATACTTGTTGTCTCCTCTGAAATTGAAACGTCATGATGGTCCTACCTCCTTGTCCAAAAGAGACCAGTTCTCCGGTACTATCGCCTACACTGACTTCCATCACGTCCAGATACGGACGTCGCATGGGCATTCACTGAATGTGCACCAGTTCAAAGTACACGTTACCACCACCGTCTCGATTATAATGGACTTCTTGTATCAGAGGATGTTCCGAGTCTCCTACCACGTTACTATCCACCACATCCGAGTATACCAACAACGTTCGTGACGTATGTTTGACAGCCGCCTGGAAGGCTTTGTTCAGATTCGTGAATGGCCAGTCCAAGACAAAACTCAACACGAGACTCGCCGACTCCACGATCCAAAGACGTCCAACAGCCAATTCGGTGACGGGTCCCTTGGTCGCTTTCTTGGCCGTCTTGTGGTAGAGGGAATACTTGAGATTGAGACCCAACTTATACGTTCCGCCAATGCTTTTTTCGAGCCATCCCATACGAAGAGCCAGGACCTCTTCGACTCGAAAATCCACATTTTTACCTGAGTTATTCCCGATAACGTTCAAATCTTTTCTCTCCAAGACGACATCCTCTCCTTCCCAATGGAAGGTAGGTCGGCGCGTGTCCTCAACGACACCATCGACGACCCCTTCTAGCGTCGTCGTGGTCTGCCAATTGATCTCGTCGATCATGGCTTTCATGAACCCGACGCCATCCACGTTCACTCCTTCATTTCTGGCAAGCGTTTGACGCTTGACGTTTTCCGTACGGAGTACGTGTGTATTGGACTTAACATTCTTGACATGATACTGAACCCTCACCACCTCATTACTGCCTTTCATAAACAATTCATTCAGATCCAGACCTCGATCAGGCATGGAAATAGATACCAGACCGACGTCCCAATCTCCATCTAACTGGACTGTGCTGGGAAGCTGCACCTTGAAGGCACTGGTGTTGTTGTTAGGGAACTCCCGCAAGGGATCGCTGAGTACGACGCTACGGTTCATTACGACGATGGAAATGTCCGTCCACTTCTGTCACACGCACATGTACCGTCTCGATCCTAGATCTGTGCAGACGATGGTACTGCACATGACGCGATACCCACCATACGTCGCCGCTTTTATAGGGTACCGTCCGAAGCAGTTGATCGTAGGTGGCCTCCAACCATTGACTCTTCACCAGATTCACGTAAACGTACAAGGGACGTTCGACCGCCTGCGACCCTTCTTTTACCCACGACACTTCTTTCATGCTCTCAAATGCTTCGTTGATACGTACGAAATGCCAGTTGAATAAGCTTGACAAGACCATGAATTGCGCGCCCTTTTACAGATTACACCATCCTTGACCCTTTACGACGGCAGCCACCAGACCATGACTAAAGTCATTAGGATAATCTTTAAAGACCGATCCGAAGGGTTCCATCAACATGTTGGTACCTCGACTGTAATAGGCAGGACCACCCTCGTGGTTAGGGTTGTACGTCAATCAACCCATATTAAAAGCCAGTTCCACCACAAAACCAAAATGCGTCCAACTGACAGGTTAAACATACGTCTTCGTATTATCGATCAGCAGATCGTCCCCTTCCCACTTGAACGTGACAAATCCCTTGAACGCCTTCCCATCCAATGTATAGTCTATCCAGAGTGTCTGCCCAATGCCCAAAGTGTCGTATACCTTCTGGGCAACACATATTGGACCACAAACACTTCTTCCATCCACCCTTTTTTGAAAGGACGATGTTTCTTACTGAGTCGTACCCAGTCCCCCACCTTGAGTTTAGGACGAGGACGCGACTTCATCCGTTTGCCGTACAACTTGGTCCACACGCTCCCTTCGTTCTTGTATGTCACGTTGCATGGTGCCATCCCAATACTCCGATGAAAGCTCCTATTGTACCCGTCGAGTAACTGGGGTAGCACATCGACATAGGTTCGCGTATTACGTGCCGTGAAATAACGATACATGCGTTGCTTCAACGTACGATGAAACCGTTCGACCATGGATGCCTTAGCATCCCCGTGGGTCGAGAAATGACGAATACCTTCTTTTTCCAACATACGTTTGAACGGTGCATTGTAAAACTCTATACTGACATCGGCCTGTAAACGCAACGGTTTTCGTCCTCCTTGTCGTAACACTTTTTCGAAGGCTTCCATCAGGGCCACCCCCGTCTTGTTCTTGACATGTACGGCCCACGCATACTTGGACAAGACATCGATCACCGTCAATAGGTATCAGTTCCCGCCATTCCATTTCTTGAGAGGTTGCATCTCCACCAGATCGGCTTGCCATTGATCGTCCTTGTGAAACACCAAGACAGGGGACGTCTTGAATCCCCAACATACCGACCAGTGAAGCGTATAGGCCAATTCTCCTTGCAATTCCTGGCGGGCCTTGTCCAGGGTCAGTCCTTGCGCCTTGGCATATCTGGCCACACCGCGTAAGGCTCCGGGTGTTCGGGGATCGGTGTAAGCCGTGACACCGGACGCGAAGGACTGTGGTTTGCGTTTCGGCATGCCCTGATGAGTAGGTATCCTAGGTATCGTTTCTCGAGGGTCTCCCACGTATAGTGCGCTCTCTGGGGTCCAACGGTTCTCGTCAACCATACGAGATACACGACAAAATGAGGCCATTTATAGTCACCCTCTTGCTTCAGAGCCGTGAACTCGGCTAGGGCATCGATCGGTTCCTTGAGAACGTTCACAAGTTCCCGACACAGCCACGTCAAGATCGGCCAATGCAGCTGTCGCCCGTATTCGCGATAATGAAGATGAGCTAATTGTTCCAGACCCACCCTCAATAAACGAGGACCCAGCTCCGCACACGACATCATGACACTACTACTACGTTTCATTCACAACACCATTTTATTTATACTTTTTCCTCTACTTTCCAGAATCTATACGAATATGATCAAAATTCAAATCAACAAAAAACCCCCTTCACAGTCCGAGTCTGTTCCAACTGCCGGCACCACTGCTCTTCCCGTTTCTCTAGATTCTTCATTCTTTTGGTGTGGTCAAAGTATCGCTGCCTACGGTAAAACTTCTCCAGTGCCTCTTTCAACCTGGCCATCTACTCCAGCTCCTTCTTGATCCTTTCCTGGCCGTGCTTGAACTTTTTAAACTCCTTCAGTTTGTTGGGGTACACGTCTTTCTTAAGCCTGCCGCGCACTTGAGGAAAGAGCTGAGCAAACTGCCTTGCGAGGCGGTTTTCTCAGCCGTTTCCTCACGTGTGCGGGGAAATTGTGGTGAGAAATTCGCGTCGCGAGGCCGTGAGGATAAAATCAAACATGTTTGATATTTTTGGCCTCGAGAGACAAATTCCTCAATGTGTGCGGCCATCTTGAGAATCGAGCTGAGCTTGGTTTAATCAAGCAGCCAATAAAAATACATGGCATACTCACGTGACTCTAGCGGTTCAAGATGGTGTCGGAGAAGAAATTCCGACGTCACTGAAGTCACGTGAGAATGCCATGTATTTTTATAGGATGCTTCATTGACCAAGCTCAACTCGATTCTCACGATGGCCGCACACAATGAGGAATTTGCCTCGCGAGGTAAAAAATATCAAACATGTTTGATTTTTTCCTCACGGCCTCACGAGGCCAATTTCTCACCAAAAGTTCCCCACACTTGATGAGAAAACGGCTGAACAAACCGCCTCGCGAGGCAGTTTGCTCAGCTCTTTCCTCACCGTGTGCAGCGGGCTTTAGCTTTTCCCAGACGATGCTTCACGATACGACTCGACCACTCGCTGTCCAGCCACTGAAAAAAATGGCAAGGTTCTTCCTGTCGACAGGTCAGGAAAAATCGACCCTTATTGGACGACGCCGGGTTCATAGTCAGTGACAGACAGGTTTTCTTGTCGTGGAAACAGTTCCAGGGACCTCGCTTGATATCTGGATGAAGTTGATCTTCGATGGCATCGGGTCAGGTGTGAACCCTATCGGCACCCATGACCCAGAAAGGAAACACGGCATCAAAATATTGACAATACGTGTACCGGTGGCAGTGGTGGTGGTGGCGGCAGAGGAGGAATCTGCTCTACCACCACCACCATCTCCTTGTACAAGGGCAGGTCGTTCGGTACTGATGCCAGAAGAGCATGTAACTCTCGAGCTGCCTCATTCAACGTCTTTTCGTTCTCCTCCTCCTCTTTCTTCTTCTCCTTTCGTTTCTCAGCCGCTTTCTGGGGAGCTTCTTTGTAAATCTTCACGGGTTGTTCGGCTGCCTCACGAATGACATCTTGGTTTTCTTTCCTCATTCGTCTCACAGGTGCCTTCTTCTTGTCCTCTTCTCGAAACAGATAACGAGCGGGAAACACGTCTCCATACTGCCACGACGTACTCATTCTTGCGAATGACCACGAAAGGAAGAACGTTCTCTTTATTATAAGAATTCCCACACGTGCTCGTCACATCTATGGCGTGGATTGGTTCCTCTCGAGATGGCGTCAAAGGTCACTGCTAAACCCCTTACAAAAGATGGTGTCTCATCTCGCATAAAACCACACTGAACCATGTCTCATACGATCGCTACGCAGACGGACGACGACACATTGAAGTTAAAGATCCTCAGGCGCTTGGACGCTTGGTGAACGATTGGTGCCTCTACACCTTTCTCGCGACCCACTGCAGTCTCGTCCAGAGAAGGCAAAGGGAACAATGGCAGTGTCCTCACTGCCGAACAAGTCTAGTCCTCCTGGCTTCACGACATTTCCAGGACAATGTCATACCATTGCCGCCACCAGATCGGAAGAACGCCCGGAGGAACTTGTTTGACAGTTAGCGACACTGCCCGCACCCGTCCTCCCCAAGACTCGTCATCCTGTTGCCATGTTAGATCCGCTGACCGCATTCATATACCATGCCACACGTGTACCACCCTCCAAGAAACATTTTGTTATGTGTTCTTTATTGTTATGTCTCTTTTTATTTGGGTAATTGGCTCTGGATCCCACTACCATTTTTTGTTTAGGGACGAGGCTAGGCACCAGGCCTCCTCACACTTGTAAATAAGTTTGTTTTTAGTTTATTGAACCGTTTGTGATTCGTGAAAAACAAACCCATTTTGGTGGCCGCTGTTTTTTCCACCATCCGCAATCATGAATGACGTCATCCCCGTCCGCCATCTTAGATGACGTCATCCCCGTCCGCCCTCTTGGATGACGCCATCCCTCCTCCTCCTATTGGTCATGTCGGACCATATGGCCCACTTTTAAAAAGGCAGCTTCTCATTGGTTCATGAATCGGCCATCTTGAATACCTATACACGTCACACACCCTCCACCATCTTGTTTTCCCAACCCCGTGACGTCACCTTCTTGCACCCCATTGGTCCCTTTTCATTTCATTGGACTTTGACCCTAACTGTGCACGTGATAATGGCCGCCTTGATGACGTCACCAAAATTTTAACCAATCACAAGTCGATTCATCTCATTAAAATTTTAAATGGACCAATCAGAAGCCGAGTTCGAAACCAGGCCATATGGTCCCGTACTACTACTTTAGTCTCTAAAAGTTCTTGCAAAGAACATGGCGCAGAATCATGTAAACATTTAAATGTTAGTAAATTAAACTAAATAATTAACAATTATTCCATGAGCGCGCGTTGGATATGAGATGGTAAATAGCCAACGAGGCGCGTAGCGCCGAGTTGGCTACAATCAGTCTCATATCCAACAAGCGCGAATGGAATAATTGTTTTATTAAATTCCTTAAACTCCAAAAGTTTGGAAGTACGAAATACGAGCGAAAAAAGGGAGAAAATCTTAGCGAAATCGAAAAAACTTGATGAAGATGCGATGTTGTGTAATACCTGGTGGTCAGGCAGACGCAGGCTCATTAC
>OX421448.1:38768574-38823574 GCA_949126865.1 Montipora capitata | reverse complement strand
CGAGGTATCTATGGAAATTTCCGTGTACATCCCAGTTGCCAAGACACAGTAGTTTCAGATAAAAAAGGGAAAACAACTGCGCACTCCAGTATGCTTCTTTGGTGATGAGTAAATTTTCAGTGTTCTCGGACGTACTGTTTTGAATTTGGTCAATAAATTGAAATGTAAAGTCCGATAACACATGTGGGGTTCGGTTAAAATGTGAGGCAACTTCGCAAGTTTTTTTGTTTGTTTTCATAGAAGATTTGTGATTTCTAAATCTAATTTTAAATTCGGTCGTCGTAGAACCGACATATTGGAGATTGCACTTGCACTTGCAATGAACCAAATAAATAACATTCGCTGAATTGCACGAGAGTTTCTGCCGAACAAAATATGTTTTACCCGTTTGTGCGCTCGAGAAGGTTTGCGAGTTGACCAAGAAGGTCTTACAAAGATCTCATCTGGTTTTGTTACAAGTGAAACACCCCGCTGATGGCAATGTAATCGACTCTGGTGAGCCCTTTCTACACTTAGAAGGTGCCAGAATTTCCTTGAGGTTCTTAGACCTGCGGAAGGATTAAATTATGGAATTCGGTGGAAAAAGCTCCTGAAGTTTTGGCGACGAGAGCAAAAAATGAAAATGCTTTTTAATCAACCCATTAATAGACGGTACATTAGGGTTATATGTAAGAACAAAAGGAAAAATCTTTTTGGAATCTCTGACTTTGGCTTGGAGTAAATCATTTCTAGGAATGCTCGCCGCTCTAGAAAATTCTCGTGAGACCAATTCTTCTGGATATCCCTGGTCAACTAGGTAGCCCTTATACTCCTTCAGCCTTTCGTTGAGGAAACAATCCTTAGAGCAATTTCTACGCAGTCTCAAAGTGACCCTAAACGGAATTGCCTTGAAAACATGCTTAGGATGGGCACTGGATGGAGGAAGATATAAATGGCTATCAGTAGGTTTAGAGTAAATATCTTTTTGGATAAAACCATCATCAACTAGATGGAGTGTAACATCTAGAACATTAAGTTTGCTTTCCGAATGAAATAATTCACATTTAATCGTGGGATGACCAGGGATATCCAAAAGAATTGGTCTCACGAGAATTTTCTAGAGCGGCGAGCATTCCTAGAAATGATTTTCTCCAAGCCAAAGTAAGAGATTCCAAAAAGATTTTTCCTTTTGTTCTTACATATAACCCTAATGTACCGTCTATTAATGGGTTGATTAAAAAGCATTTTCATTTTTTGCTCTCGTCGCCAAAACTTAAGGAGCTTTTTCCACCGAATTCCATAATTTAATCCTTCCGCAGGTCTAAGAACCTCAAGGAAATTCTGGCACCTTCTAAGTGTAGAAAGGGCTCACCAGAGTCGATTACATTGCCATCAGCGGGGTGTTTCACTTGTAACAAAACCAGATGCGATCTTTGTAAGACCTTCTTGGTCAACTCGCAAACCTTCTCGAGCGCACAAACGGGTAAAACATATTTTGTTCGGCAGAAACTCTCGTGCAATTCAGCGAATGTTATTTATTTGGTTCATTGCAAGAAGTGCAATCTCCAATATGTCGGTTCTACGACGACCGAATTTAAAATTAGATTTAGAAATCACAAATCTTCTATGAAAACAAACAAAAAAACTTGCGAAGTTGCCTCACATTTTAACCGAACCCCACATGTGTTATCGGACTTTACATTTCAATTTATTGACCAAATTCAAAACAGTACGTCCGAGAACACTGAAAATTTATTAGTCACCAAAGAAGCATACTGGAGTGCGCAGTTGTTTTCCCTTTCACCTTTTGGGATGAATAAAAGACAAGAATTCCATTCCAAAAATCGCATCCACTATACTTGACTTTAGCGGACTTAGGGCAAGTTGTTGCATATTTCTTAAGGTGTTTTTTAACACTGTATTTTTTTTAAAAAGTCCTTTTGTATGCTCTAGATAGTTATAAGTGTTAATTGTGGTTATTTCAGTGTTCAGGGGCCCCCTTTGGGGATTCCTATTGTTTTCTTTGAATTTCTTATGTAACCGGTTTTTATTCATTGTTGTAAAACCCTATTTAAGTTGTAGATTTTTCTACCGACTCTTTTGTAACAGAAGAAGGTCGAGAGACCGAAACGTTTTATAGAATTTTAATTTTTTTTATAGTTTTTAAACCAAAAGTTGTCCATTTTCGGCTTCATCTTTAACCAGTTTTCTATCATCTACCGAATCAGGACTGTGAATCCTTGTGATCCTTTTTGTTGGCATCTTAGTTGGCTCAGGAAGCACTCATAACCGTCTTTCTAGACATCCTAGACATCCTCCATCCTAGACGTCAGCACTGCACTGATGAGGCCCAAAAGGCCGAAACAGTACTGTCTGCAGTTAGATATAGCTCTTTGGCATTACAAAGCTTTTGCTTTCATGTTCAAATTAAACACTCTACTAGGATGAGTCATTGCCGCTAGCAATTGCGCATGCTCATGCTTTAAGCACTCTGGCATGACTTGCATGTACCACATGCGTGGGACATCTGGGGTGGCTTTATAGCTTAAACGCCATCCTAGACATCAGCACTGCACTGATGAGGCCCAGAAGGCCGAAACAATATATAGGTTGAATGAAAAAAAAAATTATATATATATATATATATATATATATATATATATATATATATATATATATCTATCTATCTATCTATCTATCTATCTATCTATATATCTATATATATATATATATATATATATATATATATATATATATATATCTAGCTGATCTTATGAAAACCGGGTCCTTCCCACGTATCTTAATTTGTCTTTAAATTAGAGTAGAATAGCTGGGACGGTTATATTTTGTCAGTAACTGGACTCTAACCTTTCCATTGACAACATCTTTTAATTTAAGAAGTCAGTGTCATTGCCATTTGGCAACTTGTGACTTGGACCTGGAAATTTAAACAAAAAATGTATATGTGTGAGAAAAAGGCTAATATCATCAGCCATTAAGGCAGTTAACTAGGCAGTTAGACTTGCATGCGACAAGCCACCTTGTTTTCAAAACTTCAGCTATATATCTCACATAAATCAGACATCTTGTTTTAGCATTGGATATCTTTAACTGTTTTTCAGACCCAATAGGTCATCATTTACTTTCCTCACCCTCCCATAGAGAGGTCTAGTGACTTGTTTTGGCTATGGACTAACACCTCGTACTTGTTAGACTTGCATGCGACAAGCCATGACGCAGCCCCCCCTAGGAATTTAAAGCTCACCGTCAGTGCAACTGCTGCTAAAGGCAGCAGTTGCACTTTGAATTTTGCAGCCAAGTTTGACCTTGTTTTAAAAACCTCAGCTATATATCTCACATAAATCCAACAACTTGTTTTAGCAATGGATATATCTTTAACTGAAATCAATTGTCTCACATAAATCCAAGAAATTATTAAACAATGCTCATCTTTCTCTTGGCTATGCTGCCAAATTTTACTTCCAAACACTGACGTTATTTGTCAAACCAAAGTGCTGGCATTTCCTCAAATCAATTATATATATATATATATATATATATATATATATATATATAGAGAGAGAGAGAGAGAGAGAGAGAGAGAGAGAGAGAGAGAGAGAGAGAGAGAGAGAGAGAGAGAGAGAGAGAGAGAGAAAGAACAGACACGGATGATGAAAAATTTCATGTACCAGTGTAACAAAGAAGAATATCAACAGACTCTAAACAACATATTTGGCCATTTTTGGTTTATTTTCGTTTTCTTGCTATTTTTATAAACTGTAAAATGAAAGTATTTTTATTTAACTCTCGCATACAATTTTTAGTGTGACAGAGGCTTCGGATTAAACGATTTTCGACATACTGGACACTCCCGCCATCTGTATTCAATTAGTGTTTCAATACACTTTCTGTGAAATTTATGAGAACAAGGTAAGGTAAAGCCACCCCAAAAGGTATCCTCGTGACAAATGGTACATTCTTCGTGTGCAGAATCGGACCTGCAGGCGTGGGCGCCCTCGCGCGACTCTAATACACACACGCCACAATTATTACAATGAAAACTGTCGTTACGTCGAATTCTGCAAATGCCACATTTCATGCAATGATAAGGCTTTATTGCGTCTGTTGTATACACTTTACAAATGGAGCAAAAATAGTCGCTCATCATAGAGTTACATCCCTTGCATACTTGACTGTTTTCGTCGATTTCAAACACCGACAGACAGGCATTGCATTCCACTTTTGTACAAGCGTTCGAAGTCACACGGTCGTTTCCACACACCGGGTCCATGTTATGGCAGTTATGACAGGCATAGAACATTTGACAACACGGGAAAAATAAACGTCATCTCCGTTGAAGTGAGTGCACGACCATTTCTTCGACGGTTCCTCTTGCTCTCGTTCTCGGTATTGCAGAGGTACGCAACACAATCTCATTCGCCGAATTATCCCACGCACGATTGAACGAAATCGACGAGGGCGGTCAATCGATTCATCATCATACATTTCAAGTGAAGGAATCACCCAAGTGCAGACTTGCTCTTCGTTTTCTTTTGGAGACCGTGTAGAGAACAGATCAGAGTACATAGGATATATGTACAAATACACATACTCCATAGATCCGGGAACCAACACATACACACATTAGGTATGAATGTACCTTAAATGTACATATGTATATATATGTATACACGCATATATTACTTGAGGGGTAATCTCTATTTTTACACAAAGGCCTTTTCGTTCTCGATAAATCTTTCTTGGGCCTGTGGGCAAACTGTACCGGAGATCCGTTAGCCGTTCTTTTGTGCGAGTAGTCTCACACCAAAAGAACGTTGTCCCGGGTGCACGACTTGGACGTGGAGTTGGATTTTTGCACCCCAAAAAATACTGGTTCGGCCATGCTTTTTCTTTCGAATCCGTCATGGCACATTTTTTTGAGACGTTTTCGAAAATGGCGCATCAAGAATAATAATAATAGCCTTCACAAACAGAAGGTAGAACCATACCGAGACACAAACGAAAAGACGACAGGACATTAAATGAAATCGAGAGATATAATTAGACTAAAGAAACCCAACTAGCGAATCGATTATCGATTTGATCACTTTCTACGTTTGATCCTGTCTTGTCAATTTTCCGCTAGTCACTAGAGATAGAGGAAATAAGGGCAAAGAAAGGAAGGACGGTATGTCTACTCGACCAGTTTCGTCTCACCGCTTTGTGCCTCTCTGACAAACTTGAAATGGCTTTCAGCCGGGTTCCCCTTTTGATCGCGTCTTACGAATCTCTCGCAGAGAGAATTGCACGAAAAGGATCACACCGACCTTGGCCGTACACAAAAATTGCCACTGGCTCTGGGTTGGACCGAAACTCGTTGAAACGCGTCGTCGGAACAAGTCTAATCACACCACTCGATGCCTTCGTTGCAAAATCAGAACCACTTTCGGTCGACCTTCCCTTTTGATCGCGTCTTACAAAACTCTCAAAGAGAGAACTGCACGAAAAGAGTTGCATCGACCTCGGACGTTCTGAAAGCTGCGTCAGGGTTTGGGTTAGATTAGACTCGTAGCACTCTCGGAGCAATCTGGTGGACCGCAAAACCGGCCTAGAGAAGGCAACGGCCTCAGCTGCAATTTTGCACGCCGAGTGAATGCAGGAGAAACAAGAAAAGCGATTTTGTAGGGAAATTGCCCACCGGACCGAAGTCCGAAACCGGTCTTACCATTTTCCCAATCGCAACTCGCGTGTATCTCGTCCGATGTGTTTTTGCTCGGAGCGACCAGATCGACCGCAAAACCGGCCCAAAAAGGCAACGGCCCCAGTCGTGCTGGGCAAACGCAGGAGACGAGAGGTGTGATCATGTTGGGAAATTGCCCACCGAACCAAAGTTCAGAACCGGACTTACCATTTTCCCTCTCACGACTCGTACCTCGTCTCGTCCGATGTAAGTGTTCGCGTTGGCATTTTTTTTTTGTCCCCTCTTTTCAATGACCTTGCTTGCTCTTTTCCGAGGTTTACTACACGATGAGAAAGAAAAAAAATATCCTACCTTCGCTGCCTTTCTTTACCTCGATCCTTGCTTGCTCGGAGATCTGCAGTCGTCGGGAACTTGCTTGAAAAGAGAACGAAACATCGAATGACCACTAGTTTTATTATGATCATGTGAGTTCAAACAGACGTCATCATTGGTAGTTTAGTATTACGTCATCCAACTCTACAAGGTCACTCAAGGTGAGCATGCGACGAACATGCATGTGTCAACCCGACCTCTACGTAATGTTACCTAAGGTGAGCATGCGACGAACTGATGACGTGAATTTGTATTCGTGGCAAGACGTAACTAGCGACCTTGACTCGGCAAAAAAGGGATCAACTTGTGACGAAATACGACAAGGAGAAATTACGACATCGAGATAGACGTGATTCTATTTAACCTCTAGGATATAAGGGGTGCAATTATTTTTTTTTGTAATTTCGAGCATCGGGGTTTTGCAATGGTTGATAACACTTGCGATTTTAATCCGGAATTGGTCCCCTTAATGGACCGGCTCGTCACAGTTCTCCAAGAAATGGACAATTTGAGTAATGATCAAGAGATTCTAAAGTGGTTTGTCCATGAGATAGACTCGCTATCGAAGAGTCATGCCAAAGCACGTGAAGCACTGGAAGGAAACATGGTTGAAATCAATGAGCGCACCTGTCGCATCGTTAAAGATGTCCTTTCGTTGAATGCAGAGCTGACGAGATTGAAAAAGGAGGAAGAAGACATGCATTCTTTAATGGAACGTTCTAAGGGCGAATTACGAGAACTTGATAAATCACTACAGGCCAAGGATAAAGAGTGCAAAGTATTGATAGAACTTTGAGTTCGAAGATACGGTAATCACAGTTCGGTCGTTAGACTACAAATCCACGACATTACCTTTTTTGTTTTTGTTTTTGAGATGTGTAATTCGACTTTAAACCCTTTTATGAAGACTCGTGAAAAATCTGCCTTCGTGTCTGTATTTATACCAGAAAGCTCTTCTGAGCGGTTGCAACCGTTTAAAGGTATCACGATGAATAACGTCACTTGCTGTTCCTCTCAGGACAACGATTCCGTAAATGATAAGGTCTTTACACTCTTTGAACGAATCGATGCTTTCCAAAGCCGACGGAAATTCTTGGAGTCGCTTATGCCAAAGTTGGACTCGATAATGGGGTGGTACGACGATTTATATCGAACATTAAAAGGAATGGGTAAAGACATCGAGAAGCGCAACGATCGTTTCACTGGCTCCGAGCGCGAGAACATTGAAATTTCTCAAGATATCGCTTCTTTGTTGGAACGCTGGGAGACTTTCGGAAAGATGAATCAAGGTATTGATGAGATATTGAAAACACAAGAAGAGGAGCTCCAGCAAGTTGACGAGTGGATACAAACCAACAAAGAAGCAGTTGTAAAATTAATTGAAACTGAGTTTGAAAAATCACAGAATAGCGAAATGATAAATGACACATTGAGAACATATAAGAAAAAACTCCAGCAACTATACGAGGGGGCACAGACCGAGAAAGACAAGGTTGTAAGATTAACCGAAACTCACAATGTACGAGAATCACGAGAGTAGTTGCATCACCCGTTCCTCTCGGGAGGTTGATTCTACAAACGACGAGGTCGCTACATCTTTAAGACGAATCGATACTCTCCAAAGCCCGAATAGCGACATTTGCTGTTTCTCTCAGAAAAGCCAACGGGAATTTTTGAAGTTGCCTCCAATGGATTTGAGTTCAGTAATGGCGTGCTACGACGACTCGTATCAGAAACTAAAGAAAAGAGGTGAAGACATCCGGATGCGCCTCCGTTGTCAAGCTAACTCCAAGCGCGAGATGATGGAAATTTCTCGAGACATTACTTCTTTAATGGCAGATGGGGAAATTTTCGATAAGAATAGTCAAAAGCTATTCAAAGCTATTAAAAGCCGGAGAAAATCCGGTCCGGCCATCGATCTAACCTAGGGGATACAGACTAAGAAAAAGGAGGTTGTGAAATTAACCGAAACTGAATTTCAAAGATCACCAAAAGACACGAACAATGTATGAAATCGCGAGAGTAGTTGTATCACAATTCCAGAACGATCTTTGCGATTTTTTTTTTTTCGTTTTTGAAATGTAATCACGAATTGCGTTAAAGCATTTAATGTCATATCTGTAATAAAGTGCGTCTCCGTATAACGTTGTTTGCGATTTGTGTAACTGTAAAAAAAAAAGCGATCGTGACAATCAAGGTGTCTGGGGGGAAATTGTGTAGCCGTTTAGACGCGAGTAGACCCAAAAGAGAAAAGGAATGAATGACCGGTAACTGAACCAAGTCGAGAAGGTCGGACGCGAATCGATTTTATTCGGTTACTATGAATCGTGGGAAATTTGCCTCCGTGTCCGTATTTATACGAGAGAGCTCTTTTGAGTAATTACAAACATTTAATGGTGTCAAGATGAATATTGCCCACCAGGACTCGATTTCTGTGTGGGACAAGATCGTTACAGTTGCTCGACAAATCGTTACTTGGAAGCATCGTCTGAATGTTTTGAAGTCGTTTCAACCGGTTTTGGACTTAGCATTGAAGCAGGATGAAGATAGATGTCAAATACTGAAAGAGAAATGTACAGACGCGAAGGCGCGCGTCGATTGTTGTGTTCGCTCCGAGTACAACAAGATCGCCGAAATTCGTCGAGATTTCGCTTCTTTGATATCAGAATTTGAGACTTTGAAGGAGACTTTTCAAAATGTTATCGAGGTATGGAAAAGATGCGATCAAGAATTACAGCTAATTGACGATTTTATGCAGACCAAACAAGAGGAAGGTGTAAGATTGATCTGTGAGTTTCGAGACATGGTCTCTCGTCAGAGAAGAACGAAACTCTGATTTGTCTTGGTTTATTTTCGAGTCGCGATCGCGAGTGGTGTCAAGCCCTTGTAAAAAAGTGTCTCCGTTAGAAGTGATCTGTAACTTTTACAAGTACAATTTTATGTTCGATAAAACTACAACTTAAAAGATTAAACAGGCAGAAAAAAAGTGTAGATCGATAAAAAATTGATCTATTCTTTTACGACCGGTGCATTCACGAGTAAACGTAGCGTTGGGTGTATTCCAGTAGGTCACGAGAGTGTTTCGCAATATGGCAAAGATGGATACCACAATTTTAGAAGTCGTCCATTTAGGAGAATGGGAAGCATACGACATGCTAAGCAGACAGGTTGAGTCTCTTCGAGTGGAAGTTGTCAACTTGAAAGGAAGAATCAGGTTCTTTGGAGAGTGTCACTGCGGATTAGAACAAGACGTGGGGCAAATCAGCAAGGCCGACAGACACAAGATCGAAGAACATATAGAAGGCGGGAATCCAATGTCGCCGCCTCCAAAAAAACCCGATCCGGAATTGCACCCCTCCAGCGAGGCCGCCGCATCACTCGACAAACAGATTGAGTCTGTTCGACAGCAAGTTGACCTCTTCAAAGGAAGAGTCAAGCTCTTTGAAGAGTATCACGGCAGATTAGAGCAAGACGTGAGGCACTTTGAAACCAGAGTCAATAACGCCGACAGACATAACAAATCTCAAGTGTGCGAATATTACCCAATGCGAATGGAACCTGAAAATTCAAGAGCGTCTTGACGAACGTATAGAAGGTGGGAATCCGATATCGCCACCCCCCCCCCCCAAAACCCAATCAAAGATTGAACCCCCCCCCCCCCCCCCCCCCCCCGCTGCATCGCTGCATTACTGAACGCGATGTGTCAAGAAATTCAGAACAGGATGTACGAACAGGTGCTGCCCAATTTGTATGTACCCGCTAGAAATTACAAGATCAAGAACCTAAAGTACGACCTGGAAAAATTTCCTCAACCAGCCGACGAAAAGAATGCCTCGGTGTGCAAATGAAAGGAGATGCAAGCGAAATTTGACTGGAACGAAGGTGATGAAATGGCCACCGAAGCGCTTCGACAAAGCAATCGAGGAGCAGGTGATTCGCGACAACTAACGACTCGTAGTCTTGTAGATGCTGGAACTTCGATGGAGAACGACGGCAGTCTTAAGGGGTGGCTTTCCCTGGGACGCATTCAAAAGTTTATTGATACTTGGAGAGAACTGACCGACGTGACTGACTGAAATCCAAGTCTGCAAACGCAAATGTACAACGATTCAAAATGTATCTCTGAAATGATAACTGTTTAATAAATAAAAGTTTGACATCGCATTGGTTGTTGGTGATTATTAGAGTCCATACAAATCACAGCCTCATGGCTGAAAAACCTACTGCCGTAAGATTTCATGGGATCAAATCCTGTAGAGGTTGTGGGCAAATAGTCATCGACCACGCGTGTGACTCGATTCGTCCGGTGAAACAAGAGTGTTGTGGTGCCATCTGTCACAGGATCTGTTTGAAGAAGCGAATTTCTGCCCTCAAGAAAAAAGCGCGTGCTGTCGTTTGCCCATTCTGCGGGCATCGTGGGCTTAACGAGCCATTTGCCGTAAAGAACCACAAGTACCGAATCACAGGTACACATTGTTAATTCTGCATTGTAATGGCTCGATCGATTTTCGAACCTGTCTGGTGTGTATATCCTATTCTATTTTCTAGGAAAACCAAGAAGGAGTTCTCGTCACCGGTGATCTAGTCTCATTAGTTCCATTCAGACGAAACGGAAAGAGAGCATCGAATGTCATTGCTTAAAAAGAAATAAAGTTTTTACTAGAGTCAAACCAAGGTGTGTTTGTGTTTGGTTCCTGGGTTACTCGGGTGCGATTACTTAGCGAGCTAATTTCGAGAGTAAAAAATAGATCCAATGACTTTTTCTTTTTTGGGAGGTATCTTTATTCACAAGACAGGGCCTACAACATTCATGGTACACCCGAAATGGGTGATTTCAATATCGATGTGATACAATCGCTGGCCATTGAAAAAAGGTTGTGTTAATTCCACGATACAAGGGTAACGAGGTGCTGTGAGATCAAATTTAAGGGTAGAACTGAGAGCCTTTGCGACCATGGTAACGGAACGCAAACACAGACTGGAGAAAACGCTTTGCGGTGGACGTTGTTCAACGTTGATGCGTAACTTGACAGACTGGTAGTATTTCCATTTATTTGCCAGCTCTGTTCCTATTTCTCCGAGCATCCTAGTACAAAATCGTGCGTCTTCGACTGGAAAGAACTAAAAAAATAATAAAAAAAACATTAAATATAGGACATTCAAACGTAATGCGACCGTTGATTAACCGAAATTACTTACTTCGCAAAGACGATTTTCAAAATGGTCCGAACACAACACGGTGTTCACAAAAGTCACCACCACCATGCGCTCCATGTTAGACTGTAACAAAGCATCCAGGAACTCCGCCATTACATCGTAGTCTTCATTTTCTAACGGCCATGCTGGCTGGAATGGTTTCTTGCACATCCCACAACGATGGTGGTTTGATTTCCATTCGTTTTGACAATGGCGATGTAAGAAATTTCCACAGCATTCCAGGGGAATCATATTGTTGCTCCAAGGCGGTGCAGATCCGAAACAATACGAAGCAGTATTCCCATTCGTTGTCTTGTTCCAATTCGGGAAGCAGTCCCTGTAAACGCCGACTTCGACGGAGCTCCATGCTTCGAATGTTCTGATACGAAAGCTTGGAAATTACTCGAAGAGTTCACTTACGTAGACACAATTGTATTGTTTGGTTCGGTTACGCATTCATTCATTACATTTTCTCTTATCGGTTTACGTCAAAACGGTAACTTTGGGTAGAGAGATGACGTAATTGTGATGACATACCAAGAAAGCGTCATTTTCGATTCGATCGGTGTTAGGTAGTTTATCTTTGAGTATCGGGAAAAAAAAGGCGACATGTGTAGATAAACTCTTTAAAAAGAAACAAAAAGTCAACAAGTAACAAATAAGTAACCTGCGTGCTCCTTTAGAGAATAAAATGGCTGAAGTTCGCGCACGAGCAACAGAAACCGACAGGACCATCCTTTCTTTGGTCGCTGACGTTTTAATTCATCGCACATGGAAAGTCGAATGTTGGATGAGAGATGATGTTCGAGCTTGCAAAGGTGTGGTCCTTTGGGGACGACGAAACGAAAGGGGATATTGGCATAGATGCGATACTGAATCAGTCTAAGTACGATCTCGGCTATTTGGGGCAACTTAAAAAAAAGATATTCGTGGCTGGAATGAAGGTGATCGCGTGCGAGACAAATTTGAAAATTTTACAAAGACCGTTGCTCCACCACTGTTGTCTGCCGGAGTCGGTTCGTACAGACTTAGCTTGGGATCGCATCTTATCGAGCCTGAAGTTGCTGCAGCCTGCTAACCTCGAGGTGTTCCGAGAAAAATTGTCGAGGTGTCCAAAGGCGCATGTGGATTCCATTGCAGACATGTTCTTTCCAAGCAATGATATCCCACGATGGCTCGGGCAAGCGGCTGAGGTCATTTCTGGATGCGTCTGCAATGAGATGCATCTGACTCGTAAAATGGACGAGGCTGTGATCGGTTTGGACTCGACGAATGCATATGATGAGTTGGTAAAAAAGAGACGAATCAATGCCACCTTGATGGACAGAGAGATGAATCACGTGAAAGCATATCTTTTTTTATGCGATGCGCTTCCAGCTTCTTCTTTCTCGTCCTCTCCCGAATATGCAATCGTGTTGGACTTCTTTCGAGTGAACGAGTTGGAAGCGGCAAAGATGGAACATTTCTGTAAGGTGCTGGATGTAGAATCTCGAACAGTCCGTCGCATGGTAAAGGTACCTAAGAAAGGAGAAACGAGGATGTTGTTCGAGTACGCTAAGTATTTGCCTATATTACCCGACGAATCAAGAAACTTTGCATTTAGAGAATGGATAACAAAATTGATGAAAGAGATTAGAGTTACGGCGGTTCAATGTCCCAAAGAGTACGAAGCGTTAAAAAATTGTTTCGGCCAATGTGTGGGTTCTAGTCGAGAAGAACCAGATTCGGCATCTATAGGTGAGGGGGCGTGGTTCATGTTGGAAATCTGCGTTCGCGATCCATACTAATCCCCCGCCCTCCCCTACATAAAAAATGCAAGGGAAAATATTGCTGTACGGACGATGGGGTTGATATACTATGTGTATTTGTTTCATGATGATTAGTTGTGTCTAATTGACAAATTTACTTACGACGTCTCGAGTTAGCCCGATATAAATTGATCTTTGAATGCAGAAATAATGACAGTTTATAATCACGGTGTTTTTGGGTAATGGGACTTGGTTCGAGTACGGAAAAGGACGCCATGAACACTAAAACAGAGGAAGGGGAAGTGATCTTTGACATCAGAGAGTTGATATATTCCAAGGGCGATGTATTTGTTGATAAGGGTCGCTCGTACTTGTGTCCCGGTGTTACAGACTATGCTTATCCCGTTACCATGTTTAAGATGCACGACGGAAGATGTCTAGATGTCAACGTCGCCTGGAGTCTGGATAACCCTGGCGGTCCCATGACGTTGGATCTGATCGTAGTTCGCGAGTGGATCCCCAAAGGATTCAGCAGAAAGAGAAAACGCAAGGAACACGGCCTCATTCATAGGCTCGCCACCTTGGGAAAGTCCAGTTACGAGAGCTTCAAAAAGATGGAGTTAATCGAGCCTCCTGAGTGTTACGAAGAAATGATCCATCACACGCTCCCATTCGGATTAAAAATTTCTGAGTCAGACTCCCAGGATGCATACGTCAAACTAGACAACTACAAACGGCACATCATCCCCGAGGCCCGAGATGACAATAGATATGATGATGATGATGATGATGATGATGATGATGATGACGAGAGTTCTGCCGACGACGAGAGTCCTGTCGACGAAACGTCCCACGGCGGCGATTTTGCCGTTTCAACCAAGGTGATGCGCACCAACGATACAGAAGAGCAATGAAATAACGTGTGATATTTTTACAATAAAACAAGAAAAGAGTTACTCTTCACTCGCTTTTCATTATTTAACGCCCCATGGAAACTGGCCAAAAACAGTCTCGGTACCACGATTACAAAATTACAATAAACTACTCTTCTCTATATAAAGACCACTACATGAACGCACAATCTTATCGTTCAAAGAATTGGCCCTAAGAGCGTGAAAAGAAACAATCTTAACATGGGACTTGATACTATCCAAGGCGAAGTGGCATATGACGTCAGGGGGATCCTTGGAGTCTACGATGAACACATTTTTTTGGCGGACGGTCGCATATACATGATCCGGGAATTGGGCTCAAAACCCCCGTTAAAGGTGGGCGGCCGATACGTCAATGTTGACATAGCTTGGAGTATATGTGAAAACGATGGTCCCATGACTTTAGATCTGATTATAACCCGCGAGATACTGCCACTGGATTGCAGTAGTGCAGTCAGACAAAGAGCCCAAGCTGATAGGAACAAATTGGTGCGTAAACTCGCCACTATCGGGAAATCGCATCATGACGACAAAAGAAAAATCGAGATCGACTTATCTGAATTGCCCCAACCCTACAAGAATTTGTACGATTATGCATTCCCGTATGGAATTAACCTGGAAGCGTGGGCACCAATGGAGATATACGATCTATTAAACGGGTGCAATATAGAGAAGGAAGTTATGGTAGAAGACGGTGAGGAAATCGATGACGAAAATGAAGGCGAGGTAATAGACAGGTGATTTGCATCTATCTAAAGACTGGCTCACCTACCATAGCTGATGCCCACGTACGGAGCAGCTCTATCGACACGACATTGAAACTTGTAATGATCAAGACCCAATAAAAATGGTTACAACGACAAATGTTAACTGGTGTACATTTATTTATTTATTCGTTTATTTTTTTATCCTCGCTTCCTTATGTTTGCTCGGTACCACGATTACAAAATTACGTTAAACTACTCTTCTCTATATAAAGACCACTACATGAACGCACAATCTTATCGTTCAAAGAATTGGCCCTAAGAGCGTGAAAAGAAACAATCTTAATATGGGACTTCATACTATCCGAGGCGAAGTGGTGTATGACGTTAGTGTGACATTACCAGACTCCGAAGAACACATCTTTTGGGCGGATGGTTGCATATACATGATCCGGGAAATGGACGCAGAACCCGCGTTTAAGGTGGACGGCCGATACATCGATGTTGGCTTGGTTTGGAATATATGTGAAAACGATGGCCCCATGACTTTAGATCTGATTATAACCCGCGAGATACTGCCATTGGATTGCAGTAGTGAAGTCAGACAAAGAGCCCAAGCCAATGGGAACAAATTGGTGCGTAAACTCGCCACCATCGGGAAATCGCATCACGATGACAAAAAAAAATCAAGATCGACTTATCTGAATTGCCCCAATCCTACAAGAATTTGTACGATTATACATTCCCGTATGGAATTGATCTGGACGTGAAGAGGTCAGTGGAGATATACGATTTCTTAAATATGTGCATGACAGATCAGGAATTTATGGTATACGATGGTAAGGAAACCGATGACGAAAATGAAGGCGAGGTAATAGACAAATGACTTTGCATTCATCTACAAATACTAGCCCACCGACCGGTAAAAAACGAACATGGCTGATGCCCAAGTACGGAGCAACTCTATCGATACGACATTGAAACTTGTGATGATTAAGGCCCAATAAAAATGGTCACAACGACAAATGTTAGCAGGCGTGCATTTATTTTTATCCTCGCTTCCTTACGTTTGCACGGTGCTCGCATGTTGACCCCGACCCAATCGTTCCACGAGGCATCTTTCAAAGTTATTTAGGGCTGTAGTCGATTTTGGTGCCCCTCTTTTTCGACATAAACAGCAGACTACGTCCTCGATTATCCCGTCAGCTTGCAGTCTCCATTCGTAGTGCATCTTTATTGCTCGTCTAAAACGCTTGCTCTTTTTCGCCCGGCCTCCGTTCCTTCATTTCCGAATGAACTGACTCTATACCCTGTTGAAAGTATCCATCCCAAAGAGCAAAGAATCGGTCCATTTGAGTACGGTATCTCTTTGGCACGTTTCTTCTAATCGATTTCCAGTTAGAACGGTGAAACTCATCTGTAACTTTATTCAAACGTCTCGAGAGCCAGTCGCCTACATTTTTTTCGTTAGATCTTGTTCGAATGTATTTTCTTTCCATCCAAAAACCTTTAGCGCAGTCTTCGTAGAGGCTATTAACTTGGTGTATCGCTAGTTCCTGACTCGTGGTTTTTTGGATTAGCTCTCACTGTTTGGTCGATTTTAGAGGCTGTCGTTGGTTTCTAATACATTTATGAAAGACATCGCAATCGAATGACGTTTTTTGTAAGTCGTTTTTACGTCAACTGGATATGCAACGTCGGCAAGGAAAGGATCAACGTCACCACACGATATAGGCATAACCCATCCGGTCAAAGCCCAGAAGCATACGTATGTCTCTAGATCAATTATATCATTCTGTGTTGTTTTTTTTTTTTCTCCGTTGACGTTAAGGAAGTTGATGACGCGCTTAGAGTTGCCCAAATAACCCAATAAAAAGAGCCCCGACAGACCAAAGGCCTCAGACGAGTTCGAGAAACTCAAACGTGAAGAATCGACATCACCCAGAGACATCTAGCTCGGCTAGCCTCTTTCACCATGGCCTCGGGTCGGTGTTGTATTTGTTCGACAGAGGACTGGGAGAGACTGTCTTTTGACGAGGACGGTCTCGTATTTCACGACGATTGTGTCGCTAGACTCGAGAGAGACCGATGTTTCATTTGTCTCAAGGAAGAATGGGGCTTGCCTGTCTTTGCCGACAATGGTCTTCGGTTTCACGAGGAATGTGCAGTAAAGGTCGCAGACAAGGACTCGAAGGTTCTCGGTAGGGTGTGCGTCACAATTGATCTGGACGGTTTTATGATCGACGGAAGATTTCACTGTCGCGAGCTCGGATGGGCAAACCGTAGAAACGAATGCGGAAACGTCAAGTTTACGATGCCTTGTCGTTTCAGCGATTTGAAGGACGATAATAAAAGGAACGTAAAATACGTAGCCAAACGCGTCATCGGACTATCTTTTGACGACGGACCAAAAGAATCTCCGTTTGGTTTGGAATGCCTCTCGGGGATGGTGCAGGGCATATATCTACAATCGAAGAGCAAGGAATGGGACTGTGTCGCCTATAAGGGCGGTCACTTTGAAAAAGATCTGTTGGAATCTTTGGGCATCCCTGCCATAAATCTAGAAGATTTCGGATGCCCGAGGTACAAGGAATTGATAGGAACTGGGTACGATCAGACAAAGACATGTGGACAGCACACAGGGGGAAGAGATATTCACTGTGCTACAGACGAATGTTATGCATTCATGAAGTGATGCAAACAAAAAGTCTATGGGCGTCCGTCCAATTTTGGATAATCCATATTGACTAAACATAAAAAAGATCGACATTTTTCTCGGTACAAGTTGTTGCGCTTAGTCGCTCCTGCATCGACCCCCCAGAAAAACGCAATGGATCACACTAATCGAAATGTAACGAGCCACCACAAACTTCGAACATGTGTCTTTATTTGTATTTGCGAGAAACATTCTTACCTGCTAGCTCCTGACTCTATCTACAGGAGGCGCGATGGACCGTGAGAAATTGGAATTTTTACGACGTTCAGTGTCCTAGATAATCGACTGTTTTAATGTCGTAACAATACAGGTGCAAAGCTAGTTCCAGAAGTCTGAACCTTCTGATTACGATGAAGTTATTTACTGTCGCCCTTCTGGTTTTTCTCACTCTCTTAGTTGTGACATTTTCGGAGGCTGCCAGAGGAGTTGGAGGGTCAAGAGGTGGGTCTAGCCGAGGTGGAACCAGTAGAGGCAGAACCCGAGTCGGAGGATCGCATTCTCGCACCAGCCACTCCAGTCGGAAAGGCTCGGCGTCTTGGTCGCGCAGGGTCTCAAAGTACACGCCAATAAAAGCCAGGACAGTTGGTTCTCCGGTCATCCGCAGTCAAACCATTTATGGCTCTCAATTAAGTACCCTGAAGAAGTTTGTTCGAGGTTACATACTTGCTGGGTATGTTCTGAGCAAGGCTCCTGTTTACAGCAATATTTACCCGATGTATCGCACTTTTCTAAGCATACCGAGGGAACGAGCCATTAGGGTCACTTACGAAAAAGAAGAGTTGCTAGACTCCAATGGCACTTTGTGTTTGGGAACAAATTCTACAAAGAGGCCCCTGGTAAAAGCCGTCCATCAACATATCGTTTCCTCTAGAACGGTAATCTCTTACTATAAGGAAGAAGGGACGTATGCTGTCAATGTGGACACTGTTTTCCTAAAGGACGTCAACGGACAAGGCTTCAAAGCGAGAAGTCGTATTTTATACGACACTGTGATCGTGCGAGAAACAAATTGTACACAAGTGGATAGCTCCATGAGGGGTACCATGGTTACTATGTACGAAACAAACCCCAAGGCCAATGGTCAGGATAGTCTTTCGGTGTCTGCGATGTTAGTTGCCTTTCTTTCACTTCTTCTTACTTCATAAGACTGTTAATTTGACGAACTGGCTCACCCGAATCGGGATGTAAGTTTGGTAATGAGTTTTTGTTTTTTTAAGAAACGTAAGCAAGGCGATCGTTAATTTTTTTTCCTTTACGAGTATCGTGGTGTAGTCATAAACATGAGAACAGTGATTTATTTTTTTTATTTAGTATAGTTCTTTCGTAGGGAACGTGTAAACTTTATGGCATTTAATCATATTTACTATTTTCTTGCTTTGAAATAAGTGGCAAATGTAAGCGGGATGATGATTATTGTTATACACTTTATTCCAAAATGGCTTCTATTTCATAAGTATCGTATTCTAATCATAACGTAAGCGCGGTGATTTATTTTGCCTTATAATTAGTGTAGTTCTCTCGTAGAGAAAATGTAAACTTAGTGATTTGAAATAAGTGCGGGTTTTTTTTTGTAGAAACGTAACCGGATGATTTTTTTATAAGTATCGTATTCTAACCATAACGTAAGCTCGGTGATTTATTTTGCCTTATAATTAGTGTAGTTCTCTTGTAGAGAAAATGTAAGCTTAATGATTAGTTTTTTGCTTTAGAATAGCGTAATTTTTTTTCTTTGTAGAAATGTAATCATAGAACGCAACCAGTGATTATCTTTTTTGCTTTGGAATTGCGTAGTTTTTTTCTTTGTGGAAACTTAATCATGGAGAATGTAAACCCAGTGATGGTCGTTTTTTTGCTTTGGAATACAGACATGTAACAGTAATGATTGTTTTTTTTTTTTTCTTTCAACAAATAGAGCTTCTTTGATTAAGGGCCGTTCTAAACGTCGTATTTTTTTTTTTTTCGTACTTCTGTATCGAATTCGGTACGTGTGAAATGCGACGTTTAAAAACGGGCCTAAACAAATATTATATTTCACGAAACGTAATATCTCAATCTTAAGCACAATAAACTTTTGATTTTTTTCATTGATGTAAAGCATTTTTAATCAAGTTAAGTGTGATTTTGTAACAATGATTTTTTCTAAATAAAAACGTATATACATGAAATTCGTTTGTCTGTTGATGCCTTTGTAGTCAAATGTTAAGCATTGCTCCTTTGACCCTGAATAGATTTCGGGTCAGGCACTAGAAATTACACCAAGCAGATTTCTAAAAGGGGTATTTGTCTATTAACAAAAGATCGTTGCAAATACATGCCGCCAGAGTCCTTGAAACAACAAAAATAGTGTGTTTTTTTAAATTACGTCGTAAAGTTACTGACGAGCAATGACATTAGGCGTGATCCAATACAATCGAGCGTCACTAGGTTGAAAATCGAAGCGTGCGCGACACACAGGGCATGTGCTCGTCCCACTTGAATTCAATTGCCTAGCACATGTCGTGTGAAGTTTGTGTGAACACGGCAGGACTATGCAACCACTAAAGCTGTCTTCTAAGCAGACCCCACACTCGTCGTGTTCTGAGGATTTCTTGCAGCCGTGGATATCTTTGAGAACTTTGTTCATACACGTACCGCATTCGTCGCAGTGAAAGGATTCGTCCCGGTGTTCTCTGCAAACAACACATTTGTTGCAGTGAAAGGGATCCGTGTCAAGAGAGCGAGACACTTCACAAGTGACGCAAACATATTCAATCGCCGTAGCTTGGCGGTTTCGATATATTTCTCTCTCTCGATCAGTTGTATTAAACGAAAAACTCTCTGTCGTTCTTCCATTCGAAGCATTTCGTCGTGGACAGTGCTAGCCAACTCTATATAATGTCTCGTCGAGTCTCCTCGCCGTCGCCGTCTGGGCATTGCTATTTTTTTTTTCTTACTTTAGTTTCGTATTCGAATGAAAGATATTCAATGGAGATATGGCTCAAAGTGTTATATGTTTTGTTTGGTAGGTCTAAAGCGAGTTTGGCAGCTTAATTCAAACGAGACACTTCCACCTGTTTATCTCTCGTACAATTACCTTTGAGATCTAAGGAGAGACAAAATCTTTGCATACTCGGTGCTTGACTGTGGCACTTGGCGCGTGATCTTAATGGAGAAAAGATACAATGCAAGACTTTATCATTTTTATTTTAATTTGTGGCGCCTCGATCTCATGTCAGAGAATTTTAGTCTATGTTTTTTTCTTTTTCTTACGCCCGTTAGCGCGTTTTGGCTTGGTCTTCTTAGTTGACTGCAGCAGCGCAGGGTCTTGGCCAACCTCAGAGTATTCCACTATTAAGATGAATTCATCTGACGTAAACTTTTCTTGCATGAACAAACCGCATCATACGACTTCAGTTCGCCTTTTAGTTGGAGGGTCGGAGAAATAAATTCTATCATAGGCATTGAATTCTTCAAAAATTTTATTTTTCACCTACAAAAGCTAATATTACAAATTCCTCCTTCTTTTCTTTCTCTCTCTTTATAAATATATATATATATATATATATATATATATATATATATATATATATATATATATATGTATACATATGTATACGTTTGTTATGTAATATGACATGCATATACCACTTTTAATCAAACTCTGGACATTCGTCTAACAGTTCGGTGTGTCCATTCTCAGTTTTTGCATTTAGTATTGTATCTTCTATCCATCGCCACAATCCGTCGCATTCCGCCTTTGCACAACAAAGTTGATCTCCATGAAAATTACACCCGGTAGCTCCAGGGATCGTCTCCGGACAGCCGAGTTCTTTTAGATCGATGTTTGGTATCTTTAGTTTATCCAACAATTCCTTTTCTACTTGTCCTTCTCGGTAAGCGACCATATTTACTTGTCCACTTCGAGCTTCCTCATAAAGGTTTAAAATGTCTACCTCTAAACAGGTTTGATCATGAGCGTTCTCGTTTTCTCGAGCGTCGAAGTTGAGGCCGTGGACATGTCTCTTGCGATGTTTTGCCATCTTCTTATCCACAGAGTTCAAATCATCGAATTTAAAGGGCATCGCATACTTCTGGTGACTGGAACTCCCATCCCAAGAGACTGTTCCTACTTCTCGCACGTAAAATTTTTGGGCGATATAATACCCCTTTAGGCCCAGGGCCATACACACGTTATACAGACGATCCATGTCGATGGATAACAACTTAACCTACACCAAGAGTCTTCGGATATATACTAAATTTAAGTTACGTCATATCGGATGACGCACAGATTGAAATCAACAAATTAACGGCGATGATATCTTGTTATAACATAGAAAAAAAAAGGGTTATTACTCTATAGCTCTGGTATTGCGTCAGCTCATTCAACCTTTTTCAAGCTGATTTGTCTTTCTTGAACACCGGTAACCCACTTTTGAAAAACACTACATACTGCATATGCACACTTAATGTTCGGCGACCCTCCTATATGATGATCGCATCCATCCGATAACTGATATCCACTCTTTTTCAGAAACTCCAGTTTTGAGTAACCCAAAGCATTAAGATCGAGACTCGGTATGTTCAATTTGGTCAACAATTCTTTCTCTGGCTGTCCACCGCGGTAGGCCATCACGTCACGTGTTTCTGACTTAGCCGACTCGTAAAGGTCCAAGACATCTTGCTCCAAACAATCTTGCGTATGGGCGTGTTCTTCCTTTCGGGCGTGAAACTTGAGACCGTGTATGTGACGCTTACAAACTTGTACTAACATTTGATCGTCCAAGTCCAGTTGCTCATACTTAAAAGGTATCACGTACTTCTGATGACTGCTGGTTCCATTCCGACCGCTCATACCCACTTCTCGCGGGTAAAACGTCTTTCCGATAAAAAATCCAAACATTTCAAGCACGCCACATACTCCGTCGAATTCGCAAGGTCTCACGTCCATGTCGATTGGCTGTTTGACTTCGCAACAGTGAAATTTATACCGATCGATGCAACCGTAATTACGTCATCCAAGTGACGTTTCCCATTACGTTGCAAAGGGCCCGATATCAAACGCAATGTGCTTTGAGTTTGTTTTCCAATTCTTCTATCCTTCGAATGAGTTCCGTGAGCTCGCGGGAATATGGCAAACGCACCCACCTTTCCTCGATATCGTTTAGTTCGCCTGCGCCAACATTTAAGACATCGAGATATTTGGCTTCATTTGGACGAAGTGATCTCAGAGACGACAAAAATCGTAACCTTTTTTCTTCGTCTATGACCAAATTGTTCAGTTTGGTGAGTTCGTAAAACACTGTCCCACCATTTATGGGAGCCATCGTCTTTTCGGTACTATTCAGATATCTGGTCTATTTGACGTTACCCCCAAAAAATATTTCCTTCTAGAGTACTTGTAAATAAAGGGTCTGGTATGCCGTCAGTCTATTCGAATCTCTCCAAATCGAATAGTTCTCTTTTGAAAGTCTGTGACCCACTCTCGTAAAACACGACATCTTGCAAATGCACAACAAGTACTTAATCCCACTCGATGAAATTCGCATCCACCCAATAACCGATAGCCTATTTTCGCCAGACACTCCACCTTTGGGCAACCGAAATCGTTAAGATCGATGTTCGGTATTTTCAATTTAGTCAACAATTCTTTCTCTGGCTGTCCACCTCGGTAGGCTACTATGTCACATGTTTCTGATTTAGCCGAGTGATAGAGGTCCAATACATCTTGCTCCAAACATTCTTGCTCATGGGCGTTTTCTCCTTTTTTACAATGAAAGCTCAGGCCGTGTATCTGACTCTCGTGCAAGAATATTATCCTCTGGTCATCCGAGTCCAACTCTTTTTTTCTAAAAGGAATCTTGTACTTCTGATGACTTTTGGTTTCATTCCGACCGCATGCACCTAATTCACGCACATAAAACTTCTTTCTGATAAAAAATCCTTGTATTTCGATAACCATGCAGATTCCTGTCATGTCGAATCTTCAATTATGCCTCTATTGACCCCGGATCTTCCCTTCTTATATCCACCCTAAGCCTCGTTTTCAAATTCATCAGTCTGGCCCTGTCCTGATCTCACACGCAATGTACTTTCAGTTCCTCCTCCAATTCTTCCAGCCTTTGAATGAGTTCCGTGACCTCGTAGGAATCTGGCCCACGCTCCCACCTTGTTCTGATATCGCTTAGTCTTTCCTTGACAACTTTTAAGACATCAAAATATTTGGCTTCATTCTGATGAAGTGGTCGCAGAGACAATAGAAATCGTAATCTTTTAGTGTCATCGGTGCTCAAATTTTCCAACTTGATCAATTCGCGTAACACTACTTCCTCGTTTGTCGGAGCCGTCGTGATTTGATATGATACAGATACAAATATTTGGCCTGTTGTCGATTTGTGTTTTGATATTTGATATTCGACGCTATGATGCAATAAACTAGTTGCGTCATTTCATTTGTTTACTTTCTCGAGTGTTATTTTGGTCACTATTTTTCCTTTCGATGGATAATGTCATGTGCAACCGTTTACGAAATGATGACGTTAAAAAAATTCGAGAATTACGAAATGAATACATAATGTAAATGATAAACTCTCGTGCGTGTGACGAATTTAATGACTTTTGTGTCCTGAAACACGCTAAGGCGACCCCAGCCCAGGACTTCATCAGATGGATACAAAAGATCTCCTTTGCCTTCGTATAAGGGACGATGACGTTTTTTGGTAATTACTGCATTGAATGAGTCTGCATAAAAATAGCAAGAAAACAAATTGGCTCGCGTCATTCGGGTTTCACGTTGAGTGAATATTTCAAAAGGGAGGGGCAGCCTGCCTCCCTCACTCTGGCGTTATAGTGTACCTCTGTACCTCCTGGGGAGTCACCCAATTTCACCTCAAAGCGCTACCTTTCTGGACTGGATCTAGCAGAGTTGTACTAAGTCACTCGTGGTACGCTAGATCTAGGTCATTAGAAAATGATTTTCTGTGATGTTCCCCAGGCTCCCAGTTGTATTCACAGCCTCGTCTTTATGACGAGTTTCAAGTTATCAAGTCACGTAACAACATTGGTAGAGTTGGTGGTGGATGCCAATTCGGGTCCAGTCCTCTTTTGATATGAATGACGTCATGATGTTTTAAGTCACGTGACAAACAAACTCGGGTCCAGGCTCCTGTGTTTGATCACATCATGGCCGCGAGGTTAATTAGATGTCAAAGAGCAACTAGATTTGACTGGTTTTGGGTGTAAACTAGAGACTTCACCAACCCCCACGGATCCAGTCCAGAAAGGTAGCGCTTTGAGGTGAAATTGGGTGACTCCCCAGGAGGTACAGAGGTACACTATAACGCCAGAGTGTGCGAGGCAGGCTGCCCCTCCCTTTTGAAATATTCACTCAACGTGAAACCCGAATGACGCGAGCCAATTTGTTTTCTTACTTCTCTCGTTAGTTTTTTTTTTTCCTATACGGGCGCCCTGTGGGACTCAAAGAGAAAAAAAAAAAACGGGTGGGGGGAGGTAAGTTGAGAGAATTTTTTTGTGTTACAATAGAACAAGAACAATAGAACGAGAAAGTAGAACCAGACTTGAACTGGAGTCCGAATTCAGAGGGTGAGGGGATAGGGGAGAGTGTTACCAATGAGTCCACCCTGCATCTCCTCTACTCGTACCCAGGCCCTACAGCGAGGTCTCCGGCATGCAGAAATCAAAAATGGGAACGGGGTTAACTGAATAAAGAGGGCTGAGGAGAGACATTTGTTTTTTTACTTATTTGTTATATATTATTAATTAAGTACAATTAAAAGTAAGTCTTAGTATTCTAGCTCCAATTTTGACCTCTGTATGCCCGGGAACTGGGAAGGGGGGATAAAGAATAAAATTAGATTTTTTTTAGTTGTTATATTTTATCAATTAATTAATTAATTAATCAAAATTAAAAATAAACAGCCCCCAAACAATGCCCCCCTCCCCCCTATTTGCCTAGTTCCCATTTTTGATTTCTGCATGCCGGAGACCTCGCTGTAGGGCCTGGGTACGAGTAGAGGAGATGCAGGGTGGACTCATTGGTAACACTCTCCCCTATCCCCTCACCCCCTGAATTCGGACTCCAGTTCAAGGCTGGTTCTACTTTCTCGTTCTATTGTTCTTGTTCTATTGTAACACAAAAAAATTCTCTCAACTTACCTCCCCCCACCCGTTTTTTTTTTTCTCTTTGAGTCCCACAGGGCGCCCGTATAGGAAAAAAAAAACTAACGAGAGAAATAACAACAAACGCGTAAGACAGGAATCGCATCAGAGGCACCCGTAAAAATTGGTCGTGAGATGACGCGGTCGAGATTTCAAGTCGGGGTAAACGCAATTCCTACAAGATGCGTAGGACAGGAATCGCATGAGAGACACTCGTAAAAAAATTGGTCGGGAGATGACGCGGTCGAGATTTCGCGTCGGGGAAAATATGACGCAGTTAAAAGTCGGCGTCACGATAAACGTAGTTTCCGTACAGAATACGTAGGAAGTGACGTCGCGTGTTGAAGTGTAGGTTTCTATATAAGTGGGGTAACAGCATACAGTTTTCATACAGACGAGTTCGAGTCTTGGTTATAGTTCTGACGACATGGAAAGCAATCACGACGATTCCTATGACGTCCAGTTCCAGAGACAAAGTTTTGAAGAAAAAGCAACAAGATTTGATGATATGTTAGAAAAGTTACATGCCGGTGATGAATTTGACGAAAAGTTTGAGGAGTTGATGCGCGAAAGACAAAGCATCGTGGCGTGGTTAACGAAAAGGAAAAGTGGTAGTCTACGGCTCGGAGAATTTAAGGGAATCAAGTCGTGGAGGAAAGAAATAAAAAGAGAAGGAAAGGAATTACAGACAATGTTGACAAGCCTGCTGGAATATCGCGAAATGGAACAGTCCAGGAGAGAATTCGTCAGTAAGTTAATATTCTAAACACAGAGTGATATGAAATATTGCCTTTGACATGACAAGTCCCGACTCGTTTTTATTCATTTTCGTTTTCATTTTCTTTTTTCATGATTTTCTAGACGCTTTTCGAAGGAATGAAAGATGAGGAGCAGCCTGAGGAAGTTGAAGAAGGAATTGGAGGAGATTGATCGAAGAGGCGGATGATGTCTGTTTTTTGTTTTTCTCAAAGACTGACTGACTGATTGACTGGTTCGGTTTTGAGAGAACGAATGACGAATTTGATTTTGTGAGAATGGGGTCGGTTATTACGCTGATAGAGAAAGTCATGTAAATTTTTGGATTGAAGAAAAATCATACGATAAGACTGGTATAAAACAGAGTTTGTAAATAATTCGTTTTTTTTTTTATCACCTTGATTTTGGTGAAGACGCTAATCGTGAATGTGTTTGTGATCAATAAATCGATTTGAAAAGAGGTCATTCGAGTTATGTCCGTTTGCTGTCATTAAAAATGACTGATATCTCTCGTACAGTTTACTATACAGAATCTGACGGGACTCCACGTTACACCACGGAAGACAGACCAAAACACCGGGAATCATGAAATGCCATATTCTTTGCGACAAGTGTGCAGGTTATTTTACGTCCCACAGGATTACGAACAATGAAGGGTTGTGAGACAGGACCTCCGGGTTATCGTCCTTTCCCGAGAAGGCTAGAGATTCTAACCATTTGCAGACGTCCTCGGTTATTTAAAGACCCCGTGTGTTAGTCCGGCCGGAGTTGAACTAACAACTTCTAACAACAGCCCGGTGTGCGCTTTTTTGTTTCAAGGAAATTAAAATACACCGAATTTTTCATCATATAAATGTCTATCATCGTCTATAGTCTATAGAGCCGAAGTGACAAGCGATAACAACACCAAGATCTACTACGGAGCGTCAGAGGGAGAATTTAAAACCCGATACAACAATCACACTAAATCCTTCAGGCATAAAAAGTACTGCAGTGAGACGGAGTTATCGAGGCATATCTGGAGTCTAAAGGACAATAACATCAATTACACGCTACGCTGGGCAATAGAGTCTTTCGCCTCACCATACAAATGTGGATCTAAGAGATGCGACCTGTGCCTTACAGAAAAGTTGTACATAATAAAAGCAGATACGCGCCACCTACTGAACAAAAGAAACGAGTTAATTTCTAAATGCAGACACAAGAACAAATACCTTTTGTCGAACTTAAAATAGCACGCTCCCCTAGAGTATTAGAATGGTCTTTAAATGAGTTAGAATGCAAATGTAAGATCTGTAGCCTGATGATTGTCTAAACATGAAACTTGAAGTCGCTACGCTGTGAAGTTGTCTTTCTTGTAAACGTTATATATATATATATATATATATATATATATATATATATATATATATATATATATATATATATATATATATATATATATATATATATGTATATATATATATCAATGTGTATAAATAAACTGTCCTTTTAATAAAAACGAAATAAAACATAGTCTTAACAATTTGACTCGCACAGATTCAACAAACTGTCAGCACAAAAAGCCTTCTTTAATTACATCTCGAACCAATCTTCGTGATGTTTTATTGGATACAAACGCAACAGTTCTGGCTACACCGAGTGTTATTTATCAAACCATTTTTTCTCATGTTGGGCAATCCATTCATTCCTTTTCATCATCTTTGTTAACTCAACTTCTAGTCTTTCATCAGAGAGGCTTGGAACTGGAATTGCCTCGTAAATATCGTCCTCTTCTAGTCGCCGCGCCATAATCTCGTGACACCACGGTTGATCCACCGGTTGGGAAAACGAACACTGTAGTTCTTTATCTTTTGTTCCGCAAGTCAAAAGAAAACGACTCTCGTTTTGCTTGTCCACGTCAGCATACCGTGTGAGTTTGGCAATGCAGTGACAAAAACAATACCACGGCCCTTCCTTGATCTCGAGGTGAAGCTGATGTGACAATTCATTCACCCATTCGTACGCTCCGTCCGTAACTGCCACCCAAAACGGGCAATCGCGGTGCTTCTTACAGTAAACATGGGTTTGATCCTCGGTCAACGGGGTGTCATGAAATGGGCACAGACGCAACGGTTTTCTCACGGTTTTCGATGGTGGCTCGATGGGTGTAAATTTATTGCCGGTGACGCTCATGGTTCTCTTGCGTGTAATTGGATGGCAATGGACGTGCGATATATTTCGAATGGTCACGAGCAAAAATAACACCGTAGTCAAGAAAACGTTTTTGACCATTAACAGTTTCGAATCACAATATCTACCAGTTGTCGTCCCATCGTAACATCGAGATTTACGATTCATCATTTTCATTGCGCGGGTTAACCGATAATAGCTCTAAATGACAGAACTGTGTACTTGTCACGGCGAACACGATGAAAACGAAGCGAAATGTCCTTACGCGCCATTGCAAACTATTCTTTGGAATTTAGAACTATTTAGCAAGCTGGAAGAGAGAAATCCCGACCAACTGAACGCAATACAAGTGTATTCGGAGACAGGTGACACCCAAGAATTACGAGATACGGCAACTACGATAATGTGTTTGTATCAAACTTTGAGAAGCGTAGGAACAACGAAGGACTTTTTGGAGAAAACCATCCGTCTTTGGAATGATGCGAGAGACGATCCTTCGAAAGAAAAGAAACTCTTAGGCTATCTTCAATGTATGCGCGATCAAACAAACCAATATATTCGACAAATTGACACAACATTAGAATTATTTGAGCAACAGTTGTTAGGTGAATGAATGTGTGACGGATCGGCATGTCGAAGCACATATCGAGCTGATTTAACGTTAGAGCACAAAGAGACACGGTCCCCCTATCCCCATGACGCGAGTCAGCATTTTGTAATTACCAGTGTAGCCCTTTATTCACTGTTTGATTGATATAATTCTGAATCAGAAAAATGGTAATTATAAACATTTTTCTATCTTTTCTTTCGTTGCACTATTATTTTTTTTATCATTTTGTACATGCCCATTTGTTAATTAATTAAACGACATACAAATTATACTACTCGAGCGAATTTGACCGGGCGAGTGTTTTGTGTTCAAATGCGCTCCATACATCGAATACGGGAAGGATATAGGCAAATGAGAAGTCCGCAACCACAACGGCGCCCCGTACGTAATCCGGAAAACGCAGCTGCCAGTTCCTTGTTAAAAGATTGCGATTTTTGCGATACAACCTTCTGAACCTCTTCTTCCCATTCGGTGAAATCCGTCTCGTCGAGTTTTGTTCCTCTCCTGCCAAGGCTTGCAATAAGCTTCCATCATTACCTCGCAACGACCAGGTACGTTCTCGAGACGGCGAACGATTCGACTTTCCACTTCCACTACTTCACAGTATTCTTCTATCGTTTGGAGGTTCAAAGAAAGTTCACTGACAAAAACACCCGGGGATTTCAAAATGGCATGCCCTCCATCCGTCAGAGACAGACCTTCACACATGGTCAGATACACTATCACATGATAGAGATACAATCTCATCTCGGTCATGTTCACCCGGCGATCTTCGGCAACGAACGAATACTGCTCCAGAGAGCCGTTTTGGACGTGTTTATCCATGAGGCTCGCTAATTCTGGGTCTTTTTCGAGGAGCTTCTTCAAAGCCGCCATTTCGCGTCGTAACCATCTTGGAATGTTACCCTCGCTGTCAAACATGCATTTTAATATAGGATATTTTGTCAGTGGGTCACTCAGCCCTCGTTCTTTGTCCCATCGTCGCATGCATTCGGTCATGTGCGTCACGTCAAGGCGGCACAGTTTCTCCAGGTATTCTCGGATGCAATCCCACGAAGACTTTTTTGGACCAGGGTCATTTTCATATGCGCAATCGTCCAACAATGCCTTGGTAACACGCGGCCGCGGCTTTCTCCCGCGAACCATCTTCAAAGAATTCTTGATCTCTGTAATCACCTCCAGATAATCATCCTGGATCGTTCTCACAGCCATCGTCAGGGCATCCAAATCGACCAGCGCTTTCTTGTCTTCGCGACCACTGCACCATATTTGAACTAGATCTAACATGGCACCTCTTTTGGAGGCAAAAATGCCGTGCACATCGCGAGATAGTACTCTGGAAGTCAGGTGTAATATTCTCTTGTCTTTGCAGGTAGCATTTCCCCTTTTCGGAGCCATTTTCGATACTTAGCGTCTTTGCCTTGTTTTATCTGCTGAAAGCAACCGAGAGCGAATGAAGTCGGTGTACAAACGCGGCGGCTTTTGTACCATTTTTACATCTCGTCTCTGTCGTCATACCCATTTTCAGACCGTTGATCGTGATGCAACACTGACTATGTCACCACGACGAAATGACGTCAAGGTTACTTTGTTCGTCAAACCCGAGTGCGTCGAGATGACGACGTTTATTTCGACGTCAAATCTAAACTGCGTCATATTACGACAAGTCACCCCACCTCCTTTGAGAGAGAAGAAAAAAGGATATATAAGGATCGAACGCTGTTGCTTGCAACAGACAGAACACAACGGAACGAAACTGAGCAGTTCAACCGCACGAGAAGATCTCTCTGAGAATGGCGCCAGTAACGCGTTCCAAGTCCACGATCGTTCGAAAATTGAAACTGCTTCGCCAGGCGAGAAGCGATGCTCAATACATAAAAAAAGGTTGATCGAAGTTTCCACTCCGCGAAAGTTGTGCTCAGCGTCGCCATCGAGAAAACGATTCAGTGCCTTCATTGTTATCAGCCATACGAAAGAGAAATTCCTCGGCGAAAACTACCATCGAGGCAAACAAGTCAGGCCGGGACAACGTGCACTTGCGTTGCATTGATGAATGTGAAATCCATCTATGATGCGCACCAAACAGGGCCACATGCGAACGAAATAGCTGAATTAGTGGCCTCTCTCAATCGGACGGTGAAAGAATTTAACATTGTTAAGAGAGAACAACGTTTACTAAAGTCATTGCCACCAAGGAAATGCAAATACTGCAAAAAATGGTTTAAGCTGGATCCCTGGATTTACTACCAACAATACTGTAGAGAACTAAAAGAATTAGCAAAGACCGAGCCATCTGAGATGGACGAACTATCGCGGGCGAATCACTCACGCAGAGAGACGAATGCTTTCGAAAATGGTGTGTAAAATGTACGGTTACTCTACATTGTGTCGTCAGACTATTGGGTTACAATTTGTCGTTAAATGCACGATTAAAAGCATTCGTTTATTTTCAAATATGTATTTCTCAGTCTTTGTTAGATTACGAATACAGCAATAAATTTGTATGGTATCCTACTTATGAAGTATTTTGTTCATCGGTACAAACCAATTCACTCGAATGGCACACGCGAAATACTAGTCTAATAACTCAACGAACGCCCTCGGAAACACGCGGTTGGTACAGGGAAACGGCACCCGAAGTCTCACTACCCCGCACGACGCGCCACCCACTCCTACACAAACCGATTCGAAAATAAACGCACGTAAAAATAACACTCGGTCAATCTTTCCCCAGAAATTATTCATACCCAGAGGTCGCTCGTTCTCCGAATTTAAGAAAAAGGAATCTTGACTTAGTTGTTGCGTGTACATCTTCTGCATTAAATCGTGGAACCGTCGTTCTGGAAGGTTCATCAAAAGTCAATAGAGATCCAACACGACCATTTGTCGGAATTTTGGAACATAGTCAATGAAGAAGAAGAAGAAGAAGAAAAATTAGCATCAAAAACAATGTGATTTGAACAATGTAAAAAGTAGTCACATCGCGTGATGTTTCAAACTCCTCAATCATGGCTCAAGGTTGGATGAACTACCACGGAGAAATCTACGATCTAGACCAACTGTATTCGTGGTATTTGAGTGCACGCAATTCTCCTCTACGAGTCTTTCACTTTGAATGTCCATTCTTTGGACTGTTGTGTGCACGACAAATAGAAAGACACTGCGATTTTCGTTCTTTCGGCACGATATTCACTTGGCCGCACAACAAATATCGCGTGGCTTGTCGAAGATCCCAGCGAGAGCAATATTCAGGTGTGATTCCGTTGAAGGAAATCAACATGTCTCTTGTGCGAATCTATCGATTGTATTGTCGGGGTATGAAAATGATCGAGCCGACCTTGCAAGACTTTTTGGATTTCTTGGGACAAGTCTGCCGTCTTTATTTTGGAAGTACTAAGGTGGACGTTATCGTTCAAAATCTGACAAGAAGAAACGTTCACGGTTTATTCAGTTGTGTGGGAAGTTGGTTGCAGCGTCACTGTCCCGGAAAAGTCAGGTACAAAACTTCCAATGGAAGAATGTTGATCAATAAACGGAAGCTGCCCCGTTCCAAGGTTTCTCGTGTCGTGAAGACAAGGTTCAGAAGAAATCGTGCTGAATTAATTATTTGCAGGATCAATCGACGCGATATTGGCAATTAAAACTTTTTGAAAGAACTTTGAACGGTTTTGTGCAAATTATATCCATTTTTTTTTATCACTGTATTCTTTCGATTGACTTTTAATAAAGGTGTATAGGTTGTCAACGAAGCTGATGGACTCTATACTTGCCACTGAAAACTCTGAACCGGATGAAGAGTAAAAGCTGCGCTAACACCCATTAAATGGTTCCCCAAGTGGCTTATGGGCGTGACCTAAAGCGTGCGCTAAACGTAGCGGTTACACCCATAAGCCACTTGAAGCATGCTCATTGCAAGTCCAAATTTGATAGCATTTTATAAGAAGCGAAAGGGTTAATTAACGGGATGCGGTGTTCGTTGCAAGTCCAAATCCGACAGTACTACTATATTCTTCGGTTCAGTGGCATAAACTTCAAATGCTTCGTGATCCGTTTGAGATATAGAACATGCAATGTTTTTTCAGTGGTTTTTATTATATAAGTGTTAACAATAAGAAAAACTTTACAACTCGAGTTCAAAATAGAATGTTCATGTTTAATCTCCCCAAACTTCACGGATGATTCTCTCGTGTTCCTTTGCACGTTGTGGGTCATATAGGGCGCAGCATTCGATGGTTCTCAAAAAAAAATGCATGATAGAGAATGAAATCATAGTGTTCCTTGTACATTTTTTCCCATAACGATGAACT
This sequence comes from Montipora capitata, assembly GCA_949126865.1. Taxonomy (NCBI): domain Eukaryota; kingdom Metazoa; phylum Cnidaria; class Anthozoa; order Scleractinia; family Acroporidae; genus Montipora; species Montipora capitata. Next base: position 38,790,224 of record OX421448.1, on the reverse strand, counting down.
CCATGGATAAGTCCGCACAGGCAAAGGCAATAAGATATTCTGATAATGTTCTTCCAACTTCTTGGCGAGTTAGGGAAATCTCTTTCTCTTTTTAGCAATCAAGTCTGAGTGATTGTTCATAAAGTGAAAGTAATGGAAAATGACATTGTCACCGTATTCACATTTCGGGCCGTTCTTCAATTTCAAATAGCCTTCCACATCGTCAATGCCCGTACAATCGGCCATATCGTGTCGAAAGGCAACTGGAGGAATGTTACATCCTATTCTTCCCTCCGCTTTGTCTTCCTTGGCAGTCACCGGAGATGCACCAGTACAGGAAACGTGAGGAGTAGATACTTTCTTTCTTTTAATCGAATCCTTCGTATCTGACATCTCGGGATTAAGAGCTCGCTTCTTTTGAACTGAAGCCATGGTTAGAGGCAAATTCGTCTGGCAAGCGCGATTGTGTTGTGGGGTTTTATGAAATGGCTCACCCAAATTTTACATGTCTTCGAAATCAGAAAACACGCCATCTCGATGACGCAATCTCGTAATTTGTTTTGCTTATAAACGAATGTAAAATTGTTTACGAAATCGATGCAATCAATTGTTTACTTGGCGTAGAATTGAGCTTAGATACGAAACGAGCTTGTAAATGGCGCACCCCGTAAAATTACGCGATGACATGACGTAGTTTCACATCCCATTTTTGCGTGTATAGATTTTCAGGCCCGCTTGTATAAAAATGGGTTTGGAAGTCCTTTCTGTACAGTGATCACAACAATCGCGAACCATGATGAACGATGCTAGCAATAGTCGCGACCGCCTTGGGTATATACTTCCCGTAAAGCGCATGGCTTCTCGAGTTAGTCGCAGAATAGGCGATTTGGAAGACAGCCGGGTTGCCTTAGATGAAATGATTCGTAATTTGACAACAGTATGAGAATGGCTGACCGAACGACAAGAAGTTCTTCGAAAAAGGAATAATGAAATAGCGGAAGCCTTGCTTTATGATAACGGTCTCTCCTTGCACCAATGTTATAAAAAAGTCACGTCGCTGCAGGGAAATGTGAATAGTTTAGGAAAGTACACAGACGAGATTGGTGAGATGAACAGGTCTATACGAGAAGGTTGCCTAGGAGACATTTGCAAGGATACGAAGAAGGATAAGCAATTAAAGAGGAGATGTCTACAAGGACACGAAGAAGTAATTAAAAAGATTGCAAAACTGAGTTAGTTGAAAACTTTGGACAACAATTTGACAAAGATTGTAGATATAAATAACTTAAAAACACCATCAAGGAGCATTTTTTCACAACGCATGTATGCAAAGACAATATAATGTCGCAAAACAACCGGAAAATGTCGTGGTCTCAGTAGAAAGCAACGACACGAATCGAAAACATTATTAATTTGAGATAAGGGCGAAATAAAAGGAATACGTACAACGTGGTTCACGTCCAACGTAAAACTAAGCCCAGATACCAAGAGGGTCGATGAGAGGATCCAGAACACAGGTGTCATTCTTGTGTTCAATACACGGAGCGAGTACGCATCCCAGCACGGAGAGTTGTACAAGCCCACACTTAAAACGTAACTCGAATGCAATATATATGTGATAAAAGTCTCAACTTTTATCACTTGTGGTAAAAAAAAAAGATGAATTTACAGCCCCATAGGGCGGTTTGTAAATATCGCAATTGGAATGAGCATGCGCTGTGACATAAATCCTACTTGGTGACCTCCCATTTTTTGCGTATAATATGAGTTTTGTCTCGGGGTCCTTTCGGTACAGCCGCGATGAACAAGTATAACCAACTACACTTGCTTTTTTGGAGACAGGATTCTCCTAAGGCGTAGAGCTTGCTACACTTTAGACGATATCATTGGAGATCTGGCCCACTAAACAACAGTAAGACCTTCGAGTACAATTCCAAAAGATGAGCAATGCCTCTTACACCTGCGTGTACCATTGAGCGAAAGACCGATTTACTTGACGGCATCGAAGAAATGCTACCAGAACACTACAACCATAGAACTCTCTGCGAATGGATCGAAAGGTCACTAGAACAAAACAGCGAGCATATCGATTCAATTGATGAAAACGCCGCCACAGCACAACAGCTTGCTTCTATCAGCTTCGATCCGTCAAGCGACGCCGTTAAAAATACCATAGAGCGTTCGTCTGCAGCAAGCACGCAACAACACGCTCGAGCGTGCGAATTGGCACGGATATTTATTGCAGACGAATTTAAGTACAACCCTCTTCTTTCTCCGCCATCGGAGAGGTTTCCATTTAAAAGTAATAAAACCAATGAATGTTTTTTTCTGGTTGAAAACGGAACCGATGAAATAAAACATTCTCACTACGTCAGCCGTGTCAAAATTATGAACTTGGAGACAAAGGAGTGGCTATCGAAAAGCATCGAGGAGAATTTGCTGAAAGACAACGACGGAGACCACACTTTTTTTTTTCACGGCACAGATCACCAAAGCGCAAAGGATATTTTTTCAGCGAGGGGGATATATTTAAATGCTGGACGACAGAAGCGCGACTTTAGCTGTGGGAAGGATTTTACCTTTCCAAAAATTTTGACCATGCGTTAAACTGGGCGAATTGCACAACTGCAAAGCCCGCGATACTGGTATTCAAAGCAAACCGCCATTTCTTGGATTCGGCTCGCAAGCTAGATTTTTTTCGCGACGAAAAGCGATGGCGCGAAATAGTGTCTGCCTTTAGGTCGGGAAGACGAACGGCAAAGACACGAACGACTTTACATTCGTACGACTTGAATGAAGGACCGATGGCGACAGTGAGAAGAAGTAGAAGCGCGGACAAGGAGTTGGTCGTTGAACAAAAACCGTCATCTTACCAAATGTGTCTGATTTCGAGTGAATTTGCTGAAAAGTTTCAGCAAACCCTGCATTGTGTTATTTTTGGACAAAAATGAATCGGACAATAAGCACGGAGCATAGCTGCAAATAAAAATGTCATAATTGTTCATTCGTGTAAATTGGTTGACACCCGTAAAATAAATGTATTGGAAATTGTCTTCTTATGAGCGCAAAAAGGTGAAATATAAATACCGACAAAACATGAAAGTATTTTTGGATGAATGTTTTTAACTAGGGGGTTACGCATCACTTGGGTATGGGTGTGCCTTTATTACTTTCTTTTTTTGTAATGACTCGTCTTTGATCAGTGTATGTCAAACACAAGCTTTGATAATACTTTGCTTATTTTATGCAATTGCACCGGAGTTTGTATTTCGTTAATCCCACCCGAATAATTCACATGTGTATTATAATATTAATACAATCGCTTGGATGTTAAGTGCGAGAATCGCTTTACTCTTCCCCCCCCCCCCCCCCTCCCAAAAGGAAAGACATACATATGCATTTTGTTAACACAACGGTAATCTTTATTTTTATTTTTAAATCTTTTCATGACTGCGATCAAACAGAGGGTCAACTAGACAGATTCCAAATGACTTTCTAGCCAACACGTTCACGATTCCACCTATACTCCTTACAACGTAGAGTCCTGGTAATGTTTTCAAAGTCAAAAAAATGACCCGTGAATTTCCACTCCGAAAGTGTTGTCAAAGCTGTTTTGCTCTTAAAGGGCAGGGCATCTAAATCTCGGTCTGAAATTCTATTTTCACACGAATGGACGACTTCGAACGCTACAGTGACAGCGACTATTTAATACAAGGAAAATCGCCTCACACTTCTGGCATTAAATCCTGTGTCAGGGGCTTCGAGTCCAGCCCACTCTGTGAACACGCATTTGAGAACGTTCCTAATCTCGTCTGCAAACTTTCTTGCAATCACAGCTTCGGTCGGTATTGGTAAAGTTCGAACCAGCACTTTTACTGTTTGCTTTACTGCTCTCGCCATAACTTGTCTGCTAGATAATTTGTCGACGCAATAAATAATCTCGTCTTCTATCGTTGTAGTAAAAAAATCAATCCAAGCTTCGAGCACTTGATTCGCCTCGGCTACGGATTGCACTATCTTCCGGTCCGTCACTCTAGGTAAAATTCCCGGTAAAGCGCGTCTCATTCCAAAGACCCCATTGGAAACGAATTTTCTGCATATGAAGCAATCGGGCGTTCCGAGTGTCGCTGCTATTCTCGAGCGTTCTTGGGAATCTTTGCAATTTGTGGGCACTTGGTAAAATTCTCTGACACAAGATACATGAGCCCTTTGTTGACGGCAGCGAGTCTTGATCAATCGGTCATCATCGTCCAATTGACGTTCTAAACAAATGGAACATACAAACTCTGCCGTCTTCGTCTTCTTTGAAGGTGGCTCGTAATCGATGACGATCACTTGTGGTTCTCGTATCACCGGGAACCAGATGAACAGGCTGCTGGGAGGCGTACGACAAGCTTCACAATCGGACAATTCCGTAAAGAGTGGTGCGCCCGAATGCCACAACAAAATCTCCGATAGACACGGGAATCTTCATCTACGAGCTCCGAGAGTGACTTTTTACAAGCAAAACAAGAATCGTCTGCCATGGTCATTTATTTCACTTTGATCAAACACTGAATCGTCGGTTAGCAATGGAAAAATGGGTCGTCAATTTTATACGCTTTTTTTCGCGCGTCAAATGACGAATAAAAATTTAAAATCCGTCACAGGTTTATTTTTCGTAACATGTAGCATCATTCAATGCGAGGCGCCTACCAAAATACGCAGGCCATGGCGTAACCGAGTGTGATGTAACCGAGATTATTTACACCACAACGTCGTGATATGACGCGGTTAAAATTCGACGTCACGATATACGAAGTTTCAGACATACTCATACAGAACAAATAACTGGCACCACGTATTACGACGACACAGCAATCTATGACATAACTCCATCGCGTCTTATTTTTTTTTTACGTAGGCATGTGTACGAGTCGGGTCGCATATAAGCGGGTCCTTTCGCTGCAGTAATCACAGCAATACAGAGATTCACGGTTGATACTACACAGACCTCAGTCATTCGTATAAGTTTAATGGCGTCCAACGCAGTCACAGTGTCTCCAAGAAAACGAGTGCACGAACCGGACATTTTGTCGGTAGAGGTAAAGAGTCAGGAAAAAGAGGCGTCGACCCCTGAAAATCGTGGTGAGATGTCGAGTGCATTTTCAACATTTTCGCTACTTCGACAGCGTCACCAGCAAGCAAAAAGGCAAAAAAAAAGCAAGACGTAAAGTGACGTTCTGTGAATGCCCTGGGGAGCGTGACATTAGGCGTGTGTACAAGTGCGCGCGTCACAAAATCAAAACAGAAGATCTGTATTTACTCGAAGATAGCCCAGACGAAATGGTTGAACAGATTGACGAATCTCCTAAGTCAAAAGAAAATCCAATAGTTGCAACTACAAGAGCCCAAACGGTCGCTATTGAGATTAAAACTCCAGTTCCATTATCAGAAGTTCGAGTCATTACAAACTACGAACACCGTTATCCAGAGAAGACTTCTGTCATCGAACGACAATATGATGCATGGAACAAGAAATATCTATATTACCTTTCTGTGCAAGAAAAAAGCACCCCAAGACAAGACGCCGGAGAATGTACATGGAGCTCAGATGATGAATGGGATCCGAAAAAAATGCCCAATATGGCAAATCTAAAATAAAACACTTGTAAGAAAAGTACGCGAAACCCATGTTGTTTTCTTTGATGATTTTAATGTTAGGAATAAAGGAAAAGTTTACAATTTGAGCTCTTGTTTGGCTTCGATGGTTTCGTGGTGCCAATTATTTCGGTCTCACGTAAAACATTTTATCATCTCGTAAAATAGAATGCGCGTCTTTGTTTTACCGTGTTTTACGGGCATTGTTTTGTAGTAGTTTTCTAAACATCTCTGGGTACAAGTGTTTGAAGACGTCCAAAAAATGGTAATGATACAAAATAAAATGATGGTGTTTATCTATCCACTGCCACGGAATACGCCAGGGGCGTCGATTTGCTCTTGCATTTGAAGATCTTCCCACAAAGGCAGCAAGACGTTTTCATAGTGTTTTTCCATATTCTTGGTAAGTTCGTGAAACTGTTCTTGTTTTTCGACAGCCCGATATGAACGATTTTGCATGAACCGAAAGTAATCATAAACAAAACAGTTGTCAAATGTGGAGCGCCTGCGGTTTCTCTCTTTTAAATAAGATTCCACATCACCGAGACCTGTGCCATTGACAATGTCATCTCGAAAGGCAACGGGGATGTTGCAGTCTCTTTCTTCTTTTATTTTCTCTTCTTGACTAGCCACGGTATCGCCATCTGACGGAGAAGCAACGTCCGATCTTTTGGATTCGTGATATTTTCTCCTCTTTTTGACCGAATCCACGGTACTACAGGAATCATTCGACATCTCCGGGTCAACTGAATTCTTAGTATCACGGGAATTACCCGACATCTCGGCTGGAACTGATGGTTTCTTTCTTTTAGTTAAATTCGCGGTACCACAGGAATTATCCATCGCATCTGAATCAAATGCTTGCTTCTTTTGAACCGAAGCGTCGGCACTGCAAGAATCATCAGACATTTCGGCCGAATTGACTAAATTCGTAGCTAGAGACAAACTCGTTTATCAAATGCAACCGTGTTGTGAGACTCTTTGAAATGGCTCACCGAATATATACAGTTCTGCGTAACGAGTCACGTGAGCCATTAAATTGTTTACAAATGATTTACTCTCCTCATATTTCATTTTTTGTTTCTTGTGATATTTTTGTCTTTTCACCGAGGACACGGTGCTGCAGGAGCTTAAAGTTATGAAAGGTGTTGTGATTGTTATTGTGTTATCGTTTACATTATGGCTCAGCATTGAAAGGAAAGGAAAGGAACTTTATTAACTTTCTAGTCGTTCTAGCGCAGGAGCTCTAATTAAGAGGGGGGGCACTTTGTTGTGACACTCTTTGAAATGGCTCGCCATATTTATACAATTAAACGTAACGGATCGCGCGGGACGCTAAATTATTTATAAACGAGAACACGCAATGTTTGCATCTTTGATTTTATTTTCATTTTTATAACAACAAGGGAATTCGTTTCACGAAGACAACAACCACTTCATACAATATAGATGGAATGCATTCATTCACTCTTCCCATATCTCACGGATGACCATCGGACGTAATTTGTCAACATCCAAGAGATGGGATTTAAACACATTCAAAAAATGATAATGGTACACGATAAAATGAAATTGTCCAGAGTAAGTCCAACCCATTCTTCTATTCTGTTTCTGGCAATCTTCCCACAGGGGTAGTAACACCTTAGAATAATGTTCTTCCATCAACTCTGCAAGAACTGGAAAATTGTTTTTCTTTGCGGCAACCGCATCTGGATACTCTTCCATAAAGCGAAAGTAATGTCTGACTATGTTGTAGCGATCGCCCGCCACATTTAGCCTCCTATCCTCGTAAATCCTGAACAATACATAATTTACTTTGGCCAGACCACTGAGACCTTTAAGGTTTGTCACGATGTCTTGAAAGGCAACGGGAACATACCACTTGGTATTCTTGATTTTTACGTCAACCAATGGATATGCCCGAGTACTGGAAACGCTTTGGACTGACTCCACGGTGCTGCAGGAATCATCAGACTCTCCCCATATTTCACGGATGACCATCGGTCGTTCCTTTTCCAAAAACGAACTCTCCAAATGAAGCCATTCAAAGACGTTTAAAAAATAATAATGATATAAAATAAAGTGAAAGTGCCCAGAGTCAATCATTCTGCGGATCGACTTCCGACTTTGGTGCCACAGACACAGATCACTAACTTGCTTCTGAACATCTTCCCAGAAGGGTAACAAGACATTTTTGTAATGTTCTTCCATCATCTTCGCAAGATCGGGGAACTGTTTCCTCTTTAGTGCGACCAGGTCTGGATGCTCTTTCATGAAGAGAAAGTACCTTTCGATTTTATGGCAGTCGTAGGACACATCATCGATGCCTTCATCTTGTTGAAGCCTGTACCATTCATAGTACACTTTGGCATAGCCACGGAGAACTGTGCGATTCGTTATGGCATCTTGAAAGGCAGCCGGGACATACCGCTTGTCAAATCCTTTGCCCCTCGAGTGTTCTGATTCCTCGAAAAGTTTTGGTTTTTTGACAGAGTCCACGGTGCTGTAGGACTCATCTGCAATTTCCAGGTCATCAAAGCTTCTCTTTTTTTGAACTGAATTCATGGTCGTGATAAGAGACAAACTCGTCTATCGAGCGCAATCGTGTTGTGAGAATTTTTCGAAATGGCTTACCAAATTTATACAGTCGCGCGTGTGCGTAAGTCACGAGTCGCTTGCGTCATTTTGATGATGTAACCCCTTGATATGTTTTGTGTGCAATCGAGTGTGCGATCATTTACGAAAATAGACTCGACAATTTCAAACGCTGACGTTCGCGGATGACAACATTACCCCTCCTTTTTAAAGTATTCACTCTAAGTGAAACCCAAATGATGCGAACCGATTTTTTTTTGAGTCATTATTTTTCTGTAGACTCGTTCAATGCCGTAATAAAAAAAATATCATCATTTCCTGAAAAAAAAGACACGTGACCCGTTTTGAGCTCGCATAAAAGAGACGATATCACTTGCCTAATGCCATAACATGCCGTGGCGAAAAGCCGTGCGAATCATTGACTCGTGCTTGGAAAATTTTATCGACGTTTCGTTTGAAGGTCCTACGATTTTGTTACTGTTAACTATTTGTCTCCTTTGCGGACCCAGACAATTATGTGAAACCCTCGAACAAGAATTCTTTACAAGGTATGCGACTTGATTTATTCCTCGATCGATGCGGAGACAACTTAGACGGTTTCTGGTTTCACCTGGGTGTCGCAAGTACTGTGACACTTGTTTTCCTGTGGATTGAAGACCAGTGCGGAGAACGATGAAATTTATCGTTAGATTTTGCTGTTTCTGTTTATTCGTCTATTTTCCGCAACGAGTGCAACGGTACGATCCGTTAAGTTTCAGTGACATTGTTTTAGTGTGGCTATGCACGTACATTATTGCATGTCATTTACCCGATTCTTTGAGGCATCACGCCGAAGAAATGGTCAATGTTGGATTTGCTTATTTTACTGTGTTTTGTGTGGGTGCTACATTTATGGCCAAGTATTCAGACAATCGATAACTTTGATTGCAGTCATGGCAACTCCTGAGAACTCAAAGTGCTCCAATTGTCGTCCCGATGTCACTGTTACCGCTGAAGTGCCACTTCCAAGTCCGCCTCCAGAACAAGAGGAGTTTTACGAAGACCCAGATTATGTGGACATAGATGGCACTCGCGGGATACGAATGAGTAAAAAAAAAATCATGGATTACCTAGAATTCTACGATTACATAAAGTTACAGTCTGTACTCGCCCATGAGACGCACAAATGGTTGATGAGTATGGCAAATAAAGGAATCAAAGAGCCTCGAAGCAAAAACGGTCTTTGCAAGATTCTTCATCAAACAGAGCTAAATTACCCCGGTAACTGCCCTTGTCATCCAAATCAGTGTCTCACCATTGGTGTCTGTCGCTATATCACCGGTGCTTGTCACCAATGTCAACTCGAAGCCTGTTCTGACTGCCACTGCCCAGATGATCAACTCGACGATCAGCCTTGTCGATGTACCAACTGTACTGCGAGGCACTACGCCAAAGTGTATATCACCAAAAAACAATGCCGTGAGCTGAGAAAGAATCCCTATTGCAAAGAGCACCCAACTGAAGCCCTGCATCTGGAAAATAAACGCGAGGTGCAAATCAAGTGCAGCGAATGTGAACTTTTAATTGACTCTGAGTGACTTTTTTTTTGTTCTTTGATTTTCATATTTCATTTTGATTTATTATTTTTTTGGGGCCGTTATCGAAGTTCTCGGGAACAACAAATCAAGTACGTTTTTTTGTTTTGTGGAACCGTTGTTAGCATTAAAAACGCTACTCGTATGTTGTACATAATCGCCATGTTGTTGTTGTTTTTATTGCTCACGTATAAGGTACTGTCGGATTTGGACTTGCAACGGACACCGCATCCCGTTAATTAACCCTTTCACTTCTTATAAAATGCTATCAAATTCGGACTTGCAATGAACATGCTTCAAGTGGCTTATGGGTGTAACCACTGCGTTTAGCGCACGCTGTAGGCCACGCCTATAAAACAAGCAGTCCGGGTTCAAGACCCCCTTTGCTCCTCGTTGAATCTGGATCATGGTAGTCCCCCGGTTCAACTTCCCAACTGCACTTGTAAACGACCAACTGGTTTGCCTCGAGCTAGTTGGGATTCTTGTTTTTTCTGTTCCGTCATTTCGTCGTGTTTCGTTGGCCATGAAAAGCCCATACGAGGAGTGGTCGAATTGTAAAGCTTAACATCAAGAATAAAAACCACAAAAAACAAAACACAGCATGTTCTATCTCTCAGACGTATCACGAGATAAATGAAGAGTTTCTAACTTCAGTGACTTCGAGACCATACAACTTCTCCTACTCGCCACTTAACCTGTTCCGTAACCTCTGTTCCATTTTCGGGTCATTACACACACTTAAGAAGGCTGCATGATACGCGATGAATTCCCAATACGGTCCAAAGTGTTCTTTAAGCCATTTTAGCAGGGTCACCATGCTCCATTCGTCTTCTATAGAGTTCCAGATCTTCGAGAGATGGCAATGCTGGATGCGAAGGTCCGAAGATAATTTGAGGTAATCAGCATTTCTGGCATCACATACAGCAGTGTTGCTGTAGATAAGCCGAAAATAACGCTCGGTGAACTCATAACGCCTTATGTTGTCATGTTCATTTTTCCAACGCCGATAGAACCGTTTGGCATCGGCATCAAGTCCTATTTCCATAGAAATAGACTCTTGCATGTCTTTGCTTTCGTACATCATGTCTTCACTGTAATCTTCCAGCCACGTACAGGTACCGACTTGCTTGCGTGTAACGATCTAATATCGTTGCGTAAGTTTTAAACCTTAAAAGCAGGTTCCCCGCAAAACAAATTTAGAGTAGTGTTTTTCATTCGTTGTATGTGTACCCAAATTTAGCTCGTTTTTTTTTTCTACTAGCCACGGAAACACTTAAAAATAATTCAGCACGGATAAATACCCATTACTGTAATTTTGTTGAAATGGGTTGATTGGTTCTTGGTTAAGCTTTAAACAACAATAAAATATCTATTTGTTCGATGCGTGATACAATGAAAACGAAAAGTTTCTTTCTTCGGCGTCTTCCAGGAGAATACAACTTCCCCTACTTGCCGCTTAATCTGTTCTGTAACTGCTGTTCTATTTCCGTGTCATCACACACACTTAAGAAGGCTGCATGGTATGCGATGAATTCCCAATACGGTTCGAAGCGTTGTTCAAACCATTCTAGTGTGGTCGTAACATCCCATCCGTCGTCTTTAGAGTTCCAGAGCTTTAAGAGAAAGCAATATTGGCAATGAAGGCTCGAAAATACTTCGGGGTAATCATCATATCTGTCATTGCATATAGCAGTGTTGTCGTAGATAAACTGAAAATAACGCTTGGTAAACTCATAACGCCTTATGTTGTTGTGTTCATTTTTCCAACGACGGTGGAACGGTTCGGCAGTGGCACCGATTCCTAGTTTCATAGAAATATACTCTTGAATGTCTTTGAGTACATACACCATGTTTTCACTGTAATCTTCGAACCACGCACAGGTATCGACTGGTTTACATGTGACGATCTAATATCGTTATGTATGCTTTTTTTAAATCTCAAAAGCAGGTTCCCCCAAACAAAATTTGGGTAGTGTTAGTGTTTTTCATTCGTAGTATTGTGTACTCAAATTTAGCTCATTTTTCACTAGCCATGGAAACACCAAAAAACAGTTCAGCGCGGATAAATACTCGTTACTATAATTTGTTGAAATGATTGGTCGGTTGTTGGTTGAGCTTTAAACAAAAATAATATGTCTGTTTTTCGATGCGTGATACAATGAAACTACCAGTTTCTGGAAACGAGTAACAAAAAAAAGGTTCGCTCGCGTCGTACGTCTCTTTGAAAAATAGCCTAATACACACTGTTTGTCCGCTAAAATATTTGCATAAGCACAGTTTCTTTTTTTTCATAGACAAACCGTAAACCATGCTCATACAAAATTTGGGGAACAAACAAAGAGTGTTGTGCTAATTCCAAAGTAGCTACCGTGGGATTTTTTTCTGGAGGGCCCTAACTTTTTGGAAGCGCGAATCGAATCCAGTTATCAGAGCAAAAATACATTCTGTTATAACATTTTAATGGAATTCGCAAAAATACATTTTTGTTCAAACTTCACTCGTCCAGTGGACAATCCTTCGAGTTATTATACTTGTCGACGATGTATTCGAGAAGTGTTTCGCGGTTAACACAATCAGCTAATTAGATTTCAGATTTTTCTCTAGTTACATAAATTGTCCTTCGTACATTGGTGGATAAATGTTCATTCGTCTAAACTCCTTGTCGCCTCTTCCTCATCTTTTTTCAAATCTTGTGACTCTCTTTGGTAGCTCATAAAACCATCCGAGTTTTGAGTTTGTCGTAGCAACCGGAGTTGGGTGTCTTGTGGTAAAAGATGCAAAGGTATTTTCACCACGAGCTGAGCTGGTTTTGTTCGGTTTTGTTTCTGCTCTTTCGTTCGGTCGGTTCTCTTTTCACTCCTAGCTTGGAATTTCCTGCGACCCATGCTGATACGACTGGCTTTGACTGAGGTTCTGTTTAGCAGCGTTTTATAATAATATAAAGGACCTTCAAAAGTATGCAGCGTAATATTACGAGATAATTTGCTATTGACGATCCGATCATGAGATCATTGCCGTTGTCAGCTCACGTGAATATCCGTTAGCGTGGGAGTGTTAAATCATCGATTTTTTTTAAACTACTGTGTCATCATGCGAAAACAAATACCTTTCCCAAAAAAGAAAAATTGAAGATGACATCAATGTTTTTTTTTGTTCATTGACGTCAAGAACGTATCTCTCTGGCTAATAAAATGAGCCTCAGACCAAGGTTTTTTGACGAGTTCTAGAAACTCAAACGACAAGATCGCTACGAGACATCTATTAGCTGAGTTATTTTCCCTGTGATTTTCCATGGCTTTAGATCGATGTTGTATTTGCTTATGACAAGAATGGGAAGAAACGCTTTTAAACCGAAACGGCGCTGTCTTTAATGGAGATTGTGCCACTAGATTGAAGAACGACCGGTGTTTCTTGTGTTTAAAGGAAGAATGGGGATTGTCAATTTGTGATGAAAATGGCAATCGTTTTCACTCTGAATGTATTGTTAAATTCCAACATGCAAACCTCGCAGAGCTTCACCGAGTTTGCCTTATCCTGGACTTAGATGGGTTCACGATAGGCGATCAATTTTACTGTCGCGAACTTGGGTGGGTGAATCGCGGAAACGCATGTGGTAATTGTAAATTCAAAATGCCATGTCGTTTTCGCGATTTGAACGATGCCGACAGACGAAGGGCCATTTTCGTGTCCAAATTCGTGATAGGTCTACCTTTTGACAGCAGACCAGAGGAATATCCGATTGATTGCAAAGACCTTGCAAAGGTAGTGGAAGATCTATATCTCAAGTCGAAAAGCGAGAAAAGAAATCTGGTCGCTTTTAAAGGTGGCCACGTTGAAAAAGACTTACTAGAATCATTGGGGACACCTTCGATAAATTTGGAACATTTCGTGGGTCCGCGTTACCACGAGCTTGTGCAGACTGGGTACGAGCAGGCGAGTGGGTGTGGACAGCACAAGGCGGGAGAAAATATACATTGTCCAACGGATGAATGTCGTGCTTTTTTTAAATGGTTCACACTCAAACTCCAAGAGCATTCGTTCAGAGCTGGATAGTCCGTTTTGATGTGAATGTTTGTGTCTGGTCGCTGTTCCAGGTTGCATCGATCGATCGATTCTCAAGAAAATTCGCAATGGGCCAGACTGATTATAATGTCACGGACCACGGCATGAAACTCAAGCAGGCCACCGTTCAATGGACGAATGTTGGACCATTTTAACTGGATTATAAGCGAGATTGGCTGTAGAACTGAACGAGTTTGTTTGTTTTTGGTGTAAGATAAAAAAAACGTGAAACTGTGAGTTTCGTTTATTCGTTTTCGTAAAACTTAACATTCAATAATCCTTTGTTTATGCATGTCTTGTCACAAACACAACACGCTTTTTCGATGGATATGTAAATGCCACCGAGTGATTTCTTGAGTGTAGTATTTCAAATAGGATAAGGATACGAATTTAAATAAATTCTTAATGAATCAGGGATTGATGCGTTTTGGTGCTTTTTAAAAAGAGGCATCCTGTTTAAAGTTTTTCTACATAAATGTTGAAGACTTGAAATTCCTTTGTATAAAGGACTCAACAAGAAAAACATCTGTCCCATCATCGTTCTTGATTGCCCATTTGCTTGTTGAGCCAATTCAGATGACAGCATATAATAAACGATCATTTTAACCACACAATCGAATCTTGGAGTTGTCAGAGATCCTTTTCCGTCCAGATAAAACAAACTTTCGCTGCAAATTATTCTTATATTTGTGATTCCCTTGTTCGTGACCAATGTCACGGTGAATAAATGTTTTGGATCCCAACTGTCGCGAACTAAGAATTTCCCAATAGCTTGGTCTCGAAGCAGAAAATTGGCTTGAACAGCAGTGATCGCTCCCCAATAAAATCCACTCTGTTGTAATGCTCTTAAGACCGAATTCAAACCGGCTTTCTTGTCCATTGCCAACGAGTCCAGTAGTTATTTTCTTCGTATCACTTTGCGAAAGAAAATGATCCCTTTGTGATCTCTTTGTTTCTTGAAAATACTTAAATGATGCGATCCTTTTTTTTAAGTTGCTCTCTTTTGCGCACTTCTAAATTTTCAGAGAAATCGCGCGTTATCTAATAATCTTTTCTCGAAAAACCGGAAGTCAATAGCATTGTTTATTTTGCGTGATTGACTGTCGTGAGAAGGATTTTGCTGTGTCATTACAGGGAAACATTGCATCATTTCGTTAACCCTTTCACTCATGCAAAGTTCCCCGTTGACGAGTAAAATCATCTGATCACTCTTGGTAGCGAGAGGGTTAAAGGGGACATGGTTTTTGAGTGAATCTAGCTGTTGTTATTAACCCTTTCACCTCCGTGAGTTTTTTCGTTGAAGTGTAACTCGGTGGCCCTTACAGGGGTGAAAAGGTTAAATTAAACAATCTAAAAATTCAATGATTTGAGCACCGCCGCCGCCGTCGCCGCCGGCTCATTCGATGGATTAAAGCACGTTAAACTAACGTTCTTCTTTTCAAAGAAAGTCTCTTTATTAATGACATTCACTGCAATTTAAAAAAGCAAAAATTTTTTATCGAACCGAGGTTGTTATGTTCTTTGTAAATAAACAAGTATCGAATGTGAATTCCGAGTGCATACCAGCAATCTATCTAATCCGTTTTCGTTCCCATTTGGAGGCTTGGCAGGGATCTCCATCCAAAAAGAACAAATGCCCATTGAATTCCCATTCGCTTAATAATGTAGTCACCTTTTTGTAACTAAAAGGCCTTCCACCTTCCACGCTATCTGTACGAGAATTTATTATTCTGAACGAAATTACCGCCCCCGCGATATTGTACAATTCACAACCTGTAAGGGTGTCTTTTGAAAAAAATTCATCAACCTCCAGGCCTGCTAATTGTCCGACGGGGCTCCTGATGCATAAATTCATGTGTCTGACAAATTCCTTGACAGTCATCGTTCGCTTATCCATTGGAGTAAATTTTCTGATGTGTCTACCGTTGTTCGTTACGCCTTGGATTATAAATTCGTGCGATTGCAGACCGAACTTAGCATCGTTTAGTTGGCGGTTTACTTCAAACAAGAAAACCCTGCGCCATTTTTCCAATAGTGCATTTGTTTCTATCAATGAAGCAGGCAGTTCTTCCCTCTTTGATTTGGGAACCAAATGAGCGGGAAAGTCTCTCGGATTAAATATATGCTTCTCACGTCTACATACAAAACATTGTAACAAAGAAATATTTCTCTGGGCCTTTTCAAACTCTTCAACAGTGCGGCATTCGGTCGGTAACTTGAAGTATTTCCTGAGACAAGAGTCGTGTGCGTTCTGTCTGCAACATATAAATTCGATCAATTGGTCATCGGCACTTGTTTGCGTTTCCAAACAGATGCAGCAGACTCGATTTTCGTCGAATGGTTTAACCTTCTTGTCTACAATAAAATTTACAGTCAATGCCGTCCTACAAATGATTACAATGATTACAATGATTACAAATTTCCAACTTCGCCCCGATACTCTCTGCTGAGTCCACAACATTCAATGATTTTTTTTCGAAAATGTCTAGTATCTGTCTCAAGAAAATCTTCTGCGGCCAGTTGAGGGTTCAATATTTCTCGAATGTTGCGGAGATACTCGAACAACCGTTTGAGGCGACGCCCGTCCTGTGCTAACTGATCAGAACGAAGACTTCCGTCTAAATTTTGGAAACCGATGCTGATGATATGCTCGATCAATTCCTTGTATTCCATATCCCAAGTCTCTAGATCACAATCGAGTTCCTCTCTTGCTTCTCGCCAAACGGTGAAAAAACAGCGTATAGCACGTCGCTTTCCACCACAGTCCGGAAAGGCACCACAATCGCACAGAGCTTCCATCTCGGCAACGCTTAGTTATTAAAATTGTCCCGGTCCTGTGAATTATTATATTGCCTTCGAAAAGTATTTGCTTTTATGTCACGAGTCGTTCACGACATCGACAGAAGACATCATACCCTTGCTTTACGTGTACCAAAGTTCTCTATGACTCGTAACACACTCCATTACGTAAACTGTCAAAAATGCGCTGTAGCGCGGAACGAGTACATGACAGAAATTACGTTATATTACCGATTACGTACAACTCGATGTAACTAGGGGAATTTTTTTTTTTTTGGGGGGGGGGGGGGGGGGGAAGGATTCTGGATGATGTAACTTTTTCTCATTACGTCCAGTTTCGCGTTTTTCCCCGTTCGTCGTTATATTTATATGTAGTTTGCATGAGAAAGGGTATACAGTAAGTCTCTTCTTCTGGCCGAAGCACCAGTCTATCCAATGTTATCTCTAGGGTTCTGGTTTTGCAAACATGTCGTATTTTGCTGGTGATATTGAATTCGTAAGTGGAAAATTGGATGATGGCTATAAGTGCGTCAAGTGCAGTCATATTCTTCGAGATCCCATGCAATTTCCGTGTGGGCATGGGTGAGTATTTTAGTAAAGTGTTCAAGCCGTTTAAAAATGTCAAAAAAGTTAAAAACGGTGTGTATGTTTTTTTGGTGTTATACAGGTGTTGCAGTGAATGCGCGAATGACATATTCGCGGTGGGGACCGACGATTGTGGAAAATGCCCGCACGACCTGCAAGTCATTCGGCATAGAGAGCTGTTTCCAGATGTATACGCCAAACGGGAACTGTTTGGGTTGAAGTGCTTTTGTTCAAACAAAAAGAGAGGATGCGAATGGAAGGGTGAATATTCAAGATTTCGGGAACACTACTCCGTGTGTGCTTATGCAGACGTGAATTGCGTTTACTCCAATCATGGCTGCGATGCAGTTGTACCGAAGTCCGAGTTAGCACATCACATAGAGAAAGACTGTCCGTTCAGATTGGTCGATTGCGAGCATTGTGAATTCAAATATCACGTGAAGGACTCGTCCGACCATCTGAAGGAATGCCCCAAGGTTCTTGTGGAATGTCCCCATGGTTGCAATCGAGACAAATTCTTTAGAGAATTGCTACCGGAACACGAAAAATCATGCTCTAAAATGCCGACGACTTGCATTTTTAGCGACGTTGGTTGTAATTTTCGCGGTCCGAGAGAAAGTCTCGATGGTCATCTTGATTCAAATGCAGCGGAGCATTTAATTCTCACGGGGAATTTTATCCGAGTAGTCTTAGCGCGGTTAGAGCTCACTCAAAAAACCATGGATTCGTGTGTGGAAGCGAACAAGGAACACGAGGAACAATTGTCTGCGCAACAAAAGACTATAACGTTGAATAAAAATACGTTATTTGCTCATCAAAAAAAAAAATAGCAACATGGAGTCGAGTCTCCAGCACCTGAAGACATTTAGGGTCGATGGTGGTCGTACCAGGAAACAATTAGAGCTACTCGACGAGCGATTGTCGGTAGTCGGTACAGAAATTGAGGCGATGAGGGGTTCTCGAGATCCCCCGCAATTCTCGCCATCTGGCAGTCATGGAATGGAACGATTAGATCATCATATAAAATTACACGAGATACAGATACAAGACCAAGCCCAGGCTATTTCCCGCTTAGAAAACACTTCGTAAGATGGAACCTTTGTTATGAAGATTGACGATGTTCAACGCAGATTTCAGGATGCAATTACCGGAAGATCTAAACGGGTGGAGAGTCTTCCTTTCTACACTTCACACAGAGGGTTCAAATGTCAAATGTCCGTGTACCTGAACGGAGACGGGGAATATCGTGGAACACACGTGTCCGTATTTCTCATGATAATGCGAGGAGATTTTGACGCCTTGCTTTCGTGGCCTTTCGAACAGAAGGTTACGTTCACGCTTATTGACCAAGAGGGGAACAATGATTATCTGGATAGCTTCTGGCCCAGATATGGTGGGACGAGTTGGGAACGGCCCCGCAATACAAGGAACATAGGATCGGGAATCCCAAAGTTTTTCCTACACGAAAATTTGTTTTCTGGTGGATATATTCGCGACGATACAATGTTCATAAGAGTGGAAATCGACACCACTGGGTTACGTGCCTTGTAAAAAGTCATGACAGATTATCGCGAGATTGCCTTGGACGAACTAGTGACTACGGCCAACGATTATAGACAACGATGGTTAAGAGATAAAAACTCGTACTCGGAAACGGCGATTCAAATGGCGAAAGGTCGCGCCATCACTCGGTTTGTCGAGTGTTTGTCATTGTGTGAAGACCAAGGAGGCAACGTATCAGAAGCTTTGCGGTTTCTTCTAGATTACGTTAGCACAAAAGAAAGACCCACTGATTGGGGATTGCTGGAAGAGAGTCTGGTCTGCAACACACATGGCGTGTTGTTTTGTAACGATCCGTCTTTCAGTGACAAAACGCCGGCGGGAAGAGTGAGCGATAAACAAAGGTATTCTGTGAGGCCTGATGGTAGTTTACGTTTCTACCCTGTACCAGAGGACATGGAGCTGGCTTTAGCGTCTGTGCTCGATCGTTATAATCGCATGTTTGAAGACTGTAGAGGCTCGTACGGAATTTCGTTGTTTCAAACGTGTGCATGACTGTTTTGTAATTTTCTCGAACTACACCCGTTTGCCGATGGAAACGGGAGGCTTTGTCATATTCTGTGTAGCTATGCCATGTCGTATTACCAGCCATTTCCGATATCTGTTTGCAAAGAGAAAAACTTTGTCGCGACTCTCGTGTATGCGCAAGACACGGGTAACCTGGAGCCGCTCGTTGTTTGTCTGATTACTAACATTTGCCAAGCGTGGAAACTGTTTTTCTCTGACGTAGAGTAAAGTGAGGATTAGTACGGTTTTTCCTTTTTTTTATGCGATGTATGGTATGTCGAGAATAAAACAGAAAAAAATATATGATGTTGGTCTGATTGCGAACCTCGGGATTGTGTTAACTAAATAGAGGTGCGGACTCACATACCCTGACCTTGAAGTCTCAGATGGATAGATATATATTAAACGACTCGGGCACGACTAAACTGTAACGAATACAACACATATATTTCGATTCCTTACCGATATATTAATTGACTTGGGTACGACTAAAATACAACGAATACAATACATATATTTTGAAGCCAAACTATTACATACCTCTGAGAATTCAGTAGTCTACCACTGAAGAAGCAAATGTCCAAGCACAGTCGTAGTGTCCCCCTTATGTACAGAAAGAGGCGAAGGAGAAGGACGAATGTGGGGGACCCCCCACGATGCCCAAGTGCTGAACAAGTTGAACCGATTGCTTCGGTATCGGTGTCTGTTCCCGGCGATAGCCCGGCCTTTCCACAGTCAGAGTTATAAGGACATCATTGCTGCAATGAAGTGAAGTGAATTATCCAGACCATCAAAGAAAAGACTCGAGTGTCTCTCTGTAAAGGGTGGAAAAAGTATTACATTGAAAAAATAAATAAATAAATAAATAAAAACCAGCATTCAATTGATTACTTTAACGGCTTGTGATTTCGTTTAGAGAACAAAAATATGGGTTAAAATGTTTAGAGGAGGTATCTCAGAGACACATGACTAGTTAGGGGAATGGGGGGGGGGGGGGTCCTTCACCAATGGAAAAAAAAAACACATGATTTTTTTGTCAAACTTTATTAAGATCGATACATTCATCTCGAAAGTATACGCTTGTCTTCTTTGTTTCGTTTTATTTTCTTCAAGTGTCTTTTCTTGGCACGTTCTACGTATTGGTCATATTTAAACAACCATTGCAAGGATTCCGTGTGTGTTTCGTCGCCTTTAAGTTCATCAAGTTTCTGGTGGAATTCATTGTACACCACGGCTGATTCGCGGCTTTGGGCTTCGTCCACGTACGAACTCGGGAATAGGTCATTGGTGACATGGCACAAACTCCATTGTTTTAAGTATTCATCGCTGGAAACAAGCGCGTTCAAAACAAAGAATGCGTCCAGCGGTTTGTAACTCTCGTAGACTGAACAACTTGTATCAGTAGATTTGTGATGAAAGGAATGCAGCAATAAGATAGATTCGGCAATGGGTATGAGTTCCTCGTCACAAGAAATGTTCGATTGACATTCGCGCCGTAATTCTTTCCACATGCCCTTCAAATATTTTATACACGGTTGCACCGTGTGTAAAAACTCCATCGGTCGGTAGTGCTTCTGGTCGTAGAATGAAACTCCTCTGCTTTTGGCACATCTATACACAGCCGGTGATTCACGTATTGCGTCATTCCATAATTTTATCATACAGACGAAACGGTTTAGTGTCAGTTTCAAAAAAGTACGTCTATCAGCGCAGTTTGAATCCGCAATAAAATGCGCAACGACCGACGAATGACACCATATAGGAAAAATTTGAACATGTCGATTGTCTTAGGTAAACAGTTCTAATCGCGCGAAATAATAGCACACCTTAATGTACGTTTTCGTCGATGGTCAATTGGGCACAAATCGAGGTAAAACCAAAATACACACAAGCGACCGACGTTTAAAGCTTTTCTCAGTGTTGCTATCTCGTTCCACGCATTCAACAAATCGTTGGTTGTTCGAAGGCGAATCGTGCCCCTATTTTTACATGAGCGAGTTATTTCGTGACGGTTGATCGTCGTACAAATTTGTATCGCTGTTTCGTAAAAGTGAAACTTGATTACGACCAGATTTATCTTGCGATGACATTTGAGTTGTGTTTAATGGTCCGGGTATTTCGTAGAAATGACACAATCATACGAGCACGCAAACGTGATTTACGACGAAAAACCCGATTGCGTTGTTTGTTTGTTTGTTTTTTTTTTTGGGGGGGGGGGGGGGGTGGGGGGGGGGTAGACGTTTAATATGACGTAGCGAATATGACTAAGTTTTTTGTAGATAAAATAACTGCGATGGTTTATGACGTCAATCGAACGCTATAAAAGACTCCAGGATCCGTGGTTCGGGA
>OX421448.1:38758574-38766074 GCA_949126865.1 Montipora capitata | reverse complement strand
GGTACAACGAGGAGGTAGTGTGGCCCAGTGGTTAGGGCGTTTGCCTTGAGAACCGGAGATCCCGGGTTCAAGACCCGCTCTGACCACTCGTTGAATTTGATCCTGGTAGTCCCTGGTTCAACTTCCCAGCTGCACTTGTAAATAGCCAACTGGTTTGCCTCCGGCCGGTTGGGATTCTTAACAATTGTCGTTGTTCTGTTCCGTCGTTTCGTTGTGTTTCATTGGCCCTGAAAAGCCCCTATGGGGAGCGGTCAATTAAGTATGTATGTATGTATGTATGTATGTAACGACGGTGGTTATGTCCATGGTTCTCGCTGTGGATAAATATTTGTCCAACAGGTTGTCGATTCTGTGTAAAGGCACTTTCTTCAATCCCAACGGGGTGTTCATTTTCAGATGATACAGCATACAAGCGATCAACGAATCTCGATCTAAATTGCCGCTGTTGCTGTGATGGACATATACATAGGCCATCGAACACAACATCATTATTCTCATCAGCACAGGTGTTCCGATTAACACTCTACCACAGCCCACAGGCAATACAAATCCGCATCGCTCGTGATCGTATCGACACCGGTAATTGTTTACGTCACGCGTCTTTAGAGACACCACCTTGATTATCAGACTTTCAGGGGAACGAATCTTCACTTCCTGCAAGTGATATCCAAAATCTTGAGCAGTTGTTTTGTTTTGGGATATAAATTCGTCTACAGCTGTCTGAACTAAATTGTTCCGTTGTATCCATTCAAAGATTACATACAGGCACATAGCGCTTGCTGGCCAGGTTTTCGTAGTTTCAAGTTTACAAGGAAGAACTTTATCCAACAACAACCTTCCTCTCTCGTTGATTTTAAATGCTTTACTACCGTTTTTCAATTCAAGAAGAATCAAAATCTTGCAAGCAAGCATTGCTCTCATCAACACCTGGTCTGTTAAGACTTCGACGTTTAAAGATTCGTGCAGTTTCAACATGATCTTTTCCCAAGAAGCGTAGATCTTTTCTGATTGTGATTCTTTTAGCACGACTTGACACGGTCTCGACAACACGAATTCGCTTGCAAACTCTGGAATGTCTGCTGGCAACGTACAGTTTTTGAAAAAAGATAATTCAGACGAACTTGCAATGTTCAAATTGAACGCCGAAAGATTTACGCTCGAGCCTCCCAGGGCAAGCATGAACTTCAATATTAGGTCCTTATCCAAAGCATCGGGGGTTGTCAATCTGCTGAAGTTATAGTATATAAACGAAGAGGTAGAGTGATACTCGCACAGCACCTCACCAACAATTTCACTCGCTTCGTAATACTCTCGATTCTATACAGAAAAAATACTCTATACAAATCTGACATCTGGTCGGTGTCGCGACATCTCATTGCCAAACATGCCCAGTTTTCCGCCACCTGCGGTGGAAAGTCTTCTTGTTTCTCCTTGGAAAGGGCCATTTCTTGAGTTCTCTTGACTTCTCTTGAGTTTTCTTGAGTTCTCTTGAGTTCTTCTTAGTTGTAGCTTCCTCGCTGTTGTGATTCTAGTCCAACAGCGATCCGTTTTTATAGCCAAATGAATGACCTCGGGCCTCGATTGCGTGTAGATTCACGAGTATACGTCATATGTGCAAACAGGAAATCATCGGTGGCTGAGTTTTGTATGTCATAGCTAAACCCGGACTACTAAAGCAAACCATGACGGAGCCAAAATTGGCCCTCGTACTATGTTGTGTGCGATAAGGCATGTTACGTCATGAATATCTTTGCTCTTTAACGGGGATGATATCACAAAGAATATTTGTGCTTCCAACGCGAAACGTAGCCTACCTTTAAAAAATACTTTTGCTAAGCCTACGAATTCCGATACCCATTACATTCCAATACCTATTACATTCCAATACCTATTACATTCCATAACTACGGATTACCAGAGTAAGCCACGACACCGAGAGCCAAAATTGCCCCTCCTACGAATGTCGTGCCATAAGGCATATTACGTCATAAACATCTTTGCTCTTTAACACGGATGATATCACCAAGAATATTTGTGCTTCCAACGCAAAACGTAGCCTAAACAAAAGACCCCCCAAAACATCTCAGAACCCAAAAAGAATATGATGCAATAACCATGACATCAGGAGCAATGTTTGTTCTCAAACGCAATAGCTTTTTTTCGCCCAAAAAACGTAGGACCCCCCCCCCCCCCCCGCCAAAAAAAAAAACACGACAGATCCCAAATTGGCCGTTGTACGAATGTACCGTGTTAACGAATGACGACACGACAATATTTGTTTTTCGACGCATGTCTTTTTGGTTAACGTTGTACAACTTTAAAAGTTACCTCTGCAAAAAAACTAAGAGTATGCTACGAACCATGGTTGACCTTTATGAATAATTTTAGGTGTACTCTGTGGAATCACCGGTTGTAACTTTTTTGACCAATATTTTTGTAAGGTAACTAACAGAAATATGCAGATGAGAAAATTAAAGATTCGTTGAAACTCACCCCAGGAAAGCGCTATATTTTGCTCTTGGGACGGGGAATTTGAAAACGAATATCACAAAAGCACCGTTTGTTTTACTGCACACGATCCAGCGAAGGGGGTTAGCATAGGCAAAAGAAAAATCCCCCAATTTACTGGAACTCGCATCAAGCCAGCGCGACTAACAAAGTTGAGTAAACGAAGCAAATCTGTGTGTTCTATCTTACGGCAACGACATTAAAACAACGCTCGTTTAATATTTTCCTTCGATGTTACAATGACCAAAAATTTATCATCAAATGTCGTTTGGTTAAATTAACACAAATAGTTTAAAAATAACATCGTTCAAAGGTTGTTAAAAGAAACAGTGTCAGACGAAAATGAGAATATGGCGATAACCGTTCTCTGCTATATGTAGGTATGAAGAACAGCGTATTCGAGTTCTGAAACCTTGCTAAAGCAATGAATACTGTCTTCAATAACGATTGCGAAGGATTTGACGAGAATTTCGATCCACCATTATAGCGCGATTATGAATGCTCGATCTGTTTGTTTGGTTTGCTAAATGCCGTGCAAACCCCGTGTGGTCACCGATTTTGTCGCGATTGTATAATGCGTTCTTTGAAGACATCTGGGTTGTTCTGTCCTAATGACCAACAGTTCATGAACGAATCACAGCTAAATGTTGATAATTTTGTCAACAAATTAATAATGGATCGCCAAGTGTTCTGTCGCTACAAGACAACGGCCTACTGTACATGGAAAGGCCGTCTTGGTGAACTAGAAATGCATCTGTCGGAGTGTGAATTTGTTCTCAGAGATTGTTCGAATGATTGTGGAATGAATATGGCCAAAAGAGAGATCTTAACTCATGTCACGGAACACTGCGTCGAACGAATAACGGCTTGTAGATTTTGCGCGATGGAAATCAAATTGAAGTCTCTCCAAATCCACTACGACGACGAATGTACATGCTACCCCACTAAGTGTGTGAATTGCGGTCAAAGTAATATACCGAAATATAAAGTGGACGAACATTTTGAAAATGAATGTCCTGCTATTCAAATCAAGTGTCCGTTCAACGTGGTCAATGGCTGCGAGTTCACTGGCCTTAGGGCAGATGTAAATGAACATTTCTACAGTGTAATGAATGTTCACTTGTTGGACATGGTCAAAGCTTTTCGAACGTCAGAACAGGCTCGAAATCGTGAAATGTCCGACATGAAACAGAGTATTTTTACATATGAGAAATCTGCGATGTGAGCCAGCTTCAACAAGAAGCGATAAGGGGTTCAACATCGGCTTTCCACTCTCCTGGCTTTTATACGGCTCTTGAAAATGGTTACAAATTTTGCCTGAGGATTAATTTGAATGGAGTAGACTCGGGAAAGGGGAAACAGATTTATTTATTCGTTCATATGCTGACAGGGCATTTCGATGCCAGACTACAATGGCCATTCAAGGGAAACATCACCCTAACGCATCTGGATCAGTCGTCAAAGTCAAGTGCTCCCGAACACATCACCGAAACGTTCCAAATTGGCACTAAAGATCTTCTAGCATTTCGCAGACCGACCACCGAAAGAAACAATAAAGGCTATGGATACACCGAATTTGCGCCAATAACAGTTTTATCTGATGTAAGATATGTTAAAGACTATAGAATGTTGATTCGAGCCGAATTTGACCACATTAGACAGAAAACATAGAACAGAAAGAGTTCAGAGAATAGATTTTTTACTGTCGTGTAATAATCGTGTACGTTTAATAAATACGCAACGAAACATACAGATTAATACCTTTAATTGTTTATGTGGTTGGTTTTTTTAATCTTCTCTTGTTCTTACGCTCCTCGAGTCGCTGTCTGATCCACTTGAAAAAAGCATAACATTCCTCTGTTGCACAGTGAAAATGGATTCCTACTGCATGTTGTCCGCAATTCCTCTTTGGTTTGTGACCCGCTTCTAGCATATCTACGTATTTAGGGCACCCGTGTTCTTCTATGTCTATGGAAGGAATGTTCGCAACAAGTCTCTCTCTGTGTGACCGCCTTTGTAAGCCATGAGACTTTTTTGTCGTGTCTTTGAGTTTTGGTATAAAGCGAGTATTAGTCTTTCAAGCTCATCTCCATTGAGCGCGCGTTCCGCTGGGTTGTTCTCGAAACGGAGCCCGGTGACCTTTCTAATCACAAACAAAGCAGTTCGTTTGTCCTTATCGGACAACTCGTCAAACTTGCAGGGCATTTTAAATTTCACGTTTCCATGATCCCCCCTGTGGTCTACCCAACTCAGTTCGCGAGGATTATGTTTGCCATCGACAAAAAAAGATTCGACATCCAATACGACAGCAACTTTGTCCAATGGTGCCACTTTCTCTCCTTCCGACATGATTGCACAATTTTCATGAATCGGTAGACCCGTGGCATTTAGGCAGGCAGATAGAACACCGATCTTGAATAGACATGGTTCCCTGCAGGAGGCTATAGTCACTTTTTAATATACATCATATGCCACGAGAGTCTACTATCGTTTATAGGTGATTTAGTTGTAGAACCGTGACCCAAATCTGAAGGTCTCAGACTCGCTTCAAAACGAGCAACGTTGTGACACAGTAAAAATGACCTGTAAACAAGCAACGTCAAAATTTGAACACGCAAACACATCGCGTTGATTTTATTATTGTTCCAGTTTTCAAACACGATAGTGTAATACGACATGGCAGAGCTGTTCACTCCGTTTCAGTAAAATCTAACTAGATTTAAACGCAGCGGCTCATATGAACCAGTCTGAAAGATGTATCCTTTTTTTACAGAGAGAACATATGAATATTAAAACGACCATCGATTGTCACCGAGGTTAGGGTTAGGGTTGGGGTTGGGGTTAGGGCATTTCTCATCTTCAAAACACGCACTCACTGTGTCATCGTCAGAACACCAGTCATTAGCTATCTTGGGTCGTGACTAGTTTTTACTCCGACGCATTTTTTCGCTCTGGTCAGAATACGAGTCATCACCTTGTTGGGTCGTGACTTAACAAATGACATTCTTGAGATGCTTTAACTCAGCACATTCTTTTGCTAGTCTAAGTCGAATCAAGCTAACTCATCAGCTATCTTGGGTCGTGACTTAACAAATGACATTCTTGAGATGCTTTAACTCAGCACATTCTTTTGCTAGTCTAAGTCGAATCAAGCTAACTCATCAGCTATCTTAGGTCGTGACTTAACAAATGACATTATTGACATGTTTTAACTCAGCACATTCTTTTGCTAGTTTAAGTGTGCCTGGCTTCATTTATCTGTGACTGCTGGTGACAGGGTTTACTTGAATCAAACTAACACCATCAAAAAAAAAAAGGGAAAATACTAAGTGGGATTAATTGATAAAAAATCAAACATTTGTGGGTTGTTACATTTTTTAATTACTCTTTTGAACTTCAAAGGACATAATTCCCCGGCGTTGAAGTGGTCAATGTTACATTCATTAAAATTCTTGTGGCCCCTCGCATTTTTCTGCTACAAAAATACCTTTGCAAGGGTGATGATTTTTAATGGAGCTTAAGTCGCGTTAGTTTTTTCATTGTTGCCGTGGCGTCCATTCCCTCGACACGAACATGCAAATTCCTTTATCACACGGACAATCAAATATTTACGGGGTCGTTACACTCTTTTGAACTTCAAAGGACACGGTTCTTCAGTGTTGAAATGAGCAATATTACATCACGTTCTCGTGGTCTTGCATATTTCCAAATACTTTCACAAATGTCTGAGAGTAATGTTTTTTTTATGGAGCTTAGATCATATTCTTTTCGTCCATTGTCATTGTGACAGCCATTGGTTTGACAAGAACATGGAAATCGGTCAAAGTCGACTTGACAATCAATTCCATTCAAAGTGCATTCACACGTTTCTGACGAGCAAATGTCGCCGCAATCACAGCCGCACGTTACACGACTTTGTCTGATTTCTTTGCAATCGCGTTCCTCTCGTTTTACGATTCGCCGAACCCCGGCCGCTTTTAAAATACTTTCTCTCGCACTTTGCGAAATTGGTGCCAACGGCTTCCAGTCCTTGCTTTTTGACCCATTCGCCTTCCCTGGGTCAAGTTGTACTGTCTCGATGCAAGTATGTTTTCTCGCCATTCCTAGCGTTGATCCTCCCGTCAAAGGAACTGCAACGAAACCTTGCTTTCGAGGGAAATGATAAATGGTAGCCTCTCCAAAACTCACTCTTTTGATTTTCACTCGCTCACAATCATCCCCACGAGAAGAGTTATTATCGAAGCGACGCTTTCGTTTTTCCATTTTTAATCACCACAATGTGATAAAGTATCAGACAGGCAAGATGATCTATCGGGTTGCGTGTGTTGAGTCTTTGTGTGGACTCACGCGCAATTAAATTTTTGAACTGCTTCAAAACATCGATTCGCGTATCTGTGATTGTGTGTGTTTTCTAACCACGTCTAAGTAAAGGCGAAACGACCGGCGATTCTTTTGTTAAATTTACAGGCACGACACGTAATTTTGTTCTATTTTCGTCAGTTAGCCAACTAAAATCTATACGATCCATCAGAAGGAAATCGAGACGAGTGGCCGAAGATGACCTTTGTTCACCCGTAAAACACATTTTCACAGCGAGTGAAGATGAACTGCCGTTGATCTGTAGGTGGAAAAAAAAAAGTAGAGGTCAATATTGATTTATAATATGCAAATTCGTATACACTGTCAATTACACGTCAATATGTTGACCGACAGGTCATGCGATCTTTGTGTATAACACAACACATGCCAAACGATAAATATGATTGCGTTATCTCCGACTGAACCACAGGGGTTGGGATCCTAAGTAAATTGGGACACGCATTCTGGTGTCGATCGAACGTTAAAAACGGATCAAAAATAACACTTTCCTATAAGAGTCACACAATCTATACCTAGATCGGAAATAATCGGTTGCGTTATTCGTATGGAATCGTGGGGGTAGGGGTAAGCAGTGTGGCGTGATGTTGAGGGACTTGTGTGACATTCGTACAC
>OX421448.1:38736074-38753574 GCA_949126865.1 Montipora capitata | reverse complement strand
AAGTGACGGAATCTGTAGCAATCTTTTTACTGAAGAACCTCTAAAAAGATATCATAATGGTATTGGAGCTGTGAACTAAACAAAAAATCCAGTTCACTTTCCGGAGGCGGAGTCGATCTTCGAGGCTATGTTCGGAAATTTGATTGATGGAAGCCAAAATGCATTCACACTTTGGCGCGTAGTGCTTGAAGGTCAGATTCCTCGGAATTGTAAAAATCGCAGTAAAAGTTGCGGTTGCATGACTATTAACGGAAGGGAAATAAGCGGAGCCGCTTGCTCGATAATGGGGATTTGCCTTCTCTTTGTGATATTTCTGTCTTAGACATTGTCCATCACTCTTTCATTACCTTACCCACAGTTTCCAGCCGCTTTATACAGGGGAAGTGCGAGTTACTGTGGGGATCTTTGTCGCGAGGTACGTATAATTTTCCTTTATTTTGAAAAAAAGGAAGACTATTCCCTGTTCAGGGAAGAACGGAATTTTATCACTCTGGCGCGGAGCTTTGTAGCCCATCTTCCTGTAAACAGAAGTTAAGCGAGAGGTTTCTTTGACGATAGGCGATATGCCTACTCCAAGCCGTTGAACATGCATGGCTCAAATGCACGGTTTTTGCCGACTTGCACTTCCTCCCTTCGTCAGTTTGGTTTTTTTTTTTGGTTATAAACCCCTTCCTCTCCCCCCCTCCCTCCTTTTCGCTCCCCACCCTCCCTTCTCTGCCAAGCAAAAAACTTCTTGAACTTGAAGAAGGCCACAACTTCATTTGTATTTTTATCTTTTTTTTAGTATAAGAAGTTAGAGATAACACTCTTTTCAAAGTTTTGTTCGATAAACTCTTTATTCCTTGTAAATAGTCCAGTCTTAACTCGACAGAATTAGCTTTTTTCTGACACCAATTGGACTGGCTGAGATGTTCCGCCAGGGGAATGTCACATTTAAGTCACCTATGTCCAGAAATGCACGCAATTAGAGGCGCGACCAATTCTCATGTAGTATCTAAGGTGTTATTTACATGAGACCGAACGAACTCAGACCGGTATGAACTTGTACCGGTATGAAATTTTTGCAGCCGTTTACATGAAACCGGGACGAAATGCTTAATTGGTCCCTGGTCTCAGGACAAAATGATATCTTTTGTGTAATAAATATATGGCGGAGCCGAAAGCATACCTGGCTTGAAATTGCTCGACCCCATCTGAGATTTGTTGTAATTTACATGAGAACGGTACGAACTCAGACCGCAACCGTGACGAGGTCAGGTCGGTCTCATGTAAACGCATAAGAAGAAGTGTATGAAGGCCGATACGAATTCATGCCGGTCTCATGTAAATATCCCCTAACTCGTCAAGTCCTGTTAACGTGAGTCCAAGCCATTTTGCTACTTGTTGCAAACGATGGGGGAAGTGTTTCGGTTAGCGTTACATTTAGTTTGGGTTAAATGCAGCTGTTAATCTCTCCTTCGTGAGCAGAGTATAGGGACACTATTTTATGTTAATTGTCTGTATTCGTAGACTTAGTTAGTTAGTTAGGCCTCTTCGTCCCCAGTGACATAAGGCCAGTATCTATCGCCTCCACCTTTGTCGGTTGTGTGCAAGGTGTTGCCCTTCGCCCCAGGTGATATCTAGTTGTTTAAGCTGGGAGATGATGTTTCTCCGTCAAGTGGTCTTCGGTCTACCGGGTTTGCGCCTTCCAGGTGGTGTCCATAATCTTGGGCGCGAGTAGATTGTCTATTGCACTTCTGACTGTGTGAGGACTTTTATCAGAAGTGGTCATACTGCCAGGTGATTGGTTCGAATCCACAAACGGGCCAATAGTGTTAACGTTAATACTGGTTTCCGTTACAGGTAGTTTTTACAGGAGGGGTTGTTCGTAGACTTGAGTGATGTTAAGCAGGGGGACACTTCATGAAGCTTATTCGCTTATTAAATTTAGCGTGCATCTAATTTTTTGAAATATCTGATTAACGTTTTATCTGAAACAACATTTTACCTTTAGAAATAAGGATTTACCGATGCTTTTAATCAAATGGACCACTAAGCGCTTCCTCTATTGTCTGATGTCGAGCACGCGCTGGTGGAATAATTGTTAAATGTACTCTGCACAGTAATTCTATTTTTATGTATTGTATTTGAAATATTTTACTGTGAGCACTGCCGGAGTTTTAGTTTTCCATTCCTTGTTCATTTTCTTCTTCTTTATCAATGCAACACTCCTGAAAATTGGCACATTTCATTTGCTCCTGATATAAGCGACTTAAGGACTGAATGTCTTAAGTTCGGAAATGATCTTTAAAAGCGTATACTAATGGCATATTTCATGTAAACAGCGATACATTCGCTCTCGTTCTGGTTTGACATGGTCTAGACTTAATCAACCTCATATTTATTGTTTCTGTCTTGCTCTCTGTTTAATAGATCCTGAGTTGCTGCAACTCGAAATTGAAAAGTCTGCGGAACCAGGTGTGTTCAAATTTTAAGAGCTGTACACTTGTCACTTTCCATTACCTTTTTTTTCTGTGAGCAACCAATGCAAGCGTTTCGAAGCAAGCTTTAATTTCACAAAGAGTGCCCCTCAAAGGGTAGATGTCATTTAAGGTAATAACATTGTAATACATTCGGTTCCTACACAACTGATGCTTTGAGGGTTTAGCGACGTTTCATCGCTTTTTTTTCTTTGATCTTTTCGGACAGTTGAAGTCGTACAACGTGGTTTAAGGCAAGGAAACGTAATCTGACTATTTGTGATATTTTAGCAGGCATTTTAGATAAAACGCCTGAAATCATTAAGTGTTGTTAATTTTTGTAACTGTCATAAAGGTCATGAATGGCACAGCTAGGCGCAATCAAATATATTTCTTCAAAACACATACATCCCCTCAGAAATATTCACTACTGGGATCTTTGTTCGTCACAGGCCTGTTCGTTTCTTTATCTGCTGATGAGAAGTAATTTTGAATTCTCTGGAGCACAAGGTTGTGATCGAGTCCATTGGCAAGTAAGTTTGTGGAATGCACAGCGTAATTTTTAAGTTGCATTTATATTATGCAGTGTTTGCCATTCAGACATTTTTTCCGTTTCTGATCACGGCTAAAAGGCCTTATCAATCCTTTGTGTACATTGCAACTCGCGCAATTTGCTGCTTTAATACTTTCATAATTTTGTCGTAAAGGTTCGGGAATGTTGTAAATAATAGCGTTCTCTGTCGTTCGGTTTCCTTTGTTTAGATATTTCTTAGCCGCCTTTTTCGACTAGCTAGGTTAATATGAATTTCTTAATAGGCTTTTCAAGTCTTTTCTGGTTTTCTTGAAGGCAAAAGAAGGCATTGTGACCTTAGCTTACAAGTTATCTTGAGCAATCTTTGCGTTTCAATACGCCTTCGTAGCCGTTTATTTTAAATACTCTTAAAAGATCTTTATAGAGTTTACGCTGTGGATGTAGAGCGAAGCAATCGTTTAACTAAAATTTGCACGTTGAATCGTCGACTTCGTGTCGTATGCAGCAAATCGTTCTCATAGATTAATTTGGCTTCATTCGACGAACCATCAGAGACTATGACCAGTCGTTTATCGGAAATCCAGTAAAACAAGGCAAGACAACATAAACAAATATTAAAAGGAGTATATAAATAAGCTACATCTTTTTTTTTTTGAAAAAAAGGACAACAAATGGCTAGTAAAAGGAAGTTCCTCCAGTCAATCTTCACTTTCACGTAGATTAAATTCCAAGTTTTTGCGAGGGTCGGTCGAGGACAAACCGAAGCAGAGCATATACAGAATAGTTCAGTATCGAGACGTTATCCCTTGCATTGCACCACTGTACTCATGTCATCATATTAAAAGAAAAAAAATAGAAATTAAAAAAGACAATCTTGTTTTACAGGGAGAGAAGTGATACGTCAGCGAACTTCTTCACCTTTCATATGTTCCCATATGTAATTAGTATTTTTTGCTGGGAGTATGTTGAATGCAAAAGTAAATTGCAAGGCTTGTTTTGCTTCCAGATTACCAGGGTTAAAACGGCTGTATTATAGCTTTTCCTGTTTTTATCTCAAAGTCTTGATTTATGTAACTCTTATAATGCGAAATTGCAAATAAACGCGAACACTTATATGAGTTGTTTATTTACCAATTGAACAAGAAACATTTTGTTAGCATTTTTAGAGAGCATTCATTTGTCCTCCCAGGGAAATAAAAAAGTCAATTTGAAAATTTAGCCGACTTCGGTTAGGAACCAATTTTTCCCGCTTTGCATGAATTTTTGCTGGTTCGCTTTAAAATCGGCTTCACCTGTTAAACCGAATCATTCCTCTCGTGTTGAATGAAATTACACACTCATTTGTCGCGACCAAAGATCTTTCTCCTTTATCATCCATTTATTCGCGCGTGGGTGATCTTGATAAAAAGCTGTGTCTGTATTTGCCGAATCGCAGGCAGATGATTTTTGTCATTGGTGTGATGTTTGAATAGTCTGCTTCTACAATCTAGAAGACATTATGCTTTGCTTTTAGTTGACTTTTTTGTTTGTTATTTTATTATTTCTTTATTATTTTGGGGGGAGAGGGTTTCAGCTGGGAGTGTCCCCTTTATCCCTGCTTAGTGGATTTTAAGCAATACTTTCACAGCTTGCAACTCGAAGTGTTTTTTCTTTTCAGCTTTTTAATTAAATACAGCTGAAAAATGCAAACTTTTGAACATTTTTTTCGCATGCTTTTGTTGTTTTTACCTGTCCTTTTTTTTTTTTCAGACACTTCGCTTGGGGTACTAAGATTTGTAGCACCTGCATTTTACGAAATGTTGAGCTTCTCCGCTGTATTAAATTTAACTGAAAAGAGGCGTAATATCGTCTGCAATCCTATTAATCTTTTTATGTATTTATTTACAATTACATTTAAGTTTGTTTTCGGGGTGGGGGTGGGGGAGGCGGAAGAGAGCATGAGTGGGGGAGGAGGCGAGCCAGTGTCTTCTCCACACTGGCATAGTTATTCTTGTACAATATTTTCGCATCTTTCGCCGAAATTGTCTTTCGTTTGAGTTTTTAAATTCAATACTTTTATTACAACATAGGAATGCCGAGACTAATAAGGCAAGCTGCCAAAGTGGCTTCATTTGTTTAATTGCTGAGATCGATGTACCCATAACAATCAATTCAATTAACTTGTTTTCTGTTTTCTGTGCTGACACAGTAGAGCTCCGCTGCAATAAAAATAAAGAAAACACTGTTGTTGAATTTGGGCTTTCTGTCCACTGAGCTCTTGTAGTTCTTGGGCCGTATGGTAGAGTACACAAGATGCAAATATGTGTCCCCGTTAAATAACGTCTTTTGATTTGATTTTATCATGCTTACTATATATGAATGACACAAATGTGCACTAGCCCTGTAAAAGATAGCTAAGGAATATCACATGTGTACTTGTCAAAAGTCACTGACGGTCAAATTGAGCCATGGAAATAATTTCCCTAATAAACCGACTGATTCATTTCATTTCACCTTAACTCTGTGCATTTGCGCGTTACGACGAAATCATGATGTACCAGTTCTTCAATTATGCCATCCTGTGTACTTTGTGAAGGTATTTTATTCTTTGTGTTTCTTTCTCTCTCTCCCTTTTTAATTTTGTTTTGAGTAGTAAGACCAAGATCATGTAATTTGTCCCTGCTAGCAGAGGTATATTTTCTTTTTGCGTTCGCTGGGCCGACGAGTACGGGAAAAGAGACCTCTGCCGTGGATCGAAATTCAATTTGATCCAACCGCCGTCCATCCTGCGCATTCTTTTATAGTAATTCCGCTGTTGTTGAGTGAGCCCACACAACATGAAGTATCACATGAGGGTATGGTCGCTAAGTAACCGCCGCGCATGCTCAACACAGTGAGTTTCGACCAATGGCAGAGGTGTCTTTTCCCGTACTCGTCAGCCCAGCAAATGCAAAAGGAAAAGATACCTCTACTAGCAGGGATTTTTAACACTTACTAAAGAACAGTTATCCTCTGTTTTAATGAACCATTTTTAATTCTCTCAGCTGGAACTATTTTAAACTAGCCTCCATTCGATACCTACGTCAGTTCAACCATGCATGAGAGCACCAAATTGCCCTATTTTGGATAGTAGTACGTGATTACTTATTCACACAAGTTGAAATAAAGTCACTTAGAAAAGCTTAGAAAATTTGACACTTGTTTGAACGGGCATCTTTTAAGTTCTTAAATTTATGTTTTGGTAGTAGGAATACGACAATTTTAGTGTATAAGTACGGAACATTGGGGCATTGAAGATGTGGAAAGTATTTCATTTCTTTCTAGCTTGCTTTCTTTACTATGCATTTGTGTACTTGTGGTCATGTCCTTCTGGAGTTTACGTTTGTTTGGTTATGGTGTTCGACAGCTCGGTTGGTTTCCATCATAATACATTTATATGTGGACTTAACTGTCAAATGTAAAATGCAAACAAAAAACAAAACGGTTATGACTTGCACTTATAAGGTTGCATGTTCCTTCAATTGTCACTGGCCTGTCCTGTTTTCAGTACCTATTGTGATTGGCATAGCAGCGTTCAGTTGGAAACCGCTTTGCTGCATTATTACTCATAGTGAATAGACCAATTTCGATATCATCTCGAGGCATCATCTCGAGGCTCTGGGGAATAAATATAAGGATTTGTGTGAGTTTTTTCCCCAGAGCCTCGAGGTGATATATTTTGTTTAGAACTGAATTTTTAATATATCGAAAGTTGGCTATTATTCCGTTGTCGTAGTGGTAAGTGTAGCCTCGTGTAATGTCTAATATGAGGCATTGTGGCAGCTTCTCTTATTTTTAAGTGTAAGCCATTTTTTCTGTTGTTTGGTTTTGGTTTTGGTTTTGGGTATCAGGCCAATGACATTGGTGTCCCCAACTAATCCTCCGGGATTTGAGCTCTATTATCGTGCAAACGTTTTCTTTTGCTTTGGTTGAAAAAGAAGATTACTGATGACGTGAGTGAGAACACTCTATAGAACGAGCAACAACAACTGAAAAATAAGATGGAAAGCTGTGCGATTCCGCGGAACATTTCCATTTCACTTTGGTAATGCTTTCGGAATTTCTATCTTCACTTTCAGCATAGAGTATTTTGCTCTGAAGTTAAAGATCTAACGAAGAAGATCCACACTGTTTTGCAAGCGACTGCACAGATGAAGGTGAGCTGCTGTCTGTCTTGCTCATTTTCAATGCCCTTATTCATATCACGTGGTCATTTTACTTGGGGAGGCAGGCAGGCAAATTTGGTGTGGACGATGTTTTGTGGAGGCTGTGGGTGGAGTTGACTTATTAGTAGTACATTATACCTGAAGACTGGTCATTCAGTTCAGCCCTTTTGCCCCGTGATAACCGGAAAAGCAACAAAAAATGGATGAATCTGAACTCTTCGTATCGTAGGACCAAGGATAAACAGTTCTTCTTTTTCTGTCTCATTATTGGCATTACGGTATAGGGAAAGTTTTTCCTGTCGAGTTAACTATAAAAAGAGGGGAGACAACACGAGGGTGGACGGGTGGGGTGAGTTGTATTTTCAGCAACTGACGTCGGCGGATATTATGTGTAATTTTGTGTCATTATTAAGGTTTCCTAAATATCCATCGAGGAGTGGATGTGATTATGCGATTTCCTTTCTCCCGGAGAACCGTGGCGTGTGAAATTATTATTCGCGTTCATCGGTGATGTTGCTCACCTTTTGGGGTTTTTTTGTGGTTTTGTATGATTCAAACAAATTGCATAAGCTTTCGTTATTTTTACCTTGGTTTTAACCTATCTGGCGGTTTTTTTGTTTTGTTTTTTTATATCAGTGGATGGAAGAGTCTGGTTTTTGTCACCTTTCATGCCATAAGTACGAAAGCTGTGTCTAAAATTATAAATCGAATATAGGAAAAAAAAAGGTTAAAGTACTACTAATGTACGTGCGTAAAATGAGAAGAAAATTAACGGTAAGGGCGTGAAAAGATCATTACTAACCATTCACCAGCCCAGCGGGTGAAATCAATCACTGTGTGCAGGAAAAAATATTCAAATGAAAGTTTTACCTTTGTTTGTTTATAGTTAAATGATGCCTTAAGCGATTTCTGGTGTTATTTTTATCGTAGGTTTTTTACTGATTGACCGCCGTTTATCGCGACAAATATCACTTGGTCAGGATATTTAATGCAATTGCTTTGAATCAACTATGTATCGGCGAATCACGGTATTTGTTCTCTCGATACAATTGGCAATATTGGAACAAGATATCGCAATTGCATGATAGAATGATCTATCTTTTTTCGACATTTTTTGTAATTCTCGCGCAAGCATAGTTAAGTTAGCCCTTTTAGAACCATTTATAATGTTAAGAAAATGAAAAATAAAATCACTGCTGCAGGTCTTCCTCTTTGGTACCTCGGGTTGTCGATCTCACAAATGCTCGATATTTGTTATTGTATTGCGGCGTCGATTTAGAGACTGTATCGTATCGCGGCTTTGATATCGATATCTTCATATCATCTGGTGGAAGCCCCAATAGTTATGTGACAAGAGAGTGGAAAAGTATGTGTGATGTTGCCGTGCAGTCCTTCCTGTTTCAGTTATGTTTTATCAACAGAACGTATCTCTTGCTTGGCCTACGTGACAACGTGGTGTTTCAAATCTTGAACGAAATCTGATTCCCTTCGCATTTCTGAGACAAAACAACTAAGGCAAACAAGCTTGGATTTGGATTAGTATAAATTTGTGACGCCTCTGTCGTGGTAAAAGTCAGACATTATCAAACCAAAACTGAATTCGAGAATGGTTTTGCCAACACTTTCTTACGAGGACATTGTAAACGAGGTGTGGAATAAACGCGGGCAGTTACGGGACAAGAAGAAGAAGTTGAGGCTTCATGCGATTGAGGAGCTTGCAGCTCATCAGCTAACTGTTCTTCCAGTTGTAACTTCCCCGTGTCTGCTGAGTCCAGCTAGTTCCCGCAAAGCTTTGTTTCTGGTAATTTGTCATTTTTGTCTTTCAAATCCTGCGGTTCTTTTGTTTTGTTTTTTTAATTTTAGCATTTTCGTAGTCGTAAAGTAAACTCAGTTTAGTTTGAGTTTCACCTCCCAGTTTGTGAAGAGGACTTAAGATTGCAAACTCAATTTGATGGTGGCTGTATGCACACCACTCCACTAACTGATCTGTGAAGTGGACTGTGTGTAGGTCTATTCCGAGTTCGCTTTATATGCTTTGCGAAGTGAATCAATTCTAGTGAATACTTACTTTAACTTCAAAATCATTTTATAAGGGAAATGAGATATTAGAATGTTAGGGAAATTCACGTAACTTAATTGTTTGTGAAGAGGAAAGGAAATCATAGTTGTGTTTACTTGTTAGAGAAATTATTTCAGGTGTCTAAGCAAGAACAAAATAGAGTTAAGCTGACTTAGGAAATAACGGGAACTTTGACTTTTTTTATTTCAAATGCGTATTAAGGATCCTAGGATTTCAGCCAAATTTATGCAAACTTGGCAACTTAGAGGAATTTTTTTTTTTTTGTCGAATTTAATTAAGAATGAAGTGTATTTTACCTTTGTTTATGGAAAAGGTGTTGTGAGTTATAGAATATGAGAATTTCTAAACAGTTAATTTCTTATCATATAGTGTCGTCAATCCTGAATTCTTCAGTAGCGTAGTCTGTCTTTAGAGAGAAGTTTCTTCTATTTAAATTAGTAAGGGGTTCCATCTGAGGAAATCAGGTGGAAGGTTCGTCCTAATCTTTGCTTTCTGTTTTTATTTTTTTCAAATCTTTCGAAACTTGTCTTAATATTTCCCTCTTAACAGGTCGGTTCTTGGCAAAAACAGTTGTTAGGTTACCTTATTGTGTGTGTAACCCGAGGTAGCAGCCGTCTCTCACCGAGAAAGCCTCATTTGAATAGCCAAGTCATTCGTTGAGAACCGTCAGTGTCTTATCTTAAAAATAAAAATAAAAAATTCAGATTCGTCTTTCGCAAAACTTCTTCTATGTTGTGTAAACCAATTAAAACACAGTTATTGACTGTGCCTTCAAGGAATACGATGATGTCCCTGAGATGTTAGTGGATCTTGAGTAAAGTTTGGCCAAGTCTTACTCTAGTACTCCGGAATTGCGAGAGACGTGGTTAGAGCACATGGCTGCTGTTCACGAGGGTCATGAGAATTTCTCCGAGGTAATTCCGTTTTGTTTCTTCACGTGACTCTGAAACTTCTTAATGAGCCTTTTTAGATAGATTAAAATTCAGGTTGAAAGGGAGGTTTAGAGGACAAAGACAAAGGAAAGTGGGTGATATGCGTGTAGATATTTTTTACCTTCATTCCAATGTGTTTCTATTGTTTTTGTACTCACTACCTCACTATCAATTTGAATATTTGATATTTTGAAAATGGCTTATTTACTACTCGGAGTTAGGAGGTTTGGGTAAAAGATTAGTGATTGTCTTTTTGGTTGGTCTTTCCCTCTTAAAACCATTTGTGTCACTTCATATTCATAGGCTGCTCCTTGAGAACTTCGTCTATTGTCTTTGAGAACGTTTCTTAGAAAATTCACTTTATTGTGGTTTTGTTGTTGCAGACTGCTCACTGCTACACCACGCAGCTGCTTTGGTGGCCGAATACCTGAAGAGACAAGGTAAGACGCAGAAAATGCGACAATCAACTGACTCTTCCATAAGCAATTAGCCACCTAATTGTTTGCCTGTGAGTAGAAGGCAAGAGAGGGAGTATTATTTGCATTGTGTTTAGTTCTTATTAATTCTTATTGAGGCATGAGCTAACTTTCCTACACGATGCTTTACTGGAAATCTGTTTTCCATGCATTTGATACTTTGAAGAAGCATGTTTAACTTATATGCCTCTGAGGCAGGCTATTGCAGTCATGTATCAACTCATTGTTGGCAAACTGTCGAAATTAGTGGCTGAAGAGCGACGGTTTCTGCAAGTCTCTCGGGATTTTTAACTCGTAGACGCACTGCGAAGTTTCTTTGTCTTTATCACTTTTTCTAATAGGCCATTTTCGAAATATCAAATGTTCACCTTGTTATTGAGGCAGTGAGGACAAAAACGATAGGAACACGTTGGAATGAATGTGAAAAATATTTACAGATCATCCACTTTCCTTCGTCATTGTCCTCCAGACCTCTCCTTCCGGCTGAATTTGAATAGATCGAAAAAGGCCTAATCATTATAATCCAACATGGCGGTCAACAGTTATAGCAACCAGAGACGCAACTAGTAAGAGATTTTCCACTCCATTTTCCCATTTCTTACACTAGTTTACCTAAATGGTAGAAATGCTGCCGAGGGGAAGGGAGATGTTCAAGTATAGTTGCGGTAATTTAAGGACTGGTCGTGCGCGGAACTGAAGGGAGATTTTAATACTGGTCTTGATCAGGGACGGTACATAACGTGGACCTCGCTCTGGACTCCACTCGAGAAAAGAAGGAAAGTGACACATTGAGAGGATATGAGCATGGTTTTAATAAGCGCCAAGTACTATGATTCATGTGACTGAATAAAATTAGACACTTTGCCCTTGATTAGGCTCCCGAAAACGAGGAAACGTTGTGTACGGAAGCATTGTTTCCCGAAATTTTTCCTTAGCGCGCAAACGAGGAAACATTTGCTGAAGAAGCAAAATAGTTCTGAATAAATTCAGAAACATTTTTGCTTCCCGGGAAGCTAATCTTGCTTCCACAACAAATGTTTCCTGGGGCTGCAAACTGGGAAACATTTGCTTCCGCAACAAGGTTTCCTCGTTTAACGCATCGTTTCCATAGAAACGATACAACGTAAATAGCCCCCCTGAGAGGGGATGTGGTTGCTAGTAAAATACGAAACCCAGAAAGATTGAAGAGAATAAAAGGGAATCGCGTAAATTTGGCATCAAGCATGTTGATCATTTCCGAGGTTTACTTCATCTTTTTTCGGCACAGCAAGTTAAAGCTCGAATTGCTATGGATATTAGTTCTACTTTTTCGTGTGACTATTAAAGTACACTAATTTTTTCAGAACTCCATCGTCACATGCCAATTAACGAATTCGTGTTTTTCTATATCCATTATTTAGGTACTTATACCCCTGGTTGCGCTGCATTTGCTCAAGTGTCTCCTAATGTAGTAGCGAACGAGAGTGTTATGAAGACCGATGAAGGAATGTCAATGGAACAGCGATATACGGTGGTTAGTGTCTTGACTTGTCTGAATTTTCAATTTTGACTACATGTTTTTTCTGAGATTCCATTGACGAAAGGAACAAATTGTGAAGGTTGTTGTAGGCCAGTGGGTCATTGACATCACACTTGAATTTCGACTCTTTTCATTTCTCGCACGAATACGATCAGAGCAATGAATAAGACCTCATATCATACAGAATTGAAGAAGAACAATTTTGATCATAACGTTTTCATTTGTTAATTGAAGATAAGTGCCCAGAGTTTGGAGTGCTTTCCTTGAGATCCGGACATCCCGGGTTTAATACCCGTTCCGACCACTGGTTTAATTTGATGCGTCTGGTAGTCCTTGGTTCAATCTCTCGGCTGCACTTGTAAATAGCAATCTTGTTTGCCTCTGGCCATTTGGTATTAGTATAAATACACAGGTGATTATACAAAATCGCGCGCTCTCATTGGCTCGCTATCTCGGATTATCAGCCGATAATCACCTCGACGGCCGAAATGGCTGCCAGTATAGTCGTTTTGCCACTGTAGGTGAAGATGATTTCGTGTTGAATTTTTTTTTCTCTTTTTTGAAATAATCACCTGGGTATTTATACTAAAACAATTATTCGCCTCAGGCTCAGTGATTATCGGTGAATACTCACCTCGACTTCGTCTTGGTGAATATTCACCGATAATCACTTCGCCTTCGGCGAATAATTGTTAATTATTCTTAAAGTTGTCGCTGTTGCTCTGTTCTGTCATTGGCCTGTTTCATTGGCCCAGAAAGTGGGCTATGTGGAGCGGTCAATTGAAATGTTTGTTTACTTTTTACTTCAGTGATTCGAGTAAGATATGGTGGGTACTCTATTGCTTTGGGATGCTGTTTTGTTTCGTTTTAAGGAAAGATGAAGAATTGCCTTTTTGTTGTGTTAGAATTCTCAGTTTTTCCTTGGCTGTCATTGTTGTTTATTTAGCGTCATCTGGTTGATTTGTTGGAGCAATGTGCCAAGTATCTCGAGCGAGCGGAGCGGTATGAAGTAATGGGTGAAGTGTTTAAACTAGCGATTCCTATCTATGAACAAGAGAGGGACTTTAGGGTAAGACGGGGTTCACTGTTGGTGTCCATCTTGTATATTTTGGCTATCGCTTAGGTTGTTTCAAGGTCAGTTACAAATACCAGACTTTCTGCGTATTCCGCTTACCGTAACAACCAAATTCCATCAAGGTACAAATTAATTTCAGTGCACTGATTTTGTTCAGAGCTTTGGTATCCGTCATGAATTCTTAGAACACCTCGCATGGCTTGTGTTTGTTTGCACCGTGGGATATTTTGATTGATTTTACGGTGTCGATATCTTTGACGCAAAATCAAATTAAGCAGATTAATGTAATTTAAGCAAAGACGACGGCTACGGCAACGACAACGCCTCAAAACAAGAATATTATTAGTTATAAAAGTAAATATAATCGTGCTGCACGTGCAGCACGAATTTCCGTGCACCTCCTTGCCGTACTCCAAAAAGCAACGTGCATGAAATCGCCAAATTTTAGGTTTTGATGACAACGTGAGCATGTAACAATGAACCATTCATTTAATGTTTTAAAACCGTTCATACCCATCCAGTTATAGAACAGTTCGCCCGTATTGTACAAGGTGAAAAAGACGGAATATTCGCAAAATACTTGCGATAGTTTTATTTTGGAATGACGTTTTCGTTGCCGTAGCAGTCGTCTTCGCTAAAACTCCTTATACCTTACTGAGCCAAATTCAACGTCTTCTCTTTGAAAGATCAGAACAATTGAAGGGCTTTAAGTATATATTTGGTATTCAACAATTTGACGCCAACTTTTTCTTTCGTTACATTTGTTTGGTATGACTCTAGATATTCTAAGAAGCGGTATGTTTAAACGAGTTCAGTGGTGTTTGTTAAATTGCGGCATAAATAGTCTGGAAACCATTGAATTTTATAAATAAACAAGATAAAAATACATCCTGACATCAGTATTGTATTGTTTCACATCCAGCGCCTGTCCAATGCATATGAGAGCCTAGCCCAGGCCTACAAGAAAGTTGTTGATGTGATGGGCACTGGAAAAAGACTGCTTGGTAAGTACTTCAGGGTTGCTTTCTTTGGACAGGTAATTTCAATTTCATGTTTAGATAAAGTTTATGTGAGAACTCAAAAAAACTGCTTCATGAACTGATCGATTTTTTTTGTCCTGTTTTGGAACAAACGTCTTAGTACGGCGTGCCATTTGACAGCTAAAATCGATTGAGCCTCTCCTGCGTTAAAGGCCGGGACACACCAGGCGATAAGTCGCTGCGACACGTCCCCGGGGCAAGCCGTCGCAACAATTCGCCTCGTGTGCCACGGTTAATTTTCTAAAAATCGTTGTCGCCTCACGAATTCAAACCAGTTTGAATTAGTGCGACTGACCGCAGCGACAAAATTAGGGGTGCAGGGATGGCGCAGTGGTGAGAGCACTCGCCTCACACCAATGTGGCGCGGGTTCGATTCCCAGACTTGGCGTCATATGTGGGTTGAGTTTGTTGGTTCTCTACTCTGCACCGAGAGGTTTTCGCCGGGTACTCCGGTTTCCCCTCTCCTCAAAAACCGACATTTGACTTGATTTACTTTCATTGTTCATTTCAGTTTACAGTGTCCCCAAGTAGCGCTCCAGCGCTAGAACGACTAGACACTTAAATAAAGTTCCTAAATAAATAGTAAGTTAGCGCATGCAGCATTGTCGCAGCTTGTGCACTTCCGGCATCAAGTCGCTGCGACAAAATATAAATGAACCAATAAGAGAGGGTCATATGGTCTGCTATATTGAATTAGAAAACTAGTTCACATTCCCCCTCATTCAAGATCACTGCGTGTGCACCTAACAGGCGCCGTGTCGCAGTGACTTGGTTTGCAAGTAGTACTCACGGAGCGATTTGTCGCTAGGACCTGTCGCAGCGGCTTGCATTTGTCTACTAGTATCTCGGTCTTTAAGCCTAATTTCCTGGACCGCGATTAACGCCAAATCTGAAAACATAGCATGACTACCTTTAAGGTTCAGTGACACGTTATTCCAGATCAGACTTGAACTTTCAACGAATGGCTCGACTAAGTTTTGTTTTGTTTTTGTTTTTTCTTGTCTTAATCGTCACTAGCATCAGCTCAGTAACGTTATTTCGACCAATTCAGGAGCCCATAACCAGGAGCCAATTCTTGGATTTCACATGACGTCACGGCCGCCATGTTGGTGTCCCCAAACAATGCAATGGCGGCCATGTTGGTGTCCCGATCCAATCCTCCGGGAATTGAAAGCTATTATTATGCTAACGTCTTCTTTTGT
This sequence comes from Montipora capitata, assembly GCA_949126865.1. NCBI lineage: Eukaryota > Metazoa > Cnidaria > Anthozoa > Scleractinia > Acroporidae > Montipora > Montipora capitata. The sequence continues at coordinate 38,738,075 of OX421448.1, read as the reverse complement.
TTTCGTTGAAAAACATGGCTGTTGATCACGTGAGTGAAACCCAAGAATACTGGGGCCAATACTGGGTCCATGTAGATCAAGCTACTTTTAGACAAGTTATTTAAATGAGATGTGGCTTGCACGAGTAACCATTCTCAATCCCATGGGTAATAAATTCTTATTATTTGGAAGGGTCTTGTTTCGCGAAAAAATAAATCTAAAAATAACTCAACGATAAAATCCGACGTTTTGGAGTATTCATGACTCCATTATCAAGGAAAATATAAAAAGATCCGCAAATTGCAACATTTAAAGCGATTTTGGCGCGACCGTATTTTTATAATCTTTTACAATTTTTGACAATCTTCGCACATTCTTCGCGCCAAAACCGCTTTAAATGTTGCAATTTGCATGATCTTTTTATATTTTCCTTGATAATGGAGTCATGAATGCTCCGAAACGTCGGATTTTATCGTTGGTTTTTACAGTTTTATATTTTAAGAAATCTCTTTTAATAAAAATAACTCGGTCCGTAAAAACGGCGTTGTTGTTGTTGTATGCTCGTAGGCTTGCATGGCCTCGTGACCAATTTCTTTGTCTTTCAGATGTTTGGTGATGATGACGGGAAGGAATGTATCTACAAGGAGCCGAAGATCACGGGTCTTGCAGAGATTTCCCATAGACTGGAACAAATTTACTGCAGAAAACACGGCAGAGATAACATCAAACTCATCATGGAATCTGTAAAGGTGAATGAATGGTGTCTTTCTTTGGAAGCAGTGGACGGATGGAACCCTAGAGGCCTGAAAACCTAACGTAAAAATGATTCCTTTTTCAGGTGCATGCAGAAACGTTGGATTCAAAGATTGGCTACATTCAGGTATATTTTGATAACTTGAGTACGCTATCCTACCGTTTCTTTTCACTTGCGTAATCAAGCTTAAGTCCAAATTAAAGCATTTCTCACGCTTCCGTATTGTTTCGTCGTTTTTGACGCAGTTCCTCCTACTTAAAGACGTTGGCCACATTTCAGTTTCACTGTGTTAGCGTTCTTCCCACGAAGCGATCTAAGCTTGACTTTGTTCTTAGTTTCGTCGGCTTTGTTGGTGTGTTTTATGGACTTTTAACGTTATAAGAGCGTTTGAAGTTAAGGGCTTTTTGTATTAGCCGTGAAGCATGAAGGTAAATCAAGAGTCGTAGCTTCTATGTTTGTTCAATTGACTAAGGGTAGCTAACAGGACAGTCACTTGACTTTTGGAGAGCATATAGTTTATTTGTGGCCCGAGTAGCATCATTTGCGCCCGGGCGGAGCGACCAAGTGGCTACGCGTCATTTGGCCACTTGTGAGTTCGATTTATATCCCGGAGGAGGTGAACGGATTAGTTACCTTACATTTTTGTGCTAGTGCAACCATGACAAAAAGAAAGAGAATATTAATGAATATTGATTACTCTTTGTTGATAGTTTTTCTTGTGTAATAATTCGCCCCGTGTGAGTTCATAGGACCCCGATATGACCTCGACGTCCCTGTGTTGCATTTGTTGAAATTTGCAGATAACCTACATGCAACCGTATTTCGACGATGAGGAGTTGGAGCTCAGACCCACTTTGTTTGAGCGTAACAACAACATCAGGCGATTTATCTATGAAACGCCATTTACCTGCGGTGGCAAAGCGCATGGCAGCCTAACAGAACAATGCAAGAGGAAAACTATCCTGACAAGTAAGTTAATTTAGCCTTTTGAGCATGCGCAGAAAGACGCTTTCTTGCTGAGAATGAGTTGACACATTGTGTCTATATAGCAGTTTTTAGATATAGAATAACAGGACTATTTGTACCAGGCTATACATTTGCAAAAATACTCTCCTCCCCATTCAGTGTTGCCCGTTTGGGAGTCAAAGATCACAGCAATTACGACTCAGCAATAGGGACCTTAAGATCAGATGACGAAGACAACTACGAGTACGAGTGTTCCGTACTGAGCATGCGCATAAGGTTTGGAGGCCGACATGTTTCGAAGT
>OX421448.1:38723574-38728574 GCA_949126865.1 Montipora capitata | reverse complement strand
GGTGGATAACGCTGATCGTATCTACAGTATAATTCAATTGATCATCCGCTGGTTGTGATTCTATCCATTTATTCATAGTGCCATTCACCTTTTCAACGACCAAAGCCAATAGATTTCCATTTCGATAATTTTGACGTAGTCGCGGCTGAGTTGATTAGGTCAGCAAATTGTCGAGCTCGGCACTTTAGTCATTGTCACCTCCAAGTATCCTAACGTGGCTGCAGTGCATTTACCCAAACTGACGAATTAGAATGTTCTTATGTTTAAAGATAAACAAGTACTTCGCCTGTTGTGACACTTAGTATGTGCTTATATGAGAGGTATCAATCCCCTCTATAAATGCAGAACACGTGTTTGTTAATTTGTATTATTATACGGTGTCACCAGCTCGATTTTGATTAGTTGTAAGCACGCAGCTAATTCTTGCTTGCTCTCCTGCAGACAATAGATTTTGTTATACCTCCGAACTCAAATACGTTTTCCGATTGGAGGAGAATGTGTCACGTGCCATGGGTCAAAACTCACTAATCCCCTAAGGAAACAACGACTTGAACTTTCGACTCGCACGTGGTCAGGTCGTGCACCTTTGAAACCGCGGCAAATGCCGTGTAGAAATCCGTGTATTGTTCTAGTTTGAGTTGGGAGGTACAACAAAACACTTAATGACTGGCCTCACTGGAAACAAAACTCACTGTTTCCCTTGGGGCCAGTCATTAAGTGCTTATTATACATGTAGAATTGACGTCATACCTACAGACAAAAGTTTTATACATGCAGAAGTGACCTCACGTAACACACTAACCAGCAGTTTGATCAGTTTGTCATGGCGGAGCTCAGTTCAGGAATATGCATAATAAAACAATTATTGGATTCGGTTTTCGCATGATAGCGATAATTATCAAGTTCTCAGTTTGTGTTATCCGCCTCAACCTTCGGCTTCGGCAGATAACACAAACTTTGGCCTTGATAATAGGGAGTTTAAGCAAATCACTACGGCTGGTGCTAGCACGGCTGCCGTGACTGAAAATGTCTGGGGAGAGTACGTCTCGGTGGTCTACTAAACTTTAAGTTTAGCAAAGCAAAATACAAAGAAACATGGGCTAAAGAGTTTCATATCTCTTTTATTTAGTTTCTCACAGCCAAATGGCTTCGCCCAAAGAACGATGGCGAATCCCATACACTTTGTAGAATTAACAATTTGATGGATGAAGTGTATAATTTCAGAGACAAATATCTCAAAGAATATCCAGTGAAGAACACAAATATGTCAATACTCAAAGAAGCAAAATAGCATCGTATAGTATCCAGATATAAAACATCTTCACTAAATCCTCAAAGCAAACTTAACCGAAGAAAAAACAACCTCATGCTGAACACGATTATTTCACTTGACTCACTTCGCCATTCCAACACCTTTACCAAAACTTATCGTAAATTCATGATACGGATTTACACTGAAGCTTATGAGAGGCAATCTTGACACAATCTTTGACTTATATCAACTTTAAAGGATATATTATCCAGTGGAATTCTTAAAATGCCGAGATATCCGTTGAAAAGGGTCTGCAGAGAAGCGAAATAAACCCGACATAGCAGCCACTACCGCAAAATATCCCGACTCACGTAGTCAAATTTCACGCTAAGGCTGGATGCAACCGACGTACATGCGCAGTGTCTCATTTTGGGGGAAATTTACTTCCGGCAGCAGTATCAGCTCCAGCTGAAGCGATTTGCTTTAAGTCCCTAATTATCGCTATCGTGCTCAACCTCATCCAATAATTGTTAATTAAATTATCGCATTTTGGTCGAAGATAAAAGTGTGGCGTAATGGCTGTTGCAGTTAGTTCAATAGGAGTCTCAACACCGGCATCATTTGATGGTTGCTTTTTTCCATTTATCCTAGATTTCCACCACGGTGACAGCATCCAGTAGTGTGTCGTCGCTTGTTATGTGAAAGAAATCAAACTCATGAATGACTGTGTCACGTTGACACACTTATGGCGTATCACCATGGATTTCTGATGCGATGGGTTCAATTCAGACGTATTTTACGTCTCAGTCGTTCATCTTCTTATTTGAAGCTAGTCACTAAAGCGACAACGAAGCAAACAGAATTTGTTCCTTAGAATCTTTGCAAAGACTTGTGAGAACTTACTGGTGTGTTGTACTTTCCACTTGAGGATGGAAAGAAAGATGAAATGGGTGTCGGATCTCATCACTGGGCTGTGTGTTGCCCTTGGGGCGATTGTTTTGACAGTGAACCGATATAGACAAGACCAGCAGGTTTTATTTTTGCTCAAAGGAACACAGATCTCTTTTGCGCTGTGCTACGTTAAGTAAAAGAAAGAGCAGACTCGAAATACCTGTAAAAAAAAAGATTAGCCATAGATCCTCTGTTTCTTGAAGCAGACAAAAACTTCCGATTTCATTTGGTCATATGGTTCACCTTGGAATTAATGCAGATGTTTTGCAACTGAGTTGTGAGCGGTATTTGTCGAGTCCTGAAAGGGCGAAGAAAAATGACAACGCTGAGTATAATGCCGTCACAAACTTAACTTGCATCATCAGACAAGTTTGGCATCTGTTCTTATTTTATGTTGTAACAATAATTTTTTTTTCTGTCATTTTTGTTAGTCTGAAATTCATCGTGCATCATATGGCGTACATAACGGAGAGACATGGAAATGTCTGTAACTTAGAGGGATAAATTGGTAAAGAGGTGGCAAGTAACTGGTAACGTTTTTTCTGCCCATCCAGCGATTTTGTTCCGTTTTCCATTTTATCATTTCCGCCCATGTTCATGTGAAAACAAACATTAGCATTGAATAATAAAAAGGATGGGTTACTTCGTCCGTTAAAAGTCAACCTATTTTTATTCGTGTTGAATACGAGTTCAAATTGTCAAATACTATTAGCTCTAAGACGGAAATCTCGTCCGAGAAATAGGTGTAAATTAAGTAATAATCTTGGGGCTAATTTATCGGCTAAACGTAAACGTATAATCTAGCAATTCAACAATTCTAAATAAAATTAACATTATTGTGATTCCTTTTAAAACACATTGAAGAAAAATTCACTACGAAAGAAACTTGAATAGTTATAAGATGTTATTTGTTTCAATCAATCGTATTTATAGCGATTTAGTTAGGTCTATGTACCAAGGAGACAAGAGAACCCTCGCCTGTGGGATCTTGTAATTCCGAGCATTTTTAGGCATTATTAATTTCTCACTAGGTAGAAAAATCTTTCACAAGTACAGCCTTAGTTTTTACATACTTTTTAAGTAAATAAGTGGTTTAAAAGAGAAATGTTCAACTTCCTCCAAAAAGGAACGAACTCTTAGAATTAACAATATTTCGTGAACTTCAGTTAATACTGTGATTTAGCGTTGCGTGCACGTGAAACGGCAAACGAGAAATGCCTGTGGAAGGCTGCAAAACCTTGACGCAAAGCAATGAATATTCACTTAGTTTAACTTGTATCTCAATTTTGAGAAGCAAAAATTAAGCAAGTATCTGATTTTTGGCTATCCGCAAAGTGCAGCGTGACGTTTGCTGTTTACGGTCACCGCGACGCAGTCTCAACATTTCATACAAGTGTTTTGTTATCCGAAAGCACAAGTAATGATTAAATAAAGAGATAAAATAAAAAGGACTAATTTTTACATGGCTTCCAGTCAGTTGTGCATCTCGTAATTTCCCCAGTTTTCGAGATAAATCAGTTTTATCCATGTGGAATCAATGTAATGTGTACTGGGCAAAAGATTCTCTCGTGTCTGAAAGGCACCGCATCCCTGCGGCAAGCACGCAGCTGACCATGTAACCCCTGGGCGGTTATTTGGCGTCTATGGGGCGCGGAAATAACTCTTGGCTAAAGCCAACTCCACTGTGTCGTGTCTGCGATTTTTCTGACCCTTCTCCTATTCAGCAACGCTCACTCTTGGAGTCTGGAAAACCATTTCACCTTCATCACCGCGCATTAAGTATAGAGTGGCTTTTATGTGATTATAAACCTATAGTATTATTGTTGCCCGTGAAGGTTACATTGCATTCTTCGTATAATGTCCTTCAAGTCATTGAAATTACTCTTGACGAAAGCCAACTTTACTATGTTGTGTTTTCAAGTTTTATCACCCTTCTCCGAATCAGTATAAGGTTATAAAATTACTTTTCAATTCTGCAAAATCCTTCTTCTTTATCTGCCACGCATAAAGTATAGAATGGCTTTTACGTGAGTATAAACTCACAGTATTACTGTTGTCAGTGAAGGCTGCATTCCATTCTTTGTAACGTCCGTCAGCCATTGAATTGTGCTCAGGATTCATATACTCGTGGTACGTGGGCCGAGTTTGTGCTAGTTCCAGTCCCTGCACCGAGGTTTTTTTCCCTGCTCCAACTCCAAAAATCAGCACGTACCTCAATGCCATTGGGGGAGTCCCACCTCTGCAATCAACCTGGCGACCTCAACCTGACTCGGAGGGTTTTTCTCCCTCAACAAATTGACTCCCAGCTTACTAGAGAGATGCACCTCGCATGGGTCTCCAACCCTTGCAGACTTAAAATTAGGAAACACTATCCAAAACTCCATTCTTCCTTTTAAGGACCGTACGGAGGAATACGTTAAAGTGTTAACACACAACACTTTTTGTATAAAGTTCTCCAACTTGATCAACCTTGTAGAAGACAAGATGTGATTGAACCTGGCCCTGAAACAGCATGTTAATTAGTGCAGAGGCAGATGTGACAAACTCATGTTTTGGTAACGGGATCTTGTAAAGACTTTCATTGACTCTCAGACCGATCCTGTACTGCGGAAAATTTACAAATTTGCAATTGATTGCAAGATGTGGTTTCACAGACTCACTGAGAAGCAATTTGCTTTTACTAGCTATTTACGGTTCATATATCGCATTTGCTATATTGATATACTTCAAGAAATTAGCACATGGATTTGAAATTAAGCCAAGCCTGTTTTTTTCCAAATATAGTAGAGCTGAATTC
>OX421448.1:38703574-38718574 GCA_949126865.1 Montipora capitata | reverse complement strand
TAAAGCCAGGATCCGAGCCAGGATCTGAGCTAGGATCCGAGCCAGGATTCGAGACCTAACCGAGATCTAACCTAACCTAACCGAGACCTGCCTTAACCCTAACTAGACCTAACTAGACTAGAATCAACCTAAATAGACCTAACCTAACCGATTCGAGACCTAACCTAACTGAGAGATTCGAGAATAAATAGCGGAGAAAGCTCATCTTAGCTCGAATCCTGACTGGAATCCTGGCTCGGATCCTAGCTCGAATCCTGGCTCGAAGTTTAGTATCCTCTCTTACAACCCTTCATAGCCTTAAATACTAAACACCAACTAATCATGAAATCCCTGGACACACTCCCTAAGGGCGTGCTCCAACCAAACACGAAAAACAAACTGCTAACGAACTGCATAAATTTCATACCAGCGGAAATTATAATTTTTCAGCGTTATAATTAATAATTATCATATGACCCGTACGGCCCCGCGCGCACTGTCATTGCAAAACTATTGAGAAAATCCCCGTATGAGGGCCGTACGCGATGGCGCGAGCAGGGCCGGAAAAAGCCGTCCGGCCCTCCTAGGATCGCGTACGACCCTCATACGGGGATTTTCTCAATAGTTTTGCAATGAAAGCGCGCGCGAGATGCGAACTAAAACAATTTTGTTGCTATATAAATCCCGACTTTTCGGTCAAGATGAGCGACGTAAGTGAACATTCCGAATTTTTTTACCCGTCATATGATAAAATGCTTATTGACTGAGTTAGGTCGGACCGGACGGGAAAATATTTGGCCCTTGGTCATGGCGCACGGACCTCGCTGCGCTCGGTCCGTACGCCATGACCTCGGGCCAAATATTTTCCCGTCCGGCCCTCCTACTCAGTCAATAAGTACATAATCTGATCTCATTGACAAGTGAGCAAATGAATGGGGCATGTTAAACAGTGATTAAATTCCAACAAGTTTTCATGAAAAAGGAACGAACGAAGAAAGAGTGAATCTTTTCACAAAAGAAACTCGACAAACATATGTGAATTTTAAATTGCTCTAAAAGAGATTTGGATCAAACTACAGCCAGGAGCTTTATAGTGCCTAGGGGGAGAAGTGTAATTATTTTTTGTTGATCTAGCTGGTGAGTGCAGGCTAAAATTGATCATATATCTTTTAGCACAATCAATAACATCACATATTTTCAAAGGTTTCACAAAAAAATATGCTTTTTTTTCTTGCGGTTATATATCTCACTTCTCGTATCCAAAGCAAGTAACTTAATTGAAATGAAACTTTAATAAACCGGTGTGCCCTCGTCTGACCTTGTACCTCAGTCGGTAGAGCAGCGGTGATTTAAGCCAAAGGTCGGGGGTTCAATTCCCACCCTGGTCAGGGGTTTTCTCTGTCCTTGTGTGGGCCCATTTCCATTAGTAGGGCTAACGCTCACTTGGTTCATGTGGGCTGCAAAACTAGCACTTCATATTACACTCTAATCAGTTAAGTCTGTTTTAATAAACCGTATGTTGTAGTAAAAAATTGGATTAATACGCGCCTGAACTAGTGGTTACTATTTCAAAAAATCTTAAAAGTCTTATCATTTTCTTACTTGTTTGTATAATTTATTTTCACCCAAAAAATTATTCTCGCGTTTTTGACGTGACATTTAGATATAAACTGATTCGAGACAGATTTTGATTGGTCGAATTATCGAGTCCTTTCAGATAATTGTTCTGGTGCACCTGATGAGGTCAGAGATCTCTACGGGTCCGCAAATGATCCCAGAACCGCAAATGATCCCCAAACTGTACCACAAATGATCCCCATTTTGGACCGCAAATGATCTCGAAAAAAAAGTAAGGACTGGCATGGAGAGTGGAATGGTCTGGACAGAGAATTAATGTGAAGAGCGCTTATTTTTATTGAAAATCACTTTAAATTGCCCACACAGGTTTCTGTCACATTATAGTTTTCCAGAAAGACTGAATTTTGTTTCTTACTACTATAAATTTGCCACATTTAATTATTGGATACAGTCATCTTAACTTTGACGCAATTCTAAACTGATTGTGACCAGGGACCCGTTTCTCAAACCCTGCTTGTGTTTGCCAGAGTTGTTCAAATATTCCGACTGTTTATTTTCGTTTGGTGGTTTTGCAGTTACTGGTCATGCGTGACTGACACCCAAATACATTTGCATGCTCAATACGAAATGTCCCTGAATCGAGGCCGCTGGCAGAGCCGATTTTTCTAGGAAGATCGAAAGAGACTCTGCTCGCATTGTTCGAGAAACGGGCCCCTGGTCACAATAAATTTAGAAGTGCGTCCAACTTAGTTTTTGATGATTGTGTCCGATAATTAAATGTGGCAAATTTATAACAGCGTGGTAGGAAACAAAAGTCAGCCTTTCTGGAAAACTACAGTGAGAAAGAAAGAAAGCGCTTTTCACATTAATTTTCTTTCCAGACCATTCCATCCTCAATGCCATTCCTCACTTTTTTTTCGAGATTATTGCGTTCCGGGATCATTTGCGGTCCTGGTATCATTTGCGGTTCTCGGGGATCATTTGCGGTCCTGGGATCACTTGCGGACCCATACAGATCATTAGCAATATTTTCAGAATATAATTACCAGTCCTGTTAAGACTGTAAAAGGCTCAACGCAAGAAATCAAAATCTTTAACTGACCACTGGAGAAAAATTTGAAAGCCGATGTTTCTAGCGTTAGCCCTTCGTCAGAGCGAATGCCTCTAAATGGCTCTTCTCTCTGTCGAAGGCCTAACGCATTTTTAAAAATTATTTTCTCTGTGAATTTATTTACAAAGAATGAAGTAGACCTGCATCCCTTTATGAAGCCCCTGAGGATGATAATAGTCCTGAGATTTCCCTGTCCTAGGCTGTCGGTTATGAGGGAGTTTGGGGCTTCGGCCCGGTTTCGCGTGCTTCCTCAGTTGCTCAATACGCTTTTTTATGTGCAACGGTGAGCAGTAGCCTACCGACATAAAAAGATCTAGCAGGCCAATCAGTGGCTCACTGCGGCTCAAAATTTGATGAGTTGATGAATTTAATACAAAAATAAGATAAGTAAATTGAAAATGCTTTAAGATATAAATAAGATTTAGACAGTCGTGTAGCTCTGGAGGTCGACAGGTACTTATGAACGCGATGCCTGAAAGCCTAAATTCCAGAATCTTGGAAAACATCCACGAGATTATCAGGTCGGTTATTCCATATCCTGACCGTGGTGTCGAGAAAAGTTCGGTCGAAAGAGGTAGCACTGGTCACAGGAAGGAATAGAGCATGGTTTATTAGCATGGACAAGGTGGTTTCGTGGTGTTGCGCTCATCACTTAAAAAATGCCAGAAAGAGTAGAAATAATAAAAATGTGTCAAAAATACGATTTGTAAATATAATATATAAGTTCTGAAAGCGCGTCATAACGTTAAGTTGATTATTAATCATTTTGCACTCACTTGATATATGACCAGATAATCCATATTATTGTCTATTTCCACTGAAAGATCACTAATGCATCCTTAGCAGGGAATGAGAAGTTATAGTCAGATAAGCATTACCAAGCAATAGACCTGGTTTTTGCTCCGATTAAAAAATCTATGAAATGGGGGTCGAAGGACTATCCTGCTTGTGGAATGACACAATTACCCAGAATTCTTTTTAGGTATGAACGAGGCAACTTGAGAAGCAAGAGACTGGCCCTCATCAAATCGTGAAGCGCGGCTGGAGGAAAAAGTAAGGAGAACATTTCTAGCGACAAAGTAGTGTTTTTTTCGTTGTTATCCTTGTGGCAAAAAACTGGCCTTTCGTGATTTCTGTCAGGAACGGTATAATGCGGTGGAGATCAGAACTTATCATCTGGACTCCAGACTGTGATAGCTGCCATGCCAATCAGTCGGCTGAGTACTATGAACACACTATAATGACGTTCTCCACAGGGTGCAGAGGTTATGTTTTGGTTGCTAAAACGTCTTGTTCGTTATGGTGATAACATCACTGAACAAGGGCTAAAACAGATTTACAGAATTAGGAAAAAATTTGCAATTGTGTTATGCGAACAAGGACATTGAACCATTGATGCTATCGTCAAAACTTTTCAATTTCCTTCTCTTTATTGTTCCAAGCCTCGGTCACCAGGCTAAATTTTCTGAAAAAGATGATCTATCTGTGTCCTATGCGAGAAGACTAGACACGGTTCTTACGTTACGTTTATGACTGTAGAATCAACTGAAATGCCAATATACTTGTTAAAAAAAAACAACATACGTTTTGGTATGGTACGTATCGGAGAACCAGAACATTAACGCATGCGCTGACGAAATGTTTGAACAAGACATCGCGCCAGAGAGTCGTACCTGACGATTCAGCCCTGGACTTCGACCCGCGCATAGCTTTCGGACGCGGTTGGTCCTTCGCTGCTTTCAGATACTTACTTTCCAATCGGTGGGCAGTGCTTGAGAGGGAGAAATGTCGGCCCCTTTATCATATGAGATAGGTCCCTTTCTTAAACACAGCTCAGTTCCGGCTAGTCAATTTAACGTATTATTTTTATGCCATTAATATTCTTCAAAAAAAGTCATTGTATCTTCCATATGGTACCCACTGGAGTCGCGGATTAAAAAAATGTACGGAAGCGCCCTGCTAAAGGTTACATACATACATACATACATACATACATACATACATACATACATACATACATACATACATACATACATACATACATACATACGTACACAAACTTTATTTTGAATTTCAGATTAGCTACAAGAGCTAATATCTTCGAGACACTACATTTTAATAAGGCTAACATACATTAACATTCCCATATGAGAAAGTAATTTTGTTCAAGTTAGGCTAAATAGTTCTTATAAAAATTGTATTCACAGTGGTTTTAGGCTCTCTACTAGGTTCTTGAATTGGTTCTTATTTCCAAAAAAGATATCTACGCTATGATGTGGTATGACTAATTTCCTCTCATTAGGACGCTGTACCTTTATATTTCATAACCACGAAAAATAAGTTTTGAAGAAGATCTGTGCAGTTTAAAATGCAATTTGTTCCAGTCGCCTGAAACTACAAGTCATATTTTAAGAATCAGAACCTGTTTATTTTCTTAGGCTAACTTGACTTTTATGTAAGGGGGGTTTAAAATGAAATTTTAGTATTTATAGGCTAACAGATTCTTAAATGCGGATGTTTACTATATATGATCCCGTAAACCCGCCAGCACACAGCGCTCGGGAACTTTAGAGATAAAAATCTCTCTTTCCTTTCTTGAAGATGGCTACAATGTTAGTGAGTTTCCAGTCCCCCAGGAGAATGCCGATCCGCAAGGATGTATTGAATAACATGGTCAAGGATGGTGCGCTCTGCCAAATATGGCTCAGTTGAATTCACGACCACCGAGGCCAAATCCAGTCTGTGGTCAAGAAGCCGCACAAAAAAACAAACAAAACAAAACAAAAACAAAAACAAAAAACAAAGAAAAGAAGACGCTTTCGAACCCGATTCGACCGTAAGTTCTTTACCCAATGGCCCGATCGATCGAGGGATGAAATAGAACTCGGGAGAACTTACCATAGAAAAGGACAGTTACTCTCTGCTTACCAAAAACTGTGTTATCTGCATGGCGTTTATCTATAAGCAGGAATTGAGTTTTGAGTGTCCCATAACGCCTCCACAAATTCAAGACCTGGTTTGAAGTGTAGTCTTAAGCCACGAACCAAGTCTTTTCGTTTCCATTAGCGTGCGATAATGGCTAAAAAGGAGAGTAGTACGATAAGAGCTGGAGATAAACTTTGCCTCATAATCGGAGGACAAAAAGATTTGTTTTGCAGCGGAAGACTGCACTTGAAAAAGTGTGAAAGCCAATTAAGACCGAAATACGGATCTGCTATTTGAGAGTTAAAATTCTCCTACTTTTCTTATTCTACAATTCATCCAATTTTGCTTACTTCAGCTCCAAGATTCCCGGCCTGTTTTTCCGATTCTTCTGGTTTTAGTGCCCCTTGTTCTACAGTGAATGTAAGCACTGCCTTTAGCTACCCGTGCATGCCGTATCAGTATGCCCCGTTGTAGAAACGTGTGCAAGAAGGATAAATTCCGTATAGCATAACACCACTCCTTAACAGATCCGGCGACACCTATTCTCAAAAACCGCAAAAAAGGGTTACAGTAAATAGTGTAACATGTGATCTTGTCACAGTATTCCTCAAGGATCAGTTCTCGGGCCAATTTTGTTTTTATTATATAATATATTAATAATTCCTATCATTGCTAAAAAATTCCTGAATTTTACCTATTTGCTGATGATGCCAATCTGTTCTATTGCATAAAGGGGTAGTTTCTAAAGAAACTGTGGTGCTGCGTCGGTGGGGAAGTAGTATACAAAAATTTGGTTTTATCAACGGAGTTGATAATGTAAATTGGCCACCGTACAGAGATTATAGAAGCTGACGTTTCGAGCGTTAGCCCTTCGTCAGAGCGAATAACGAATAATTCGCTCTGACGAAGGGCTAACGCTCGAAACGTCAGCTTCTATAATCTCTGTACGGTGGCCAATTTACATTATCAACTCCGTTGATAAAACCAAATTTTTGTTCTATTGCATAGAAATATTGATACTTTAAAACATAAAACAAACGGCGAGTTAAATAATGTAAATTATTTTTTTGGGAACCATCTCAGCGGGCTGGAATCCTAAATCCTTAAATCTGATTGGCTAATAACGAGGTTTTAGCCGGTCCAGCTTTTTTTTTCAATTTTTCTTTTAATATATAGTAATGGTTTTTATCATTGCTCAAAAATTCTTACATTTTACGTCTTTGCTGACGATGTCAATCTGTTCTATACACATAGACTGAGATATTGATACTTTAAAACATAACATAAACATAGACATTAATTGACCAATCATAAAAAAAAAAACTAATGAAAAGAACTGTGCTGGGTTTAGCATGTTCGTCGTTTTAGTGTAGAGGTGAAGACACAGTACTACAGATATGGAGGGTGCGAGTTGGAGTACCGGTAAGTGCATGCTACAGTTCTTTGTTCCCTTACCATGTCCATGTTGTAATGTTCAAACTGAATTATTATAAGTGTACGAATACAGAAACCGATAAGATGACACCAAAGATTAAGAAGAAGTGTTGAGATGCATAAGACAGAGCTTGAGGAGGGAAGGTATAAGTATCCTTTGGGGGAGGGGGAGGGGAGTTAAGCAAGGTTGAGTGCTTAATTCAACCTGCAGATCGTGAATATAACCTACAGTAGGTTAAAAAAACGGATTCAACCTGAAAGCGGATTTTACCCGCAAGATATACCGGTATACGGGTACAGGTAGTGTACCCCTTCAAGTAAAATGTCCATGCAACTATACCGTAGACTTAACCGGCGGGGATTAGCAACGATTGTTTACAAAGATGGCCGGCTCGGCAGCAAGGTTCCTTCTTCAGAAATAGGTTTACTGCATTGTTTAAAGGGGCTAGGTCACGCTATTTTAGATCATTTCCAAAATCACGGCCACATAACAACTGAGAATGATTTTCCAGCTGTGTAAATGACATTTTGATATAGACTGATATAAATTTGAAACAAGGTGGGCCGACGTTTTTCAAATTTACCCAAATTTAATCAATTTCAATGCTCTCCAGTTTTGTCCATCCATGTCCCTTCTTGGCTTCCCTGTGTTTTGTTAGAGTTCTTCTATAGTTTTGAACAGTCATTTTGATATTTTAGTATGACCATTTGAATCAGTGCTGAAATTGCCTAAAATTGCGTGACCTTGTAGCCCCTTTAAGAAAGGGTATCAAATATATGCAAATCCTAATGTCTCTATTATCATTCTTTTTTTTTTTCCTTAATTTTTATCTTTGCCTTTTTAATCAAGCCTGGAGGCATACTACCAAGGATCTCCTAACCCGCCCTATCTCTTTTTTTGGACCTTGGGGCCTACGTTTCAGCTTCCCCATCTCACATGGTATTATTATTGAGGATTCAAAAAGATGGAAAAATCTTGCTCAAGGCCTTTGAACATTTTAAACTTCAAAGGCCTTGAGCAAGATTTTTCCATCTCCTTGATCTTCATCGATCGGAACATAACAACTGAATTCTTCAGATAATTAGATCATTTTAAAAGATCATTTGTTTTAAGTTAAATAAAATTATCTTCCTTTCTTCAATGAATCCGGCATTGTTTTATTGAGGCTAAGCAGTTACCTGGCAACATCACAAGATGCAAACTAAACTACTAAAATTTATAGCAATTTTAGAAACAAAAGTACACGGTATAAACTATCATGCATTCAGTCACTAAAAGGTCTTTTAAGCATTATAAAGAAAAATTTAAGCGACATTTTGGCAGCTTACCAGCTTAAAAAGCTTGTGTACGTTCCAAAGGTCTTCAACGATAAGGTTAAGTAAAGTTAAGAAGGCATAACCATGCATAGCAATAAATTATGCAAATCATCGTGTTTGATATTTTTACAAGGCAGCAGTCCATAATCAGGAGAGTCCATCTTCACCACCGGGTCTCTTCGTCAACACACGTGTACACGATTCCATTTTTGGAAGGCTTAATATTGTTCATACAATGAAATTACTTAATTACTTTTTAAGATGACATGGTGCTGCACACGCAGTGCTTTCTCTTTCAGTTATTAAACTAAACTGCTGACTTTGTCTACTCCTGAACTTGTTCATCGATCAGAACATAACAACTGAATGCTCCAGATAATTAGATTTTTGTAAAGTACGATATTAGCCAGATTAGTACCCATCATGGTTGGCAATGCAAGCCAAAGCGAAGTCGCTCTCGTCCCCCGAGGGTTCACACTGCTGGAGCTCATCCCGGTTTCTGTAGCATGAAGCGACTGAGACTTTTACTACTCATCCCTGGACGGGACGCTAAACCAAAGCATGCTCGTTCCCTGCAGTATGTCGCCGTTGACCATCTGTACACGTGCACCCGAGTGAGACGAGACAGTGCAGAGCAAAGTTTCCTGTTTTGAAAAACAACAAAGCGACAACGCTGAGCCTTCAACCAGTGTGGCACACTGACTGAGCTTCAAGGCACAACTGCTCGCACAGGAGATCAAACACTTTTACTTCTTTTAAAAAATTCCCTTGGTTAGAAAATCTGAAACTATTTATGTTTAATTATTTTAACACGTATATGAACTCAATAAAAGACTCTTGAACCTCGTTCATTACTTGTTGGTTTATGTTGTCAACTAGCTGTGTATCAGTATAAGTTGCAAACGGCAGGTTGGTGATCGGTTCATGTTAATCCTTACTTTGGTTGTTGTTTTTTGGAAGAATGCGATCCGTGTCATTCACAATGCCCTTTTTTCCCTCGATCTGCCTCTCGTGACAACTTTATATTGTCGTCAGTTTCATGTTCATTTTATCTAAAAAATACTACATGGTAAGGAACTCACGATACAAGATTTAGAGTATTCAAGACTTTGGCCCTCATCAGTTATGGTCAAGGAAGACAGAATCAACGACAGACATTATTTCTAAGGACCAGCCGGTTTAATCTTGAGTTTTAATCTAGAGTTTTTAAACAATCTCAAAGACAGAATCTCGGGAGAAGGGGCAGGGGTGGAGAATAAATGAAAGGAATGTGCCGTGAGGAATTTCAAACCTTGAGACCAACGTGGAGGTAATCATTTATGTTCTATTCCTGATAAAGATTTCACGATCAAATAAGATAATCATATGTTGCCAGGTTACATTATTGAAGGACTTAAGGTTCTATATTTCTACTAAAGAATGCCGTTGTCCGCGATAATCTTGAGTCAGTCCAGTTCATACTTCAAACAAGCCAGTCAGAAATGAGTGTCGAATGTCGCTCTCGGGTTTGCGTGACGATCCAGCTTCTTTCTTGTGTCAAATGCCACTTTGCCAGCATCTTCTTCTTCAAGGCCACCGTTGTCGCTTTCTTCAAAGCCAAATTTGACTGATCGAGGTTCAGCTGACTCTTTTGGCTGCTCATGAATAGTAGCAAGTTCAAAGCTTACTGCTCCACTCTCCTTTCTTGCGTCAAATGCCACTTTGTCAGCATCTCCTTCTTCAAGGCCACCGTTGTCGCTTTCTTCAAAGCCAAAGTTGACTGATCGACGTTCAACCGACTCTTTTGGCTGCTCATGAATAGTAGCAAGTCCAAAGCCTACTTCTCCACTCTCCTTTATTGCATCAAATGCCACTTTGTCAGCATCTTCTTCTTCAAGGTCACCGTTGTCGCTTTCTTCAAAGCCAAAGTTGACTGATCGACGTTCAACTGACTCTTTTGGCGGCTCATGAACAGTAGCAACTTCAAAGCTTACTGCTCCACTCTCCTTTCTTGCGTTAAATGCCACTTTGTCAGCATCTTCTTCGTCAAGGCCACCATTGTTGCTTTCTTCAAAGCCAAAGTTGACTGATCGAGGTTCAACTGACGCTTTTGTAGCAAGTTCAAAGCTTACTGATCTACTTTTCTTTCTTGTTTTAAATGCCACTTTGTCCGCATCTTCTTCTTCAAGGCCACCGTTGTCGCTTTCTTCAAAGCCAAAGTTGACTGATCGAGGTTTAACTGACTCTTTTGGCTGCTCATGAATAGTAGCAATTGCAAAGCTTACTGATCTACTTTTCTTTCTTGCTTTAAATGCCACTTTGTCAGCATCTTCTTCTGCAAGGCCACCGTTGTCGCTTTCTTCAAAGCCAAAGTTGACTGATCGAGGTTCAGCTGACTCTTTCGGCTGCTCATGAATAGTAGCAAGTGCAAAGCTTACTGATCTACTTTTCTTTCTTGCTTTAAATGCCACTTTGTCAGCATCTTCTTCTTCAAGGCCACCGCTGTCGCTTTCTTCAAAGCCAAAGTTGACTGATCGAGGTTCAGCTGACTCTTTCGGCTGCTCATGAATAGTAGCAAGTGCAAAGCTTACTGATCTACTTTCCTTTCTTGCTTTAAATGCCACTTTGTAAGCATCTTCTTCTTCAAGGCCACCGTTGTCGCTTTCTTCAAAGCCAAAGTTGACTGATCGAGGTTTAACTGACTCTTTCGGCTCCTCATGAATAGTAACAAGTTCAAAGCTTACTGCTCCACTTTCGTTTAACGTACTAGATACTGATGGCATGTTAAAATTACCAGTTTGGACTTGTTCATTCAGCAAATTTTTCCCTGTCATTCCTCGTATTTCGTTGTGGAGGTCATTAAGAGGCAAAAGCAACGCCAGGCAACACGAAAGAGACCATTGTGGATTTTTACGCCACTCTTTAATAAAGCGGAAAAAATACCTGCCGTACTGGACTAAAAAAAGAAGAAGAAAAAAAAAAAAGAAGTGAATACGTTTGTATGGTATCGCAAGTGAACGAGAAGCACAACAACGGAGCTTGGTACTTTGCAAAATGCATATTTCGCCCGACTGTTTTTTTTTTCCCCCAGTGGTTGTAAATGCCCGGATGTTTGTTCGTGTCACTGTATTCCAATCATATTGTAAGATGCTGAAGTGTTTTCGATCGAAATTGAGTAAAAATTTCTAGAAGAACTTACTTTGTTTTTAGTAAAGTAACACAACTCGTAAGATGGTTTAAAAAAGAACGCTAAGCATATTTGAGCTTTAAACAGAGGTAACTGAATAGAGTGTAATGTGAAGTGCTAGATTTCAATCCCATATGAACCATGTGAGCGTTAGCCCTACTGATGGAAATGGGCCCACACAAGGACAGAGAAAAACTCTGACCAGGGTGGGAATTGAACCCACCCTGGTCAGAGTTTTTCTCTGTCCTTGTGTGGGCCCATTTCCATCAGTAGGGCTAACGCTCACATGGTTCATATGGGATTGAAATCTAGCACTTCACATTACACTCTATTCAGTTACCTCTGTTTAAAATATAAGTGCTACACGGCCAACGTTTGTATAAAACGTAACCTTTCCTTATATTTGAGCTTTGCCACCTAGCCTCTTTGTTTGAGTTGGCTAAATTTAAGGAAGGTGTCTACTAATTCAAAGGTATTTTTGCGCGGTTTACTGAATATGCGGGAAAAGAAGATCTTGACAAGTGTTATTGAAATCCAAAGAGATAATTGGGTGTAACACGTATTTTTCGCAGATAATTAATCAAGAATATTTGTAAACCACTTTAAAATACAAAGCAATGTATGAAGTTTTTGTTTCCAAATTGAAGCTTAATTGACTCTGAAAAATGCGTGTTTACCCACAATTTTCTTTTCGGAAACAAAGAGCATTTGCTAAGTTCTTCTTTCTCCGCATAGTTTTGAACCGCCCAAAAATATCCCTGTATTAAAAGACACCCCCCATACGAGTATCTCGAGATGCGCAGAACGTATGCGCGATAGCAATAGTAGGCACCGTCCTTAAGTTGAAAATTTCACTTTGACATTGCAACTCAATCAATCTTTGTGATACCACAAGATGGAAAGTAATGAGCAAACAGATTTTCCTGATGCCAGAGAAGAGTGAATTAGATAAGAGTGTTGTTATAACATGAATGGGCTCCCCAGCACAGTCACAAATAAGTCTATTTTTAGAGTACCCTTTCCCGGGAAAATCAGTTGTCATGTCCCTGAAAAAAACATGGCAGAATCAGTCACTCGTGACATGACTTCTTCTGACTGGTTAAACTTGGTGGCCCTTTGTTTGTTTCGCGCGCAAAGTGAATCTAAAATAAATCAATTTGTGACTGTGCTGGGGCAAGACCACAAAGTGATAGATCAACATTATTTTCTAATCCACTCTTGTGCCAGAAACTCGGACCTCCATGGTTGCCTTTGGCTTTTCTGCAATGAACAACCATCCTCTCAACTAGGTCACTATATTGTCACAACGAAAATTTTTTTTTTCGTCAAATTTAAGCATGGTGTGCTCATCATTTGGCAAAGTAAATAGTGCCACTCCCCACCCTCTGGGAAATCAAAGTATGGAAACGACTACGTATCTCCGGATCGATCTATAGCTAAAGAGGATTATGGGGGCACTTTGAATATAAGTCTGTAAGTTTGCTCTCAGATGAAAATTAAAAATAAAGGAATTGGGACCGCAAAGTACAAAGCGATTCTTTGTCTCAATCGTAGCGTGGTATCTTCCAAATAAAGTGTACTGCTGTATGTTAGGGTAAGGGCTAAGGTTAGGGTTAGTCCCAACTCTTTTTGATTTAAGGTTAAATACGAACAAAATGCTTACCTACAAGAATTGCAATAACCAGAAAATTTGCTCCAAATACCAATGCGTTGAACATGATATGGTCCATGTATGAGTCCAGCGAGGATTGTGCGCTCTCTACTGGTATTCTACTGACAACACCTATTACGAGGTTGACGAATGTGACGGCAAGGGAAGAAACCATCAGGCTGTTCTCAAATGGTTCCGCTATTGGCCGCTTGAACGCAAAGAGCATACCATAGAGACCTGATATAATCAATGCTAACCCAACGTGGGCTCTGCTCTCACCTCCTATCAGGATAATGCCTGAAGTTAATGTCACCTTTCGAGCCATTTCAACAAGTTCCCAATACCATGTGCGAGTGTTGTAATTTGCGAATAAAAAGCGTAATCCTGTGACAATTTCTGGAATTGGATGCTGGGAATGTGTGGATTCATCGTCGGCTCTGTCGCCATGTTTCTTCAATGACCTTTGGTGCCTCCACAGAACTACCAAAACAGCCAGAGGTAGAAACATGACGTACAAAATACTGCAATATGCAACAATCACAGATCGTCGGTATTCTTGGCTGGAACACTTGACATTAAAGTCAACTTTTAGAAACGTATCGCACTTTTCACGTTTTTCGTCAAGGCACAGTGTTTGACAGGCAAGGGGAAGAACATTTGCTGTCTTGGAGCAGGTGTTTAGATAGGTTAGGTAAAGGAAAAAAAAGACTGTTCTGTAGACCAACTGCTTTGTTTCGGAAATTTTCTTCACTTTTTCCGCTTGACTCGGGAAAGTCTTTCTCCTTAATAAGACCTTCCTAATGCCATAAATAATGAATGCTAAAATGACGACTGCAGCATTGACACCGAGAACAGTGAACAATCTTCCAAAAGCATTGACTTTCAGATCTGGAAAGAGACAGTGGATAGGAGCAATCTGGAAAATATTTAGCTGTAACATCTCAGAATATTTCCCAATAAGCTCGAGAGAGTCGGGCCATTTGATGTATGCAAATGCATCGATAACACCAAACGTTACCTGGTAGAAACCGATTACAATTTTTAGTCTTCCAAGAATTATATCAACTACGGAGCGATCTTGTTTCTTCTTGGCTTGTTTCCTGCTTCTCCAAACCACAACCACAGCGATTATAATAGTTACTGCTGCCATGACGGAAAGCTGTGCTGTCATCCATGCTGTTGAGGGGCACTCTTTGCATGTCTTCAACTGTTTGTAATATCCATAACTACACACTTCACACAATGGTCCTTCATATCCAGCAAAACATGTGGAGTTCATACCTCCCAGACATGATTTCGGTCTTGGACATCTATATTCGTGAGGAAGAGGATATCGGTACTCTATGATGGATTGGTTTCCAACAGAAGAATTCCGCTGTAAGAAGTCGCTGAAGGATTTGTAAAGTTCTTTGTATGTATCGTTCTCCCATTTCCACCAGTAACCTGGTTTAAGACTAACCGTACCATTTTCGCATTTTAATCCTGGTCGTTGTTCACATGACTCGCAGGCGTTAAACATGTGCCTTCGAAAATATCCATTCCCACAGTGACATGCCCGAAATCCAGCAAACGACTTTGTATCCGACCCTGAGAAAAATGAGAAAGCGCAATTAACTTATCCATTCATTTATTAGTAAAAAAAAAAAATGACGAAAGATAGTTTAATTTTGTTATCTTATCTTTTCCGTATTGTCTATTAATGTTTATTATAATTCACTCATATTAACAAATCTATATTTTGCACCAGGCGTCTAATGCTGTTGACATCTTTTACCAAAAAACTGAACTCAAAGATCTAAGAAACTGTTTTGGAACATTGCATGATACTACCACTGAATC